>CM028131.1:867195000-867795000 GCA_016271365.2 Neoceratodus forsteri | reverse complement strand
TATCAAGAAGAGCCCCGATAAAAGGCAGGTTCTGGGACAGAGTTAGAGACGATTTGGGGGCACTGATGGTGATACCTAGACTCTGGAAAAGAGTACAGGTGTCCTGAATGGACCTTTGAAGTTGCTCCTTGGATTGTGCTGTAAGGAATCAGTCGTCCAAGTATGGGAACACGTAATGTCTCATCCTGCGAAGTGCCGTGGTTACCACCGCAAGGCACCTCGTGAATACTCATGGCGCCAAAGACAGGCCAAAGGGTAGCGCTCTGAATTGGAAATGCCTGCCTTGAAAGGAGAACCTGAGATAATTCCTGTGGTGCTCTGCCACAAGGATGTGGAGGTATACGTCTTGCATGTCCAGTGATGCTAGCCAGTCCCCCTGGCAAACCATGGGGAGCAGATTCTGAAGAGTGACCATCCTGAACCTCTTGTACTCCACTGAGTGGTTGAGTTCACTGAAATCCAGAATGGGTCTCAAGTCTCCTGTCTTCTTCGTGACTAGGAAGAAGTGAGTAGAATCCTGTTCCCCCTGATTTGGAGGAACTGGTTCTGTGACCTTTTTGGAAAGCAGGGCTTGAATTTCTTTGCAAATCAGACTTGCGTGTTCCACGGAGTTTTCCGGGGGCCGTCCAGTGGTAAGCTGATGAACTCTAGAGAGTAACCATTCTTGATAAGTTCGTTGACCCACTGGCTGGAGGTCTTTCTTCACCATGCTGCTGCATAAAGAGAAAAGCTTCCCCCTGACCGCCTCTCCCGACAAAGTGTTGGGGAGAGGCAGGTCCCTTGGGGAGTCAGATGGTGGGAGGGGGTGGAAAGGTGGCTTGAGTTGGTTTAGCCTGATGACAGGCGGGTCCTGCAGATCCTACGTGCGCACCTCTCCAGCTGTAGCCACCCTGTTGAGACTACTGCTGCTGAAAACGGGGCTGCTGCTGCTGATGTCCCCCTCAGCCACAAAAATGAGACTTCCAAAACTGTCTGTTTCGGCCGATACATGGACTGCATGGTTATGACAGCTTTCCCAGAGTCCTGAAGTTTATTTACTATCTTCTCCGTATCCTCACCAAAAAGCACGAAGCCTCTGAAGGGTGCATCAAGGATGTTAGACTGGACATCCTGTGCAAATCCCGAAACTCAAAGCCAAGAATGGCGATGTAGGCATATGCCAGTGGCTGCTGCCCCTGCTGCTGTGTCTACTGAATCATAAGCGGATCATAGGACATATATGCCTACATCTGACTCAGTTTGAAGGAGCTTAGAAAGTTCAGCTTTTTGAGGGCAGTCCGACATCCCCTGCAGAATGTCCAATCCCTGTTCCCAGATGCTGCAGGTGGCTGAAGAATATACCTTGCAACCCATGGAGTCCAATTGCTTGGGCTCCCTGTCTGTCGGTTGGGTGCTAAGTTGTTTTGGTCTTTGTGAGTGGTCATGTGCTGCCAAAATTACCTCGGAGTCAGCAGTGGGGTGTTTGGCTAGGAAAGGTTGCTCCTTTGTGGCCCTGTATAAGCGGTTAGCCTTCTTGTGGATAGCCACAGAGGAATGAGGGTATCTTCATGTCACCTGGGTGATGTCCTCAAAGGTGTCTACCATAGGTGGGATAACCACTGGCTTGGGGTCCTTCTGTCTGAGGTACTTAGCGAGACGCATCCTTTCTGCGTCTAAGTCCTCAGTGCCTCAAACCATATTTCCCTGTATGTGCCTCATGACCTCCATAAGGGATGGGTCATCAGGAGGTGATTTTGGTGTGTCCTCTGGGTCCAGAGGGGATAAGTCCTCTACGGATGACTGTGAGGAATTAGAGGGCTGGTAAGAGTCTGAGAAGGAGACAGATGAGGCTCTGCGCCACCTCTTCCTGTGTCTATGCCTATCGGAGGAGCTAGACGAACTGGGGCTCCGTGATCTGGACCTGTGACCACTCTTTTTGGAAACGTTCTTTCTGGGCCTCTCCAGCGGAGTAGGCTGGCTTCCTCGGTCCTCATCTGAAGGTGGATGAGGGACTGCATGCATGTCCAGAGATGGGGAGAAGGATTTGTGGGAACTCCCCCATCCGGAGTTTGAGTCAAATCCGGGGCAACTGGAATTGTCGATTGTGGCTTTGGGGGGAGAATGTCCGGTCTGATGGTCTCCCACCAGTGACTAAACAGGTCCTTAACCTGTGACAGGCTGAGTTTCCGTGAGCCTGTTGCCGGGTCCAGAGTCAGTCTGGTGTTTGTACCATCTCCAGTACTGGTACCGACGTTGGATCTGTCCAGCGTCGGTGGGCCTTTGGGAGGTGATGACGGGTTGGCATTGTTTGTGTTGTCAGGTGCCGAGGGGTCCATGTGGACCAGCGTCCTGATCTGCCCGCACAAGGTGTCATCATTCTGGTCATCAGTTGGAGGTGATGATGCCAGAGGCAGCGTGTCCTTGCAGTGGGGTGCATATGAGGTGACCTTGGGTGTGACTTCTGAGGCCCGACTGCAGTGCTGGTCCGACGAGGACTTAAGAGAGTTTGGAAGTTTTCTCTGCCTTTTTTTGGCCTGCTTGGGAGGGAGAGAGGACAATCTCCCTTAAGAATGGCTGGAGGTCTTTTGCCTCTCCCAGGAGTCGGCACTACCTACAGAGGCCAACCGGGAAGGATGATGTCCCTTACCTGAGTCTGAAGAGCAGCCTGTAGCTTGAACGGGAGGCTGGATCTTAATGGGCTAAAGTGCAGGATCTTGATGGGCTGAAGTGCAGGCCCAGAGGATCCTGAAGCCTTCTCTTTAGTGCCCAATATACAGGCTGTAGCCGGGGCCTTGACAATGGTAAGTCAGGAGTCATGGCTGGCTGATTCAGAACTGCCCCTCGAGGCAGAGTGGAACCCGGAGGACCTGGTTCGCGAATTATATCTTTCCCGCTCTTTTTCCTTCTCCTTATGCCTGGAAGAGTCTTATGTTCAGAAGATTCCCTGTAATTCCTCAACTTCTCGTGGGAGTGGTGGGAAGACTCCCTCTTGGAGGAGAATCCCGCTGCATGGCAGCCAATTGCTGTTGGGTGAGGTAGGCCTGCAAGGTTTTTTGATGTCGAATCCGTCTCCGGCTATTGAAGCTCTGGCAGTGCGGGTAGGACTGGGTGTCATGATCAGGGCCCAAGCACAGCAGGCAGGCCAAATGGGCATCTTTAGCTGGGATCTGCTCCCCACAGATGCACTTATTAGTGTGCCTAAAAGAAGGCGACAGGGCAGACGGCATACAGGAAAGGACAATGGTGGGAGCAGGTACTGATGATAAAAACGAGAAAAATATCGAATACAGAGTAATGGCGGTCGGACTGGTGTGAGTCAAGCCATGGAGCCGATGAACGCATGTTGACGGCAGGAAAAGAACTAGGGCACGCCGGGCACCACCTTCCCTTATACCATGAGGGACATAGAGGGCGGGCCGACGTCAGGGAGTGGTCCCCGCCTGGTACTGCTGGCTAGAAGTTTGCAGTGGGGTCCTGTCACCTGCCGACTACAGTTCTAAATCTGTTACTTCGAGAGTCAGCTCTTGCAACAGGTAAGATCTACTGTTACCGGTGAGCAACCTGTGTTTCTAGGGATGTGGATATATTGTTCTATCCGCACTTTTTGGCAGACTCTTAGCAGTTCTCTGGGAGGAAGGAGGCAAAGTGCACACCCCTTACTTAGGGAACAGAGATTGGAGAACTGAGGCCCCAAAACCAGCATCCCAGCGTGACTCTAGGTCAATGTGGTAATGGGAAATGAAGATGTTTGCTGACTTCCAGGTAGCAGCCCTGCAGATATCCTGGATAGGGACATCCCTAGAAGCAGCCACCGATGCAGCAGTATGTCAGGTGGAATGAGCCCTAAGCCCTATGGGAGGCTCCCAACCCACCAACCTATAACATAAATCAATGCATGATGTAATCCATCTGCCAATCATCCGCTTAGCTGCAGGTCTGCCAGGTGCGACTT
This sequence comes from Neoceratodus forsteri, assembly GCA_016271365.2. NCBI lineage: Eukaryota > Metazoa > Chordata > Ceratodontiformes > Ceratodontidae > Neoceratodus > Neoceratodus forsteri. The sequence continues at coordinate 867,791,069 of CM028131.1, read as the reverse complement.
CAGCATAGGTGACAGACAGCTGGTGAACCTTTCCTCGAACTCCAGCCATGCAATCTTTATAATAAGACAGCACTCATCTCAGGTCTGAGGTATGGAGCCTGTAATCGGCCTCCAAGGCGTGACTGGGGTAATGCACTGGCAGAGTAATCACCTGTTCAGGTGAAACTCTGACACAACCTTTGGAAGAAACTTTGAGTTGGGGTGCAGACCTGTGGAAGACCAGATTGGGAGACTTAACAGAGAGAGCCTGTAGTTCCCCAATCCTTCTGGCTGACGTGACAGCCACCAAGAAGGCGGTCTTCCACGACAGGTGTGACATCTCACTACTGTGCACTGGTTCGAATGGCTTGCCCATGAGCTTTGCAGTATAAGCAGTAGGTCCCACAGTGATGGTGGCTCATGCGCCAGAGGGAAAATATGGTCAAGGCCTTTGAAGAAACGCCAGACCACCTTCTCCTGTGCCACCATCTGCTGACTGGCCCGCCCCCAGTAAGCAGAGATGGCTGCCAGGTGCACCTTAAGGATTGTAGACCACAGACCCCCTTTGGAGGGAGACCACAGGTAGTTGAGAGTGCAAGCCACTGGACAGGACAAGGGGTCCAGGCCCTTGCCCTGACACCAAATGGAGAATCTCTTCAACTTGAAGGCACAGCACTTCCTGGTTGATTCCTTCCTAGATGCCTCAACTACAGTGAGTACATCTTCGGAGAAACCCAGCCTGGAACTCTAGCCGCTCAGGAACCAGGCTGTCAGGTGCAGGGATTGAAGGTCCGGGTTGAGGACCTTCCCCTGACTGAGAGCAGGTCCAGGAGTGCTGGAAGACACCTCGGGAGCCTCATGCGGAGGCTGAGGAGATCGGGGTACCAAAACTGGCAGAGCCAGTCTGGAGCCACCAGGATCACCTGTGCCTTGTCCCACCTCACCTTGAGGAACACTTTATGGATCAAAGGAAGTGGAGGGAAGGCATAAAAAAGGCCTGGGGTCCACGGCCTCGAGAAGACATCCCCCTACAGTGAGCCCTGCTGATAGGGGTGGGCACAAAGCACCCTCAGCTTTGCATTTTCCCTGGAAGTGAACAGGTCCACCTAAGGGGTGCCCCACTGGGAGAACAGGCTGTGTACTACCTCTGGATGGAGAGACCACTCGTGGGACACCTCACTCACACGGCTGAGTGTGTTTGCCAGCTGATTTGAGGCTCCTGCCACATAAATGGCTAGGAGATCCACTTCCAGACGGCTCACGAGGGTCCAGATGCAGAGAGCTTCCCTACACAGAGGCCGGGAGTGCATGTTGCCCCGCTTGTTGAGATAGTACATGGTCGTGGTGTTGTCCGTCTGGACCTGAATCACTTGACGCTGAAGGAACAGAGCTAATGCAGACAGTGCCAGCCAAATTGCTCGGAGCTCCAGCAGGTTGATGTGGCATTGGGATTCCAGAGCCCATGGACTCAGTAGTCTCCTATGTGAGTACTCCAGCCCATGAGAGAGGCATCAGTCGTCAAGATCAGCGTCGGCTCGGGACAGACAAACGGGATCTCTTCCTGAAGATGCTCCAGGATGGTCCACCACTGGAGAGTCTCCCACATCTTCTGGGTTACAGTGACCAGCTGGTCGAAATGACATAGTTGCCGAGTCCACTGGCTGGCCAGCTCCCACTAAAGGAAGCACATGTGCCACCAGGCCCATCAGACCACGGAGGTGCAGGTCACCATTTATTTCTAAACCGGAGTAGTGAACTGGAGGAGGAGAGCCACTGGGACATTTGATGCTAAAAACTTTTCAAACTGGACATTCATTTTCAAACTGCTTGCCTTAACAGATGTCGGCAGAGCAGTTCAAATAGTTTATTTTAACTATATTCAGCTCAGCTCCAAATGGTTTTCACCGGTTTCACTAGTGTGTTTTAAGTTATTTTATTCCTGGAAGTATATTCGAGTATGCATTTAGACTGATCAATTTGGCAAAGCTGCACTTATTGTATTTATCTTGTACACTTAACTTCTCAGGTTTTACAAATATTTATTTAGTGGGCTTGAATTTATTATACCTAGCACATTGTTTGACATCACAGGTTTTACACAGGGTTATTTACTGGGCTTTATTAATTTTACTCATACTGTGTAGCCCTCTCGAGTGTGCTTTTAGGCGAGTGTAACTTAGGCCAATTTACTCAGCATATTTACTGGGCTAACCCCTCGGCGGTAAGCTTGTCGAAAAGTGCACTTTATTGTACTCTCCCCAGTAGTTTAAGCCCAGGTTTTTGAGTTTCATTGGTGCCTTCCCCACTGGTCCTCCCACGGCTACCCTCTCACCTCCCTCTGCGTAGTCCCACCCCCACATACCTGTACTTAACCTGCTCCTCTCTGTTTTTCTCCGCAGCTTTCCTTGGGACATAGGTGGTCGTGAGGGCCACTCTGAAGCTACCCTCCCCCGGCCGAAAGTCGAGCTGTGACCGGCATACAGGTACTTGGAAGGAGCGCACATTTTCAAACTGCATTTTATTCCTAAACTGGAGCAGTGCCCCACCGCCCCCACCACCACCCTTGGTGAACTTCTAACCATATAAAGGTGATCACGTGTTGTGCTGAGCCTATCAGCCAACTTTCCCCTCTGCAGCTAATCGTCTTCCCCCACTAGAGGGTTCTTATTTCTGGTCCACATCCTGCAAGTCAGTCTCACCATGCTGCATTTGTACTCGACTATAATCTCTTTTCTTCTCCCACTGGCAGCTCTCCCACCATCCTCCTACCCAGAAATGCAGATCTATCCTCTGACAATTAGCACCTTGACTGCTTCCTCATCTGCCTCCATCTTCGGGCCACTTCCCGTAAGTCTCCTAAGCAACTTGATAATCGGTCCTTCAATCCTGCCACCCAACCTTTACTACGGGCTACTAGCCCTGAAATTCCCAGCTCATGCCAACTCAGCGCATCCCTTTCGGACATCTACGTCCCCCTGCAAGCTTCAGTCGGCCATGCGGAAAGCCAAGCAATTGTTAACTTTACTACTCCTAACAGCAGGCGACGTTGAGCCAAACCCTGGGCACATCACCCCTCTCCCCTCCAACTCCCTAGGGACTTAAAACTGGCTCACCTAAATATCTGCAGTTTACTACTTAAAGTATCCCTGTTGCAACCAATTGCCCTATCCCTAGGACCAGACGGTCTGATTATTTCAGGGACCTAGCTGAAGCCACACATCAAGGACGTTGAAATCTCTATCCCTGGGCATGACCACCCAGGCAGCAAAAGGGGTAGAGGTATAGCCATGTACATCACATCATATCCTCTCTACAGTTTACTCCTGTTATGCTATCCTTGCCCACAAAACCCTGCTGATAAAACTCTCCTTCCTCCACACAATTCCCATATTTGTAGTATGATGCTACTGTGTCCCCCCAACTACCCTATGCCCTCAATGTTGGACCACCTGGGCATCCTAAAATCCTACACAGCAGGGGGCGAGCTCCATATCCTTGGGGACTTCAACTGGAACTGGCTATCCAGTGGTAGTTCCAAAAGTCGCAACCAGGTGGCCATACTAAACCTGCCTCAACTGATCACTGACCCCATGCGCCTGAATCACAAATCACAGAACCATTCTCTCCTAGACTGGTCCCTTACCTCGCACCAACACCAGATACTTGCCTCAGGCCTCTTACCGGACTCCATAAGTGATCACCACAATGATCTACTGAGTAAGGAAGGTCTTTCGGCCCAAGTCTCCTCTTCCCAGAACCCTTCTGACCCACTCTTACAAATTCTTGGACCTGCTTCCCTACTAACTGACCTGACTAACACAGATTGGTCCTTCATTCCCTGGGCTACCACTATCGACTCCACCCTGGAAAACTTCAAGTCCGGGTTCCTAGCTATCTGGGATTACTACACCCCTCTCAGACGGACTCGGGTGAGAGGTGCCCACCTGCCCTGGGTCACAGCTGACATAATGGCTCACCTAAGAAACATAGAAACATAGACTTTGATGGCAGAGAAGGACCACTTGGCCCACCCAGTCTGCCCATTTCCCTTCCTATTGGATAAGCTGCAGATTCTAGTTAACCAACAGCCTACTTCCTGCAACCCCCCACTACAATTGTCTTATGTATGTCCCATGCATGTCTGAATTCCCCCACTGTTTTAGACCCAACAATCTCCCCAGGAAGGCGGTTCCATGCATCCACCACTCACTCCGTGAAAAAAAATGTCCTCACATTACCCGAGCCGTCCCCCCTCTATCTTTAAATTGTGCCCCCTTGTTCTTACATATCTCTTTTTCTGAAAGATGCTACCCTCCTGGACTTTGTTGATTCCCTTGAGGTACTTAAAAGTTTCTATCATGTCCCCCCCCTCCTTTCATCAAGGGTATACATATTAAGCTCTCTCAGTCTCTCTTCATATGGTTTCTGATGCAGACCCTGCACCATTTTAGTTGCCCTCCTCTGGACTGCTTCCATCCTGTCTATGTCCTTGCGTAGATGGGGTCTCCAAAACTGCACACAGTATTCAGATGGGGTCTCACCAACTGTCTGTACAGAGGATAACCACTTCCCTTTTCTACTTGTGATGCCCCGTCCTATGCACCCGAGTATCCACCTGGCTCTCCTTACTGACTTCTCACATTGCTTACCTACCTTTAGGTCTTCTGATATGACTACCCCCAAGTCCCTTTCCATTTTTGTTGTAGTTAGTACCTCCCCTGCTATTGTGTACTCTTCTCCTGGGTTTCTGTTTCCCAGGTGCATTACTTTGCACTTCTTTGCATTGAATCTAAGTTGCCATATGTCTGACCATTCCTCCAACCTTACCAAGTCCCTTCTCATCCTTTCTACCCCCCTTGTGTATCAACTTTGTTACAGATCTTTGTGTCATCTGCAGAGAGGCATACCTTTCCCTCCAGACCCTCTGCAATGTCACCTACAAAGATGTTAAAGAGGACTGGACCCAGTACTGAGCCCTGAGGTACTCCACTAGTAACCCCTTTCTTCAGAATGTGTTCCATTCACTATTACCTTCTGTGTCCTGTTGTGCAGCCAGTTTGCTACTCAGGCTACCATCCTGGAACCCACTCCCAGGCTGGCTAACTTGATTATTAGTCTTTTGTGCGGGACTGTGTCAAATGCCTTGCTAAAGTCTAGGTAGGCCATATCCACAGCCCCTCCCTGGTCTATTACTTTGGTCACCCAGTCACAGAAATCAATTAGATTTGTCTGACATGACCTTACTGCTGTAAATCCATGCTGCTTTGGGTCCTATGCCCCCCTGGCCTCTAGGAACCAGGCATGGAAGTCCTTCAAAGCTGCTGGCTCCCACAAAGCCCACATAAAGTAATGCACACTACGAAATGCTTGCACAAGGCTACTCCTGCATGCCAAGTCTAACTACTTTAAGGTCTCCTTCCACACCAATTTAAATCACCCTGCAAAATCTGGAAGGTTGTCAATTAACTCTTCACTCCACCTTCACAGCCCCCCAACCCTGCTCTAAATCAAAGGCGGCACTGTGGTACTTCGCCTTACAGCAACTTTCAAATTCATAACTACAAACATACCTGCGTCACTTCTGTCTACCCTCCCACCTACCCCTCTCAATCCTTCTCCTTCAACCACCTCAGCAAATTCTGCCCCTCCCTCCCTCTGTTTTTCCTTCCATCAGATTTCACCGACTGAAGTCCTAAATGCCCTGCTCGCCCCAAATCCCTCCGGGCTGGACACCAAAATGCTTTATCTGTCCGCCCCTGCCATTGCCATCCCCATCCCCCTGTCTGCACTTTTCAACCTCTCTTTCTCACTTGCCTCTATCCCATCTACCTGGAAGCACACCACTGTCATCCCCTCCCAAAAGGCGATGGCCCCTCCGTCCCAGGTGACTATCGCCCTATCTCCCTCCTTCCCATATTTGCTAAAATCCAGGACAATCTAGTCCTCACTCAACTATCAGCCTTTCTCGACTCCTCATCCTTCTTCTCACCTACCAGTCTGGTTTTAGGAAGTCCCACTCGACCGCCACTTCCATCCTCAGGTTCTCTGACTCCATTCTTACTGGTATGGATAAAAGCCATATCACCTCAGCTATATATACAGGTTACTCACCTGTAACAGGAGTTCTAGGAATGGAATATGTTGTTCATCCACATTGTCTTGCAGGTATCCTTGCCGCTTTAAATCTTGCCGGAAGGTCTTCAAGCTGGCTCCTCCCACCCACTTGGGTGGTAAAACTCTCGGCTCCGCCCCATGACGCCAGATCTGGCCCGCTGGAAGCTCAGGTTGGGCGTCGAAGCCGGGGAGGTCGGGTGCGTCATGTGGATGAACAACATATACCATTCCTAGAACTCCTGTTACAGGTGAGTAACCTGTATTTCTAGGGACATGGATATGTTGTTCATCCACACTGTCTGGCAGACTCCTAGCAGTTCTCCGGGAGGAGGGAGGGCAAAATACCCCTACTTAGGGAATAAGAGACTGGAGAACCGAGGCCCCAAACCAGCATCCCGGGCGTGACTCAGGTGCTCATGGTAATGGGTGATGAAGGTGTGTGCTGACTTCAGGTAGCAGCCCGCAGATTTCCTGGATAGGGACGTCCCCTGGAAGCAGCCACCGATGCAGCAGTATGACAGGTAGAATGAGCTCTATCCTCTGGGAGGCTCCATGCCCACCAACTATAGCAGAGATCTATGCAGGAGGTGACCCACCTGCCTATCGTCCGCTTGGCTGCAGGTCTGCCAAGTGCGGCTTCAGCGTAGGTGACAAACAGCTGGGCGAACCTCTCCCAATTTCAGCCGTCGCTCCTTATAGTAGCGAGCGCCTTCTAGGGTCCAAGTATGGAGTCTATAGCCGGCCTCCGAGGTGTGATTGGGGTAGAACACCGGCAGAGTCAACACCTGGTTAAGGTGAAACTCCGACACCACCTTCGGAAGGAATTCCGGGTGGTGACACAAGACAACCTTGTCCCTGTGGAAGACCAGGTAAGGAGACTCGATGCAGAGCGCCTGGAGCTCTCCCATCCTTCTGGCTGACGTGATAGCCACCAAGAAGGCGGTCTTCCACGACACGTGAGAGTTCACACCTGTGCATTGGTTCGAATGGCTTGCCCATGAGCTTGCCAGTACCAGAGGTAGATCCCATGGAGGTGGAGGTTCTCGCACCGAGGGGAAATGTGATCAAGTTTTGAAAAGCGCTTGCACCATCTTTCTCCCGCGCCACCGACTAAGCTTCCTGGCCTGCACCCGTAAGCAGAGATGGCTGCCAGGTGCACCTTAAGGGTCGCCGACCCAAGCCCTTGCTGAGAAAGGGACCAAAGGTAGTCCAATATGCTCGCCAAGGAACAGGAGGAAGGGTCCAGGCCCTTGCCCTGACACCAAATGGAAAATCTTTTCCATCTGAAGGCATAACATTTTCTGGTCGACTCCTTACGGGACGCCTCAACTACATTGAGGACCTCGTCGGAAAGACCCAAGGCCTGGAACTCTAGCCGCTCAGGAACCAGGCCGTCAGGTGCAGGGATTGAAGGTCTGGATGGAATACCTTCCCCTGATTGACTGAGAGCAGGTCCGGGCGAGCTGGAAGCTGCCTTGGGAGCCTGGAGCTGAGGCTGAGGAGATCTGGGTACCAGTACTGGCAGGGCCAGTCTGGGCTATCAGAATCACCTGCGCCTTGTCCCCCTTGCTTTGAGCAGCACCTTTGCATCAAGGAACGGGGAAGTGAGAAGAGGCCCGGGTCCACGGCCTCCGAGAAGGCATCCCCTGCAGCGATCCCTGCTGAGGGGGCGGGCATGGAACAGCTTCAGCTTCAAGATTCTCCTGGAGGCAAACAGGTCCACCTGAGGTGTGCCCCAATGGGAGAATAGATCTTGTACTACCTCCGCAGGAGAGACCACTCGTGGGAAGCAGCCCCTATCCGGCTTAGGGCATCGGCCAGGTGTTGGAGCTCCTGCCACATGAATGGCTAGAGATCCGCCTCCAGGCTGCGCATCGAGTGACCAGATGCGAGAGCTTCCTTGCATAGAAGCATGGAGCACGCCCCGCCCTGGCGGTTTAGACAGTACATGGTCGTGGTGTTGTCCGTCTGGACCCGGACCACTTGACCCCGAAGAAACGGAGCAAAGGCAGTGAGAGCTAGGCGGACCGCTCGGAGTTCCAGCAGGTTGATGTGGCATCAGGACTCCCTCGGGGACCAGAGGCCGTGTGCTCGGTGTTCCCCCAGATGAGCACCCCAACCCATCAGAGAGGCATCGGTCGATAGAGAGACCGTCGGCTCGGGGCGGACAAATGGGATGCCCTCCTGCAGATGAACTGGAATGGTCCACCACTGGAGAGCGTTCCACATCCCCTGGGTCACCGTCACTAGCTGGTCCAATGGATCGCAGCGTTGGGACCACTGGCTGGCCAGCCCCCACTGAAGGGGCGTATGTTCCAGCGGCCCAATGGACCACGTTAGTACAGGCTGCCATGAGACCCAGGAGGTGCAGGAAGTCCCAGGCAGGCGCAATTGCCCAACCAGAAATGATTGGGCAAAGGAGGAAAGAACCTTGACCCTGTCCACTGGGAGCCGTGCCCTGGCTCGAAGAGAGTCGAGCTCTGCCCTGATGAAAAGAATCACCTGCTTCGGCTCGAGTTCCGACTTGGCCTCGTTAATGAGGAGGCCGACCTAAGAGCAAACCTGGAGGGCCAGATCTCTGGACCGCTCCACCTCCTGTCTGGAGGGGGCTGAAATCAGCCAATCGTCCAGGTAAGGGTAAACCCGGACCCCTTGGTGCCACAGGAATGCTGTCACCACTGCCATGCATTTGGCGAAGACCCTGGGAGCTGGAGATAAGCCGAAGGGCATGGCTTGGAACTCAAAAAGAGATCCCTCCGCTCGAAAGCGAAGGAACCTTTGATGGGACAGACGGATAGGGACATGAAAGAACGCGTCCTGTAGGCCCAGAGAGCAGAGCCATACGCCGTGTTCCAAGGATGGTATTATCTGAGCCAGAGTGACCATCCTGAAGGTTCGAGACCTTATGAACTTGTTTAGGTCATGTAGGTCGAGAATGGAGCGCCAGCCCCCCGTCCGTTTAGGAACCAGGAAGTACCTGGACACGAACCCCGGGTTTGAGGGAGGGTCTGCCACCTCTTATCTCCTTCTCGAGGAGGAGAGCGATGTTGGCTCGGCGAGCTGACAGCGAGGCTTCGGACCCCAAGGCCCCCCCCCCCGAGGTGCGACGGCTCTGAAGGGTGAGGCCTGATCGAACTCCAGAGGCAGGCCCTTTCCTACCACTTCCAACACCCACCGGTCTGTGGTAATAGCAGACCAGGCGGAAAGGAAGAACCGGAGCTGTCCCCCCACGGGGTGAACCTGGGGTGAGGTGACGAGGTTGGGGGTGACACCCTTTAACCCGTCACTGTGCAGGCTTGGAGGAGGGACCGGCCGAGGGACCACCTGGGCCTTTACCTCCCTGCTTCCTGGAGGAGGAAGCCGCGGGCTTGGGTTTGGGACGCCAAGAGCGAGCCTGCTGGCCCTGGTGTTGCTGGGCCGGACGTGTTGGGGGCGCAGATGAACGAAAGGGCTTGGGTTGCGGTCTGCGGCCCTTGTCCCTCTGAGCGGATGAGACCAAGTCCAAGGTGGCACTGGACTTTTCGATCCTCTGGAGGTGGCCTTCCACTCCAGGGCCGAAGAGGTCGGTCCCCAGGAAGGGGACATCCGCCAATTTGTGCTGGGTATCCGCTGTGAAGCTGGATATCCTCAGCCATGCCCGACGGCGCATAGTCACTGTGGCCGCGACTGACCTGGCGCATGAGTCTCCTATGTCCAGAGCAGTCTGAAGTTGCTGCTTGGCCACTGCCCTGCCCTGGTCCCGCACCTGCCTAACCATGGTCTGCAGGTCAGCCGGGAGATGAGGGACTACCTCGTCCAGGGAGCCCAACAGGGCATGGGAGAAATATGCCATCAGCACGGCCGAGCTTGCCTGACGAAGGCCAAGGGAGGACGCAGCGTAGACTTTTCACCCGGCATAGTCCAATTTTTTTGGACTCCTTGTCGGGAGGTTTGTCCACGCCCTAGCATTTCCGCACGCGGAAACGCTGTCGGTAACTAACCCCTCGGCTGAGGGATGTTCCGAGAAACCGGACAGGGAACCGGTAGGGACCGCATACTTCCTGGCCATCCTGGCCGAAGGTGCAGGGCAGGAAGCGGGGCGCTGCCAGAGCTCCAAGGCCGGGCCCACAATGGCCTCAGCCACAGGAAAGGCCTCCGTAGGGGAATCCCCTCGGTCCAATATCTCCGTGAGGGGATACTTGGCCCGCTTGGATACGGGCTTGAGCTGCATCCCGGTGGACTCCGAGATGAGCCTGAGTAAACCCAGGAAGGACGAAGAGTTGTCTTCCAGCGACTGACCTCCAGAGGACTCCAAGTCCACTGACTTGGAGAAAAGGGAGGAATTGTTGTCGGACTCAGAAGAGTCCGCAAAGAGCTGCCTCAGGCCTGAGCCACCCTCCACCTGCCGAGGGCGATCGGGAGTGAGGGTGACCGACAGCCTATGGGGCAGACCCTGAGCCGACCGAGAGTTCTTGGTCAGAGCCCCAAACAGCGGCTGTGGAGGCGGAGGTTCCACCGGAATCGGTGGGGCAGCTGGTTTTGGCCGAACAACCAGCCTGGGAACAGGCCTCGGTAAAACGAGGGTTGTTTCGCCGCTCCTGTGACAGCCACTTAATGGCCGGGGAGCACGGCGCGGCTTGTTCCCGGTCAGAAGGAGCTGTTGCCACATGAGGTCCTTGTATCATCGACGTATCTTACGTCGAAGCCTCCCCTCATCCGAGGAGGAGGACAAGCAGCAGCGCCGCTTATCGCGGTGCCAAGACCGAGACCGCCTATAACGGCAGGATCGGCTGGACCGCGAAGAAGTCTGAGACCAAGACCGAGAACCTCGGCCTTTCCGAGGACGGTGCAGGGAGGGGACGGGTGGAACTGGCTCCTCCCTCGGCTCAGAGGGTTCGCCTGAGGGCTCCGGAACCGGAGGCACTGGCAAGTCCGCGGGATCCTCAACTCCCACCGGGGGAACCGGGGAGAGGGGATTTTCGGCTTCGCCGGCTGACAACCCATACAACGGGTCGAGAAAGATCTCAACTGCGTCGACGGGAGTCTCGGTCAACTGACCTGACGGGGACACTGTGAGACCAGTGGCCGGTTTAACCACCTAATCAAGTCGGCGGCCAACAACCCGGGAGAGAGACCTTCCCGCCTCCTAGGAGCGCCGACGGAGGGACTTACCCTTGTCTTTCTTCTTGGACTGAGAAGAAGGTCCAGCAGACGTTGGTCCCTCTCTCTAGTGGAGAGGGACAGACAAAGCTCCTTAAAGGACGCTGTGTAAGAGGAACCAGGAGAGCGGATAAATGCGCGTTGAGGAAGATGCGGCTCGCGCTACTTCTTCGAGGGTGATCATCTGCTCTAGCTGGAACGCCTTGAGCCCGCCGCCGCTGAAACCGCCGACCGGGCCTTCTTTTGACTTTACCGGAGGAAACATTTCTCGGGGCGCCCCAGTTGTAAACGGGCAGCACAGTCTTCGAGGACGAGGGCTGAGAAGGAAGAGCACAGGTCGCAAGCCTGCGGGTGCGTGCTCAAGGCCTAAACAATGAACACCCGTGGAGTGCGGATCCGTCGAGGCATCTTCTGCTCATAGGGCACCGAAAAACTGAGTTGATTTGTCCATCGCAGCCGCTAGGAGAAGACCTAAGTTCATACGCAAAACTTTAAATTCGAAAACCAAGAATTAGAACCAGTCTTATCACGCAGAGCGTAAGGAGGGAACCTGAGCTTCCAAGCAGTAAGGAAGATCTAAGGCCATGGGGCGGAGCCGAGAGTTTTACCACCCGGGTGGGTGGGAGGAGCCAGCTTGAAGACCTTCCGGCAAGATTTAAAGCGGCAAGGATACCTGCCAAACAGTGTGGATGAACAACATATCCATGTCCCTAGAACTATAGTTCTGGAAAAGGTGTTTGACAGTCTCACACTCACTCCTCCTGTCAAAGCTCTCTCTATCGAGGCCACCAGCTGGTTCCACTCTTACCTAGTAGGCAGGTTCCAATCTGTCAGAATTGGTGACTCCACCTCCGCCTCCCTCCCAGTTACCTCTGGTGTACCCCAGGGCTTGGTCCTTGGCCTGCTATTGTTCTCCATTTTTCTTAACCTGTCCTCTGCCCGCCCTCACCTCACACAGCCATTCACATGCATACGGACGACACAGTGCTGTATACATCCAGTCCCTCACCCGCTGTTGTGGCGCCAGTCTCCAGCAGCACTTCAATGAAGTTCAGCTCTGGTTTTGCTCTAATCAGCTTTTTCTCAATGCCAAGAAAACTGTCTCAACGATATTCGGCACAAAGCAGAGGCTTTCTCGGCTCCCCCCACCCTCACTTTCCACATCCTCGACAGAACTCCATTAGAGGTCTGCACCTCCTTTAGATACCTCGAGGTCTGGCTCGACCAGCACCTCGACTTTTCTGTACACATCGAGGTCATCTACAAAAAGTTGCACCCCAAGTTGGGTGCCCTATACCGCAACCGTGGATGCATCCCGCTACCGAGACACTGGGCAATCATGCAGAAAATTATCCTCCCTATGTAAGACTACGGAGATGTAGTCTACAGTGCCGCTCCCAAGTCCATCCTAACAAGACTGGACCCTCTCTTCCACTCCTTCTGTCACTTCTCTCTTGACTGTCCTCCCACCACTCACCACTGAGTCCTCTACCAGACTCTCGACCTCCCCACGATCCACGACCAGAGACAATCATACTGCGCTAGGCTAACGGCAAAGTTCTGGTCCTGATCCTTGCCACCATGCCTCTCCTCAGTTCTAACAGCTGCTCCCCCTCCAGCTTACCAACTTAGAAACTTCAACTCATGCTTTATGGCTGTCCGGCATATGGCCACCTTGGCAGGCAAGGCAGTCTTTAAGTATCGCATGCCTAAACTGTGGAACTCCCTCCCAGCAGATGTTTGGCATGCCCCACCCCCCAAACTCCTTCCTCAAAACTCGTTTTACCTCTGCCTGCGCATGTGATAAATGAACCACCAGAAGTCGGGCTACAACAGTGTACCTGAAAAAAGACCATTAATCTTGGTCTGAATAAAAAAAATGCTTTATTTCAAAAGCTTAAAAACATAGCAAGCAGTACCCTCACCTAGTGATACGCACATACCACGTTACCAACGTGCTTCACGTCACTCTGACGCTTTGTCAAGGTTGAATACATCATGATAGTCTATTCCTTTTAAAGTGCATTCTTAAAGAAGCAGTATATCTAAAGTAGTAGCTTATCTTAAATACAACTTAAAGTGCCTACAGTGATATTCTATCCAGATAAATACACATATGTACCTCTCAATCAATAAACACTTAATCCAGTAACACAAGACTAATAATACACTATTTGTGACATGTGACAAATGACCTCTTCTTGCACTAAGCCTAGCATCTCCTTGTGATGGTTCATATCCGCAGTACTGTACTTGTATATGTTTCTAGCTCCTCGCACAACTACGATCCACTGTAGTGTATGCCTACCCTAGCAATTGCTGAGTTACACTTTTTCCCAGTAGCATATTAATTATGTACCTGCTCTCTAACCTTTTCCTGTAATTTTCCCTATGATGATGTACTCTCTCTGTAACTATGTATTCTCCTTGTCCTTACCCCCAAGACGCATCTGTAATTGAGCAGTACTCTGCTCAGTATGCCTTACTGGAAAAACTTTAAAATAAATAAATAAGTCACAAGAAGTCCCAGGCAGGGCGCAAGTGCCCAACCAGAAATGTTTAGGCAAAGAAGGAGAGAACCTCCACCATGTCCGCTGGGAGCCTGGCTCTGGCTTGGCAAGAGTCGAGCTCTGCCTCAATGAAGCAAATCACCTGCGAAGGCACGAGTTCCGACTTGGCCTCGTTGACTAGGAGACCAAGGCCAATGCAGGTCTGGAGGTCCAGATCCCTGCATCTCTCCACCTCCTGTCTGAAGGGACCCACTATGAGCCAATTGTCCAGACAGGGGTACACCCTGACCCCTCGACGCTGAAGATGGGCCACCACCACTGCAATGCATTTGGTGAAGACCCTGGCGGCTGATTACAGACCAAATGGCATGGCTTTGAAACTCGTACAGGGTTCCCTCTGCTCAGAAGCGGTGGAACCTTCAGTGTGACGGATGGATCAGGATGTGAAAGAATGCGTCCTGCAGATCCAGACAGCAAAACCACATGTTCTGCTCAAGAGATGGTATAATCTGAAACAGAGTTACCACCCTGAAGGTGCGAGACCCAAGAAACCTGTTCTAGGTCATGCAGATCTAGAATGGGGCATCAGCTCCCCTGTCCATTTCGGGACCAGGAAGTATCCGGACATGAACCCTGGGTTGACAGGGGGATCTGTGACTCTGACCACTACCTCCCTGCAATGATGTTGTCTCGGAGAGCCAACCAAGTGTCCACAGATCCCTTCTCCTCCCGTGGGGCGCAGGTTCAGCTTGGTGGGTACTGCCTGAATTCCAGAGGCAGACCCTGGCCAACCACTTCCAATACCCACCTGTCCGTTATGACAGTGGACCAGGCGAAAAAGAAGTGGCAGAGCTGCCCCCCCACCGAGAGGACCCAGAGTAGGCGTGACGGGCACGAGGGAGGTCACCCCCATCCCATCACTCAGCAGACCTGGAGGAGGAGGATCCAGCAGCACGACCGCCGGAACCCTTCCTTCCGGGCTTATGGACCACCGGAGCCCCTGACTTGGGCCGGGGGCACCAAGATTGAGTCTGCTGTTGCTGCCCTGATTGGTACTGGGGCTGCTTGACCGAAAGGGCTTACATGTCTGCTTCTTGGATCCCTGAGATTCCTCAGGGTGGAGGCAACAGAGTCCAAGGTGGCACTGGACTTCTCAATGCGTTGGAGGTGGTAGTCAATTCCTGGACCGAACAAGTCGGTGCACAGGAAGGGAACATCCACCAGTTTGTGTTGAGTGTCCACCCTAAAGGTCTAGACCCTCAGCCAGGCCCGGCGGCACATGGCGACTGCGGCAGCCACCAAACAGGCACAGTAATCCCCAATGTCCAGTGCCGTCTGGAGTTGCTGTTTTGCAACAGCCCAACACTGATCGTGAACCTGCTCGACCACAGTCTGAAGGTGCATGGGGAGATGAGAAAGCACCTCATCCTGAGAGCCCAGGAGGGCATGGCAGAAGTGTGCCATGATGACAGCCGAGCTTGCCTGACAGAGACCAAACAAAGAGGCAGCATAGACTTTTCGGGTAGAATGGTCCAGTTTTTTGGACTCTTTGTCCGGAGGTCTATCAGTGTCTTCTGAATTTCCCCGAGTGCTGAAACACAGATTTCGGTCACCAATCCCTCAGCCGAGGGGTGCTGATGGGAACCGCATACTTGCGGGGCATCCAGGTCGATAGCGCAGGGAGTGCTGCCAAAGCACCAGAGCCGGGCCAGTGATGGCTTTGGCTACTGGGAATATCTCTGTTGGAGAATTCCCTTTAGTCAGAATATCTGTTAGGGGATACTAAGCCCATTTCTGACAGGCTCCAGTTCCATCCCCGTGGATTCGGAGATGAGACGGAGAATGCCCATGAAGGATGTGGGACCTTTCTCTGTCAAGAGACTCCCCATCGAAGCCTCGTCGAACTGACGAAAGTGCAAGGAAGAGTCTTCAGACTCAGAAGTCCAGACAGATCAGCCAAAAACCAAAGTCACTTTTGACCTGCCGCAGATGGTCGGGAGTAAGGGTGACAGACAGCCTATGTGGGAGGCCCTTAGCCTGCCGAGACTCCTCAACAGGAGCCCCAGAGGCAGGCAGTTAAGGTGGTGGCTCCACCACAATCGGTGGAGAGGCCAGTTTTGGCAGAGCCGGGAGGGCCTTCACCAGCTCCATGGGCGAAGGGACGGTGTCGGCTGGCTCCAGAGGAGTCGGCGTTGGCCTAGAGGGCGACAGCCATCAGATGGCCAGTGTGGAAGCCTAGGGTCAGCTTCGGACTGGCCAACACCAACTGTTGCCACATGAGATCCTCATAGTGTCGACACAACTTGCGCCAAAGCCTCTCCTCTTCCGAGGACAAGGATGAATAGCAACCATGCCGCTTCTTAGAATGGCGTCTGTGAGTTCTCCTCGACAGAGAGATTGAGGATGACCTCGACCAACAAGAGTGCTCAGAAGTAGCCAGGAAAACCTGTGGCTCCTCCAGGCCAGGGCTGTAAGCAAGCACAGTGATCATCCAACACTTTCGGTTGGAAAAAGTGACAAAAGTCGCACGCCTGGGTATCATGATCATGGCCCAGGCAGCACACACACGTGGCATGTGGGTCAGTGCAAGGCAACTTCTGCCTGCAGGGGTATCGGCAGACCCTGGGCAAGGACTTGTCCTCCATCGCGGTCACGATCGTGAAACGATGCAGAGAAACTAACGAGTTTTAGCTTAGGTAAATAATCCAAAGATTTAAATGCCAGGGCCTACTCAATATGGGAGCGATAAGGAAAGAACCTGAATCTTCCAGCGGAAAGGAAGATCTGGCATCAAGGGGTGGAGCTGAGAGTTAGACCACCCGGGTGGGTGGGAGGAGCCAGCTTTTAGACCTTCCAGCAAAATTCTTAAAGGGAAAGGACATGCCAAGAAGTGTGGATTGAACAACATATCCACATCCCTAGAAAAAGCATTTCCTAATATATTGTGCAGAAGACGTACTAATGAAAAATACTTTTGTCTTCTAGGGTATAAACTATCTCCAGACCAAGGGGACAGCAATGGGGGGCATCTTTTGCACCCAACTATGCTAACTTCTGTTTAGGCCTGTGGGAAAAAGAAACAGTTTATGATAGCCAGGTCAATCCTTTTTACAACAGGATTAATATTTGGCATCGTAATATAGACATATTCATGGCTGTGGCGTGGCATGAGGGGCGAGCTGGAGGAGTTCATTTAATACTTATAAAATAGCAATGTGAACTTGAAATTTTCCTTACAGTGTAATACTGACTCTGTTTCATTTTTGGAGCTTCGCATTTTTTAAAATTCAGATGGTATGGTACTTTACAAACTACTGTATTCTGTGAAGAGACGGATTAGAACTCGTTCCTGCACACCTCCAGTTGCCACCACGTCATCTGGTTGATAATATCCCCAAGGCCCAAATTCTTAGGGTCCGGAAAAACAGTACTGAGGATAGCTGACCATCTCATCCAGGGGATGGAAATGAAGCTACAGCTCCTTAACAGAGGGTATGGTGGGCATGTAGTAGAAAAAGGCCTCAATGAGCCTTTTGATGTAAACAGAGATGATTTCATGACGGTCAGACCTAAGGAGATGGGTGACTCCAGGATGCATTTTGTAACCACCTATACTAGGCAGTCACATGAAATGGAAAATGCGATTAGAGAAAATTGGGGTACACTACAATCTGACCCCTTACAGAAGGAGGTCACTCCCTCACCCCCAGAACAGTGTACAAAAAGGGTGCAAACCCCAAGGACAGATTGGTACACAGTTACCAACCAGAGCTATGTAATACCCTAGAACAAGTGATTGTTGGCATAATCACCCATATGGATCCTAACCCTGTGGCAACTGTAAATGTTGCCCTTAAATTGCTAAAGCTAGGACATTTACCACAGTGAATGCCACCAAAACATACGAATCAAAGTTTTTCTTTAGCTGTATGACTAACACATTAGTGCACCTATCGACACACAAATGTGGTGCCCTTTATGTGGGCAAGACCACATGGCCGTTTAAAATTCGCATAGGGGAGCACTTATGCAGCATAAATGCATAAGACAACAAAGATGCTTTGGCTACTCACTGTAAATCTCATAGAAATTCAGGTAGTAATCGTGTTTAAGTTCTGTGGGGTTGAGAGGGTAGTTCTGGGTCGGGCGGGACTTGGACCTCAAGCTTATACAGAGGGAATCCTTTTTGATTTATACTTTAGGGGTATTGGACCCGCCCCGCTTAAATGACAGGACTGATATTTAAAAATGCATTAAGAGATGATGAATTTCATATGTGTTTTTCCCTTGCTGTTTGCTCTCACTTTGTAATATGTGTTCTCTTTTTAGGGTGCAAAGAAAGAACCGATCTGTTTAAAATTAGTAGTTTAAAATTTGTGGTTATTTTAAGTGTATTATGAAACTGTAACTATTAATGCTATTGATGATAAGCACGGAGCAATTTAGATTTCATTTCATTTCTGTGAGCGTGTGAACATTGTGTCTTTAATTGTACTATTTGTAAAGGACACCTTGTGATCAACTGGTCATCCTCCTGATGATGCATTAAGTGAGCAAAACCGGTAGAGGTTTCAGTGGTGACCCGTGTTATTCTATGTAGTGGTATATAACTTTTAAGCCTTTTTGAATAAAGATGCCTTTTTAAATGCAGTGAAGCAGTGATGGTCTTGCCTTTCCCCAGACTGAGACTGTTACAGTGCATGTTCCAAAGCAGTGGAGCTGTTCTGCTTTCTTGGATTTGTAACATGACCTTTACTGATCGACATGCACAAGTTGCAACTTTTAATCTTTTTTGTCAAAACACGCTTGGTATTTGATGAACCATTTCTAAATATACCCCCTACAAGCTTAGATCTCAATTCTCCAGTTAATTTTCCAAGTCTGTACTTCTCGTTTCACAAACTTAAAGTCTTGAGTGCTTCTGATGAATTATGTCACATAGATTGTAAAAAAGGTGCTGGTTATGACACGACTGAACCGGTTTTCTGAAACTGGAGCACCTGCAGTTGCAGAGTATGTAATATACTGTACTTATTTAGCTTTTCAATGAACACTACAGTTATTCCACAGGACTGTAAAACAAGTTTTATCATTCCAATATTTAGAGAGACTCCCCAAGTTAAATTAATGTAGATCTGTAGGCCACAGTTCGGTGCCTTGCCTCTTTAAAGTACTGCTGAGGCATATAAGATGCAAAAATATCCATTGGTTTCCCTGGCAGAACACTCGTAAAATTTGTTTAACTGGGACCCAGGCACTTCCCGGTTCTAAGATCTTCCCTCGCCACGCGCTCAGCCAACTTTATGACGTGATCACAGGGACAGCGCGGGGACGTGCGACATTATAATCTATGGGGGGTAACTTAAACATCATTTTTATACATTACAGTGAGCATGGGGTAATTAAACGAGGGCACCGGGCGTCTCAGGGACTGCTCACCTTCTCTGTGAGGGAGGGGGACCTAGGCTTGTCATTTGGCTGACCCTGGGTGGAGACCTGAGGTACAGCAAGCCCGGCCAGTAGTAAAAGAGCCATGTGGTGGACATCGGGGCTGTGCGCCTTGACGTCAGGGCGTACACCACATGGCAGAAAAATGGCCAGTGGCACCTCCAGTAGACGAGGTGCCAGCCCCGATCCCCAATGCCTCCTGCCTGCCTCCGAACCAGCATCCTGACGAAACTAGAAAGTACGGGGTGTACGGGCCCCACCGACACCCCGCCTGGGGGTAGAACCAAGGCTCCATGGGGGATGGACTGCTCCGAGGTCAGGTAAGAGAGCGGGGACTGAAGGCAATGCCAGCTCCCGAACAGTGGAGTGCCACAGGCCTGTGGGGGAGTATAAAGAGAAAGTAAAAAAAAAAAAAGTTGAGTCAGACCCAAAACTGGTGTTGTCCCATATCTATTCTATTATCCTTAATAAAGATCTTTGAAAAATAAAAATAATTCACAAACACATTTTTTTCTACTTAACAAAAAACAGTTTAATCTTTGAAAATCAGCTCATGCTTCCCTTAGGGCAATACTACCATTCATTCTGTTTCAAGAGTAGTGAGTGACTTTTATTATTCCGTTGACAGTAAATAATTTTCTCCTGCAATATTCTTAGATTTATCAAAAGTGTTTGTTACTGTTGAACTTACCGGCCTCAGTTACTAACCTACACTTTGGTTTTCATCATACTGACAGTATACACTGCACTATTCCTTGTAACCTGATGCTGTTGTATCTTTTTTTGAAGTTATGTTGTGTTCTACTGTCCTATTGTACTGCAGTGTCCTATGTTATCTGACGTTGTTGTATTTCTCCCGGGTCATACCTGAAAATAGGCAGTTTCTGTCTAGAGCACCTACCCAGTAAACAAAAAAACTAAATAAATAAAAAAAAAATACTTGCCCCATTGTCAGCAATGTGTAAGAAATGGAGATGTATGCTGAGATCTTGTTAGAAATCTAGCAAGAATTTCCACAAAGATCAGTGCTGGGACCACTTTTGTTTTTACTGTATATAAATGATCTCCCAAAGTACTGTTCTGGACAGACTAAATTGTTTCTATATGCTGATGACACTATTCTTTATACAATGCATAATTATCCTAAAATTGTAATTGACACAGTCCAGAAAGACTTCAACAGGATCCACTGGGCCTGAGACTACTACAACTGAAAGTTAAGAAGGCTCCGTGAAAGATGTTTTGTAGAAAGAATAGTGATGGTCTGTCTGATCTGTCAACAAAGGCCAAAGATGGCGCTTCATTGATGTTAGCAGATTCATATGCATACTTAGGCATATTTCTTGACAATAATTTGACTTTTAAAAATCATATACAGCATTTTTCCAGTACGTTGAAAAAACTGCTTGACTTTTTCTATAGGAATAAGGTCAATGTTGACCTTTTCATTCAGAAATGATGGATCACTTTATGATTCCTTACTCAGCTGGACTATGGAGATTGTATTTATCAAAATGTCTCCACTGCTCTACTAGGAATGTTAGCTCCTTTATACCACAGCTCACTTAGATTTGTAACTGGCCTGCCATGGAGAAATCATCATTGCACTTTGTATTCTTCTTCGAGTTGTGCCACTTTGGCAACCTGCAGGTTAACTCATTGGTATGTGTTCAGTAATAAAGTTCTGCTTGGTACAGTTCCATTACACATGACAAACTTGTTAAATGTGAAAAATGATTGATGTACACTGTTCCAAAATTCCGTACTAAATTTTGCGTCATCCCCCCCCCCCCAATCGGTGTCAACTCCTCAAACCTGGATACAACTCCAAAAAACGGCCAAGTTAATTTGTTTGCTGTCAGTGACAGGATTTAAAGTTTGGATAACTTTGCTGTTACACAGCCACTGTGAACAGATGTATATCCTTGTAGATAATTTTCCTAACTGAATCATTATTTGCATCTCTTTTATATCTGTGTAACTTATTTCTCGAGGTCACAACTGTAAAAGAGAGGTTCCCCTCAATTTTGCCTACCAATAAACTGATTAATTAATTGATAAGGGGTTGGACGGCCACTAGGGACAGCACTATCAGGTAGGGTGGGCAGAATGGATGGGCTGGTAGGCTCTTATCTGCCATCACTGTCTATGTACTGATTTGTCTATAGACCCAAATGGTCTACCCATTAGCCATAACAGCACCAGTGGTAAGTCCCAAGGTAGAGGTGTAAGTTGTTTCCGCACTGAAGGGGACAGGTAGAGCAGTCCTTTAACGAAACAACTGACCACGTTATCCTGTGCCACAGGCAGCAACCCTGCTTTGGTACAGTTTGTAGAAATATCAGCAACATGCATCGTAAGGGATATGGCTCACAAACTTGCCTGAGACAGGGACCAAAGTAGTAGAGTATGAGTGATACAGAGCAGAACAGGGGCATGAACATGAGAACCTCTTCCATTTTCAAGTGTATGTCTTGCTAGCCGACTTCTTCCAAGAAACCTCCAACACTCTGAGAACATCTTCAAAAAGCCCAAGTGTCTTGAACTCTAGCCACTCAGAAACCAAGAGGTCAGAAGCAGGCAGTAAAGATGCTTGAATGTCCCCCAAAACTCATAGGCAGGATCTGGTCTGAGTGGAAGCAGCAATGGAGGTCTGCTGCTGAAATTGAGAAGCTCCTGTTACCAGAAATGGCATGACAGTTTAACATGACCAGGGTACTAGTCACCCCGTCCCTCACACCTTCAGAACCACCATGTGGACTACAGGAAACAGGGGAAAGGCATAGAACGAGCTCTTTGCCCAGGACCGAGACAACACATCCTCCAGCAGGGTGTCCAACTGAGGGGGACAGGCACAGAACAGCCTCAATTACCTGTTCTCCCAGAAAGAAAATAAATTTGCTGGTATTCCCCACAATGTGACACTTAGGATACCACATTTGGATGCAGGGGGCACTCACGCAATGCCTCTCCCACACGACTGGGGGTGTCAGCTAGCTGGATGTTCGCCCTTATGACAAGAGCCACCACCAGGTCCATCTGTAGGGAAAGAGCCAAAGACCATGTCCAAAGCACCGCCCAACACAACGAAAGGGAATGCATGCCATGCCGCCCTATTTGTTCAGGTAAAACAAAGTAAAACACTGTGTTCGAGTTATCCATGTTGACATGGACAACCCAACCATGACCTAACATTGCACACACTGTCATTGCCAGGGGAACCGCGTAGTGTTCTAAGAGGATGATGTGAAGCCTTGTCTCACCCAGCAAACAGAACCCATGCACTCTGCAATACAGCAGCTGAACATTCCAGCCCACTCCCCTCCCGAAAGGTGGCGATCCCTTGGCTCACGGCAACTACCACCCCATCTCCCTCCTCCCTATCCTGGCTAAACTCCAGGAACACCTTGTTCTTGCTCAACTCACCTCCTTCCTAGACTCCTCTCCCTTCTTCATACTGCTGAGTACAGCTCTCCCCTAGATCACCAAAAGTACAGCACACTTCATAACGGATGTACAAGGCTATCTTGGATGCGCCTTGCGGTCCTTATCTGCCATCAACTTCTATGTTTCTATGATGCATCTGTCATCAAGGTGAGCAATGGTTCTGCCTGACAATAGGATGCCCTGGGGGGAGAGCACACCAACAGATGGCAACCACCACTGGCTGGTTCACCAGAACTGGGTGATTCAGGATTGTGTACAACAGGGACCAGTGACATTTCGATTCCAACTAAATGGGAAGCATTCTCCAGTAGGCCCAGTGCACCACTGTGGCTGAAGTCATGGCACCCAAAAGCCAGATAAAATCCGTGTCCGAGGGCAATTGCTAGAGATTTGTATTTTTCTTAAATAAGAAATTCAAGTTATAAAAAGAAAATGAAAACAAACATATGCAAAAAAGTTAAACTGTTTGTTTTGTTTTTGCAAAAACTAAATAAATGCTTGCAGCAGTTGTTGTTTAGGCTCCACTGTTGCCACAGAGACAGTCCACAAGGAAGCGGCAGTGGAACTGTCTGATTCACAAAACCTTTCAAGACCATAGCATGATGCTGCTTAATACAATGTAGTATGCTAGGAATGTGATTTCTAGTGTGTATAAGGTCATGTTGAGGTATTTTATGAATGCAAGTGTGATAAGAAAAAAATCTAAATTTTCACTGAATAAAAAGGAAAAACAAGAAATTCCAGAAAAGGAAAAATTATAAAAAAAAAAGAATTTCATGGGGCTCTAGCAATTGCTAAGCTCAAAACGATCAGGCAAAGGAGGACAGATCCGGGTGCAGAAAAGCTCTGATTTGGAGGGATTCCAACTTGGCCCCAATATAGAAACTAACCTTCTCCTGGGTAAGCTCAGACTTGGTCAGACTGACCATCAAACCTACCCAAACCCAGAGGAACCGTCAGGGAGACGGACAGATGGACCTTGCACCTGGCACACCTAAAGAGGTACCCTTATATCGAGAAAACAGTACAGACAAGGTTTGAAAATACCTGAAAAAATAACATTCAAACTCTGACAAACAGTGAATTTAATGAAAAACATAATTGGTAGAGGAATCAAATGCAAAAAGAAGCATATGAGCTATAAGTGGGCCATTGATAGAGTTCTGTATGAGACATTTGTAAAAAAAAAAAAAAAAGAACCTAAAATGCTGCATCTTAGGTGGACTTGGGTAAATAAATTGTGGGGAAAAAATATTTTACCAACTGAAGCCCCAAGAGATCTGACAGTTTTACCTGATCTCTTAAACTTATGTTCTTCAGCACAATAGATCCAATAGGTCCAAGGCTTGGCATACTGATCAAAGTCCTCAGGCTTAGCTATAGGCAGACTCTTAATGAGAACGTTTTCTACTATCTGGTTCTTTTCTCTATATCACTTATCTAAGTTTTTAAAGCAGAGGATTCCTTGGAATTTTTCCTGAACACTGGAGCAGAAAATGAGAGCCTCTTCTTCCTGTTCTTAGCCGTTCTGGGGTTGATTCAACCAGCTGGTTAGTACCTAACCATCAGAAGTACTAAGAAGGTCTGTAAGTGTTTGGGACAATTAATTTGGGTTAAACACCTGATGGTCCTAGCTTTTCTGAAAGGTCAGTAAAGGAAAATATATCTGTGAAAAATAATCACTGAATAAAAAATGTCTCATATCTGGTAAGGAACCAAGAAATGAAACTGAGAAAACCTGCTAAATTTTATAAACAAAATAACACCACAAACTTGGATCACAGAATCCAAAAGTGGAACCATCAAAATTACTATTGTAGTTAAAAATATGGGGAAAAGGCATAAGGAACAGCAGGAGTTACAA
Source organism: Neoceratodus forsteri (assembly GCA_016271365.2). Taxonomy (NCBI): domain Eukaryota; kingdom Metazoa; phylum Chordata; order Ceratodontiformes; family Ceratodontidae; genus Neoceratodus; species Neoceratodus forsteri. Next base: position 867,766,568 of record CM028131.1, on the reverse strand, counting down.
CTGTGACAATCAACATTTTCTGTGGACTGAAATATCAGACTACTGGAAGGTCAGAGGGCACATGCCCACAGTACAGTGAATAAGACGATTCAAATTATCATTAAGATTCCACGGCATCATACAGGCATGGTTAGGTGTATAAGTGGAACCCAGATAGTCCCCCCCAGACTTCTGGAACCCAGATAGTCCCCCCTCAGATCTCTTTACACTCACAGAAAGCTTCAAAGCCAAATGCAGCTTTGGGGGAGGTGGGGATCACTACCAGCATAAGGAAAGTCACTAATCCCCCCTCTTTCAAAGACCTTGGATGTAACTATATCCAGGTAGGGTGTCCAATTCCTAATTGGAGGGGCCTGCTGCAGAGTTGGCTTTCAGCTTGTAACCCATATGGATGGGATGAGTCTTGATCAGGAGGAAAGGGAAGGAAGTCAGGAGCCAAAACTGGTTGGCCATTGAATGAGACTACTTTATCAGATAGGAGTAGACTCCATTTTCTTCTGTTTCCCACTGGTCACACCACAGATGGACAAAGAGACATGTGTGTGCATCTCCAATACGTCTCCCCCAACTTTGAACTTGAAATGGAACAACTAAGTGCTGCTGGGTACAGCTCTCCCCTAGATCACCAAAAGTACCGCACACTTCGTAACACATGTACAAGGCTATCTCACCAGGCCAAGGCCAACTACTTCAAAACTGCGTTCCACACAAATATAAGCCATCCTGCAAAATTTTGAAAGCTGGTCAAAACACTTTTCTGCCACTCTCCCAGCCTCCAACACCCACCATAAACATATCTGGCTCCACAGTCACCGATCCACCAGCTGTGGCCTTGGCGTTTAACAACTTCTTCAGCACCTCGTCACTATCTTTTTCTTCCTATGGCACACCCCTCCTCCTTCTCCTCTCAGTCTCCCCCCGCTCCAACCCCACCTTCCCCCTCATCCTTCACACGTCACCTCTCTTGAAGTTTTAAATGCCCTTCTGGCCCTAAACCCGTCCAAGGGCAAATATCCCTCTGGCCTGGATGCCAAAATGCTGTACTTACTGGCTCCTGCCATCGCCTCCCTGCTAGCTGTACTCTACAACCATTCCTTCTCCTTAGCATCTATCCCATCTGAGTGGAAGCATGCCATGGTCATCCCCCTCCCGAAAGGTGGCGATCCCTCGGCTCCCGGCAACTACCGCCCCATCTCCCTCCTCCCTATCCTGGCTAAACTCCAGGAACACCGTGTTCTTGCTCAACTCACCTCTTTCCTAGACTCCTCTCCCTTCTTCATGCCTTACCAGTCTGGCTTCAGGAAGACCCATTCCACTACCTCATCCCTGCTGAGGCTCACTGACTACATTCTCACTGCTATTAACAAGGGCCACATCACCTCAGCAATTTTTGTCAACTTGGCTAAAGCGTTCAACAACGTATCCCACTTTCTCCTCCTGACCAAGCTCTTCTACGGAGGGCTCTCAGATACGGCTACTGATTGGTTCTGCTCCTATCTGGTAGGTCGGTCACAACTGGTAGTGCAATCTCCACCCTCCTCCCCATCTCCTCAGGTATGACACAAGGTTCGGTCCTGGGGCCTCTCCTGTTTTCCATCTTCCTAAATAACCTCCCCACCGCCTGCCCACAGACAGCCATTCATATCTATGCGGATGACACGGTGCTGTTTACATCCGGACCCTCAACCGCTAACGTGGCAACCAGACTCCAGCAGTACTTCAACAGCATCAAGCTCTGGTTTCACGCCAACCAGCTACACCGCAATGCCAAGAAACTGTCTCCTTGACCTTCGCACTACGCAGAGAGTTTCTGCTGCCCCCCACACCTGGACGGGGACACTCTGGAGGACAGCTCCTCCTTCAGATATCTCGGGGTCCGGCTTGACCAGCACTTGCACTTTTCTGTGCATATTGATGCCATCCACAAAGAACTGCACCCCAGACTGGGTGCCCTTTACCGAAATCATGGTAGTATCCTGCTGCCAGCTCGCCATTCTATAGTACAGAAAATGATCCTGCCAGTTATCGACTATGGAGATATAGTCTACAGTGCCACCCCCAAGTCCACCCTGGCCAGACTGGACTCTCTCTTCCACTCCTTCTGTTGGTTCGCCCTTGTCTGCCCCTTCTCCACCCATCACTGTACCCACTACAAATTGCTGACTTTTCCCACGCCTCAGGACTGCCGTCTGTCGCACTGTGCTCGCCTCGCAACCAAGTTCTGGTCACAGCCCCTGCCCGCTTACCTCTCCTCAGTTCTCTCTGCCTCCTCCCAGCCTTCCTACACCCTCAGGAGCAATGATAACAGTCTCTTCTCCATCCCACGCATGCCCACCACAGCAGGCCAGTCCGCCTTCATATATAGGCTTCCTAAGCTATGGAACTCCCTCCCTGTGGACATCCGGCACGCCCCCACAACCCAGTTCCTCAACGCTTGTCTCGCTACTCACTTCTCCTCCATTTGTTCCTGCGACTAACTCCTACCCTGCCTCCTCCAGCAACTGGACAAGCTCTAGTTCATCTTACTCTATGACAGTTGTTGCTCATCCTACTCCCAATGCCCCATGTTGTTCTGCTTGTGTAATACCACGTCCTGTACTGTCTGTATTGGGTAATTGTTAATACCTTATTATAACTGTATATGTATAACCATGTTGATCCTGCACGCCAGTGGTACGTATTGTACTCTCCCCCAGGACACATCTGAAATCGAGTGGTACCCTGCTTAGAATGCCTTCCTGGTAAAACTCTTAAATAAATAACAGAAAATGCGTCTTGCCACTGCACGCAAGTCTTTCTCCTTCACTGTTATTTCCGACTGGAACTCACTCCCACCCTCTGTTTTATCCTGCTCCTCTCTCCCCGTGTTCCAATCCAACTTACATGCTTCACTCTCTGCCTCAATGACCTGTTCCTGTCTCACCTAATATCTCTTTTCCTACACCTGCATCCTTTTCATTAGATTACTGCTTCAAGAGTGAGTTTGTCCTGCATGGATGCTATGACAACCTAACATAATTTGTATATACTGTATGTTCATACCAGCCTGTAGTTTGTATAAAATGTTTTGTGTCATAATGCTTAACTCTCCTGCTAGCTTGCCTCAGCACACTGTTACTTTTACTCTGCACCATACTACCTGTCAGGTTTTGAGACTACTGTATATAATGTTTCTTTATTTGATAGTCTTTTCTGTGCTTTGTATCATTTGTTTATGTACCTTGAACTGCATATTCAACTGCAACCTTACTTCTATACCTTGTATAGCTTATTTTTATTCTTCACTGCTTCGTTTTCTACCTCTCCCGGGTCGTCCCTGAAAAAGGGACTGCAATTGTCTCAGTGGACTTACCCGGTCACCAAAATTCAATAAAAAAAAAATAAACAGACAATGATGGCAGAAGTCTGCCCAAGTTCCCTATAATCCCTGGAACCTACTGTTCCTTCTGGGTACTAACCTTCCCCATCCTCTCTCTATTCTCCTCCCTGGTCCTGTCACCAACCATTAACCACTATTCTCCTCATTATGTCCCAGCCCTGTTTGAATCCACACTCCTTCCGCTCCCACCACTTCAGCTGACAGACTATTCCAAGGTTCCACCACCCTTTCCGTAAAGTAGTACTTCCTCACATCTCTCCTGAACCTTACCTCCTGTTAAATTCCATTCATGTCCACGTGACCACAAACTGGTATTCAGGCTAAATAGTTCCCCGCAGTTCACTTAAGGAACTTGAACCAGTGAGTACTTAATTAGTGCCTTGAGACACTCCTCACAGGATCTGCCCTGCTGGCCCTGAATCATTTGTTACTCTGAGCTGCACTGTCTCCAACATATCCTTATCTTTTCTGAGGTGAGGACTACAGAACTGGACTGCGTCTGCTTTATTTGTTTTCAAAACACAGTAAACACTGATCTCCTAAAGTCATCACATGTGAAACTGTCATTTTAATTAACAACTCTTCAATGTGCTTTACTGTTAAAATTTTTAAAAATCAACCTCTACACCCCCATGCAGGGACACACAATATGCATTCTTCAAAATACTCATCATTGTTAGTTCAATATAATTAAGGACAGTAAAGAGTTAATGTAATAATGGTACATTAACTTTCTGTGGATTTACAGTAGGACAGTTTGAGTAATGTACAATACTTAATTACCATAAAGGCATTAATGCTTAATAGCTGAAAACCTTAAAACATTAAAATGGTTGCCCATACCTTAACAGCAACTCCTCTGGATTCTGGGAATTCCAAAAGATGATAGCTCAGTTCTTCTACCTTATTGATACATATCCTGATATCAGAGGTCCGGCGTAATGACTGAACTAAAGCTCTGGTCCTGTTGTCCACACTAACACGTGCAATGATCTAGTAGTAAAAAAAATTATAAACGAGAAATTATATAGAAACTGTACAGTGAGACAGTCTGTGAAAAGCAGCACCATCTACATTTCAGAACTACAGTACAGATTAAGGCCCTTCACTGCTGAGAATATCAACATTAGAATGACCTGTGGTGGTGGTGGTTTCTGCTCATTATAGATTCAGATTCATCTCACCTCCCAGCTAAGTGGAATTTCCCTTTAGCTGAATGGTAACAACGTCTGCTTTCTCATGGACTCGGGGTTTGATTTCCAGCAAATATTGTGGTGCATCTGCAACGTGGGCAGAAATTCACCAACAAGTAGCTGTGGGCGACACAAAACAAAATTAGCAATTCACATAGTTTGCTATGGAGTGCAGAACTTTCTATACTTTTTCACTTTCCAAAGTTCACACTTCATGGGAATGGTGAAGAAAAACTTTGCACTTTGTATATAGAAGAACCTACATGAAGTGCAGTAATTTGCCACTTCACTGAGATTGTTCTTCAGAAAGTGGCGAAATGCAAAGGTTTTCTTCACAAAGTACAAAGTTCCCACTTTGCAAAAACCAGTGACCAAATTCTAAATTTGCAGCACTCCTACCAAAAGTGCAATACCAGCTGTGTCTGATTTCACTGAGAAAGAATATAAAACCAATCTGCACTGCATAATGACTTCAGGTATTTTTTACTGGTTAACATGTGAGGTGAGTATTTTTTTATTAATCAGAATGATATGCATGAAATCAGAAAGTACCCAGTCACAGGGGCAGGAGGTACATTTCATTGACAATGCTGCTGCCTGTTGTACCTATGATAATGTTAGTTTTTCTTCAGATATAACCAGAAATATAAATGTATCTCAAATAAATTTTTTCTAAGTCATCATCCATTCTACCTGTGCTGTATTTTAAAGCCTCTCATTGTGCCGTTTCCTGTTATGTCACTGCACTGGGAATAAAAATCTCAACTGTCTTCTGTCACATAAACTACTATGGATACAACACTTTTCACTTAATATTGGTCTTCAGCTGTTAATCTAGGAGGCCAGTTTGTAGCTGCAGATACAAGGGTGCTTAAAAGTGGCTTATCGTGTCAGTATTGGTTTCAGAGTTCGATTGATCTAGTGGTTCAAATAATAAAAAAAAAAAAAAAAAAGCTAGCAATCAGTGGTTTTATTTGGAGTGGCAACTGTACCCTCCTAATGCCATTTACTGCACCCCACTTTTAATAGCAATGATTTCCTACACAGCAGCTAATATATATCTGTTCAAACATGATCCGTGTGTGTACACACTCAGGAAACTCTCCTACGCGACTTTTGACATTCCTAGGATCAGAACCAGGTTTGGGTCATCATCCATAAGCCATGCCTTGCCTACTCTTTCGAACACCCTACAAAAATCTCTAAAACGAATGCATACTGTTGGTTTAAGTACCTTTAAATCCATGCTTAGTTCTATGTTGAAAGAAGACTAATTGCTTTGCTTGAACCATTATGCTGGTCCTTGATCCACCCCATGGCTGTTCTCTAGCACTTATACTTCTCTACCACTTATCAGTTATCACCACCCAAATCTTGCCCTCTCTTCTGCCTCTCCTACTTTGGCCCAACAGCCATCATCTCCCAATCCTTCCCTTTTTTCTGCCTTCTCTTCTACCTCACCATTGGAGCTTCTCCTCTTATCTAATCATATCCTGTTATGAGTACTTCGGTCATTGTTGACCCCTACCCTTCTGTGCCATTATACGTCAATAAACTAGTATTGTTGAGCCTCACTTAATTGTTACTTCTCACTGCTGTTTATTCTTTTTACTTTTGCAACTCACTGGCTTGGAATCTGCGTATGCCTTTAATCCAACTGTACAAATATCAGTGCTTAACGTATATTTTGGTTTCACTCTGTACAAGTGTTTGTGACCCTTGTACTGCGATTTCTGTGTGTCATTAGTTTTGCCTGTTATGTATATGCATTCTCCAGGACCACTTTGCAAATGAGACGTCTTAATGGTGTTATCCTAGTAAAATAAAATTGAATTGAAACTGAATTAATAAAATTCAGTGGAGAACTGTTTTCTAAGTGTCATATTTTTCTTCATTATCCTTTGGAAATATACCTCCATGTAGTGCACACAAGATATGCTACCCCTACATTTAAACCCAAGGCTAGGTCCCCATGTTGACCACCCAGTACTGTACATGTGTGTACCACATAAGCCAACATGGCCTTCAGCACACTCATTTATTACATGAAAGGAACTTGTGTACAATGATGTATGTAGCATACACTTCTATTTTAAGTATTTTATAACACAGCACTGCAAGTCACTGCTTATTCATCCCCAGAAGAAGATGCACATTCGGAACAGGTTGAAGTGACTTGTGAGTTCCAGTTCTGGGGTACTGTCTACCATTGGTGTCTCTCTACAATAAATACATTTATACTACAGTACATTGTTGTACTCGTGAGTTTCTTACATACCATAAATAAGTGGGCTGAAGGCTACGCTGGCTTACAGAAACACTGAATTTTACAGGCAGAAAACTCCTCAGTCCACTTGAGTACACACAGCTACTGGTCAGTCAGCATGGTGATCTTCTAAGGTTTGAATATAATTTTGATTTTCTCCACCAGTGGAATGTACGAGAGGCGATGCAGCACGCAAAGACCTCTTATACAGACAGGAATGCTTCACAAACTGCAAATGGAGTTACTAATCTGTTAACATTTCACAAACTGTCATTGGCCGTAATTTTTATTCAGATCACATACTGTCTACCTACACTTCTTACGAAGGCTTAGTACTACTTTGAGAAGCATTAACTGTCTAAAAAAAAAAAAAAAAAAAAAAATTTACTTTGCCTTCATTAATTTTGTTTTGGTGTGGATTTGGTTTCAAATTATAGAGCAGCTGATGACTATTACAAATCAAACCTATCCACGCCTATCCCTAAATGCTTTCTTGCGATCAAAGACCAACTTCATTTAGATTTGTTCTTGAAATAAAACTTAATACATATTGACATGTGAAATAGGTATTTCAAAAAGTAAATGTGGCTTTTAATTTGTTTTAGCATTTGAATTAACCAAGGTTAAAGGAACACGGTCAACCTTTTTTGCATCGTATTATTTTTAGGTAAAATCCCACATTTTATAGTTGTTCTTTCTCTAAAATTCATGGATGTTGCTGGTTGTTTTATCTGCCTCCTTGCTTATTAGAACTGAAATGCATGGTAATGTAAAGCTATGCCCAGCCTTGTTTTGCTACAAATACTAACATACTAAAAAGCCAGCAGAATAGGCCAAATTGTCTGTCTTGTCTGCTCGAAAGCCAGCAACCCAGTGGTTGCTCGCCTTACCACCCCCAGCCCTCAAGAGGGTCTTCTTTAGTTTCAGTTTCCTCTTGTACCTGTCCCACCCCTTCTTGAATTCCTTCACTGTGCCCTCCTCCACCAGCCTCCCAGGAGGTGCATTCCATGGCTCCAGCACCCTCTCAGTGAAAAAATGACTCCCTCGCCCCAGTAGTTCCCCCCTCCAGCTTCCACTCATGGCCCCTAGTTTGTTCCCCATTCTTTAGCCTAAAAAGCTCCTTGGTTCCACTCCTGGTTACTCCTTTCACATACTTGAAAACCTCTATCATATCTCCCCTATCCCTCCTCTCCTCCAGTGAGTAAAGCCCAAGCTCTTCCAGTCTCTCCTCATAAGGCTTCCCCTCCATGCCCTGAATCATCCTTGTCGCTCTCCTCTGGACCCTCTCCAGCAGCACTATGTCCTTCTTCAGATGAGGTCTCCAGAACTGTACACAGTACTTGAGCTACGGCCTGACCAAGGCATTATACAGAGGAAGGATCACCTCCCTCCCTCCTTCTGGATGTAATTCCCCTGGCTATGCAGCCCTGTATCCTGTTTACTCTGGCTGCAGATCTAAAATTTTCAGAGTTATTCATTTTGACGTCTGTCACCACCCCTAAATCCCTTTCTCCCAATGTGGCTTGCAGTGTGACACCCCCCCCACCACTTTTACCCCCAAATGTAGTACCGTACATTTATTTCCTGGCATTAAATTTCAGTCCCCACCTCCTTGACCACCACTCCAGGGTATCCAAATCCCCCTAGACCGCCTCCCTCGCTTCTTCACAATCCACCAGTGCTCCCAGTTTTGAATAGTCCGCAAAGAGACTCAACCTATTCCTAACCCCCCTCCCTATATCCGAGACATGGGCATTGAACAAGAGTGGCCCCACTACCGAACCCTGAGGGAGCCCACTGATTACCTTCCTGGGAGAGGAGAGTAACCCACCCACCATTACCCTCTGTAAACGCCCCGTGAGCCAATTTTCAACCCAATTGAGCTCCTGTCCTCCCACACCCATCTCCCCCAGCTTTCTCATCAGCCCATAATGTGGTACTGAATCAAACGCCTTGCTGAAATCTAGGTATAGGACGTCCACCGGCCTATGTCTGTCCAAGGCCCCCGTCACCCAGTCATAAAACTCTACAAGGTTGGACTGACACAATCTCCTCGGAACAAATCCATACTGTTTATCATCCTGGTGCCCTAACGATTCCAGCTGTCTCCGAATCCTCTCCTTGATAAAGCCCTCCATTACTTTACCTACCACAGACGTTAGACTGACAGGCCTATAATTCCCCATTTCTTCTCTAGACCCCCCTTTATGAATAGGCACTACATAAGCCAAACTCCAGTCTTGGGGCACCCATTCTGTCTGCAAAGAGGAATTCAAGAGTGCAGCCAGTGGAGCTGCCAGCTGCTCCACCAATTCCTTCACAACCCTCAGGTGTAGCCCATCCGGACCCGGCACCTTATCAGTCTTTAGCTTTCGAAGGGCCTCCCTCAACCTATCCACTGTGATTTCTTCCCCCCATTCCTCACCCTCACTCAACTTCCCAACCCCTTCTGGGACTGGTCCTATCTGTACCCTAGCCTCATTCTGTCCTCTGGTCACAAACCTACTTCTCACCTTAACTGAATGTTCTTCCCTCCCATCAGCCTGTAGTGATCCCCAGTCCCCATCCGCAAAGATTGAGGCAAAGTACTCATTTAGCACCTCTGCCTGTTCCCCTGCTTCCTGAGCCCATCCCCCATAATTTTAATCCTATTTATCCGCATCCTCTCTTTTCGCTTCTCCTATATCTATAGAATCCCTTCACCCCCCCAAGATATCCCTAGCCAGGTTTTGCTCCATCCCTGCCTTGGCTCCCCTCACCACTCTGGTGACCCTCCTGGCCAATAATTCATACTCTCTTTGCTTCTTGTCCCCCCTTGAGCATTTAAATCATACATAAGCAGCCTTTTTATCCCTCACTGCCTCCTGCACCTCCCTAGTCCACCAAAATGGCTTACTGGTTCTATCATGCTTTTGCCTTAATTTTGTACAGTACTTAGTAGCCTCCTGTACCCCTTTTTTAATGGTCTCCCACAATCTTCCAGCATCCATGTCCGGCCTAATCTTGTCCAACCTCTCTCTTAGAATCCTACCCATGCCCACGAAATCCACTCCACTGAAGTCCACCACTACTGTGTTATTGCGGTTTTCCTCTCCCCCTATACACAGCACAAACCAGACCGTGGTATGGTCTCCACCTGCCAGTGGACTACACACTTCCAGGCCTTTCATCTGATCACTGTCCGCTAGGACAACATCCAATATCCGCCCCTCTCTTGTAGGTTCCCCCACCTGTTGGACAAGGAAAGCATCCTGAAAAACGTCAATCAGTTGCTGTTCCCTGGCTACAGAGGATGTCATGGTATCCCAGTACACCCCGGCATATTAAGGTCACCCATGACCACCACCCTACCCTACCCAAGGTCACAATGACCCTTGATGTTCTCAATCAGTTTTTCCTCCAGAGCCTCCTCAATTGCAGGGGGCCTGTATACCACCTATATTTTCAATTTTTTTCCTCCCCTCGTTTGCAAGGTTACCCAAATCGCCTCCACTCCACTAACTATAACGTCATTTCTGACTATCAGCGCAACCCCTCCCCCATTCCCATTCCCCTATCTTTCCTGAATATCTTATAGCCCTCCAAATTTAGGTTCCAATCCTTTCTCTCAGTGGCCCATGTCTCTGTAATTGCTGCCACATCCGCTGATCCTTCAGCCAGCATAGCCTGTAACTCAGGCATTTTATTACTCATGCTCCTGGCATTAATCAGTACTGTCCTCCACCTCGACCTGTCCTCCCTACCCAATCTCCCCAGCGCTGCGCAGTCCTTATTCTGCCCAATTTTCCTTAGATTTGTATTGCATTCCCCCTCACTCTTCAATTACCCTAGACCTGGACCCACAAACAGCTTCCCTGGGGCCAATCTTTTATTTGACCCTCCCCCGTTACAAGTTTAAACCCCACTTCTCTCCTATAAAACCAGCAAGTTTTAGTTTCAAGATCTCCCTCCCCTCCAGATTGAGATGTAATCTATCCCTGGCATATAGCCCCTTATCCTCCCAAGTATCTCCCCAATCTCCCACCAGCCCATACCCCTCTGCCTTGTACCAATACCTAAGCCACTGGTTCACCCCTCTAAGTTTTAGTTTGCTCTCCCCGGTTGCCCTTGGTACCAGCAGAATCTCAGAAAAGGAAATTTTGCTTCCTATAGAGTGACAAATCCTTGCCAATTCCCAGAACCTAGCCTAATAATTGAACTACTCGTACTGTACACTTCCTGAACATTTAGAAACACCCTCAAACAGTGCAGCCACTCGTGATACAATAGTCTCCTCTACTCTGACTACATAATGAGTGACTAGATTATGTTGGGGGTGTTCCTGAGTCCAGAAAAGATGCAGTGGGAGCTGGTCAAGACATGTAAACAAACACGTTTTGGTGTGGTAACACCAGTATGGTGGACAGTCAGTTTTTCTTTTTTTTAAAGAAAAAAGGGATCTGAATTAAACTACCAGATGCATCAACAGTCTCTATAAAATGTGAACAATCACAAAATGTGTTTTTTTAAACTAGGGACGCTTTGAGGCTCAAGGGTGCTGATGGTATCCCTTTAAGGGAGCAAGTAAGGGAGGTGTAGGAAGTACTTCATATATAAAGGAACTCCATAGGCAGGCTTTTCTGGTTCTAGTCTAAGGCCCTGTCCACACTATACCTCTGTAATGTTACAGAGGGCCCAAACCGTCACTGTAATGGTTTGCGTTTATACCTGTAACGTTACAGAGGGCATTTTCGTAACCGTTGTGGAAACCACATACGAGGTGGTTTCCACAATGGTTATAAAACCGGTTCTGCCCCGGTAATGTTACCGGGTGCAGTGTGGACGTGTGGTTACGGTCCCCTGCAGGGCCCACAGTGCAGCGCGTGCTGTATAGTGGGTACAGGTGCTGCAGTAACAGTCGCCCAGCTCCAACAGTGTGGACCGGTGGTCCCGGTCCCATAACAGACACCACCGCAGTGTGGACACACTGTACCGCTCCTGGGCCATAACAGTTTGCATCCGTTACCGGGCCTGAGCGGTGTAGTGTGGACGGGCCCTAAGGGTACCCGGCAGACAGAGGAAAGCAAGTTATTAACAATGCTCTAGGGGTTATCATAGGATCAGTATGGAGGAGATGAGGTACAGCGGGGAGGTAGTCAGTTATGAGGACTGTGGAGCACCGTTTTCCAGTGTCACACTCCGAAGAAGGGGGCACTGCCCCATCTGCAGGACTTTTGCGGAGCTCCATGTGCAGCTGGCAGCAACAAGAGACAAGATATCTCAGCTGTGGCACCAACTCAACTGGGGTCCACCCGCACTACCCCAGAGGCCAACTGGCCCAGGGGGCTAGAGAGTGGAGTGGAAGGGGAAAGATGGCAGGGGCAGCCATAAGGGGTTCGACCAATCTCACATCACCCAGACAGTAAATCGCTTTCCACCCCTGGAGGAGGCTCAGGTACCCAACTCCAATGGGGAGGGACTCAATCATTCCAAGGAAATGTGTAGGATGACTTGGTGGCACCCATGGGAGAGGGGGAGCAGGAAGAAGTCGGCAAAGAGAGTCTTAACTGATTTGGGGACAACATTATTAGGTGAGAAGAGAGGGTGGTGGGTGGGGGAGGAAAGGTTTCATAGGTTGGTCTGAGCTTTATAGAGACCAGGAGGTCCATATGCTCGTCATAATTTATGTGTACCCCAAAATCTTATTTTGGCTCAGGTAATGATCTAACTTGGCTTTAAACTCTTCCACTGTTCTGCTCACTACAATTTCTAATGGTAGCTTGTTCCAGATTTTGGCTGCTCTTACTGTCAACCACTGCTTTCTTTTAGTAGTATTATACCTTTCCCCTCTTATTTGTAGGGGATGGGCTCTTGTATTGTATAACTGTTCCTTTAAGTCTAAATTTAACTGTTCCTAAAGTGATGGGTCATTTAATGCCCTATATAACATGCACATGTCCTCTCGAAGTCTACGCAACTCTAGGGAGTACAAACCCAGGGATTGTAACCTCTGATCATAGTCCAAACCCTGAACCTCTATAATCCTCTGAGTTGCCCGCCTTTGAACTCTCTCTAAGGAATTAATATCAACTCTGTATCCAGGTGACCAGAACTGTGCACAGTATTCCATATGACGGCATACCAGTGAGGTGTAAAGTGGGATGAGGCCTTCCTTATTCCTACATTTTATATGTTTATTTATACTGAATTATATGCTACTAGCTTTTTTGATAATCTGGCTATAATGAGGCTTAAAACTTGGATTGTTACTAACTTTGATACCTAGGTCTCTTTCTTCAGGTATCGCCTTTAAGGGTTTGTTTCCCAGTCTATAGTGATACTGTTTATTATTCTTACCCATATACATCACAGTGCACTTATCAATATTAAAAGATGTCCCTTGCTTATGAGCCCAGTCTTCCAATTCTGCTAGGGTGGTTTGTAAAGAGTCTGCATCCTCTTTTACTCTTACCACCTTTCCAATGCGGGTGTCATCGGCAAATTTTGATAGCCATATATCAAGTGTAGTACTCATGGACCCTATATATATATTAAAAAGACATGGACCCAGCACTGAGCCCTGAGGCACCCCACTAGGCACCCCAGTCCAGTTTGAATAATCACCTTTTATACAGACCCTCTGTTGTCTATCTGTCAACCATGACTAAATCCAGCAAACAATATTATGATAAATACCCATTTTGGCTAGGGCATCAATCTATTTATCATGTGGGACTTTATCAAAAGCCTTAACGAAGTCCAAAAAGATGACGTCCACTGCATTCCCCTCGTCCAAGGCTTTATTTACCTTCCCGTAAAATTCCAGGAGGTTAGTTTGACATGACCTCCCCTTCATAAAACCATGTTATGATAATCCCTGTTATCCGATTTATACCGATACTCAATGATGTGCTCCTTTATAATGCCCTCCAACACTTTCCCCAGGATTGAGGCCAGGCTTACAGGTCTGTAGTTACTGACCTCCTGCTTAGAACTTTTTTTGTAGATAGGGACTAGCACTGCCTGCTTCCACGCCTCTGGCACCACACCTTCATTTAGAGATTTTTGAAAAAGGCAAGCTACAGGGCCAGCAAGTTGTTCAGCCAAAGGGGAGTGAAACAGTTAGCTGCAGGTGCATCAGCTATTCAGGATATACTGTAGATAGAATAGGGAAGATGGTGGAGAATGGGGAGAGCAAGCTGGGTGTGCTGGTACACTTGTGCACCAACGACCTGACAAACCACCATGTGGAGACAGTGATGCGGACCTTTAAGAGACTGGGCGACAGGCTGAAGGCAAACTCAACTTCCATGGTCTTTTCCAAGGTCCTCCCTGGGTGGACTTGGGAGAACGGGAATGACAGAGTAAGGAAGAGACTGAGGAGTTTAATAGGTAGTTGAAAAGATGGTGTCAGGAGGAAGGGTGCCACTTTGTAGGGAACTGGGGGGGCTTCTAGTACAGGAGAGCTCTTAAATGGTGATGGCCTTCATCTAACTAAAGAGAGGGCCACTGCTCTGAGGCAGAAGAAAAAATTACTCATCGCAGTAATCTTCTTTCTTCCAAGGAGTCCTTTAGCATCAGTAACTTTTTTGCACTTAGCTGGCTAGGTGCAACTGCCCTGGAGATGTGCCTTTAAAGGGATATTTAAATGAGCTTAGGGCCAAGCCAATCAAAAGACAGGAGGGGGTGTGAGCTGAGTGAGAGCTGTTGAAGGCTTCAGAATTTTTTCGAAGAAAAACAAGGGCAAATGCCCCGAAAAAGAATCAACAGGATTTAAAAAACATGCAAATGTCCACAAAAGTGGAAACCGAAACAACAGCAACACGAGCTAAAAACTCATCAATAAGAAACTCCAAATTTGGTAAAAGGTGACATAAAGAGCCCTTTTCCAACAGGTGAACCGGGAAGGAAGGGTGGGAGCTTACTGATGCTAAGGGACCCCTTGGAAGAAAGAAGATTACTGTGGTGAGTAATTTTTTCGTCTTACCCCAGGAGTCCTTTAGCATCAGTAACTTTTTTGCAAACTACCGAGCAGTACCAAGTGGGAGGTGGGCAGAGAACCTACTTAGGAAAGAGACTCTGCATAACCACCCTGCCAAATCTGGCATCAGATCTGGTCTGTACATCCAAACTGTAGTGTTTCACAAAGGTGTGCACAGATTTCCAGGTATCTGCTTTGCAGACATCCAGTAGGGGAATGTCTCTTACTACTGCAAGCGAGGCTGCAGTGCCCCTGGTGGAGTGGGCCCTGAGCACCACTGGAGGTTGTTGACCAGCCTTCTCATAGCAGAATCTAATACAAGAGACCAACCAACGAGAAACAGTTCTCTTGGTAGCTGGTCTTACTCTGCCTACATTTCCGTAGGTGAGGAACAACTGAGTGGAAGAGCCTCTGGACTGTCCAGTATGCTCCAGGTAGTGAAAGATGGCTCTTTTGGCATCAAAGCTGTGGAGCTTTTGCTCGCCAGCAGTGGATGGCTCAGTAAAGAAGACAGGCAGAGTAATGGACTGGTTCAAGTGAAACTCTGAAACCACCTTTGGCAGAAATTTCCTATTTGTCCTGAGCGCAACTTTATAGTTGTGAGGGATGATGAAATTCGGCTGAATGCACAGGACCTGTAGCACTGAAATCCTCCTGGCAGACGTAATGGTTACCAAGAACACGGTCTTCGGAGTTACAAACTTGATGTGGGCCGTGGACATAGGCTCGAAGGGTGGATTCATGAGCCCATTTATGCAAGGGTTCAGGCTCCAAGGAGTAACAGGCTCCCCTGGTTGGAGACTGGAGGTGCACGAGGTCTTTGAAAAACTGTTTAAAAATGTTGTGGGGAAAAAAATGATTTCTTCTTTCCCACCGAAAGGTAGGCCAAAATTGCTCGAGTGAAGATGCTTTCAAGCCTGATGCCTGTAGGTGTACCAGGTAGTCTAACAGCTGAGGGTCTGAAGCTAATAGGGGTTCGACCTTTTTGCTCTTGCATCAGAGGGAAAACCTTTTCCATTTGGCTGCATAAGCCTTTTTAGTGTTTGTTTTTTTAAGCCATCCTCAGTATCTTAATGACCTGTTCAGAGTACTATGACGATGGAAACGCTAATTCCTCAAGAACCAGGCCATGAGGTGAAGAGAGTGTATGTCTGGGTACTGCACTCCCATCTGAGGAAGGGTCAGCAGGGAGAGTTAGAGGCAGAAGAATGGGCCTGTTGCAGGACACTGAGAGAAAGAGAGGGTACCAGGCTTGCCTGGGCCAGTCTGGAGCCTCTAGGCTCATCGATGCAGGCTGCTGAGTTTCAGCAAAACCCTGAATGTCAGGGGAAAGGGAAGGAATGCGCATAGGAACCTCCCTGACCAGTCCAGGATCAAGGCATCCAGAGGAAGTGTTCCCGGAACTGGGGGCCTGCAACAGTACTGAGGAAGCTGAAAATTGAGAAAAGAGGCAAACAGATCCACGTCTGGTGTGCCCCACCGCCTGAACACTGTGGCTAGTACTTGCTTGTTCAGTGTCCATTCGCTCTGGCCTTGACTGATGCGGCTTAGAACATCCGCCAGAATAATGAGTTTGCCTGGGAGGTGAATAGCTGAGAGGCTGACTCACAGGAAGAATGCTAGAGACCAGAGCTTCAGAGCTTCCAAACACGGTATTCCTGATCTGGTACCACCCTGCTTGTTTATGTAGAACATTGCAGTGGTGTTGTCTGTTCGAATTTGAACCGCCTGCCCTTCTAAGCTGTGAGTGAAAGCTTTGAGAGCTAGTAAGACAGCTCCAATTTCCAAAAGATTTATGTGCAACTGTGACTCTTCGAGAGTCCAGTTACCGCTTACTGAGGCAATGTCCAAATGAGCTCCCCAGCCCAAAAGGGAGGCATCTGTGGTGATCACCTTTGTGGGAAGAGGAGCTTGAAAGGGAACCCCTGCCTGCAAATTAGCAGGGTTCTTCCACCACAGCAAGTTTTGGAGGAACTGCTCCGACACAGGTATCAACTTAGAAAATGTGCTGCTTCTATGAGACCAGCGAGCTCTGAGGTAGCCTTGCAGGAGTCTCATCCTGTACCTGACCCCGGGACTACTGCAGTCCTAGAGGCCATATGTCCCAGAAGTTTGAGGAAATGTCCAGCTGGTCTTGGCTGTCCCTGGGCGAAAGAATCTGCCACTGAAAGGAAACTCTGAAGTCTTTTCTGTGGGAGGAAAGCATATCCCTTCCGAGTGTCCAGCTGGGCCCCTATGAAGGTGAGCAGCTGGGTGGGTTCCAGGTGAGATTTCTTTAGATTTACCAGGAAACCCAGACACTCCAGAGTACATTCTGTGAGGGAAAGAGATTCCTTGACCTGGCAAGGAGAGTTTGCTACTATGAGCCGTCATCCAGATAGGGGTAGAGAGCGACACCCTGTCTCCTGAGATATGCTGCTACCACTGCGAGACACTTGGTAGAGACTCTTGGGGCGGAGGACAGACCTAAGGGCACTGCGGTGAACTGATAGTGACCAGAAGGAAGTTTGAACCCGAGAAACTTCCTGTGAGATCTCCTTATCGGTATGTGGAAGTAGGCTTCCTTTAAGTCTAGGGAAGCTAGCCAGTCTCTCTACTGTAAGGACTGTATGACCAGTGACAGAGTGACCATTTTGAATTTGTTTTTTTTCAGACATTTGTTTAAATATCTGAGATCTAATATAGGTCGCCAATCCCCAGTTTTCTTTTGTGTCAGAAAATATGTGGAGTAGAGGCCCTTGCCCTTCTCGTGGGTGGGGACCCTCTCCACTGCTCATAAAGCCAGAAGGTTTTGTACCTCCATTTCCAACAGCGGTATCTGTGTTGGGGACAGAGGTCTTGAACTGTAATGACAGACCCTTCTCCACTATCTCCAGCACCCACTTGTCCGATGTGATGAGGGATCAGTGCTGAAGATAGTGGGAGAGTCTGCCTCCAACCGGAAAACGGGGAGGCGACCTGGACACTCCCATCAGGACTTAAGACTGAAAGGCAGATGGCTGGGTAGAGGTGGCTCTTCTTTGGCCCCTTCTGCCCCTGCCTCTGAAAGACCCCCTGTACTAGCCGAAGTCAGATTGGGGATAGGGACTGTAAGGCCTGGGAACAAAACTTGTGCCCCTACTGCCCCTGGGATGGGATCTCTGAGGGGTGGTGGGCTTAGGCTTGGATGTGTGGCTCTGCCAGGAGGCCTTGTACTCATTGACTTTTTTCATGCAATCAGTGGTTCTGTAATCAAATATATTTTGATCACAGGGAAAATCCATGGCCTTTTTCTGAGTGTCTGTGGTCAGACTAGTTGTTCTAAGCCAGGCGAAGAGTCTCAGAGAGATGGCATGGGCCATCACCCTAGAGGCTGCATCACTGTTGTCGTCTGCCAAGTGGAGTTGGTACATAGCCGCTTCCAGGGCAGTTTTTGATGTATCCACCAGCTCCTGCACCGTAGAATCTGATCTGTTGCAGGCGATAGTTTGGACAGATTTCCAAAGGGCTTTCTGATATTTGGCTGTGAATGCCATGTAAGAAGAAAGTCTGAGAAGCAGGGAAGCTGTGGCATACATTTTCTTTGCTATAAAGTCAATTTTCTTGGAAAGCTTGTCGGGGTGAGAAGGAGACTCCAGCTTTCTCACAAGCTGCATGCTGCACTATACTCTCATGGCTAGGGTGTGCAGACAGGAACTCAGTACTATTTTTAGACAATTTACATTTTCTCTCAAGCTGCTTATCAACCCCTGATACTGAAGTGAGGTGCTGGAGCACCTTCATTGTATTTTTTCTAAATACATTACAGCTAGGGATGATCAGGGTCTTTGAGGATGAAAGACCCTTCATCTCCCTATAATCTTTGTCTTCATCGACATCCTGGTTGGGCTCCTACATAGGGAGGTCCAGGGTGTCCAACATATTTTATATAAATGTAAACATAGAGGAAGGATCCTCGTGGTCACCCGGGGGATCCCCAAGATGAGGGTCCGGGGACTCCTGGGGCTCAAGGCCCTCAAAATTCATGTTGGGGCATCATAAAATTGATCATCATCTGTGTCGCCCTCACAGTCTACAGAAGAGAGAACTCTGAAAGAGTGCTTTTCAGCCCCAGTAAATCGAGGATCCATCTTCTTAAGGGTCTGAAACAGTTGCCATGCTTTTTCCATATCTTGCACTGATGGAAGTACCTACGCAGTTTGTAAGTGTTTTGTTCTTTCTGCATGCTTTAAGCTGCCTGTTGTCTCGCTATTGGCTTTCCCAGGTGCACCGGGAGCATATCTGTCTTGACAGACTTTCTTTTTAGCCACTTCATCAGAGGCTTGATTAAGCTTCTTTTTTTCGTCACTCTTATTATTTTTCAATTTGTGAGGAACTTCATCTTTGAAAGCTTTATTTTTGGGCTGGGATCTGGAGGGTTCCTCAGCACCTCTGCTTTTGGTATTAGTACTTTTGAATGGCCTCTCGTTGGAAGCCTTTGATTTATCCTCAGCCATAATAATCAAAGGTTTGTCTGCTATATTTGCCAATTTAAGAAAAGCAAACTAGTCCTGGACCTACAAACTGAGTGCAGGTTTCTGTGAAAAAGCTACCGGCCAGTTCTACCCCAGTTTATAAACTCTGTCCATTACTAGTGCCTTTTTTTTGGTTGTAGACCCGGGATCTATACCAGTGCCAATCTTAATAGAAACCCAGTAATACTCAACTGTGCACGGGTGGCTGCTGGACCCTTACGGACAGTCCTGACACAGATGATACCAAGGTCCAGTAATATAACAAAAAATGTTTCCTCACAATTGACAATCTAGAGAGAAAACCTCCAGGCACTGTTTAAATTTGAAATCCACTGCAGGTGCCTTGCGATAAACCCCATGAGGTCGGAGGTAAAAAAACAAGGCAACTGTCCCTAACTAGATGGTTCCCACAAGAATCTGCCCAAAAATGAAGAAAACCATCAAAAATAAGCACCCGCGATAAAATTAGGTTTTAAACTAAATAGTTGCGGTAAAAATAAAGTCAAAATATCGCGGTCGTGCTAAAATTAAAAAATTTGCCCGGTGCTAAAGAAAAAGTCAAACTTTCACTCGGCACACTAAAGGAAATAATTTATGATGAAAACTTTACCCAGATAAGCACTAGGGGACTGTCAACAAGGAAAGTTGGAAGATACCTCAGAGGCAATATTGCTCAGTCCAGCGGGGAAAAAAATTCTGAAGCCTTCAACAGCTCTCACTCAGCTCACACCCCCTCCTGTCTTGATTGGCTTGGCCCTAAGCTCATTTAAATATCTCTTAAAGGCACACCTCCAGGGCCGTTGCACCTAGCCAGCTAAGTGCAAAAAAGTTACTGATGCTAAAGGACTCCTGGGGTAAGAAGTCTGACGTCTACATTAGACAGTTAAACTGACTACATGGGAAATGGAGGCTAGGGGAACCACTGAGAAAGGAAAATGGGTGGGAAACCAAGCTAGGGCTCCCACTGAACATAGCATGGTGGACAACAGTAAAGTTGAAGATCAAATTAGTTTAGGGGAAGTGGCCAATGAGGGAGGGATGGCAACGCCTACATTCAGCACAAAAAAATAAAAAAAAATTCAGACTAGGGAAAAATAACAGAGAAGGAGTAGGAAAAAGCAAAAGGGGTCAGAAGAAAGATGGAAAGGGGTCTGCCTTAATGCCAGGAGTCTGGGAAATAAAATTTGTGAGCTCCAAAATGGTGGCAGACACTGAGACACATCTAGTAGCCATCACAGAAACGTGGGCCACAAAGAACGACCGAGTCCAGACAGTCTCAGGCTATACCATGTTTAGACAGTACGGAGGAAAAAGTAAAGGAGGAGGTATAGCCCTGTATATGTCAGGAAATGCACTGAGGCAGTGGAGGAGGGAACATCAGGGTAGGTAATGGGGAAACAGAATCGCTGTGGGGTCAGGTCACAGCATCCTCAGGCAAGAAACAATGTACGGCATTGATCTATAGACTTCCAGGATAAAGGAAGAGAGAGATAAGGAGCTAGGGACAGAACTAGAAAGAGGGGTGGCAAACAGGCAGATCTAAACCTGCCAGATATTGACAAGGTCATTCCAGAAGCCCACATGCAAGGCCATGCTGGACTCACTGCAGGACTGCCAGCTGGTGCAGCTAATTAAGGAACCCACTAGGCAGGCTGCAATTCTCGATGTCGTTATCAACTTGAATATGGTAGGAGGAGTGAGGGTAGGGGAGCCACTAGGGTTCAGTGACTATAATTTAGTATGGTTTGACCTGGCCTTTGGGAGACATAAGCCATCATCAAAGACTAAAGTCCTAGATTTTAGAAAGGCAAACATTGACCGGATGAGGGAGCTGGTCCAGAACAACTTAATCGGAGTGGACAGCATCAGAGATGTGAAGGAATGATTGGGGACAATCAAGGGGGCCATTCCTGAGGCAGCAAAGTCTTGCATGAGAATGTTAATAAAAAGAAACAGGTACAAGAGACAAATATGGTTCTCTGGAAAGGTCACAGACATAGTGAGACCCAAAAAGAAGGCCCTCACTAAGTACAAGCAAAACAAGAGAAGGAATAACGGGGAAGAGTACCAAATGAGAACAAGGGAAACCATGAGGGCGGTCAGAGAAGCAAAGCCAGACATATAGCTCATACTGCAGAGAGGTTCGGGGGAAGACCAGTTCTACATATATAATTAGTTAAAAACACAAGAAAGGAGGAGCAATTACTAGGCGAACTAGGGAGGCAGGGCATTTGATGAGGACAGACAGAAAGCAGCTATTTTTAATGACTACTTCTGTATGCACAAGGGAAGACAGAGGGCCTCTGTCACAGAGTGGCATTAAGGTGGCTATAAGGGGGATCCCTTAGATGAGGCAGCAAGTATTTACCAGTCAAAGGGTTCAGAAAAGGCTAGCAGCCCTAATGATATATTAGCCCCCAGGGCCAGATGGGATGCATTCCAGGGTGCTCAAGGAACTGGCAACGGTACTAACTGAAACCCCAGTAGGACTACTCAATAGCTCAGTTCAGACAGTGGTAGATCCAAAAGACTGGAAGGTAGCAGACGTAGTGCCGCTCCCTAAGGAAGGGGACAAACAGCAACCACATAACTACAGACCTGTCAGTCTTACCTCAGTTGTGGGAAAACTGATGGAGACACCAGTCAAAGAGGACCGTGTCAACTACCTGGAAAACAATGAACTCCAGGAGAGTAAACAGCATGGGTTTGTGGCAGGGAGGTCTTGTCAGACCAACCTGATAGTAGTAAGAGGGCAGTGGATAAGGGTAATGCTGTGGATTTACTCTACTTCAGTTTCAGCAAGGCTTTTGACTCACTGCCTCATGGAAGGTTGCTGAAGAAGCTAGAGGATCTGGGTGCAGCAAAAGACAGTTAGATGGGTGAGAAACTGATTGGAAGGGAGACAGAGGGCTCCGGTTGATGGAGTCAAATTGGATCAGAGGGAGGTCACCAGTGAGGAGCCACAAGTATCAGTCATGGGTCCAATCCTTTTCAGTGTGTTCATCGGTGACATGGGAGAAGGGGAGAAAGAATCCAGAGCAAGATGTGTCTCTTTGTAGACAACACTAAGCTCTATGGCAGGGTAGACAGCGAGGAGAGGAAGTTAGGAAGAGGCAGAGAGACTTACATAGGCTAGAGAGGTGACCAAAAGTTTGGCAGTTGAAATTCAATGCCAAAACTTGCAAGGTGATGCACACAGGGAACAAGAGCCCAGGACACAGTACTGGATGGGGGGGCAGTTGAGGCTGGGCACAACCTCTGAAGAAAGAGACTTGGGGGTCATTGTTAGTGACTCCCTGAAACAATCAAATCAGTGTAACAAGGCATACAATACTGCAAACAGGATTCTGGTGGGTATACAGGAAGGGGTCAGAAGGAAGGAGGCATACCACCTCTCTATAGATCACTGCTGATGCCCCATCTGGAGTACTGTGCCTGGTTCTGGAGTCTTCACCTAAGGAAAGATAAGGACAGGCTGGAGACAGTGCAATGTAGGGTGATCAAAATGACTCAGGGCCAGCTGGGCAGCTCTTACGAGGATCAGCTCAAGGCACTGAACATGTACTCGCTGGATGCCTGACAAAAGAGGGGAGATATGAAAGGGACTTCCAAGTTCCAGAAGGAATGAACAAGGTTAACTGTGAGGAACTATTCGGCATAAGCAGCAGATCAAAAATACACAGGCATGAATGCAAACTGATTGGGGGGGGGGGGTTCAAAAAGGAAGTGAGAAAGTTTACAGACAGAGTTATGGAGCTGTGGAACAATTTGCCAGCTGATGTGGTCAGTGCCAAAAGTAGCAATGGTTTCAAACACGGCTGGGACAGAGTGAAGGGCTTAGTGGTTGCTCAGGATGGTAGCAATAGGGTGGGGAGCATGGTGGTGGATAGTGTGCACAACAGGTTCTGTGTTTGTTAGGGTTTATGGGCAGACCGAATGGACCAATGGTCTTTTTCTGATGTCATGGTCTTTGGTTCGATGTTAAATTCAACACTCAGTAGCTACATTCATTATAAAACAGGCATTCTAAGAGTAGTAAATTTAAACCCTAATTAAATGACTAAACAGAAAAATGGACTCCTAATGACTGTTAAACAACTGCCATCAATAAATAAATGCTCAAAAGGAACTGTAGCCCCTTCTTAAGTGCATCAACCAAGATGCCTCACACTACTTCAAATGTGACCTAGGGACAGTGTTAGCCTCAGTGGAACAGAGAAGGAGGCCGGGAGTATGTAAGTGTAAGAGATCTTTTAGGTAGCTGGGACCCAGTTCATATAGGGTTTTGTATCTTAACAGCAATCTTGAAAGTGGTATGCCACCAAACTGGCAGCCAGTGCAATTTGAGCAGCACAGGAATAATATGTTCAGAGATTTTATCTATACTTATGAACCTGGCAGCAGCTTTCCACAGCAGTTGCAGGTGGCAAACCAACCTACCCAATAGTCCTAGGTAAAGAACGTTACAGTAGTTCAAATTTAGATGTCATAAAGGTATGCACTAGAGTCTTGAGGTTCTCATGCATAAGATAGTACTTGAACAGAGTGATATACATCAACTGAAAAAATCCATAGTGGACCATGGCTGCCATATGATGTTCCAGTGGCAACTTGCAAACCATAATGACCCCCATATTCTTGAAGCTATCCACAGCTCTCAACAATAAGCCATTAAGAGATGGACAAGTTGGCATTACAGTGGTCACTGTCAATTCATGCCAAAACAGGTCTACCAGCATCATCTCTGTCTTTCCTGGAGTTAAGCTCAGCCAGCTGGAGCAGCATACCTGTCCAGTGCAAAAGACAAGTTACAGCTGAGTTATCATCTGTATACCAGTTAAACTCCAACTTGCACCACCTAATGTCCACTCCCAGAACTAACATATATAAAATGTTTAATAAGGTTCAACACTGGCTAAAGTTGCATCAGCTCTTCCTCAATGCTAAGAAGACAGTCTCCATGACCTTTGGCACTAGGCAGAGACTCTCTAGGCTGCCCTCTCTTCCCTCCTTCCGCACCCTTGATGGGATAACACTAGAGGACATCACCTCTTTCAGATACCTGGATGTCTGGCTTGACCAGTGCCTTAACTCTTCTGTACATATCGATGCCATCCTGAAAAAACTGCGCCCCAAGCTCAGCACCCTTTACAGGAGCTGTAGTTCCTTACCACTACCGGTTAAGCGTGATCTTGTTCAGAAAATGATACTCCCCATTTTTGACTATTTAGACTATTGTCTACAGTGCTGCTCCTAAGTCTTCCCTTACCAGGTTGGATACTCTCTTCAATGCTTACTGTCGTTTTGCTCTCGACTCCCCCTCCCGGACACATCACTGTACTTGCATCATTCTCTAGCTTTCCCCTCCCTTGAGTGCAGACGTCTCTCTCACTGAGCCAAGTTCACTTCTAAATTCTGGTTTGGGACTCTCCCCTCTTACCTCTCCTCCTTACTCTCTGCTTCACCTCCCTCCTACTGCCCTCAGATCCATTGACGCATGCACTCTAGCTATTCCTCATCACTCTACCTCCATAGGCCAGGAAGCTTTTTCCCACCACTTCCCCAAAGCTTTGGAACTCACTGCCACCTCCTATCAGACTTTCCTCTTCCTCATCTTCAATCTCCTTAACCCTTCAAAATTTCTATTCTCCTAACTGCATTTGTTCTTAGCCCCCCTTCAACCCTGGTGCATTATTCTTTAGCCCTACTTTACTTCTATTCTTCTAACTGTACTTGTTACTAGCCCCCTTCGCAACCCTCCCCACCCTTGCACACTATCCCCTACTCCTCTATCCCTGACTTACCTCTTGTCTTCTAACTGAAACCTTCCTTGGATTACTTTCTCACATGCTACCACCTATTATACCCCCCTCCTCCCACCCCCTACCACAACCTACTGTGCCACTGACTCTACTACCATCCACAACAACTATGCTATTTTGACACTCTACTGATGCCTTCCCCCCATACCCCTCCCCCACTGATGCTCTCCATTTTTCCATTCCTAGTTTACTTCTATTTTCTCCAGCCTCCCTATTCCTTATCCCTCTCCTCCCCTCCGGTCACCCACCACATTCCACTCCTCCTCCCTGCCTACCTTCTCTCCCCTCCTTTTCTGCCTGGTCCTGTCCCCCTTGCAGTGTTCTCTATCATCCTGAAGGGTACAGATCCTGGTTCCCTCTCTTCTACCCCTCTTCCTTTCCCCCCCACTTTCTAATCCGGACCCCCTTACAGGGTTCTCTGCATCCTGAAAGGGTATGGATTGTCTCTCTCTCTCTCTTCCCCCTCTCGCTTTACCCCTACTTTCAAATCCATCGCTCGCCCACCTCCCTACTCCCCATTCCTCTCCTCCCCTCCTGTTCCTCTGCCCCTTTTTTCTCTACCTCCCGGCTCCCTTTCTCTCTCCTCCCTTTCTGCCTGGTCCTGTCCCCCTAGCAGGGTTCTCAGCATCCTGAAGGGATTAGATCTTGGCTATCCCTCCCTCTCTCTCCCTCTTCCATCCCCCACCTCCTACCCCTCGCCTGTTCACTTCCCCACTTGTCCTATAACTGCCCTCCCCCCTTGGGTATACAATAGCACTTCAAATCATGTGCTCAGCCTACTGCTTCTACCACTTCATATAGGATAGTGCATTGGGAACAGTTGACAACAGAGCTATTCTTTCACTGAGTTGGCACTAAGGCGACGGATTACCTCGAGAGCGCAGCTCGAGAGGTAATCGTCATCATAATGCCAATGAGGTGCACGACTAGCCCTGTTGTCAACTGTTCCCCAATGCACTTTTCTTTATAGTGTATGGTGGAACGTCGTGTTTTTTGGGGAAAAAAAAAATCACTACAGCATGTTTCTGCTTCAAAACATTTTTTACTGGGTTACTAGAAGGAAAAAAGAACTTTACATTTTGAACATTTTCACGCTAAACATTAGTACTGCCGCCGACACTGCTGCTTTCGCTATGTGTCCTGTTTATGGAGTGAGCCCTAACTGTCAAATGCTGCTCAAGGACACAGTGTGTGACGTGCGCAGTGCAGTAGAACAAAAAATCGTTCTGCTGCACTGCGAACGTCACTAGTGTAGGAGAACAACATTTCGACAGCGAGGGATTTCGGTGGAGAACGACGTTCCACCATACACTATAAATGTGTTATCTATCCTCTAACCTTTACCCTACTGGATTACCTGCTCTTGGGTTGTTGCAACGTACGCTATATCCTAACATAGTTTTGTTTACCCTGGCCAGTTGGTCTGAGTCATTTCTGCTCTGTAATTGTACTACACGGTTTTGTTTAGTAATTGTACTTGTATTGCTCTTTTATTGCTATGTGTTTGCCTGTTCTCCAATTCTTGTAAACCCCCACCACCACCACCACCACCCAGGACGCTTCTGGAAACAAGCTGTTTACAGCTCATGTTGTCTTTCCTGGTGAAACATTTTCCAAATAAATAAATAGAAATAACTAAAAAATAAAATAAACAGCATGAGGGACAGACTCAACCCCTGGGCCTCCTCATAGCTATTTGAATCAGTGCAGGAAGCGAAAGTTCCCATCACAACCTGCTGCGTCCTGTTGCATAGAAAAGACTCAAATCACCTACTAGCCATCCCAGAGAGTCCTTCTCTTTGCTACAGGTGACCCATCAAAACCAAATAATCCACTATATCAAAACCCATTCGAGAGATAGAGAAGAATGACAATGGAGCACTCACCTCAATCTCTCGCCAGAAGAAGATTATTGAGCATTTTGATAAGGGCAGTCTCAGCGCTAGGCAGACACCTAAAACATTTCTGAAATGTCTCATCGATATTAAATTGCTTTAAAGATCAAATGCACACATTTCATTAGAAGCTTGAATTCACATCCCTGTGACATTAGTGTTTCCTGAAAATATCATGCTGTTTGGTTTTGTGGTTTTCTTTAAATCAGTAACTGTTAATGTGCTCTGCAGTAACTGAAAACAGTGGGGGGGGGGGGGACAGTAGGGATTGACTTTAGCAGTGGCCCGAGGCTAGCCAATTTGAAGGCAGGCCAGAGGATGTCCTACTTTGCTGGCCCAATGGGCCAGCACCTTTTTAAGTAAATACTGCACTGCACATTTAAGGAAAGAAGGGTTGCCAGTGCTGGGAATCACCAACTTCCTGGCTGTGGAGACTGACGCGCTTATGCATGAACTGATGTACTGGACCTGCAATCATGTGCAAAGAGAGACACACAGCAGTACATAGTGGAAACCTAGGAATAGTCGAGTCAGGGAGAGCAGTCACTCTGGTGCGAACAGCAGAACCCATCATAGGTGGGAACAACAGGTTGGACAAATATGACAGCAATGAAGCTCCTACACGAATCATGTAACTACTAGATTCTAGCTGACTTTGGTGACAGGCATAAGAACACGTAGTGCTGGACACAGGCTAATCTGCCCTGAGTGTAGTGCAATTGCTAATTTAAACAACAAACTCTAGCCAACAAATGTTTCAAATTCATTGTGGGAAAAAGTAGATTTAAAAGAACTAGTCAGAATTCATTCATTAGCTGGGGGAGGAGTCTGCTGCAAGTTTGCGGTATCCGGTGATATAAGCAACTCAAATTGAGCACATGCAAAAAAGGATAACAGTTGAAAAACAGCGTGCGTCAGGACTGCAGCCCTCCACAGGCACCGTACAGTCTCAGAGTTGGTTATAGAAAAATAAAAGGGGGTGCAGGGACAAAGTCCCCCCCCACATATATTCTGTCAGAGGTTGGGTCATGATTCTGATGGGCATGCAAGTTGGTGTGCCCTGTCTTTGTTTTCAGTGTTTTGTTTTCGCCGGTATGCCCCTCACCATTATGTTTTCACCGAATTCACATAGAACCCAAGTTTGCAGCCTCTCAAATAAACCGAGTTTTCTTTTCTACAAACTTTTTCCATATAAATAAATATCTACTGAGTGTTTGAACTGTAGCTGTGTACAGTAACTCTCCTCAGAAAACTAAGTGAAGTCCATCAGTGTACCGTTTGCCAGTGAAATATTATAGACTCAGTCTTTTTAAATTCAGAGTGGTACTCTGTTAGTAAGGTACTAATATACTATAATAAGTAAATAGTGTCTCATAATTTGGGCTCCTAGTCACTTCTTTGGTAAATCAGTCTCCGTGCCAGTTTTCTTTCCCTAGACATGAACATCTGTGTTCAGTTTATTTATTCGAAAACTTACATTCATCCCCCCACCAAAAAAAAATAAATGTCATTATCAGATTTGTCCTTTGCCCTGTTATCAAGCCAGTATGAGCAGAGTAAGGTAGTAGTAGCGTCCCAGAGGGCCACCAAAATGTTATGTAGGCCATTAATTTTAGCTAATTCACTGGCCCAATGGCCACCAGGTTTTTGGTGCTAAAGTCAACCCCTGAACAGTTAAGATTGTTCTGTCCCTATCAGTGAGCGATGACATCAGAAATTAAGTCCTTGATTGACTGAAGAAGTTGTTGCAGTTCCCAGTCAGAGCAGTCTGTAGAGCTAATTGTTTTCACTCAAAGTTTGTTACTAACCTATGTGGTTTATGTTTAGATACATAAGTTTAAAATCTAACATTCTCTTCTTATAAACAGTTGATCATTTGGGGTTCAGTGCTGAACTAAAGTGGTATGAATGAATGTCTGTGAGAAATTACCTTGTCTGTCTAACAGCTGTCAGTTCTTCGTCATCAAAACTCTGCATTCTGTTCTGGCTATATAACACAGGGTTGTTTAATGGATATAAAATAAACCTAATTGTTAATTCATAGAAGCAGTGTGTATTTGATATAGCCTCCATAAATAAGTTCAGTTGTGAGAACAATTTTGTTTTTATGTCAGATTGACAATCATGTGTCTGACATACACTGCTATTTCAGGAACATGTACTTTATGAATTCATAAAATTCAGTTCTTTGAGGGTTTCTGTGTGAAACTACATCATGTATGTGTATAACTAGAAAAGCTATATGGCATCCTGATGCCCCTGTCTCCTGCCTGATAGCTGAGGCAGCAGCTCTCCGCTTCCCCCTTTCCCATAACCCCTCGTCTCCTGCCCCCATTTGAGGCTGCTGCACCCTTCTGCCCACTGTTTTCTCCACACAGTCAGGGCTGCTGCCTCCTGCACAAACAGTTGAGGCTGCTGCACCCTGCCTCCCTCTGTCCTCCACCCCCAAAGTCAGGGCCAATGCACCCTGTTGCCCCCTGTTCCTGTCTCCACAATTGGGTCGGCTTTGCTCTGCTAAGCCCTAGAGTTCCAAGTCTCCTGCCTTCACAGTTGGGACTGCTGCACAATGCTGCCCCAGGTCACCAACGGTGGGACATTTGCTGCACTTGCTATCCACTTCCTTTGCCCCAAATGGGCAAGGCTGCTTCACCAAACTCACCCTGTCCCACGGTCCGGGCTGCCATACCCTGATGCCCCCCCCTCCTGCCACAAGGTTGAGACATCTGCACCGTGATGTTCTCAGTCTCTGCCACCACATCCAAGGCTGCTGCACCCTGCGCCTGTCTACACAGTCAAGGCTGCTGTGGCCTGCTCTGCCCTAGAGTCCCATGCCTCCACAGTTAGGGCTGCTGCTCCATGCTGCCACTTGCCATAAGACAAGGCAGGGCATGTGCTGCACCCTGTCCCCTGCCACCATAGCTAGGGCAGTTTCTCCCCATTTCCCCCTGCCACCAGAATCAGATAATTTGCTATACCCTGCTGCCCATGTCCCTTGTCCCAAATAGGTGTGTTTGCTGCACCGTCCCACAGTTTGAGCTGCTGTCTCCTGATGTCTCCCGTCCCCTGCCATAAAAGTTGGGGCTGCTGCACCCTGCTACCCTCTGTCCCCCAACCTATAACACAAGATAAAAGTATTTTTTGTTTCGAGCAGCTTGGGCAGTGTACCAAAGGAGCCTACTCTGGTGGCAGGGAGCAGTATGGTGCAACATAGAATTTGACGGCAGATAAGGACCGCTTGGCCCACCCAGTCTGCCCATTTCCCTACCTGATGGATAAGCTGCAGATCCTAGTTAACCAGCAGCCTACTTCTTCCTACCCCCACCCCCTAGAATTGCCTTATGACTGTCCCATGCATGCTTGAATTCCACCACTGTTTTTGACTCCACAGCCTCCTCTGGAAGGCTGCTCCATACATCCACACAACCCTCTGTGAAAAAATACTTCCTTAAATTACCTCTGAGCCGCCTCTTCTATCTTCAAATTGTGCCTCTTGTTCTTGCACACCTCTTTTTTTTGAAAGATGCTACCTCTTGGACTTTGTTGATTCCTTGAGGTACTTGAAAGTTTCTATCATGTCCCCTCTCTCCCTCCTTTCCTCGAGGCTATACATATTAAGCTCCTTAAGTCTCTCTTCATATGTCTTCTGGTGCAGACCCTGCACCATTTTAGTTGCCCTCCTCTGGACAGCTTCCATCCTGTCTATGTCTTTGTGGAGATTGGGTCTCCAGAACTGCACGCAGTACTCCAGATGGGGTCTCACCAGCTGTCTGTACAGAGGGATAACTTCTTGTTTTCTACTAGTGATGCCTCTCCCTATGCATCCCAGTATCTCCCCAGCCCTCCTTGCTGCCCTCTCACATTGCTTGCCCACCTTTAGGTCATCTGATATGACTACCCCCAGGTCCCTTTCAATTTTTGTTGTTGTTAGTATCTCACCCCCCATTGTGTACTCTTCCCCTGGTTTTTGTTTCCCATGTGCATTACCTTGCACTTCTTAGCATTGAATCTAAGCTGCCATGACTGTGGAGGCAAGAGGCTCTATGGTGCAGCAGGGCACAGTGGTGACAGGGAACAGAGGACAGCATGGTGCAGAAGCCTTGACTGTAGTGCAGGACACAGTAGGGCATCAGGGTACATCAGCCTTGAGACGGGGTGCACATGGTGTAGCAGCCCTGCCCATTTGTGGCAATGAAGTGGGTAGCAGGGTGCTGCAAAGGCCCCACCTTTGGTGGCCTGAGGCAGCATTGTGCAGCAGCCCCAACTGTGGAGGCAGAGGCCCTGGGACTCTACGGCTTAGCACAGCACAGCAGCCCTGCCTGTGGAGACAGGAACATGGGGCAACAGAGTGCATTGGCCCGGACTGTGGAGGTGGGGACAGAGGGAAGCAGGGTGCAGCAGCCTCAACTGAGAAGCAGGAGACAGGGTCATCAGGATCAGGGTGTGCAAATTCTATTGCCCCGTCTGGGGCAAGTAAATTTCCTTGAAGGGCAAGTACAAAAAGAGAGCAAATTTCATTGTAATGAATAGGGGTAAGTGAAAATTCAGCTAAAGTCATGGCTGGGCAAGTCCTAAAAGTTTTGATTTGAACACCATGGATCAGGATGCCATAAAGTACTTCTAGTTATACACATATATGATGTATTTTCACACAGAAATATTCAAAGAACTGAAGTTTATGAGTTCGTACAATACATGTTCCTAAAAAAGCAGAGTTTGGCAGACACATCTGTCAATCTGACATAAAAACAAAATTGTTCTCGCATGAACCTATTTATGGAGGCTACAATCAAAGACACACTGCGTCTATGAATTAACAAAATTTATACTTACTTTATATCCATTAAACAACCATGTGTTATATAGCCAGAATAGAATGCAGAGTTTTGATGACAAAGAACTGACAGCTGTGATACAGACAACATGATTTCTCACGATCATTTATACCACTTCAGTTCAGCACTAAACCCCAAATGATCAACTTTTTATGAGAACAGAATGATAGATTTTAAGCTAATTTATCTAAACACAAACCAAATGGGTCAGTAATAAACTTTGAGAGAAAACAATTAGCTCTAGAGACTACTCTGACTGGGAACTGCAATAGCTTCTTCAGTCAATCAGGGACTTAACTGCTGAAGTAGCAGGCTAGAAAAAAATGTCATTGCTCACTGACAGGGACAGAAAAATCTTCACCGTTTTCAGTTACTGCAGAGCACATTAACAGATGCTGATTTAAAGAAAACCACAAAACCAAACAGCATGATATTTTCAGAAAACACTAATCATGACACAGGGACGTGAATTAAAGCTTTTTATGGAATACGTGCATTTGATCTTTAAGTGAACCTCAAGCTGTGCCATTACTTCCTCCTCAATTACATTTCCAAAAAGGTCTCAAAAGTTGTCTGTAGCCATATTGGTCCTACTAGTACACCAAGATGCACAAAATAGTTTGATACCTTTTATTGGACAAACAAAGTTTTCTCAAAAAAAGTTATGTTTTCGAACCTACAGGTCCTTCTTCAGAAAGCAGATAGCAGGTCACTTACAAAGAGCTAACTTTAAAACCTTTTTAACTTTAAAGTTAGCTCTTTCTAAGTAACCTGCCATTTTCTTTCTGAAGAAGGACCTGTAGGTTCGAAACGCGTAACTTTTTTGGGGGAAATCATTGTTGGTCCAATAAAAAGCATCAAATCTCCTATTTTGTGCATTTTCAAAAACAGAGAAGATTTGAGACAGGCCTGCAACTTGCAAGAGAATCTTCGTTTCAAGATGGTTTCTCTAAGAGCAGCCCTCTTCAGGTCAATGAGGAAGCACCCCTCCTCTAGGAAGCATCAAGCAACCACTACAACACTCGGACCTAGAGCTTCTTGACAGTCCACCAACAGTTCAGTTGGAGAAGGGTCAAAAAGATAAAAAGTAGAGCACAGCTCAGATTTCATTTCAAGCATTTCTTCTACCGAGATTGATTGAAACTTGCTCCAAGACCATAAACGACCTTCCAACATCACCAACGGCCCCACTCAGGCCACCTGTAGAAATAATCAGCCCTAATGGATGGCAGTCCATCCAAGAACAAATGGGCAAACACACTAAGGCCCTGTTCACACTACACCAGAAAAATCTCTCTGTGGCCATGTCCACACTACACCAAAAACAACCCTCTGTAATGTTACAGAGGGTCCAGACAGTTACCATAATGGTTTGTGTTTACACTGGTAACGTTACAGAAGGCATTTTCGTAACCATTACAGAAATCTGTTGTGAGGTGGTTTCAACAACAGTTTCTGTAACGGTTTAATTCCTGTAACGTTACCAATGTGTGTCTGAATGCTCCATCATGTAGCCTCCAGTCTTCCACTATACCTGCATGCATTGTGGCACTACTTTAATGCATGCTGGGAGGTTGGAGGCTACCAGGAAATAAACCGACAGCAGAGTGGAGCTCGAGTATAGGCTATAATACTGGGACACCCAGTGGCATCACAACTACCTGCAGAGCAGTGACAGTAGTTTAACATACAGTATTTTAGCTCATGAGTGCATCATGGAGCACTGCTGTGGTGGCCAAAAGACTTGTGGCACTGTTGAAAGTAGAGCAGTGGGGAACACTGAAGGCAGTAGTAGAGGGGCTGCCTGCAGCCATACAGCAACAGCACATGAACTTCTGGGTCGTCCTGGTGCCCTAATGCTGTCAGAAAAGATGCCATGTTCTGCCATGCTATATGTGTACAATGACAGCTGCTTACAATTGTAGGAGGGCGTCTCTCATCGCAGCTGTCATCTCCAAGTGCACCATGGGATGTGCTCTGCTACTAGGGTGTTGAGACCACACACACTATCACACACAATGTGGACAGGCCGTAACATTTTCAAACTGTTCACTGGCAGTGTGGACACACTGTAACGTTTACAGTCTGTAACGTTTTGAAACCATTACAGATTTTTCAAGTGTAATGTGGACAAGGCCTAAAACGTTACAGAGTGTCCAAACCGTTACTGTAACGGTTTGCGTTTACACTGGTAATGTTACAGAAAGTGTTTTCCAAACCACTGTTGAAAACTAATATTAGATGTTTTCAACAACAGTTTCTGTAACAGATTTAGAACTCTGGCCCTGTCCACACTACACCAGTAAAATCCTGTAACGTTTTCAAAATGTTTTCAGTGGTAGTTTGGATGCACTGTAACAGTTTCAGTCTAACGCTTTCAAAACGTTACAGATTTTCAGTGTGGTGTGGACACGGCCTTAGTTACTCATAAAGAAGCCACAGAAAAATCCACCCTAGATGATGCACTGACTGCTGGCAGCGTGTAGAGGGAGCAAACTATATGTACCAGCCTGTTCTCACTTGCACAGGGAACAGTCTTTGTACGTTAATTCCGGCCACTGCACCTGGAAAGTGAAGTGACCTTGCTATTACAACTGCTAATTCTTCAGCAAGTATAAATTTGAAAAAAATATATATATTCTTTTGATTGGAGAACCTGCAAACAATATGTCATAAAAATACTAAGATTAAACATAAGAATACTTAAGTCATGTTTTTAGATGCTGGTTCATTCAATTATTAATTAAATGTTTTTGAGATAAATCGATCAAAAATTAGCTCTGGAGAGCACATAGATTAATAATAGTCAGACAACCAGCATAAGTGCCTCTCATGTCTGATCAATCTTATGAGAAATATTCTAAATATGCAAGCCAGTTTTTTTCTATGGAAGCTATATTTTCAAATTCTGGTTCTATTACTGTTACGGTTTCATCTTTACTTGCCTATTATCTCAATGCGCATTTCTAGTTTACACACTGGTAGAAAGTACCATTTTAGAACATTATAATGTACAGTACCCTTTCAACCATTCTATACTGGAACAAAAATGCAGTGTAACAACGTTAAGAGTTGAACATGGACATAAAATACATCAGTCCTAAAATGGTCTTTACTACTAGTACATACATCGAAAACACTAAAATTTGTTAAAACATTAGTACAAATGGAACAATAAAACGTGAACCAGTATTTTTTTTTTTTTAAATAGCTCTTATCAAAAATACAGGATTGCAGTTTAAAAGCAGTTATGTAAATTTCCTCCATGGTAAAATTTTCTATTATGGATGACACTGCATACATTCGATACAGCATTTTATTAAAACAACATACTTTTTCTCGCTGTAGAGACAGACGTTTAGCCTTGTCTTCTGCAGTCTTGGTCTCTTTACCATTAACCTGATCATCTTTCTTTTCTGTTCCTTCACTTTCTTGCACTTTATTCTGATGCTCTGCAGTGCCCTTTGCTTCATATTTCAGTTTAGGAACCAGACCTCCCAGATAGCTGTCCATCAAGGCCTGTACTCTGTCTGTAGGGTGTGAAAGGAAATGTGCTATGCTCTTTCTTCGTGGAAGCTGGAGTAATGGAAGTCGATTCTGTGGAACCTATACTGGTTGTAGAAGTCACCGAAGCAGCAAATGAATTTTGCTCCTCTTCAGTTCTGCTGGATCTCCCAGTCTCTGATAATGCATGTTTAGTGCTAGCTCCATTCTTGGATACATCGCTAACAGTTTTGTTTGCTTTTGCCTGATCCATCACAGTTTGTCCCCCGAAATACAAGTTGATATGGTTTGCCAAGAAGTTGTATGTGTCCCCAAAATTTGTGGTCAAGTAACTGGCATGGAAAAGGCCAACCTGGGTTTCTTTCCCACCCGTACAGTTTTCCAAAGGCCTTTTTTCAGGATTTATATTTGCATCCAGTTTTGAGCTATCATTTGTTTGGATGGTATGCTCTGTGACTAGGTTGTTTTCTGAAACTTCTGTGGTTCTACTGCCAAAGGGTTCACATTTTTCTGACTTTATATGTTTTACAACATGGGTGTTAGTGTCTGAAGCTTTTCCTATAACATTTGAGTTTAGTTTAAATCGCACTATTCTTGCGATGAGCTCACTAGAAGTGCTACTAACAGCCTTTGATACAGAGTCTAAGGTGTTTTTGATTCGTGACATGCGATAACTCAGACCTGTTGATCCGTCTGATGAAGAGGTATTTTGTTGGGAAGTGCTACCGTGCAACTCACATTTATACTTCAGACAGCTACCTTTATAAAAAGGAAGGGTTTTGCATCTGCTCCATTCACACCAAGTTCGCCTTAAAATCACTTGACTTGTATTACTTGATGACTTGCTTAAATAACAAGCAGTGAATGGACGGATAGAGCTAACTCTTGAATGGATATTAGAAAGATAAGCAGACACACAAAGTCCCCTTTGACCCTGCTTTAGCCAAAGGCTCTGTGCACTGCTTAGGACGTAGAGATATGTCTCTAAAATCCAACTAATAGGCATCACTCAGTGCTATGCACTTCTTCAGGCACGCCCTTTCTTACTTCATATTTGAAGTTGGACATCTGAAATATGTTCTGTCATGTCATCTGGAATGATAAATAAAACAGCAATCAGAAGATCAAATACCAGAAAAATAGAAAGTGCTTAATTTTAACATTCTTTATTAAATGATGATTGGTACTTCACTGCATAAGAATTGCTACAGAGTCACGGTTTAACCTGCTGTAAATGGTATTGTGCTGCTATTAAAAAAGTGTTTTGACTAGACTTCTTCCGACAGCTACAGTTTAATTAATTTCAAGTTTCACCAAGAAATACATACTGAGCTGATAGTTCATTTTCACATGTGTTCTGGGGGTAAGAGAGATATCACAAGAGTAGAAAATGGAGAGCATTAAAAGCATTACAAAACTAGAAGTCATACAGCAATACAGTATATCAAAGAAGCATAATCATTGTATGGCAATTCAGTATAACAAATACACATTGCAGATAAAACTGAGATTTGATAGGCAGGGGAAATTATTCATACAGTTATAGCTAGCTGAGGAGGGGAGCAAATGGTCAGGGCAATATGAGCGATGGGGAAAGAAGAAAAATTACTCACGTAGTAATGTTGTTTCTTCCAATGGTGTCTTGCTGTATTCTGACTATTGCAGTGATTGCCAACCTTTGAACTGCCCTGGAGAACAAATAGTTAACTTTCCATGCAGGGCATGGAACGCTGAGCTCAAGCTCGGTTGAAGCCTCTGTCTGCTGTTGTTTAAACTCCAACCGTCAGATCTTTTACACAATACTCACTAGAAGTTCTGTGTGGAAACTGTAAGACTCACACTAGCCAGCTGGCAACTAAATTTATTAAAAATTTTTTTGGGGGTTTCAAAGCAAAGAATCAAGTCAGGAAACCCAAAAACCAAAACACAACACACACCCAAAATAATGGAGGGTGAGAAAGGGGCACCTCTAGGGTGCCAACACTGCTCCTGCCCACCCACATCCCAAAACCCAGGTTCTGAGAGGGGAGGTAGGGGGGAGGTCAGAATACAGCAAGACTCCATTAGAAGAAACATTACTAAGGTGAGTAATTTTTTCTTCAAACAACATGAAGTCTTGCTGTATTCTGACTATTGCAGAATACCAAGCAGTACCTCCATGGAGGAGGGACAGAACCTACTTTGGGAATAGGCTCTGAAGTACTGCTGTGCCAAACCGAGCATCACTCCTAGCCTGGATATCCAAAGAGTAATGCTTGGTGAATGTATGGACTGTTTTCCAGGTGCCTGCTTGACACATTTCTAAGAAAGAAATATCCCTGGCAGCAGCCAGGGAAGCAGCTGTACCTCTAGTAGAGTGAGCCCTCAGGCCTGAGGGAGGGGTTCTACCCAGTTTTTCATAGCAGAATTGTATACAAGAGACAATCCACCTGGCAATAGATCTTTTAGAGGCAGGTTTGCCCTTACTGACCTCTCCATAAGTGAGGACCAACTGGAGGGACTCAAACCTGTGACCCTTGGTGCGCTCTATTTAGTAGCTGAGGGCCCTTTTAACATCCAAGCTGTGCAACCTCCTCTCTCCAGAGGAGGAATGGTCAGTGAAGAAAACAGGGAGAGACATAGACTGATTAAGGTGGAAATCTGAAACCACCTTAGGCAAAAACTTCCTGTTAGTTCTTAGGACCACTTTATCTCTGTGGAAAGAGACGAAATCAGGCTCCACTGACAGGGATTGCAATTCACTGATACGCCTGGCAGAGGTAATGGCTACCAAAAACACAGGACAAAGGCTCAAAGGGTGGTTGCATAAGCTGAGCAGTGCAAACATTAAGGTCCCAAGCAGGAGCAGGGTCCCTAAAGGGGGGAATGGAGTGCAGCAATCCCTTGAAGAACTTTACAAAACACAGGATGGGCTGACAGAGGAGAGGGCTTGCCTACTGACAAGAAGGCAGAAACAGCTGCCAGATGCACTTTATGTAGCTGG
Source organism: Neoceratodus forsteri (assembly GCA_016271365.2). Taxonomy (NCBI): domain Eukaryota; kingdom Metazoa; phylum Chordata; order Ceratodontiformes; family Ceratodontidae; genus Neoceratodus; species Neoceratodus forsteri. The sequence continues at coordinate 867,728,241 of CM028131.1, read as the reverse complement.
CCTAAGTCCCAAGCCATTAAGATGAACCATATAGTCCAGGACTGTAGGCAACCCAGCAGATTCTGGAGAAATATGCTTATTAGAGCACCAATTAGTGAACCTTTTCCATTTGGAGTTGTAAGTCTTTCTGGTGGAAGGCTTTCGAGAAGCCTTAAGGATATCCAGAACCCCTTGAGAGAGGTGCAGATCAGCAAACTCTAACTCTTCAAGAGCCAGGCCTTGAGATTGAGAGATTTGAGGTTCGGATACCAAATCCTTCCCTGAGAGGATGTCAACAGGTTGTAATTCCTGGGAAGAGACAGGGGAAGGTGGACTGCTAAGGACAGCAACAGTGGGTACCAGGGCTGTCTGGCCCAGTCTGGAGCAATCAGAATCACTTTGCATGGTTGAGGCCTGATCTTGACTAGCACTTTGAACAGAAGAGGAAAGGGGGGAAAGCATACAAGAACTTCCCTTCCCAATTCAGAATCAGAGCATCCAGGGGGACTGAGCTCAATACTGGGGGTCTGCAACAAAAGACAGGAAGTTGGTGACTGTCTGGGGCTGCAAAAAGATCCATCTGTGGAGTGCCCCATCGAGAAAATCACTTCCAAAACTAGGGGATCTAGGGTCCATTCATGATGGCCCTGGGATATTCTGCTGAGAACATCTGCTAGGACATTGTCCTTCCCTGGGAAGTGAACTGCTATTAGAGAGCTTTGCATAGGCCAGAGACCACAACTTCATTGCTTCTGTGCACAAGGCCGTAGACCAAGTGCCTCCTTGCTTGTTGATGTACCACATTTTGGTGGTATTGTCTGTCCTGATCTGGACCACCTTGTTCTGTACAGATTCGGAAAAGGCTTGCAGTGCCAGAAACACTGCTCTAAGTTCCAAGAGACTGATGTGAAGCAGAGATTCTTGAGGTGACCACAGCCCTTGGGTGGTAAGATCCCCCAAGTGGGCTCCCCAGCCCAGCAGGGAGGCATCTGTGGTGAGTATCACTGAATGAGACAGTGACAAAAGGAACTCCCTGTCTTAAACTGTTCTAATCCCGCCACCACTGCAAAGCCTGGATCAGGGTTCGAGTCACTGGGACTAGTTTGGTAAGGGAATCATTTCTTTGGGACCAGAAGGCTCTTAAGTGGAACTGAATGTCCCTCATCTGAAATCTTGCCCCCTGGACCACTACTGTAGAGGCTGTCATGTGGCCCAGAAGCTGCAAGAAGTGCCTTGCTGGTCGAGACACCTGAAGGGTGAATAAAGATGCCAGTTCTATAAGGGTCATTGCCCTGTCCAGGGGAAGGAAGGCTTTTGCTCTTATTGTATCCAGCTCTGCCCCAATAAAGGTGAGGAGCTGTACTGGCTCGAGAACTGACTTTGAAAGGTTGAGGAGAAATCCTAAGGAAGTGAGCGCTTGCTGAGTTATTTGTAGATGTGACTTGACTTGGTCTTGAGACTGACCCACTATGAGCAGTCATCCAAGTATGGAAAGATGGAGATCTTTTTTCTCCTTAGGAAAGCAACCACTACTGCCAGGCACTTTATGAACACCCTTGGGGCTGATGTTAGGCCAAAGGGCATCGCCCTGAATTGATAGTGGCCTGAGGGCAACTCGAACCTGAGGTACTTTCTGTGGGATCACCTGATGGGAATGTGAAAATAGGCATCTTTGAGGTCCAGGGAGGCTAGCCAGTCCCCTGACCTTAGAGAGGGCAGAATTATTCCCAGAGTCACCATTTTGAATTTTGGTTTTAAAAGGTGCTTGTTCAGATGTCTTAGATCCAGGATGGGCTGCCATTCTCCTGTCTTTCTGGGGGTTAGGAAGTACCTAGAGTACAATCCTTTGCCCCTGTGTAGGGTAGGAACCCTTTCTATGGCTCTGAGAGCCAGGAGGGAAGAAACCTCTGCCTCTAGGGCAAGGGTCTCTAATGGATTTGCAGGTGGAAAGGATCTGGTTCTCATCTTGGGAAATTTTTTGAAGCTGAGAACCAGTCCCTGGCTTACTACTTCCAGGACCCACTTGTCTGATGTCAAAGACTTCCAGTCCTGGACAAAGTAAGCCAGCCTGCCCCCTACAGGTATTGGAGAATCGGCCTGGGCAGACCCATCAGGGTGTCTGCTTGGCAGGGGCTTTAGGCTGAGGGGTGGAAGCAGGCCTGCTCATTCCCTGTCTGCCTCTCCCTCTGAAGAACCCCCTCTGAGCATAAGCAGAAGAGGAGGCCTGGGCTTGGTAAAAGGGTCTTTGCAAGGGCCTGCCCCCGCCCCTGGAATGCAGTCTCTGAGGCGTGGCTTGCCTTTCTTTGGCCTGAGCACTCCTGTAGGTGGTCCTGTACTCATCCATCTTCTTCATGTAGTTCTCTGTCTGCTCCCCAAACAAAGAATTACCAATGACAGGGAAATCCATGGCCTTAGCCTGGGTATCCTGTGATAGGCTAGTACATCTGAGCCAAGCCATCCTCCGAAGGGCCACAAATATAGCCATGACTCTAGATGAAACATCACTGGAGTCCACAGCAGCATGAAACTGCACCTTGGATGCCTCAATCCCATCCACAGCCACCTGCTCCAGCTCCTTGGCAAGCTGGTCAGGGGCCTGTTTAGCCAGAGCCAGCACAGTATCCCACCTGGACTTCTGGTATCTAGCTGTGTAGGCCATATAGTTAGCCTGCCTGAGTCCCAAAGATGCTGCCATGTACTGCTTCTTTGCCATGACATCAATCCTCCTGGAGTCCTTATCTGGGGGGTGTGAAGCCAAGGGAATATTTGCCTTATCACAGGCAGCAGCCTGCACTACCCCAACATGGCTGTATTGCTGGGAAAGGAACTCCGTGTCCGAGCCTGAAAGGGTATACCTCTTGTCCATTCTTCTGTCCACATGAGGTATGGAATTAGGAGTCTTTAAAATTTTAAATGTCTGTTTCCCAAAAGATTTATGGAGGGGAACAGACAATCTCCTGGACTCTGGGATGCCCATCATTTCAACAAAATCAGGCTCCTCCTGATCCTCTACTGCTTCTTCCACTGGAAGCTGGAGGGTTTCAGCCACTTTCTTGTAAAACATAAAGTGGGAAGGGGTCTCAGAAAGCCTAGGAGGAGAAACACCTGAAGGTCTGTCTGGGGAGATGTCCAGGTCAATAGGCACATCCAGACTTTCATAATCACCATCATCATCATTATCCTCATACTATCCCTCCCCCTCCTCTGGTTCATAAAATTCTTCTGAAGTATAATCCGGAACCGACCGAACCAAGCCCCTGACAGATGGTGCCGATTCGGCCGGAACCGAAGTTAGCGATTGAACTATCCTTATCGCTTTGGCTATTTCATCAGCGGTCGGAGAAAGAACTTGTGGATCCGAACCGGATGATTTTTCTCTTCTCTTTCTTTTAACCAGAACCAACTCCTCAGAATCGGCTCTCCTTTTGCCCGAAGAAGTTTCGCCCTGGTCAGAGGGCACTCCTCCTGGTTCGGTCGGAACCGAACCGGCTGGCCATCCGGGTCAGCGGACTTCGCCTCCCTTTCCTCAGTCTACCTACTCTCTTATCCAGGGTAGCTTTGGGAAAACTTTTACAAATTTGGCAGTCTGAATCGAGGTGGTCAAACCCCAGACAATAAACACAGGTGGTGTGAGGATCAGCCTTAGCAAAGGCTTCCCCACATACTACAGTGTTGAAACCCAGTGGGCCCGGTTTTTTTCTTGGGTTTCTCAGACATGGCCAATCCTATCCACAGCTTACCCTTTTTTCAGCAATCCGCCAGGCAAGACACCCCTATTGGTTCCTGACCGTGTCACGGGTCTTGGAAAAAAACGTAATTAAATCCGTTTTTTTAGAACCGATATGGACCGGTTACCACACTCTAATAAATTCAAAATTTTTTTTAAACCAAACTGATCCCAATGTTTACAAGTTCCACACAGAAACTAAATGCAAAACCTATCTAGTACTCACAGTACCACAGACAGAGACTTAAACCGACAGGTTCAGTAGCAGAAATTCAGTAGAAACCGAGCGAAAAAACAACACTTTAACCGACTTTTTTGAACCGAGCAAAGGAGAAATCTCCGGAGCGATTGTTCAGTGAGGCCGAGTAAAGAATCTGATGGTTGGAGTTTAAACAACAGCAGACAGACGCTTCGACCGAGCTCGAGCTCAGCGTTCCATGCCCTGCATGGAAAGTTAACTCTTTGTTCTCCGGGGCAGTTCAAAGGTTGGCAATCACTGCAATAGTCAGAATACAGCAAGACTTCATGTTATTTGAAGTCAAGAGGTACAGGGTCAGGGAAAGTTGCAGGTGGGAGTAGAAAAGTCACAAAAGAAGAGACTTAAGGGAGAAAGCAGAATAGGCAGAGGGGACTGACAGAGGAAGGGTCAACCAGGGTTTAGGAAAGCAGTATGGGAAGACAGCTTGATCAACAGTAGATTTCCTAGATGGAACAGAAAGAAAATGGGAAATATTGTTGCGGAGAGGTTAAGAGGAGGAAGGGGGATAGGACAGTAGGGAGTTAAGATAGGAGTGAAGGGAACCGAACCAGAATTTGGATATAAAGGATGCACAATAGGAAAAGGTGCCTGGCATCAAGAGACAGAAGTAAAAGGGCAGAGTAGAGTGAGCAGTGATGGGTATGAGGGGAACAGTCTAAAGCAAAACAACAAAAAGAATGAAAGAAAGGGGGTCCAGTCTAGCAAGGGAGGATTTGGGAGCTCCACTGTAAACTATGTCACTATAGCCAAAAATAGGGAGAATCTTCTTTAAGACAATCTCTCTGGGGGCAGGAAAAGGGATACTCACTTTGTTCCAGTACAGTGCACCAAGCATGTGGTGGATCTTATGGTGTATGGAATCAATATGCATCAAGAAATTGAGATATTAGTCCAGTCAGACTCCAAGGTATTTAAAGGAGGATACAGCCTCAAATCATAGCACCATCAAGGGTGTGGAATAAAGGGAGGAAGGTAAGTCTGGTAAACCTCAGTTGGGTGCTGCTGGCATAGAGGGACAGCTGGATAGACCAGAACCAGCACTGAATAGTCAAAATCTGTTGTAGCTGGGATGTAAAGAGAAAACAGATACTAAAAGTACTATAACATCAGCGTACACATAAATGGACATAGAGGACCAGACAGAAGGGAGACAGTTCAAAAATATAAAGAGAATAGTGCCTAGGATAGACCCTTGAGGGACGTCTGAGCAGATGGAAAGTGGGGAGGAAATGGAGCTTCCGATCCAAACAGCTTGAAACCTTCCCTCAAGTTGAGAGTGAAACCAATGGAGAAGTTGTCAGAGACACTTGCAGCTTTCAGCTTGTCCAGAAGGAGGTGGGTGTCACAGTGTCAAAAGCTTTAACAAGATCAAACATGATGGAAGTGATCAGTCCCCGATCCATACCTCAGAGGATGGAGTCAGTGAGCCAGAGGAGGGAGGTGAAAGTGCAGTTCAATTTATTAAAACCAGACCAGAAATGAGGGCGGAGTCAAAGAAGGAAGAGAACTGAGAAAGAACAAGGTGTTCCAGAAACTCTGAAAGGGAGGAAATGAGATCACCACCTATAAGGAGAGAGATGACTGTAGCCTGCTTCCAGGCTTCAGGGACAGAGGCAGAGGGAAAACAGAGGTTGAGGAGTAGGATAACAGGATGATGGCATGAGCTAACGGAAGCAGAAGTTTAGGATCAAGACCATCAGGGCTACTTACCTTCTCAGGATTAAGGGCAAGAAGGGACTTAAATGAAGCAAAGAGAATGGTAGGAAAGAAGGAAAATGAGAGGCAAGAGGAGGCAGAGGGAGGGTAAAGAAGGGGGAGGGTGAAGGAGGCATGAGAAAGAAAAGCACAAGTGGTGAAGTAACAGCAGAAGGGTCAGAGATGAGGGAGTCACCAACCTCGAGAACAGGGGAGGGAGACTGGGTCGGAGAGGAGAAAAGGGAATGGATAACCTTCCAGAAGTTGGGAGGGGTGATTTCTTGAGTGTGGATGCAAAATACTCAGACTTCACAAGTCTGATGGCTTTGGTACAGGTGTTGCAAAAGTGCCGACAGTTGGTCAAAACAGTCAGAAGTCAGTGATCATGCAGGATTGCCAAGCAAGGTCTCAGGTACAGAGGCAAGCTAACAACTCAGCTATTATCCAGGTTAGATGGGACCCCCCCAATCCGATTTTCCTTAGGGATGCATGATGATCCCATACAGCCATAAATCTGAACTGAAAGTACTGGAGAACATAATTTATATTATTGGCTGTAGAGATGGGAACCAATCGGATGGCCACAGGTTGGTAAGTAGGGAGGACAAGTTCGGTGACCTACAGATCCTGAGATAGATGAATTTAGGGGGGCTGTAGGATGATGCATCTTGTGCACACAGAAAACCATATGATGGTCACGAAGGGCATCAGGAAGAATACCTGCATTCGCAATATGGTGGGGATGGGATAAGAAGACCCAGTCTAATAAAAAGTGATTTAAAAGATTTAAACTTTGCATGTGTGGGGTCACAAACCAGTTGAGTCAATTGGAGGGATTTTATAATTTGGGGAGAATTTACCTGTAGTGGAAGATCGTCAATATATATTAGTCACCAAATATAAGCAGCTCATCTCTACACACGAACATACGAAATTGTCAGCAAAACAGGCCATAATGGTCTATCTAGTCTGCTCGATTGTGCAACTTGGTTAATACCCTAGAGCTGCACCCCCTCCACTACTCCTCCTGGAGTCATACCCCACCAACCTAATCTCCTCCCCATCCCCTTCTGAGCAGTTCCCCCTTCCGTCCTAATCTTCTTTAGCCTGTCCCACCCCCATCCCTTGAAACTGGTCACCATCTTTGCCCCCAACGCCTCCTCCTCCGGCAACTCATTCCATCCCTTCACCACCCTTTCAGTGAAAAAGTGCCTCCTTATTTCCTTCTTGAATTTGCCCCCCACCAATTTCAGGCTATGCCCCCTGGTTGTACCCTCCTTTCTTAAGTTAAAGATACCCTCTGTATCAGTACTGTTTATGCCTTTTAGGTACTTGAAGGTTTCAATCATATCCCCCTCTCCCTCCTGTCCTCCAGGGAGTACATGTATAGCAGCCTCAGCCTCTCCTCGTATGTTTTGTCCCCCATGCCCAGGATCATTCTGGTTCCCTCTGCTAGACCCCCTCCAGTAATTTGATACCCTTCTTCAGGTAAGGACACCACAACTGAACACAGTACTCCAGGCGTGGTCTCACCAATGACCTGTACAGTGGCAGAATAACTTCCTCCCTCCTAGATGTGATTCCCGCTGGTGATGCAGCCCATCATTTTATTTGCTTTGGCAGCTGCCTTCCGGTACTGTGCTGTGCATTTCATGTTAGTTCTGACCATTACATTTAGGTCCTTTTCCTCCTCTGATACTGTCACCTGTCTTCCTCCCAGCCAGTAACTGGCCTTTAGGTTCCTGGCTCCCATGTGCATCACCTTACATTTCTTAGCATGAAAACCCAACTTCCAGATACCCGACCATTTCTCCAGCTTAGCCAGGTCCTCCCTTAAGTCCTGTCTCCCCTCTTCTGTGTCCACCCTCCCACAGAGCTTAGTATCATCTGCAAACAGGCAGATCTTACTCTGGCCCCCTGTTATGTCACCTATTAATATGCTGAAAAGTACAGGTCCAAGCACTGAACCCTGTGAGACACCATTGGTCACAGGCCAGGGTTTGCACAGCTCCCCCCCCCGCCACCACCACCACCACTCTTTGGTTCCTGTCCCTTAGCTAGCGCTGGACCCATTACAGTATTTTTCCCCTACTCCCAAGTCCCCCAGCTTGCTGGCACTGAATCGAATGCCTTGCTGATGTCCAGATATAGTATGTCTAATGACTGCCCCCTGTCCAAGGTCCTCGTAACCAAGTTGAAGAAGTCCACCGTGTTGGTTTGACATGACCTCCCCCTGACAAATCCATGTTGTCTGTCATCCTGGAGACCATTTTCTTCAAGGAAAGACTCCAGCCTTTCTTTTAGAATGACCTCAATTAACTTACCCACTATGGAGGTTAAGCTAACTGGCCTGTAATTACCTGGCTCATCCCTGGGTCCACTCTTGGAGAGAGGTATCACATGAGCTGTCCTCCAGTCCTGAAGCACCACCCCTTCTCCAGCGAGGTGCTGAATAGGTCAGTCAGTGGTGCTGCCAATACCCTCACCACTTCCCTCAGGACCCCCGGATGTACCCCATCTGGGCCAGGTGTCTTGTTCACCCTCAGTTCCCTTAGCTCTCTTAAGACCCTGTCTACCCCAGTCTCCCCCTCATACTCCTTCCCCGCCTCAAAGCTCACTCCAGTCCTCTCCGTGGCATAGGTCCATCAGCTTCCCTGGTAAAGACAGAGCAAAAGTACTCATTTAGTGCCTCTGCTTGCTCTTCCCCCTTTTCTACCCACCCTCCATTCCTCTTCATCTTAACTATCCCGTACTTTCTGCTTCTTCTCTCCTTAACGTACCGGAAAAAATCCTTCTCCTCTTTCTTAATCCCTTGTGCCAGTCTTAGTCCTTTCTTTGCCTCGCCTGCCCGGATCTCTCTCCCCACTTCCCGAGATTTCACAGTGTATACCAACCTCTCTGTCCTCCTCTCTTGAGCTACGCTTGTATTCAGGAAGGCTGCCCTCTTTTCCTTTACCTTTTCAGTCACCTTCCTACTATACCAACTTCACCGCTTGGTTCTGGAATTCTTCATAAGAGTCCTTGTACAAGTGTTGGTGGCCTCTATTAATCACATCTTAATGACTGTCTGTTTTTGGTCCGCATTCACCTCTGAGCCGAGCTCTGCCAGGTGTTCCTGAACTACGCTCCCCATCCTATCAAAGTCCGCCTTCCTAAAATCCACCACCCTCATTTTAGACATGGCTGATTCCTTCCCCATGTGGATGGAAAACCACACTGTGGGGAGGTCATGGACTGCAAGGGGTTCCCTCACTTCTACACCCCGAAAACACTCCCCATCTGACAGCACTAGGTCTAGTATAGCCTCCTCCCTTGTTGGCTCTGTGACTCCCTGTGTCAGGAAACAGTCCAGGATAGCATCCAGGAGGACCTTTTCCCTACCATAGGTAGTAGTGGGGTGTTCAGTCTACTCCAGGTAGACTTACGTCTCCTAGTTTTACAGTGTTTCACTTTCCCACTACCCTTCTGATCTTTTCCCCCAGCTCCCTATCCAACTATATTCCCTGTGAAGGTAGTCTATACACCATCCCTACATAAATCCTTCTTCCAGCGGTGTTCTGGAGTACCACCCATAGGGCTTTGGCCTTGCCTTCCTCACCCTCCTCCCTGCTGCACTTTATCCCATCCCTAATATACAATGCCATTCCACCCCCCTTCCCTTTTCTCTGTCCTTCCTATGCAGTTGGTATCCAAGGATTTCTAGGTCCCAGGCATGGAATTGAGTTGCCCATGTTTCCTGATGGCAGCTATGTCCACATCCTCCTCTGCCATCAGTGCCTGTGGGTCTGATGCCTTGCTAGCCAGGCTCCCTGCATTCAAGGAAACCACTTTCCAATGCGACCCATGGCCCTCATTGCTCCTATTCCTAATGTGTGTCTCCTCCCCCCACCCCTATCATCCCTTCCCCTTGCCCTCCCCTTTGTTGTACCTACTGGGGGGGGACCTGAGGTTCCCCTCGCCTGGCGCTGAGTGCCTTACCCTCTGCTGCCCCCCTTCTCAGTTTAAATGTAGCCAGTCTTCCAAGAGACTTCCCAGTGTGCCTTTCAGGATCCTTGTGCCCTCCTTGCTTAGATACAGCCTGTCCGGTGCATAGAGGCCCTTATCTTCCCATGTCCTACCCCACTCTCTCACCAGCCTGTGCCCATTTGTTACACACACACACACACACACACACAACCAAGAGCTGAATTCTTCAGTTCTTCTCTTTCTATCAGTGCTGCCTCTCTGGACTAGCAATATCTCCAAGAAGGTTACCGATTGTCCCAGCCCACTATAGAATTTTTTCTGGCTCTGAGAACCTTTCCTGCACCACCTTCACCTCAGAGCTCGTCAGATCATTGATGCCCATGTGAACCACAATATGTGGTTTACCCTGCCCCATACACTTCGGTATTATTGCACCCACCCTCCCTGCCGCCATGCCTGGCATGCACTCCACCCTCCTGTTGCTTTTCCTAGTATGCCTGTTGCCCCTTCTTACATCCTTCAGCAAACAGTCCCCTATTATTACAACGGACTCCACCCTTTTCCGACTCTTGCTGCTAGATTACCTACCCTTCTGACTCTCCCTCCCTCCCCTCTTCAACTCTTTTATGGTACCCGCACCTAGAACTTTCTTCCCTGTTCCCCAACTTCCTCCCTCCCTCTGGATACTCCCTGCTTTGCCCCCCCCCATGGTCTTCTCCACTGCAGATGCCCTTTTCTTGCTCATGCCTCCTTCCTCCCTGCCCATGCTTGTCATATCTTCCCCTCTACATGGCATTCCTGACTCCCTCTCCCTGCTTCCCTTCCTGCCCAGAATCTCGCCCCTTCTACCCAGACCTCCTGTGATCAGTTCCGTCTCTGCCTTTCCCTGCTTCCTGAGCTCACCTCTTTCCCCCGGTCATCCAGACCCTGCAGAACCGAGAACCTATTTGAGGTCTTCTTCCCCCTTGCACGTAATGTCTTCTGCTACCGTACCCTGCTCTCTTATCCTTCCTCTCTGACTGGTCTCTCCCCACCCACCCCTCCCTCCACTATCTTCCAGTCCCCCCCAGTTTCTGTGGCTCTGGCACCCTGGCCCTGAAACTCCCTCCCACAGTCCTGCCTTGACCCACTCCCTGTCCTGTCTGGCACAACCTATCACCCCTCCCCTGCCCATCTGTCCATCCTCCTTCCCATCTGAGCCCTTGCAAATCCTCCTTAAGCTGCCTACAGACTAGACAACCCCCTGCATTCCACATTATTCCCACAAAGATGGCTGCACCACATCCATTACATCTGACCATCCTCTCACTTCCTCCTTGTATCCCCCATCTACTGTCCCAAGCCTAATGCCTTCCCCCCATACTGTATCTCTTCCCCCCATCCCTTTGGGTGCCACATGCTGCCCTAGATATCCCACCATTCCCTACTGACTTTTACCCTCCTTCTCTGCCTTATCTCAGTGTGCCCTGCATCATGCCATGTTGCTTCCCTTACAATCTGCCCCTCTTTACCTCCCTCCCTCCACCCAAATCCCCTACTTAGCACTTCTGTGTACCCTTAACCCATCCCTTGGTACCCCAGATCAGAAATACGTCCCTCTCAGCAGTTTGTTGAAGTACAATAATCAAAGTTGCTTACCCTCCCCATGACTAGCTCCTCTTTGTACCCCTTATTTTAGTGTGGTCTCTGAATTGCCCTACTAACTGAACTGAATGTAGGGGGAATGTATGCTCCCTTTCCTATCTTTACAGGAAGCCTCACCCTGACCTCTGGAGGACTCATGAGAGATGAGCCCGGTGTGGGTGGGTTGGGGATGGTGGGAATAACCACTAGCACTACCTGCGAAATAAACAATCAGGCCAAAAAACACCAGAAATCTCTCAGTCCCCCAAACAGCATATAGTAAAGGGACTTCCCTTCGAAGCAAACCGTTCCATAGTCGCTCTTGTAGCTGCAGGGTTCCCCCCCCTAGTTTACTTCCAAACACAGATGACCTAAAAAAATAAAATAAAATAATATAAATCGGGCAGCACACACCTGCCACACTGTGCTCCTCCCATCCCCCTGTCACCTCCTTCTTCCCTGCTGGATGGAACCCAGGCCTCTGCCTGGTCGACTACAGAGTCCCCCTTTGGACCACCTGATTCCCTTCCTCTGCAATGTGGAGGCTGTGAGTTAGGACGTCGTCCTTATACTCGGTCTTCGTGGATTAAAAGCTGGCACAGATTCTGAGTTGCCTGATTGACTCCCCTTGTGTGCAGCATCACCTGTCTTTGTTCCTGGTCTCGCCGCTACCTGCTGGATAAAAAAAAAAAACAGGCCGGAAAATTGAAAGAATTGGAACTGACAGAGGAAAGAAGTTCAGTAACTAAAGCAGGGGACATATCAGAGCAACAGTAAACACCAGTCATAAAGATGGGAACACAGAAGGGAAGAGAGAGTTTGAGAAGTAGCTCACAGGGGGAGGGGGAAAGAGACAGCAAGCATGGTCACAAATTAGATGTTGGTACATATGTATATTGCAACACCATCGCCTCTTTTTGTGGCTTGCTGCTTTGCTAAGGTACAACCAGGGATAGCCACAGCAGAGTCGTGGGCCTTAGCGGCGAGCCAAGATTCAGATATGACAAGTACATCTGGCCATAGGTTAAGCATGATAGGTTGTAGCTGGTCAGTTTTTAGGAGGAGGCTTTGGATGTTTAATTGGGCAACCCTCAGTCCTTTCGGAAGTTGAAAGGGTGGTGTGATGGGGCCAGGATTAAGTTTAATGTCACCTGCTAGTAGCAAGGAAACAGGGAGCTTTATGGAACTAATACTAAGTGAAGGAGGAGGCAGGGGTAGGTGGGAGGATAAGGGGAGAAAGGGGCCAGAAAGCACCAGAGAGCTTCAAGGTGGAGCCAAGGAGCAGAAAGAATCTGACACCCAGGATATCAGGGGGAACGGGTTGGGGAGAGAGGATAGGAGGAGGGCGTGCAGGGGATGAGGAGAGGGCAGGCAGATAGAGATGGGGAAAACAGCAGTAAATGGTGGAAGACAGAAAAAGGGAAAGAAGAGAGTGAGAAAAGTCAGAGAAGCTAACATACTAACTGCCAGCAGATTAGGCTTTATAGTCTATCGAGTCTGCTCAAACCTCAGATCCCTAGTTGGGTACCGAGGCCTCCCCCCCCTTGTGTTCCAGAACCTCTATCATCCATCCCCGCCCACCTGGGCCAGGCCTTCCCGCGAAACTTTCCCTTTCTGTATCTGTCCCACCCTCTCTTAAAGCCCTCCATTGTAGAAGCCTGAACCAGCATGCCGGGCAGCGCATTCCAAGGTTCCACCACCCTCTCAGTGAAAACCTCCTCCTCTTCCCCCCTCATCCTTCTACCTTCCAACTTCAAATCATGCCCTTGGGTGATACCTCCCTCCTTTAGTCTAAATATCCCATCCGTGTGTACCTTATTTATTCCCTTGAGGTACTTGAAGACCTCAATCATGTCCCACCGTCTCTCCTCTCCTCCAATGAAAACAGGCCAAGCTCCTCAAGTCTTTCTTTATACGCCAAATCCCCTAGTCCTCATCATCTCAGTAGCCCTCCTCTGGACCCTCTCCAGGAGCTGCATGTCCCTCTTCAAGTGCGGTCTCCAGTACTGCACACAGTACTCAAGGTGAGGCCTAACCAGACCATTGTACAGCAGCAGAATCACTTCCCTGCTCCTCGAGGTGATCCCCTTTACGATGCATACCAACATCCTGTTTACTTTGACAGCCGCTCTCCTGCACTGCTCAGAGTTATTCATACTTGCATCCACCATGACTCCTAGATCTTTTTCCCTTGTTGAGGCCTCCAGTGCCTCCCCTCCCAAGATGTACTCGTGTTTGGGGTTCCCCCGCCCAAGATGTAACACCTTGCACTTGGAGGAATTGAAATTTAATCTACAGGTGTGAACCCACCCGACCAGGGTCTCCAGGTCCCCCTGCAGGGCCAACCTTCCTTCTTCACCCTCAACTACTGCTCCCATCTTGGGAGTCGTCAGCGAAGAGACTCACTTCACACCCTATTCCCTCCCTGATGTCAGATATGTATGCACTAATCAGGATCGGACCCAGGACCGAGCATTGTGGTACCTCACTACTGACCCCTCTAGGGTTTGAGAGCTCCCCGCCGACCACTACTCTCTGAGTGCATCCAGTTAGCCAGTTTCCTATCCATCTGACTATCAATGGGCCCACACCCAAACATGCCAGTTTCTCCACCAGGCCATTGTGGAGGACCGAGTCAAACGCCTTGCTGAAGTCTAAAAATAGTACATCCACAGGCTTTCCCCTGTCCAGTTCAGATGTTACCGATTCGTAGAACTCCATAAGGTTAGTTTGACATGATCTGCTTGGCACAAAACCATGTTGCCAGCTATCCTGCCCTCCTACCTCCTCCAAGAACACCTCCAATTTTTCCTTCAGTATACTCTCCATTAATTTTCCCACCACCAATGTCAAACTGATGGGTCTATAGTTACCTGGCACTTCCCTCTCCCCCCATGGATAGGCACCACATGCGACTCTAGCCAATCCCTGGGTACCTTCCCTGTCTTAAGCAACCTGTTGAAGAGCTCCGCAAGGGGTGCAGCCAGTACGTCCACCAATTCCCATAGTACTCTCGGATGAATGCCATCCAGTCCAGGAGATTTATCTTTCTTTAGGGCCTTTAGGGCTTTCCACACCTGTTCAGTGGAGATAGCATCATCCTTCCCCCCACCTTACTGGACACCCCAGGGCTACCACCCCCTCCCTCCTGTTGCTCCCCAGATTCTACACACTACCACTTCTATCCCCACCGTGTCTTGCTTTGTAAGTATCCCATCCCCCTCTCTAGTGAACATAGAGTCAAAGTACTCATTTAATACCTCCACCTGGTCCCTCGCCTCTTCCACCTACCCTCCTCCTGCTCTCAATCTGCCAAGCTGGCCCTTGGTTTTTCTCCTCTCCCCAATGAACCCCTTTTCCCCTCCCGTATCCCCTGTTCCAACCGCTGCTCTTTACTGGACTTTGCCCCCACGCACCATCCGGGTGACTTTTCTAGAAGCAAGATGGCAAACCTCTCTGGACCACCAGCACGGTTTATGTGACCTAGCTCCATTATGCTTCACCTTAGCGCAGGTCCTGACTGCCTCATGAAGTCCCCGTTTAATGACCTCCCATATCTTTTCCACATCTGCCATTGCTGTAACTCCCTTCAAGTGATCCTTGAGAATGCTTCCCATGCCCATAAAGTCTGCCCCTCTGAAGTCCACAAGCCAGTGTCCTAGAGCTCTCCCCCCATGTTTAAGTCTTTGGTAACCAGGTAAGGCCCACTAGGCACAAGTGCCTATTTTCAAATCAGGGGCGACCTGGGAGCACTGGGCGGTTAAGTGACTTGCTTAGAGTCACACAGTATGCAAGTGGAGGTTGTGAGAATCAAACCCAGGTCTGGTCTTCTGGATGTACCAAGCTTGTTCACAGCTCATTACTCTAACCTCTAGGCTATACTGCCAATGTTAATTTGAAACCAGACAGTATTGTGGTCACTTCCAGCCAGGGATTCCTCTACACCCAGGTCCCTTACCAGATCCCTATCTGCCAGAACCACGTCCAGGACATGCCCCTCCCTTTCGGGCTCCACCACATGCTGTGTTAAGAACACATCCTGGAAGCTGTCCAGCAGCCTCTGCTCCTTGGCCATCTTAGAGGACATGGTTCCCCAACTTGTACGTGGCATACTGAGGTCCCCCATCAACACCACTCCTTCCCCTTTTGGTCTGCACTGGGCAATAAGACTGTCCAGCAAACCTTCCTCCAGAACATCCCCCATCCCGGGGGCCCTATATACTACTCCCAGCTTGACCTTACCTCCGGCAGGGGTTCGTAAGGTGACCCATAACGCCTCCACGGTTCCCCCTGCCGCATCTACCCTAGCATTTTCTATGCCATCCCTAATGTACTTAGCTACTCCACCCCCTCTTTCCTCCTTTCTATCTTCCCTAAGCATAGTGTACCCATTCACATTTAGGTCCTAATCATGTTTTTGTTGGCCCACATTTACTCGGACCCACTACATCCACCCCCCAACAGCATGGCTCTGGAACTGTGGCAACTTGTTTCCAAGCTCCTTGCATTAACTAACACCAACTCCCACCCCTTGTCCCTGATCCCCTTTGTCGAAACCCCTCCCGGGCTCCATATGCTTCCATCCTCTCCCAGTCTGTTTCCCTCCTCACTGCCTTGGTTTTGAAGGCTAATCCCCTCATCTTGAGGAGGGGGCTTCTGGCCCATCCCTCCCTTATCCCTGGCCCTCTCACAAGTTTAAACCCCACATGTCTTGAATATAGTCCACAACCCCCATTTAAGGACTTCCTTTCCTAACGGGTAAGATGAAGTCTGTCCTGGGCATACAGTCCCTTATCCTCCCAAACTCCCACCCAGTTCCCTAACACCCCCAACCCACTTTCTTCACCCCACTTCCTGAGCCAGTCATTAACCTCTATGATCTTCATTTTGTTCTCCACCGAGGCCAGTGGTACCGGCAATATTTCCGAAAAGGAAATGTTGCATCCATTATCCCAAAAGACTCTAGCCAGTTCTCGGAATCTTGCTTGGATTTCCAAAACGCTATTTCCCTCTATGTCATTGGTCTCCAAATACACCAGGAAATCCAGTTTCCCTCCACAATCCCTAACTAGTTCGTACACCATGAACTTTGCCCTGTGCGCTGTCATGAACTTTGCCCTGTGCGCTGTCAGCCCAGAGATACTTACTACTTTAACCTGACTATGGCATCCCTCCCCCGTCCCTCCCAATGAATACCCCTAATCATCAAGTTTCTCAGTAACAGAACCTTAACACCTCCATTATCCTTATGGTTACCTCCATTATGCGCTCTCAACCCCCTTCCCCCCCTTATCTGTACTCTCCCTTCCATGAGAGTCTTTCTGCCTTATGAGAGACCCCCTCATCACCCTCCCCTTCCTGCCTCCCTTATTATGCCCACTTAGCTCAGAACCCCCCTGAATGGGTGTCCCCTTTAACCCAGTATTATCCGAGCCATTAATCCTGGTCCTGATCATGTCCCCTTCTCCCACTCCGTCATCCACTCTCCTCGTAATAGTACCCCTACCTCCAGTGGTCCCCTGTGGATCCCCTTTACCTAGGGCCCCATCCTTGGTACAGGGCCCCCCTCCTTTGTCTCCTTATCTTCCAGTCTCTCTCCCGTAGTGCTCTCCTCCCTCATGCCTGCTGTATGTTACATTTCTCCCCATCTGCTTAACATTTAAGTTTCCTCTTCTCCCTCTGGGACGGTTTCTATTCTTTCCATTTCCAGTCTGTGATGCCCTCTGGGTATCCAACTCCCTCCCCTCGGCCTCTGCATCAGTTCCCTCATTTCCACCAACCTCATCCTCCCCTTCTAGGTTGCTTAGTAGCTCAAATTTATTGTAACACTCTATGCCAGCCTCCATCAAATGACCTGAGTTTCCCAGGACTGCCCCTCTAGGCTGCCCCACCTCCTCCCCCTAGCCCTGTCTCCTTTGGAGCACCCTTCCCACTGTCTGCTCTTCTAGGCTTTCCCTAGGCTAACAGCATAGTGGAGATAAAAGTGCATAAAATTGAAACAACCTAAATATTAAGTAAAGAAGCAGCAATAGATATGTCTAAAGTGGGAAGATAAACAGATAGGGAGAGAAATAGGCTTTATCCAGACAATGAATTAGAGAAAGGTTAAAACATAATAGTGAGTTTACAGGGGCGTAGGCCTGATCTAGCTAGGGAGATAAACAGAGATGAAGGCCTAACTAGAAAATTCTAATGGAATGTTGACATGTAATGAGATTGGGAAGATAAGGATAATGTTAAGCACACCCAGATGGGGAGGCAGAGTTAACAGTTAGGACTACAAGGGATAATGGCCTAACCCAAAAGGGGGGCAGACAAAAATCAAAAGAAGCAAGCATTTGTTAATACTGAATGTTCGCTAGTGCACTGGTTCATTTGGGCTACGGCTCATGCTGGCAAATTTCAACAGGGGTTCATAACTTAATGGTATTTTTATACCACATTTTCAACATAGCCATCTTATTAACCCACCTCATGATGAAAGTAAGACAATAATTAACTTTCTGTCCAAAAGGTGATTTCACACAGTGGCTGCGAAATCACCTTCCGGGATGCAAAAAAAAAACCTTTTGGACAGAATCTGAAAAATGTCAACTGTCATATTCATGAAGTGCTGTGAAGAAATGACTATGTTGAAAATCTGGGGTTAAAATATTGAAAAGTACCAAAGGTACGAGCCTACGTTTGCTAATTTAAGTGCAGGCTCGTAACTTTGTTGTTTGTTAATATTGTCACACCAAATGTTCAATGTAGCATTCTCATGACCCCGCATCATGAACAAAGGTGAAGAAAATGTTCAACTCCATCCCAAAAGGTCAGTTTGCTCAGCGACTGCGAAATAACCTTTCAGGATGCAAAAAACACATTTTTGCCAGGATCTGAAAAATGACAGCTATCATGTTCATGAGGTACTGTGAAGAAATGGCAATATTGAAAATTTTGGGTCAAAATATTGAAAACTGCCAAAGTTATGAGCCTGCGTTTGCGAATTTCAATGCAGACTCATAACTTTTGTTCTTTAATAGGTTTACACCAAATTTTCAACATAGCCTTTCATAAGACCCCACCTCATAAACAATGGTGAAGAAACTTTTTTACTCCTGCCCGAAAGGAGATTTTGTGCAGTGACCGCAAAAATCACCTTTCAGAACAGATTTACCTAACAACACTTGCACTGTTCATGAGGTGGAGTCCCCAAAAGTGTATGTTGAAAATTTGGGGCAACATTTTTTTAAAAATGGCCAAGTTATGCCACCAAGTTAAAAATCCCATTGAAATACATGGACGCCGAAACCCTGCCTGAACTATGTTTTGACAAGCTGTCATATATGCCTACCCGGTCACCAAAATTTAATAAATAAATAAATCTTTTGGACAGCATTTGGATACAGCAAAGTTGAAAATGTGGGGTACATCGCCAGCCCGGTGACGCTGAGGGATGGCGTGCTGGATGCCACACCTTGCACCATGCCGGTGACCCATGCTAGGAAACGAGCATGGGCCACTGGGAGACGTCAGGGGAGGAAAAGGATTTAGCACCCCAGGGACAGCTCTCCTTCTCCGGGGAGAGGGGTGACCAGTTGTCAGTGCATGCCTGGCCCCTAGCGGTGACTGGGGGCTGGAACACAGACACTACAGACATCGGGTCAGAGGCGGGGCAGATGCCTGACCGGGGGCACGTACGTGAGCATGCGTGGGGCCCTTGCTGGCATCCCTGCACACTCGCCCCTGAAGGTGAGAAACTAGGAGGAAAAAAGTTCTGGCGGATGAAGGAGGGAGCTTGCAGGTCCTGCCCCCAAAGAGTCATGGCACCAACCCCTGTACTGGATCTGGTCTTGGTGATGGTGGGCAGGGCTCCCCCGCCGACCCAGCCAGGTGGGTAAGCCATGGGTGTAGCTGGTCGGCACCGGCTGGTGGACGTTGGGGGAACGGGGCTGGGGGTCCCACCAGATAGAGAGGGCCATGGAGCAGGAGTACAAATAATTTAAAAACAAATGTGGCATGCAAATATTTAAGAGTTCCGCAGTTACTAACATGCATACCGAAGCTGTAACAACTGGACATAACTTTGTCATTTTTTTCATATTCTGACCCCAAATGTTGAACATAGTCTTATCACCCCACCTCATGAACCCTGTAGGTGAAAATTTTCAAATCCGTGGAAAAATAGCATTCCACACCACAGGTGCGAAAACACATTATGGGCAGGATGTGAAAAATGACCACTACACTGTTCATGAGGTGGTGTGATAAGAAGGTTATATTGAAAATTTGGAGTGAAAATATTGAAAATAACCAAAGTTACACATGTGTGTAGAGAATTTTGAACAAACGGGTGTAACTCGGCCAGTTTTTGAAATTGTTTCACCAAATTTTCAACATGGATTTTTTTGGACCCCACCTCATGAAAAGTGCCACTGTCATTTTGTTGACTTTCCCGAAAGGTGATTTTGCAGAGTGATCGCGCCATTCTGCGCCACAGGTGCGAACACATGTTTTGTGCAGGAAGCAAAAAATGACAGCTGTACTGTTCATAAGGAGATGTGAAAAAAATTGCAGCGTTAAAAATCTGGAGTGAAAATATAAAAAACTGTCAAGTTACGAGGTATCGAGAAACTGCGAACTACACTTGTAATGAGGTCACTTTGAATTTTTTTACCAAATTTGCAACATGGGTTTTTTGGGACTCCACCTCATAAACAGTGGTACTGTTGTTTCATTAATCAGCCCCAAAAGGTGATTCTGTGCAGCAACTGCGAAATCACCTTTCAGGACCGAGAAACAAAATGACAGTGATAGTGTTCATGAGGTGGGGTGCCAAGAACCCCATGCTGACAATTTGGGGGCCAAGATTCCTAAAAATGGCTGAGATATCAACCTAAGTTTAAACCCCCACTAACTGCCATTATACGGCGCTTACTTTTGATTCTTCAGTTTGCCAGTCAGCTTTGAAGAGTGCAGATGTGTCCCAGTCAGGAGAAAATCACAGCACTGACCTCCGGTGGTAAGTATGGGGTAAGGGGGGTGCAGGGAGGTGAGTACGCAGAGGGAGGGTGGGGATGGGGGACTGGGCAGACGACGAGGGGCAGTTTTCTTTTTCACAGGTAAACAAACAAAAAAAGATGATGGGGGACTGTTTTCTTTATTTTACAGGGACAAAAATTAATGAATTAATTTAGGCACACTGGGGTGGGCTCCCAGTATGCCAGAATAGTGGTGGTGGTGGGGGGAGGAGGGGACATGCAGACACAAACATTGGGCACCCCAATGTCAGCACGGCCCGGGGACGAGTACCGGAGGGTGTGGGGTGGACAGCACACAGCGGGAGGGTTTTATTTTCTTTTGAGGGCTGCAGGGGACTGGGACAGCAGTGGGGAGGACAGCACGCAGTGGGACGCAGCAGGAGGGTTGTATCTGCTGCCGGGGGCCTGACTGGTGGGGTATCCGGATGCACATCGGTGCTGATTTTTTAAATCGGCCATTGCTACAGCTGCACTTTTCTTATACTACAGCGCACGTTACTAAATGCACAGGATGCTGAACAATCTTTTATTTTGAGGTTTGAATGATACGCAACTGCACAACACCTCTTGGCTGATGACAGGGACTGGGTATACTCTAAAAATCAAAGGATCAAGCCACCAATGCTGCACAAGTACACAACACCACTCAGCTGATGACAGCAACCAGACATAATATACAGATCAAAGGACAGAACAGCGACACTATTGGTTCGGCTCAGTCCTTTGAAATCTGTGCCCACCTCTGACCCAAAACCAGTAAGTGCGTCATCGGCAGTCTGCCTCCTGATTCGCCTGCACCAATCCTGCCCCTTGAACAGACCTCTCCATTGGACGCACCCCCCTCACACCCCTCTATTATAAATTTCCTATCAACATGTTAGTCTACACTTCCGCGCACAACAAACATAAAAATATGATTAAGGGGGAATGGTTCGCCAGACATGAGACAAAATTAACAAAAAACAAAATAAGGAGGCTAAAAAAACAGGAGATGTGCATGCACTATTAAAAACACACTTTCATATCTCAAGCAGATGATTGAAAAATAATACAGTAAATACCCTCACAAACAGACCGGCCCAGTGGCTCTGAGGGTTGAGGCGCTGGACACCACACCTCGTGCCACGCCGTCGACCCGTGTTCTGGAACGAAACGCGGGTCATCGAAGTCGATGGGGTTGAGGAAGGATCGAGCATCCCATGGACTGCTCTCCTTCCTCGGGGAGGGAGGTCTCGTTCTAGCCAGCGCAGCAGCAGCCCCTGGCGGTGGCTGGTGGATAGCAGTGCCTGGCCGGCAGATGCAGGGGGATTGGGCTGCAGCAGACGTCTTTCGGGTGTGCATGCCAAGCAGATGTTATTGCATGTTCAAGCTCTGGGGCTGTAACTCTCACGCAAAGACTCTCAGATCGTGGACATGCGAAGGCTCCACCCGTGTTGGTCCACACACCCACCATCGGACTCGCCTACAGGATTCCCCACTCTCCGGTTCTGATGCATTGGATTCTAGATAGAGTGCCAGGGTGGGCGGCCCTACCTCAAGGGGCTCAGAGCCGGGGGATTAATCGGACAGGAGTGCCTATGAAGAGAGTTTCAGACTGGGAGATAGAGACTGGCACGGGGTAGCTGGAGAGAGTTCCATGGCCAGGGTGCATAAAGAAAGTTGACAAAAAAAAAAAAAAAAAACATACCCTCACAAGCAAAGAATATTAAGGATTGAAATTAAACATTCAGTTATACAGACGAAAAAAATCCAGAAACTAAAACAAAACCACATGATAAAGAAGCAGTTTGTGGAAAAAAAGACCTAGCTAAAATAACTAAAATAACTAATATTATAAATACATTTGGCCTAAACAACAGAGGAATACAATCAGGCTAGCGAATGCAGGGAATCTAATATAACATATACTACAATAGATTCATAATAATAATGCAATGTGATGCTGCAGATAAGTGTCACACTTAGTGTGCAGAGCCTCCTGGCGACAGATGGGCCACACTGACAGCCGCAGTATAATGCGCAAACCCACTGACTCACACAGCTTTCTCCTTCACAGTTCCTTCCATCCCAAATATGTTAAGAATGGTTTGCCACATTCAAAGTTTTAGTCTTTACAGGTTACGCAGTGAAGTTGATGATACTGCTAAGCAGGTTCCAATACGTCACACTTTTTTATTATTATTAATAGGGTGTATACAGAAAGCACAGTGGACAGAGAGCTCTCCCTGGTCAGTAATATGCCCCATAACCTAGACACTCACAGGAAGGATTCTCACACACAACAACGACGACACATTCTATTAGTGCTTCTATTCCATTCTAAGACCCCTTCTCTTCACACGACCATCACCTGGTTAAATAAAGTGATTGATTGACCAGGAACTTTCCTGTTCTGCAAACTGACCCTAATATCGAAGCTTCCTTTACAGAGCCACCAACTGACTCCTACCACAGACCATCTAAACAGCGGAATCTCCTGGTACGAAACAGCCTCCATGCTCCTAGCAACTGCTCCCTACGAGGTACCAAAGCCTGCAACAGAATCAGCTGTTATACCTGCAAATTTATTTCTTGTGTCACTGAAATTCAGGGATGCACAGGTGTTTTTCACACAGTAACATAGTATTTGACGGCAGATAAGGACAGCTAGGCCTACCCAGTCTACCTTTATTCCCTGCCTGCACCAGTGGTCACTGACCCTAAATGGTCACTGACTTTAGCCTTTCCTACCCACCTTTAGGGTTCCCTTATGCCTATCACATGCATGTTTCAATCCCTCCCCACCCCCGTGCTAGCTCCCACTACTTACTGGAGTAGACTATTCCATGCATCTACCACACTTTTTGTGAAGAAATACTTCCTCACGTTCCCCTTTATCCTGCCTCCCTTCAATCTCATATCATGCCCCCTCATCCTTGTACACCTCCTATACTGAAAGATGTCACCCACTTGCACTTTGTTTTCGCCCTTAAGATACAAGATTTCTATCATATCTCCCCATTCCTGCCTCTCTTCCAATGTATACATATTGAGGCATTTTAATCTCTCCTTTTATGTCTGCTGGTGCAAGCCTTGCACCATCTTCATTGCCCTTCTCTAAACTGCCTCCATCTTGTTCTTACAAAGATGCGGCCTCCAGAACTGTACACCATACTCCAGATGAGGCCTCACCAGCATTTTGTACAGTGGCATCACCACCTCCCTTCTTCTGCTAGTGACACTCCTATGCACCCCAACATGCTACTGGTTCTTCCTACAGCTTCTATTCTTTGCAGGAAGTATGCAGCTATACAGGTATAATCTGGCAGATGTCTGGCTGACCAATGCAGGGAACATAACAGGACAGTCTGGAATGCAGAAACTGATAAACCCAATCTATCGCATCTCATGTCTAGGGATCATAATATCAATTATATTTCCATTTGTATGCTTCAGCAAGGTTTCCAAAATGCTGACTAAAGAAAAAACACAGAAATCAAGCTTATCATCCTACTAGGTTTGCAGAAGCCCTCTGGTTTAAATGACAGACTTGTTTTCTACTAACATCTTTCGGCCTCCTTATGGTTTAATACTGTAGTCTGTCCTTTTTACCCCCACCCCCTTTGCTTGCATGTGTGCATTTTATGTCTGCATGTGTGTTGGCCAAGTTGGTCACGACGGACAGAAAAACATTTCTTCAAACCCGAGGAATCCCTCATTATGCTAAACAACTGCAATCATTCCATTGGAATGACCTGCCCCAGAGCGTAGAATTTTATAATAATTATGGAATCTTAGAATGGAATTCAAAACTCTGCTGGAACACTCACGCCCAGCCTCCAACGTCAGATTTATTTCTCCACCTGAGGAAGAAGTCACCCCGAAGTCATCTCCAGTACTTCAGTGCTGTATGATGGTTTAATTTTCATTTTCCTTGTTTAAGTATATTTTGTGTGGTCCCTCAATACTCTGTATTAGTTAGGGTGTCATTATTTTTGCATTTCTTGAAAATGTTCTTGCTTTTCCCTGCTTGCTCGTTAGTTCCCAGGAACAGGAGAAAAGGCCTCCAAGTCGTGGTTCCCACTTTCAGGGAACCGTGCTAGTTTAAAAAAAAATAAAATAAAGGAGAAGCATTTTACTTTTGCAAAGGGAAGGGGGGAGGCAGCTCTGTGGATGTGGTGCTTCTCAACAAAACAGGTACCCTCAAACAGACACAAATGCTGGGTTACTCACAGTACGGCAAAAAAAGCTCATAAGCTAGAACTTCAGCATTGAATTTTTACTCAGCATAACACACAAGGTAAAAAAACAGCCTCAACGTTTCACTTCCTACCCAGAAGTTTGTATGTCATGCCGAATAAAACTTTGATGCTGAAGTTCTAGTTTATGGTTGTTGTTTTTTTTTTTGCCATACTGTGAGTAGCCAAGCATTTTATTTTGCTAACCGCTTTGCGTTTTGTTCCTTTTTCTCATCCCAGTTCCTCTTGTATCGGAACTGAGATGCTATTTGGCTTGATTTTCAAAAAAAAAAAAAGGAAGTGTTTTGGGTCATCAGCGATTAACATGACTAACTCACTCAAAAGGAGAACAGGACCTACAGGTTTTAAAAATTGTGAAATTTGTTTACAGCTCCTGGCGAAGGCAGACTGCTACAAGTTGTTTGACATGCCTGGGTCCAGATAACAACTTTGTCAACTGAAAACTCCTGTGTTAAACAGCTAGTGGAATCAAAACAGACAGGATGGGAAAATGATACAAATTTTGAGAATTAGTTGTAACTTTTATGAAATATTTTTCTTTTTCCTTTTGCTCATTTGAAAGTTTTTTTTTTTATTTATGTGATAATGTTGTGCTGGATGTGTGAAATAGCTCTGTCTGGCAGCTAACATATCCATCTCTGGTCACCCCACTATATCATCAGCAATGTAATCTCACCAGCAGTGACACTGCAGGTGACTGACTTGGTAGCTACTGAGTGGCTGTTCCTAAGCAGCACTGATGTCGCAGTCAAAGAATGACTATAGTGCTTATGATGCAGTTGGGGAAGGGGGGTTAGAGACAGACATGTCAGCTGCTAGGCAAAGTGCTGCCCCACGCATCACACCTACTAACATCAGGTAAACAACTTTCTAACTAACCAAATCAAAAAGTACCTCACATATAAAGTATAATGGCTGACTTCTTAAAACTAATATTAGTTTTAGGCAGTGCACTAGCTCTTTAAAGGAGATCTATTGGCTGAAAAGAAGCCCCGATTGTTTCACAGATTGGGGCTTCACTGCTCATGTGCCCGGTGTAGTCAACCAAAAAAAAATGAATATTAAACTTGCCTGATTGCTCATTAAATTCTGTATCGCCCCTGGTGCAGCTGGCATTTTTAATTATGGCGCCCGTCAGTCCCGATCTCGCTGATACGCGGCGAGATGACATGCCACTGCCCCTGCATGAGGGTAGCCCTTGTACGGAAGTATAAATAATAACATCAAAATGCCAATTATTTTTTTTTTACACTTGCCTAAATATGGCATTTAGGCAAAGTGTAAAAATAACGATCAGCATTTTAGATATTGTGTTTTTATACTGCTGCACATAGGGCTATCCATAAAGCAGGATAGTGGCACGTCATCTCGTGTTATCACTAGCTTAGATCAGGACTGACGAGGGGTGCATAATTAAAAATGCCGGCTGCACCGCGGGCTATACAGAATTTCACAAGTGATCAGGCAAGTTTAATATTCATTTTTTTTGGTGACTACACCGGGCATTTTTAAAGTGAAGCCCCTATCTGTGAAGAGATCGGGACTTCTTTTCAGCCAATAGATCTCCTTTAAGTTTTGCCATAAAACAAAAGAAAATGGCTAAAAAAAAATCAGAATATTATGGCTTCTCAGTCTGCCTTTGTCACCTAAAGGCTCACAAGAGGGTCCAGCCCCTCCAAGTAAACAGAAGGACAAGGCTGCTAAAGATGGTTCAGAGGTCAGGGTGTCTGAACAGGGGAACTCTGCCTCCAGTAAGTGAACCTCAGAGCAGATTCTAGAGATGGTGCCCGAGAAGAAAAAACGGAAAGGAAAGCATGCCACTGCCCCTTCTCCTGAAGAAAGAAATGAGACATCGGTGGATAAGAATAAGATGCCCTCAACAGAGGACATGAACAAGGCATGGCAGTTCTTCCAGGCCTTACAGGCTGTGGGGACCTTCATGAGTAAGCCTGTCCCCCCACCCCCACCCCCATCCAAGGATCCAGTGCCTCTTTCAGTGCCTGTGGAGCAGGAGGTTAAATTTTATTATGAGGAGGAACAGGAAGAAAGGGAACCTATAGAACTTGAAGGTTCCTCTGAGCAGGAGTTTGGTTTCCCTCCTCGTTCACCTGACGAGTTTGCATCACACTACTCTTTTTAAAAGGCAGATTGTCAATATCTTTAACCACTCTGCACAGGAGACTGCTTACGACAAGGACGAGGCAGAATTTCTAGACATAATGGGCTTAACTCCCACCAAGAGATTGTTGCTTTCCTTCCATACATCCCTTAAAAAAAAAGCTACCTGCAAAGTTTTGGCAGAACCTACTTCAGCTGTTGGGATTGATAAGAAAATAGAAAAGTAGTATCAGGTGGACAAACAGGGTGCGGAAGAAAAAATTACTCACCATAGTAATGTTGTCCCTTCTAAAGGAGTCTTGCTGTATTCTGACTATATGCAGTTAGCCCCAGCACTTGAACTGCTACGGAGAGTAAAGGGTTAACTCTATGCAAAGGCATAGAACATTGAGCTTGAGCTTGGTTTTCAAACCTCTGTCTGTGGTACTCTGAAGTGTAACCATCAGATTCTTACAAGCGCTAAACTAATTAAACTCAAAGAAGAAATTGTTTCAAAAATGTTGTGCCAAAAGGCAAAACCAGGTTTTAGGGTCAAAAGACTCAAATCTAGAAAACCCCAAAAGAATCCAACAGGTAGTGATTTACCAAAAATGCTTAATAAACAACTAAAAGAAACCCCCTAAGAGTAGGAGGCATGTCCAGTACACCTCTTGGGTGCAGCACTGTGCCTGCTCCACCATATCCCAAAACTACAAGGTTCCAGGAGGGGAGGCAGGGAGGGAGGTCAGAATACAGCAAGACTCCATTAGAACAAACAACATGACTATGGTGAGTAACTTTGTTCTTCAAACAACAAGAAGTCTTGCTGTATTCTGACTATATGTAGACTACCAAGCAGTACCCCCTTGGAGGAGAGAGTTACAGAACCTATTTTGGGAACAGGTTCTGCAGCACAGCCGTGCCAAACCTAGCATCACTTCGTGACTGGATGTCCAAAGACTATTGCTTGTTAAAAGTGTGGAGAGATTTCCAGGTAGGTGCTTTGCATATGTCCACTAAAGGTATATCTCTAGCTGCTGTGACCGAAATAGCTGTACCTCTGGTAGAATGAGCCCTCAGGCCTGAGGGAGGTTCCTTCCCGAATTTAGAATAGCAGAACTGAATAAGAGACAATCCACCTGGCAACAGACCTCTTGGTAGCAGGTTTGCCCTTTCCCGCTTCACCATAAGTGAGAAACAACTGAGAGCAGTCCTTCCTATGGGCCTTAGTATGCTCAATATAGTAACTAAGAGCCCTTTTTACATCAAAACTGTGTAACCTCCTCTCCCCAGAAGAGAAATGATCAGTGAAAAACACAGGCAATGACAGACTGGTTCAGATGAAAGTATGACATCACCTTGGGAAGAAACTTTCTATTGATGCAGAGGACCACCTTATCCCTATGAAAGGAAATGAAATTAGGTTCCACTGATAAGGCCTGTAATTCACTGATTCTCCTGGCAGAGGTAACGGCCAATAAGAACACAGTTTTCCAAGTCAAGTATTTCAGCTCAGCTGAAGATAAAGGTTCAAAAGGGGCTGCATAAGCTGGGCAATACAGATGTTCAGATCCCAAGAAAGGGCAGGCTCCCTAAAGAGGATTGTCATGAACCAAACCTTTGAAGAATTTCTTGAAAACTGGATGGGAAGCTAAGGAGGAGCCCTTACCAGCAGAAAGGAAGACAGAAGCAGCTGCCAAATGTACCTTGAGAGTAGTAGGCCAGAGGCCTAAACTGTTAAGATGCACTAAACAGTCCAATACAGTGGCAATATCAGCCAGTTCTGGCTTAGTATGCCTCCTGGAACACCAAAACCCAAACATTTTCCATTTGGAGTTGTAAGTCTTCCTAGTAGCAGCTTTCCTGCTGCCTTTTAAAATATCCAGGACTGACTGGGAGAGATGCAAACTTGCCTAGTCTAGCTCTTCAAGAGCTAGGCCTTGACCCTGAGAGTCTGAAGGTTGGGATGCAGAATCTTCCCCTGAGAGGAGGTGAGAAGATTGTGTTGCTTGGGAAGACAAAAGGCAGTGTTACTGACAGTGACAACAGTAGAGGATACCAAGTCTGTCTGGCTCAAGCTGGAGCCACCAGGATTACCTTGCAAGGCTGAGACCTGATTTTTATCAGGACCCTGAATATAAGAGGAAAGGAGGAAATGCACACAGAAACGTGTTGGTCCAATTCAGCAGAAGAGCATCCCGAGGGACAGGACCCAGAAGGGGTGGTCTGCAACAATAAAGAGGAAGTTGATTGTCTGGGGCTGCAA
Organism: Neoceratodus forsteri; assembly: GCA_016271365.2. Taxonomy (NCBI): domain Eukaryota; kingdom Metazoa; phylum Chordata; order Ceratodontiformes; family Ceratodontidae; genus Neoceratodus; species Neoceratodus forsteri. The sequence goes on along the minus strand of CM028131.1, from coordinate 867,699,368 downwards.
AGAGATCCATCTCTGGGGTACCCCACCTCTTGAAAATGACTTGAACTAGAGGGTTCAGGGTCCATTCGTGATGACCATGAAATATCCTGCTGAGAGCATCTGCAAGAATATTGTCCTTCCCTGGGAGATGCACAGCCATCAGGGAAGCCTGAAGGGAATAAGCTAGAGACCATACTTTCATGGCCTCTGTGCACAAGGCCAACGACCGAGTGCCTCCCTGCTGGTTGATGTACCACATGGTTGTGGTATTGTCTGCCTGATCTGCACCACTTTCCCTTGAACCACAGTTCAGAATGTCTGAAGTGCTAGAAAGACAGCTCTCAATTCCAGAAGATTTATGTGTAGAAGAGACTCCTGTGAGACCAGGTTCCCTGAGCTGTAAGATGATCTAAGTGGGCTCCTCAGTCCAGCAGTGAGGCATCTGTGGTGAGAGTCACAGAAGGGACTTGACTGATAAAGGAAGCCCCTTGTTGAAGATTGTCTTCCTCCAGCCACCACTGGAGGGCCTGGACTAAGGTTTGAGAGACTGGAACCAGTTTGGAGAGAGGGTCCTTTTTCTGAGACCAGTAAGATCTGAGATGAAACTGAATCTCTCTCATCTGAAATCCTGCTCCCTGAACTATTGCTATGTAAGCTGCCATGTGGCCCAGCAGTTGTAGAAAGTGTCTGGCTGGATGAGACACTAGAGGACGAAAAGAGGAGGCCAGAGTGACCAATGACTGAACCCTTGAGAGAGGGAGAAACACCCTTGCCTGAATAGTATCCATTTCCACCCATATGAAGGTGAGAGGTTGGGCTGGCTCCAGAACAGTCTTCTCTAGATTTAGAATGAAACCCAAGGATTCTAGAAGTTTTAGGGTGACCTCTAAGGCTGACTTGACTTGGTCTGAGGACTGGCCCACTAAGAGCCAGTCGTCCAGGTATGGGAACAGAAGGATGCCCTGCCTCCTGAGGAATGCCACCACTACTGCAAGACACTTGGTGAACACCCCTGGAGCAGATGTTAGGCCAAAGTGCATGGCCCTGAATTGATAATGGCCTGAGGGCAACTCGAACCTGAGGTACTTTTTGTGGGAATGTCTGATAGGTATGTGGAAGTAGGCATCCTTGAGATCCAGGGAGGCTAGCCAGTTTCCTGGTCTCAGAGAGGGAAGAATTACTCCCAGAGTCACCATTTTGATTTTGTCAAATGTTTGTTCAGGTACCTTAAATCTAAGATGGGTCTCAACTCCCATGTCTTTTTTGGGGTTAGGAAGTATCTGCAATACAGTTCTTTTCCCCTGTGACAAAGAGGTACCTTCTCTACTGCTTGCAAAAGCAGGAGAGAGGAGACTTCTGTCTCTAAGGCCTTTGTCTCCAAGGCAGAGGGAGGACTGAAGGACCTTGCTGTCATTCTTGGGAACCTTTTGAAACTGAGAGCAAGTCCCTGGCTCACTACTTCCAAGACCCATCTGTCTGAAGTAATAGACTCCCAGGCCTGGAAATAGTGAGCCAGCTTGCTCCCTACTGGGATTGGGGAGGTGACCCTGACTGACACCTCAGGGTATCTGCTTGGCAGGGGGCTTAGACTGAGTCCTAGTAGTCACCCCATGTCTACCTCTTCCCCTAAAGAACCCCCTCTGCTGGAAAGCAGAGAAGAAGGCCTGAGCTTGGATTAAAAGGCCTGTAAAAAGGCCTGCCCCTGCCCCCAAACTGCTGCCTCTGAGGAGTAGTCTGCTTTTCTTTGGCTGCAGCACTCCTATAGGTGGTCCTGTATTCGTCCTTTTTTTTTTTCATATAATTCTCTATCTGATCCCCAAAGAGAGAATTACCAGTTACAGGAAAATCCATGGCCTTAGCCTGGGTATCCTGTGAGAGGTTGGTACACCTAAGCCAAGCAAATCTCCTCATGGAGAAAGATGTAGCCATGACCCTGGAATGGACATCATTAGAATCAACAGCAGCGTGGAACTGCACTTTAGATGCCTCTATACCATTTGCAGCCACCTGCTCCAGCTCCTTGGCTAGCTGGGGGGAGGCATTCTTAGCTAGCTCCAGAACCGTATCCCACATAGATTTCTGGTACCTAGCTGTATATGCCATGTAATTAGATTATCCGAGTCCCAAAGAGGATACCAAGTGCTGCTTTTTTGCCATGGCATCCACTTTCCTGGAATCCTTGTCTGGGGGGTGAGATGCCAGGGGACTATTAGCCCTGTCACAGGCTGCAGCTTGTACTACCCACCAAGGCTGCTATGATTGGTAAGGAATTCCATCCCAGGACCTGACAAGGTATACCTCCTGTCCATTTTCTTTTGCACAGGAGGTATGGATGTAGGAAACTGTAAACATTTTTGTGTCTGCTTCCCCCAGGATTTGTGTAAGGGGATAGACACCCTCTTTGACTCTGGGACATCCATCATTTCTAAATAGTCACGTTCTTCCTGATCCTGTTCAGCCTCTTCCAGAGGAAGTTGAAGAGTCTCAGCCACTTTCTTGTAAAACAAGAAATGGGAAGGGGACTCAGAAAGCCTAGGAGGAGAAACTTGAGAGGGCCTGTCTGGGGAGAGGTCAGGCTCTACCGGCTCATCTAGGCCCTCATCCTCTTCCTCATAATCTTCCTCCTCTTCCTCCCAATCACCCTCATAGCAAGCTTCAGGATCTGTCTGAAGCAGACATTTCCGACCGAACCAATCTGCCATGAACCGAGACCGGTTCGATCAGAACCGGGCAAAGCGACTGAACTATGGAAATCAGTTTCGCTATCTCCTCAGCAGTCTGACCATGGGGAGTCGAATCCGAACTGGCCGATTTTCTTTTTCGTTTACTCAGAACAGATTCTGTAGAATTGGCTCTCCGTTTGCCCGAAGAGGTATCACCCAGGTCAGTGGGCACCTCCTTAGGTTCAGCCGTAACCGAACCGGGCTGACCATCCGGGTCAGCGGACTTCTCAGCCTCCCTCTCCCTTAACCTACTCAAATGTTTTCCCAGAGTGGCTTTGGGAAAGTTTCTGCATATATGGCAGTCTTCTTTGAGGTGGTCAAACCCCAGACAGTACACACACACACATATAAGGTGAGGGTACAGTGCTGAAACCCAGTGGGTCCGGTTTTCTTTTTGGGTTTCTCAGACATGCCTTCAACTGAAAGTCACCCAAAACAGTGGTTAAGCCAGGTGACTAAAAACTTATCGGTTCCAACCGTGTCATGGGTCGGTTACAAAAAATCCTAAAAGTCGGATTTTTTTTTTTTTTTGGAACCCATAAGTACCAGAAAGAACCACACACATAACAAGTAATACAAAAATAGAATAGGCTTCGGTTCCACACCGGACTGACCGGTAAGAAACCGAAATCAAAACAATTTCTTGCGAAAAAACACCACTACCTACAACTACCACTTACTGGTACCGAGACAGAGGAAAGAATACCGAATTTCTTGAAGAAGCTGCTTGAAAAACTGACCAGTTCATACTGTAACTGAACCGAAGCACAGGAGGGCTTTCCGGAGCGACTTCAGTGTTACGCAGAGTAAAGAATCTGACGGTTACACTTCAGAGTACCACAGACAGAGGTTTGAAAACCAAGCTCAAACTCAACATTCTATGCCTCTGCATAGAGTTAACCCTTTACTCTCCGGAGTAGTTCAAGTGCTGGGGCTAACTGCATATAGTGGGAATATGGCAAGACTTCATGTTGTTTGAATACCTACATTCCCATCCTGACCATGAGGAAACTGTCCAGACTGCAACCTGTGACAAGGCCAAAGTCCTCTTCTCCTCTCAGCCCCTGGAGAAGGACTCCAGAAGCTTGACAGTATGGGCAAGAAAGTCTATACTTCAGTCTCCATACTTTTAAGGCAGGTGGCTTACATGGCTTACACTGCTCAGTACCAACAGGCCATTTGGAACTGTGTTCTTGCTATGAGTGAAAAAGCCTCTGGTGACTTGGCTTAGGAGCTGGCAGACACAGCAAAGACTGTCACAGATGCACCAAGTATCAGTTCCACATGGCAGTGGATAATAATGACACTGCTTCAAGGGTCATGGCACATGCAGTATGCCAGAGGAGGTTTGCATGGCTACATACCATGAACCTCTCTCAAGCCACATAGACAAAGGCTATGCTTTTCCCTTGTGAGGGGAAAGTCCATATTTGGCAACAAAGCAGAGGTTTACATGAAAATGGTGGATGAATACAACGCCACTTACAAGAACAACACTGAGAAGGACAAGGCCTCCACTTCCAGTAGACCTTCTGGAAGGGGAGGAAGAGGTAGGGAATATTTCCTGAGCTTTCTTTACCTTTGACTATTCCCAACAGAGGGGATTATTCAGAGGCACAGGCAGAAGGGTAGCCCAGGCATGTGGACTCTGCTCCAGCACCCAAAAGCCAAGCAAAACAGAGACCTCTGACAAGTTTGTTCAGGTCACGCAACCATTGCTAGTCAGAGGAAGGCTGGTTCGCTATTTCCAGGAACGGAAAATAATTACCAAAGACAGGTGGGTCCTGGAAATAGTGAGAAAGTGTTTGACTCTGTAGTTCAGAAAATTCCCAAAGATGCAATCTCACAGAAACTTCACTCCTCCTACACCAACAGAAAAACTCCTGCTGGAGTTAGAGGTAAAGAAGCTGGTGCAATGGAGAAAGTCCCTCCCTTACAGCGAGGAAAGGGTCCTTACTCCAGATACTTCCTGACTCAAGAAAAATAGGGAGTGGCAACCCATTTTAGATTTGAGATACCTAAACAAACACATAAAAAAGGAGAAGTTCAAGATGAAAACACTGGGATCGGTGATTCCATCACTGCAGCAAGGGGACTGACTGGGGTCACTGAATCTGAAAGATGCCTACTTTCACACACCAGTCACACCCAACACACAAAGTACCTCATATTCAGGGTAGGGAACTGCCACTGTCAGTTCGCAGTCTTTCCCTCCGGCCTATCCTCAGCTCCCAGAGTGTTCATAAAGTGCCTGGCCACAGTGGCAGCACATCTAAGGAGACAAGGGGTGGTGATTTTTCCCTACCTGGACGACTAGCTGATCTCAGAAAAAAATCACACCAGGAGGCCAAGTCCTCCCTCCTTCTCACCCAACACACTCTGGAGGGCTTGGCGTTTCTGATAAATTCTCAAAAGTCCCAGACAGAACCAGTGCAGAGTCTGGATTTTATAGGTGCTGAACTGGATGCCCACCAGGGGAGGGCATTCCTCCCTTGGGAAGAGTGTCAAGCCTCATTTTGGTTGCAGAGTCTTTCAAGGTGGGGCAACCCAGACCTGCAATGAGATTTCCTTCAGCTGTTGGGGTAGGTGGTCTCAACCACAGCAGCAGTCCCAGAGGCAAGGCTCCAAATGATGGACATCCAGTACTACTTGGGGTCACAATGGTTCCAAAGGCGAGACCCACTGTCAAGATGCTGGGATGTATAGCTAGGGGGATCAGTAGTAGGACAGGATAGAGGAGGTTATACTGCCCTTGTACAGGTCACTGGTGAGGCCACATCTAGAGTATGGAGTTCAGTACTGGTGCCCACACCTCAAAAAGGACATTAACACGCTGAAGAAGGAGGGCTACAAAGATGATAGTGGGCCAGCAGGGTAAGGCATACGAGGAGAGGTTGAGGGCACTGAACATGTACTCCCTGGAGGACAGGACAGACAGAGAGAGAAAGGGGGGACATGACTGGGACCTTCAAGTACTTGAACGGGATAAATAAGGTGGATAAGGAGGGTCTCTTTAAGCTGAGTGGCAACCTTAACACATAGGGTGCAAAGTCTTAAGCTGGAGAGGGGAGGTTTAAGAGGGAGGTCAGGAAGCACTTCTTCACAGAAAGGGTGGTGGACACTTGGAATGTGCTGCAGGAAGAGGTGGTCTCATTGAAGACAGTGGGCAATTTCAAGAAAGGCTGGGATAGGCATGCGAAAGGTAAGGATCATGGGTAGGGAGGATGGGAGGAGCGGGGGGAAGGGCAAGAACCATAGCTCAAGCTGTGGACCCTGCAATACGAGCAGACTACATAGACCAAATGGCCTTCTTCTGCTGGCTTCTTTGTATGTATGTATGTTCGTATGTAAAACTGGTGCCCATCACAAAGCCCCTGTTAAGGGCACTGGAGTGGTGGAAGGAAGAACACAATCTCAGAGTGTGGGGGGGGTTCTCTTCCTCCAGCAACCACCCCCAGTTGTGCTTACCACAGATGCATCCCTCCTGGGCTGGAGTACCCATCTGGAGGATTTCACCATAAGCAGGGTGTGGACCTCTCTAGAGTCTCAGGAGCACATAAACATCCTGGAGCTCAGAGCTGTTTATCTCACAATTCAGACCTTTACTTCCAAATCAGAGGTCTGTCCATTCAGATCAGGACAGATAACATCGCTACAATGTATTACATCAACAAACAAGGGGGGAACAAGATCTTCAAAGCTATGCACAGAAGCGATGAATATTTGGAGTCTGGCTTGTTCCATATGGGTGCAGTTGTCAGCAGTTCACCTGCCAGGGAAATACAATGTGTTGGCAGACTCCCTGAGCTGAATCAACCAGGGGCATCACAGATGGACCTTGAACAAGCAGGTGCTGGCATCAGTGTTCAGAAGGTGGGGTACGCCAGAAACAGATCTCTTCGCATCATGGGAAAACCACCTGCTTCTGCTGCAGACCCCCTCGGTAGGGACAATCTCAGTGGATGCCCTCATCCTCAACTGGACAGGAAAGTTTCTTATGCCTTCTCCCCATTCCCACTTTTACTAAAAGGTGTTGCTGAACTAAGGGGGAGAGTCTTCAACCATGATCCTGATAGTGCCAGACAGGGCCAGGCAGAGTTGGTACTCACTGCTCCTGTCTCTCTTCATCAAGCACCCTTTCAGTCTTACCCTGAGATACAGCCTGCTGACCTTGTCTCAGGCCAAGTTAACATTCAGAGATCTGAGATCCCTTTATCTTAGGGCATGGTGCTTGAAGAGCTAGAGTACTCTAGGCTGAATTGTTCTGAAAGAGTACTGGAGGTACTAAAGGTGTCCAGGAAACCAACAAGGGAATACCTATGCCTCCAAGTGGAAAAGGTTTTCACTGTGGTGTTCCTCTATGCAGAACTTCCTGCAATTCTGGACTAACTGGTCCACCTTCAGTCCCTGGGCCTCAGGCCCTCAAGACAACTCTGAAGGTGCATCTGGCAATAATATCAGCTTATGCCTCTGCTGGCAAGGACAGGTCGCTGGCTGCTCAGTTCATTTTCAAAACATTCTTTAAAGGCATTAACCAGTTGCATCTCCCAGTCAGAGATCCTGTTCCACCGCGGGATCCGAATCTGTGCATTGCTCAACTCATGGAGCCCCTTTTTGAACCCGTGGAGTCTGCTGATTTGAAACATGTCTCCTGAAAAGCAGTTTTCCTGGTGGCCATGACTTCTGCCAGGAGGGTGAGTGAGCTGCAAGCTCTCTGCACAAGTCAAATTATCTTATTTTCATTAGAGACAAGGTAGTCTTGAGAACTAACAGAAAATCCCTCCCTAAAGTAGTGTCTGAATTTCACCCGAATCAGTCAACTGCACTGCCAGTGTTCTTTACAGCACAATCCAACAGAGGTGAGCAGAAACTCCACAATTTGGATGTTAAGAGGGCACTGAGCTACTACTCGGACCAGACAAAGGCGGTGAGGTCCACCAATACTCAGATGTTTGTTACTTATGGTGAAGTAGGTAAAGGTAAGCCAGCATCCAAGTGAACAATCTCTTGATTATAGTTCTACTACAGCAAAGCTGGCAAGCTGCCTCCCAAGGGCCTCAGGGCACATGCTATGAGTGACACTTCTGCCTTGGTAGCAGCCTCTAGAGGTTTTCCCCTGCAGGAAAACTGTAAAGCAGTTGCATTGACAATAGTACATACCTTTACACAGCATTACTGTCTGGACACACAGTCCAGGAGGGATGCCAGTTTTGGCACTGCTGTTTTGCAGAACCTCTTCCCTAAGTAAGTTCTGTATCCAGCCTCCCACAGTACTGCTTGTAGTCTGCAGTTGTTAAGCATAGTGAGGGATTCCTGGGGTTTGAAAAAGAAAAAAATAATTACTCACTGGCCCAGATATTCAAACTGCGCCAGGCTGTGGCGCAGCTTGGGCGCAGCTCAACTTGACTGCACAGGGGTGTGGACTGGGCAATATTCAATGGAGCTGCGCCATGGCTCAGCAGCATTGAATATCGCACCATGGCCACCCGCAGTGTGCATGGCACAGTGGCACTGTGCCAGCGCAAGTGGCAAGAGTGGAGCATGGGGAATGCGCTAGCGCAAGTTCCACTGCGCTATGCACAGCAACCGCGATATTCAAAACTTGACATGCAAATTGGGCCATAATGTATGCAAGGCACACATGGGGCCATTTGCATGTCATTATGGCCCCATTTGCATGCAGGTGCGCCCATCCCTGACAACTTGCGCCTGGCACCCTGCCAGGCAGCAGCTGTCGGGGACCAACGCCCCCTGCAGCCAGCAATGTGCTCCACAGCCCGATCGCGGGCATTTGTAATAAAATCAATAAAACTCCTGTCCAATATCCCTGGTGGTCCAGTGGACCAGCTATCTGCCGATCGGCGGTCATCTGTAAAAAAAAAAAAAAAGCACATATGTTCACTATCCCTGGTGGTCTAAGGGTACCCCCCTCCCCACCGCCCACATAAACCCCACCGCTCCCCGTCAGCCGGTGGTAGGGCGCCCGCCACCCGTCGAATGACACCGTCAGTTAGGCTGTACGCCCCTTGGTCCACAGCATGGCAATAGCGCGCAGAAGTTTATATCATTATACATATCTCCAGATATGTGAATGGGATCATTCACATATCTGGAATGTAGTACGGTATGCTGCACGCCCATTGGCTCACACTATGGGCCATGGCGACAGCCTTGACTGACAGTGTCAGTCGGCGGGCGGCAGGCGGGGTGCTGCCACCCGCCGACTGACCGGGGGGGGGGGAAGCAGGGCGGTGGGGCTCAGTGGGCGGGTGAGGAGGGGGGTACCCCTAGACCACCAGGGATAGTGGACATTTTTTTTTTCGGTCCACTGGACCACCAGGGATATTGGAAGCACTTGATCTATTTTACAAATGCCTGCGATCGGGCAGATAGCAGTCCATTGGACCACCAGGGATATTGGAAGCACTTGATCTATTATTTTACAAATGCCCGCGATCGGGCAGATAGCTGGTCCACTGGACCACCAGGGATATTGGAAGCACCTGATCCATTATTTTACAAATGCCCGCGATTGGGCAGATAGCGGTCCACTGGACCACCAGGGATATTGGACAGTTTTATTATTTATTTATTTATTTATTTTTTTACAAATGCCCACAATTGGGCATGGGGGGATGCCGCCAGGTGCAGCCGGAGCTCGGGTGGCCACCCACAGGTGGCAGCTGCCATGTTGTGCCCCGCAATGCGGACGGCTCACCTGTGGGTGGCCATCGGTGTTCCTTTTTTTTTTTTTGCGATCCAACTCTGTGCTGGCGCGGGTAAAGGTTCGCGTGCATGGCTCTTCACATCCGGGCTGAATATCGGGCTGTGCAGGGTATGCATGGGCACGCCCCCCCTACCTGTGCCTGCATACATTACTAATGCGCTCTAGTGCATCGGGATTTGTGCCGCACACTTTTCCCTTTTGAATATCATGCCAAGGTGCATCAGTGGGTTGCGCATGGCGCAACACCCTTTTGAATATCTGGGCCACTGTAGCAATATTGTTTCTTCCAAGAGATCCCCCACTATGCTTAACAATCCCATCCCTACCTTCCATTCCAGAACCTGGAAAAGTTTCTCACAAGAATCAGTTTTCAGTTTGCTTGAGCATTACTTGTTAAAGGGTCTTACAATTGATAGTGATCTAACTTTTTAAATTTCAGTTCGTTATGCCAATTTGAGTCTCCTTAAACCCTCTATTTTTTTTTTTTTTTAAATGGTTTTTCAGTGGTCATTAAACTAGTTTTGGTGACCACTGCTCACCCTAGCTTCAGAAATAAATCTGACATTGCAGTGCGGACGTGAGCGTGATCAAAGAGCAGAGTTTTGCATTTCATTCTAAGATTCCATAATTAGCACACACTTCTAGGCTCTGGGGCAGCTCATTCCCGTGGAATGCTAGCAGTTGTTAAGCATAGTGAGAACAACATTACTATCCTGAGTAACTTTTCTTAGTGCCAACTTTTGACTTGACAATTAGTAAAGAAAGGGTCATAAAAAACTTAAAACTGAGTAAAGCAGGGGTCAACAAATTTTAAAATCAAAGTACTTGTCCATGGACAAGAGACTGGACAAAAACTAGTAGTCCCAGTGCTCGAGCTGGAAGTCCAGTTAGAAATAGGCATACTTTAAGAAAACTCAATACAACAAAAGTAAAATGAATATAAGGAAGAAAACAATAAAATATTTATATGGGAATGTAAAATAATGACTTTTATGTCATTTTGTGTTACAGGAATTCAGACAGAATCAGTCCTCCTTATGATGTAATGCAAAAGAACAGAACTTGGCGAAAGTGAAAAAGCAGAACCAGAAAGTGTACAATGGTGTTTGAAGTTGTTTGTGCTTGTGGAGTGACATCGAAGGTGCTCCACAGCAGGGATATTACATGGAGAAAGGTTTTATTTTGCAGTTGCTTGGTAAACAGTCTACGTGCACCACAACTCTCAAATTAAACAGTCAGGAGATTTAGAGTCACCTTACCAGACCATGGTTTAACTTGCATGAAAATGCACTACAAACAAGTTATATATGGTTACATACTGATAGTCCCAGATCCGAATCCCGATCCTGACAAGTCCAGAGAAGCATAGGTTTCCTCCTGGTTCAGCTGCCTATATATCCACACATTTTCTGTAAACTCTAAAACAGCAAATAAATATTTTATTTTCTGTACATCTGATCCTTAGCCGTAATTCAATTCTGGCACTTTCTGGTTGCTATGGACAAAAGCTGCTGGCTAGGGAGAGATTTAACGCGACTGCGCGTGCGCATGTGGTACACTACACACCACTGTTCCCTTTACTCCTCCCTGGGTGTCCCGCCTCTATCCCACTGCCATCACATCCACTCGGTGTCCCCCGTATCTAAATTCTGGTTCGTCCTACTGCCCTCCTAACTCTCAGATAGGTCATCTCCAGCAGGCCCGTCCCCCTATTCCTTTCGTAGCAGAGACACCCACTCTTTCTCCTTCCTCCTGCCATCTTCATCAGCTGATGTCTGCTTTAGACTCCGTTCCTTATGGAACCAACAAACTCCACAATTAAGAAATGCTCCTTGGCGTATCGCAATCAAGCAGAAAATACGGCTCCTTCCCTTCCCCACTTGCTCCTGCAACTCCTAACCTCTCCTTCTCCTCTCACTCATACAGCTTATTAGAACTATGCACAGTTGATCCTATCTAATTAGCTAAATCAGCCATCCATAATATACTTCTATTATGTATGTACAGCTCAACAATCTAATTTACCCAATGTAAATACCCTGCAACCTTGTACTGATAAATCTGTATTGCACTGTATGTATTTCATTTGTAGGTATTTGTTACCCATGTCCCTGGGTCACACCTGGAAACGAGCCTCAGCTCAGTGTGCCTTTCACGGTCAACAAATTTTAAATAAAAATAAACAAATGTGTCACAAACATGCTGATGTTTCGGCCTCAGTGACGCCTTCCTCAGAGTGCATTTCATTAATTTTACTCCTGGCTTTTATTGTGTATCATGTTGCCATAGCAACTACCATATCAAGAAGAAGAAGAATAATCAGCATTTATATAGTGCTTTTCGTACACAATGTATCCCAAAGCGCTTTACAAGCAATGCTAGACTGGTAGCGAAGAGACTGAATGTGTAGTGGCAGCCACATCGCACATCAACACCCACACACAGCCCAGACAAATGCATGAACCGGTTTATGGGAAGGGGGATATTGGCCAGGATACCGGGAATGTCCCCTACTCGTGCCCTGGGTTCTTTTACTTCCATCCGGACACCCACCAGGATGGGTAGAAGGGACCTTGGTTTAACGTCTCATCCGAAGGACGGCACACCCCAGCAGTACAGCACCCCCTAATACTGCACTTGGATGCCAGCGATATTTTAGGTGCAAGCCCAATCCCAGTGCGGGACGAGAACCCACAACTTCCTGGTCCAGAGGCGGATGTGCTACCAGCTGAGCCACGCTGACACCTCACCATCAACACAGTGATTTCAGTATGAAAAGACAAAAAAACAAAGTGATAAGTATTCAGTCATTTCATACACCGCATCCCAAAAGACAAGTGATTTAAAACAAGATCTTTTAAGAACAATAGTAATTGGGACCGGAAACTTCCCCAAACCCACAATCGTAATACTTTCATAATCAGTTTTTCTACCAATACATTTTTCTTTTTATACATTAATTTTGTCTCAGTGAAACTAATATTTCACTGTCCCTGCTCCTTGAATCATAATCAGACCCATGTTGGAGAAGTGAAATTCATACATATTCTACAATACCCATATCTCTTTCTCATTCATGTGGTTACGATGGTTGAATCAAGGTAGCCAATCCCTGACTCTTAACTGCCATCCCAGGGTAGAAACTTCTTATAAATTCAAAACACCCACCTCACTACAGGAATGGATATTGCACTCATTAAATGTTTTGCTTTCTCCAAATGTCTCATGTACAGGTGTATTCTACCCACCCTCTCTCTTGATGTTATTTTAATACAGTTTCAAGCAAGCTCCTGATGTTGACTTCTGTGCCAAGATTTATATTAACTGACAGTTCTCTTTTCTGATAACATATAGTTGCCTACTTGCATCAATTATTGTTGAAACATCAAGAGACACTGTTAAAAACTCATTCCTTCCAACAGTTCCACGTGAAGCCCGAACTATCCATTGTTTACCTGACACAAAATGTCTGCCCAGGAGGTAATGAATTAATCTAGCTTAGAAAATGGGTAAAGTGATTATAGTAATCTGATTGGCTCAGACACTTTTCTAGGTGGGCATCTATCAGGCAATAGACGCCCACCTATTAAAAGTGCCAGCCTAGTCTGCCCCATCACCAGTATGTTTGTGCTCAGTATGCTCTCCAATTGGCTGAAACCCCTTAGTTGAATTCCAAATGTCAGCCATATGTATACGTCGCTTAGCAGGCGATTAACTGAGCAGCTGACCCTTAAAGTGAAAAAAAAGAAAACAAACATAGCAAAAAGTAATAAAATAAACAAAAACACAATGGCTGTCCACACAAAAACACACAGAAACCAAATGGACATGACTTCTGTATTGTGTACCGTAATGGTGACACTTCCCTTCCGAGACTGCCCTAACTGTGCTTTTGAGCACTGAACCACACAGCATGCCACCTCATGTACCATTTAGGTCTTTTTTTTTCCTTCAGCGAGTGTGGCAGATACCTCTCTTGCTGTGCCCCACCCCCCAGCTTAGCCACCTGATAACTACTAACATAACGGTCTGTAAAACATTTGTTTCTCACGATGATACAACAAGCGGCTGAGTTGTGCCTGGCTGGTGACTTCTACCGCAGCTCTCCCACAGTAATTTTAACGTCGCACTGGATCAATGGCACCGGCTTCCACTTTCTCCCATTGCTCTCTGACCCCACTAGACACATTCACCTCCGACTGATTAACAGGTAGCAGCGAAAAATAATGACAACACAAAGCCAGCCAAAAAATGCTTCTGACTTTTGTTCTGTTTTGTTCCTACTTCGGGTATAGCGTTGTCAAGCACACGGAAGGAAGCACTGCATCTTCCTTAGGAAAATGATTGTATGAGACGGATCTTTTGTTTTCAAAACATTATATCTAAATCTTTCAGTCTGAAGTTGGTGGTCTGGGGCAGGGATAGCTACAAGACAATGACTGGGGGAAACAGATGACACAGAAACAGGGACTACTTTACCAGGCAAACCTTTAAACATCATTGTTAATACATTTTTAAATCTTTTCTTAATTTTGAAAAATCCCAAATAAAAATGCCACAGTGCCCATTTTCTAAAGCGCAATAATACCCTCCAGGGTTGGCGGTGACAGACGTACGGGACCTTCCAGGGGCTATAAGGCCCTCCGCCCTGCGGCGTCGGGCCTCATTCACCCCTGGGTGGTCGATATTCTCGCCCATGATCGATAATATTAGCATGCTCTCTGAGTGCGTGTATATTCTACCAAAACACACTGTTAAGTGTGTCCTTCTTTGGACAGCTAGTATCTGGATTCTACATGTGACAAAAAGGCAAGGCAAAAGTAGTTTGAGTTTAGCTTTTTTGCAGCACGCTGTGCTGGTTGAAAGAACTGCTACTTTACATGTATAATTCAAGAGGGATCATGAGACACTCATGTGCATTGTTTATGTCTGCGTGTTTTACAAGGGATCGACCAAAGGTGTGCAGTGTCATTTGTAATTTCAACTAACACATACAATTGCAGGTGTGAACACCTAATGGTGACTGCTGTGATAACAGTATATATCAAAGAAACCCAAACTAACAGTGTGTTTTTACAGAACACGTATGTACCAGAGAGGCTGGATTAACAAACTCCTGATGTTTCAACAATAACTGATGCAAGTAGTTCCCTTCCACTGTTGTGTCCATCCAAGACCACCTTGTAAATGAGCCTGCTCAATGGTGTTATTCCTGGTAAAATAAAAATTGATCGACTGATTGAAGTAGGCAACTATATGCTATCGGAAAGTTAATATAAATTTTGGCACAGAAGTCACACAGCAGGAGTTCACTCAAAACTGTATTAAAATAACATCAAGAGAGAGGGTGGGTAGAATACACCTGTATGAGACATTCTGAGAAAGCCAAACATTTGATGAGTGCAATCTCCATTCCTGCAGTAAGGTTTGAATTTGTACAAGGTTCCTACCATGGGATAACAACTGATGTTAAGAATCAGGGATTAAATGCCTTGATTCAACCACTGTAACCACATGAACAGGGAAAGAAAAAAAAAAAGAGTATTATGGATAAATGAATTTCACTTCTCCAACATGAGTCCGATCATGATTCAAGGAATAGGGTCAGTAAAATATTTGTTTCACGGAGCCAAAATTAAATGCATAACATGAAAAATGTATTAGTAGAAAAACTGAATATGAAAGTATTGCGACTGTGGGTCTGGGAAAGTTTACCATCCTAATTACTATTGTTTTAAAAGATCTCGTTTTAAATTACTTGACTTTTGGGATGCACATAAAATGACTGAACACTGTAATCACTTCATGTTTTTTATATACTGAAGTCACAGTGTTGATACAACAGTTGCTATGGCAACAAGACACTATAAAAGCCATGAGTAAAACAAATACAGTTTGCACCGAGTAAGGTGTCACTGATGCCAAAACATCGGCACGTTCATGATGTGTGCACCCGCTCGGTCAATCGGTCACATTAAACCTCTCCCTAGCCAACAGCTTTTGCCCAAAGCAGCTGAAAGCACCAGAAATTAAATATGGCTAAGGATCAGATGCGCATAAAATAAAACCTCTATTTGTGGTTTCAGACTTTGCAAAACAATCTGTGGCTATCTAGGCAATCAAGTCAGAAAGAAACCTGTAATTTTTGGACTTTATTTTTTCCCCCCCGAATTATATTTTTGGCACCTCACCTCAGAGAACTCTCTCCGGCATCCTCCGCCGCCGGTCTCTACCTCCCACCTGAGACGTCTCTCCATTTTGTCTCCTTCGACTCGCCCAACACATCCCCCGGATATGAGCCCCCTCCCCCCGGGAGGGACCGCCCTATCTGCCCAAGGCGCTCTATCTATAATATAGAGTGCCAGGCTCAGCAATCAGGGCCAGAGAGAGTAGAGCACCAGCTGTTGGGAGTGTGGTCTGGGGCGGAGGTGCCTTCGCCTATCCCCAAGGGAGGGGGTTTTTCACTTAGTGCCCTCCCCCCGAACGTGGGACATGCAATGCCATCCAGCCCACTATGTGAGCACTCCCGCCCACATCCGGAAGACGGCCGCCCAATGTTCCCCTTCTAGCGTGGTCTCTGTGGCTACGGTGCACCGGGTGTCTATCTCCGTGAGACAGTCCCCCCTTCCTTCCCAGGAGAGGAGAGCAGTCCAACCGACGCTCCATCCTCTCCTTCCCTGGCCGACCCCGGTGTCCCAAGTTTGTTCCTGAACCCAGGTCGCCGGCATGGCGCAAGTAGTGGCATCCAGCGCCTCAACCCTCAGAGCCACCGGGCCAGCTCATAATTTTTTGACTTGTCTTTGAATTGAAATTCAGGTCTGAAACTATCAGTATGCAACAGTATACAATTACTGGTGACCCCCTTTATCAACCGGCTTACAAGCCTCTGGCAAATGCCGTAACAGCCTGAAAACGGGTTATTACGGCGTTCTGAAAAAACTTTCTTGAACCAACAGTGCCAATCTTTCATAGCGCAACAGCTGATTGGCTCCTAGTCTGTGTGTGGATGGTATGGGTATGAACAGTTCAAAAAACATGGCTGCTCCATTTCCAAGGAACCACAGTAATTCGCCCACCCACCCAAATTAATCATTTGCCTGGCACAATCATCCGCTGCAAGTTATTTATTTTTTTCACTATTTATCTGGTTGATCCTGCCATTATAACCAACAAAATATATCTGGTTGATCCTGCTGTGGTTACGCCTCGGTCCGACCCCGCGCAATCTCCAGTGTGACTTTGGCTCCCGGTCAACAGTAGCATTTTTTTTTATAAAGTAAAAAAAAAAAAAAGAAAGAGAAAAAATGTCCTTACTGGACAGAGAGAAATAGAGAGTCTGTATGAGAATGTGAGTGTGTGTATTTACTCGCTGCACCAGTAAGATAAAAAAATAAATGATAGCAAGTGTGTTTTTTTTTTTTAAAACACACCTCGGTGTGTGATGACTTCATAAACCTCTCAAGGTTTATAGGTCATCACACACCCCGGGTGTGTGAAACAAATCCATAACACACACTTACCTATCCAACTCTTTGTATTTATGAATGTTTTAATGGAAGTAAAACCACAGTCTTGTAAGATAAATTTAAACTCTCCAGACTGTTTTGAAAATTGTAGTGCACACAGACCATTTACAGAGTAAATGCAAAGTACAGGTTTTTTTTTTTTTCATAGAACCATAAAGTGTCAGGAGAAAGGACAGAGAGTAGCTAGCAGCACAGCGCTTCAAGAGAAGCAGCATTAACAAAAGAATCTGTAACAGCAGGCTTATCATCATCATTCATTAACAGTGACAGGGACATGACTGAGAAGCAGGAGTTGATGCAGAAGCAGTAGTATGACCTTGAACATGGCCAGGACCAGAGAGGAGGCACTGGTTGACAGTGGGATCAGGATTAAAGGTAACTAATGCAGGACCTTCAACTTCTATTTCCAAAAGTGATTCGAGTGTTTCATCAGCCATTCCTGTTCTTACTTTGGGTTTTGTAAGATTCTAAATGGAAAATACTCCTTCACATATTGCAGTAGACACGCACACAGCCAGGTCAAGGATGTGAGCAAGCTGGGCCAATCTCTCACTCCATAATTCTAAACAGACTTGCAACTTGCAAGTATGGCTTATTAACTGCAGATTTGAGTTAGCTTTTAATGAAGACTATTCCACTGTTATGCTGTCCTTCTGCTCTTACACAGAAACTGCTTGGTTCACCAGTCTACTCATTTTCCCCTACCTACAGTATCACCACAGATCCTAATCAGTCTTAAGCTTTCTCCCTCCCCCCTTCCTTTCTCATATAAGACACCATTATACCTATCCCAAGCATTCTTGAACCCCACCACTGTCTTCGCCTCCACCACCTCTAGTGGAAGGCTGTTCCAGGAATCCACCACTCTTTCTGCAAAGTACTAATTCCTCACATCCCTCCTGAATCTAACCCCTCCAGCGTCATAGCATGTCCCCTTGTTCTTGGGATCCTTTTTTCTGAAAAATACTTCCCTCCTGTACCTTATTTACTCTCATGAGGACTTTAAAGGCATCATATCATAAAAACATAGAATCTGTTGGAAGATAAGGACCATACCGAACCATAGAGAACCGAAACAGACAGCAGCTCCAAGGGTCCGTGAGGGCTCAGGACACTCTTCACCACCCCGCGGTCCACAGAACCGAAATGGACAGCAGCTCCAAGGGTCCATGAGGGCTCAGGACGCCTTCCCCCACCCCGCAATCCACAGAACCGAAACAGACAGCAGCTCAGAGGGTCCGTGAGGGCTCAGGACGCCCACTCTCACCCTGCGATCAACAGAACCGAAACGGACAGCAGCTCCGAGGGTCCGTGAGGGCTCAGGACGCCCTCCCCCACCCTGCCATCCACAGAACTGAAATGGACAGCAGCTCCGAGGGTCCGTGAGGGCTCAGGACGCCCTCCCCCACCCTGCGATCCACAGAACCTAAACGGACAGCAGCTCTAAGGGTCCCTGAGGGCTCAGGACACCCTCCCCCACCCCGCGATCCACAGGTACAGCAGAAATCGTTATCGCAGAGCTGTGTGACCCTGCTCAGTGCTCAGAATGGACTTGGCTTGTGGCGCCTTTATTTAAAAACTTTTAAAATGCAGTACCTTTAAATGTTAAATTAAATACAGCACACAAATGAAGATTGTTTTTTATCCCTGTATTTTTCTGTTTTCCCTCAAAAAAAAAAGAGACCGATAAGAGTGTTGCCTTGTCCTCTCACCTGTGGTTTAAAAGAAATAGTAATTTCTGCAGCTTGTTAAAGGCGAAAACTAGGATTTTTGTATTTTAACTATTTTTCTGTTTTCCCTCGCTTCTCATGCCTTTTTGTACATAGTAACGAAAAAAAGAGACCGACAATCTGAACTTTTTAGTTTTTAAACTTTGTGAATTCCAGGGTTGCCTTGTCCCCTCGACTGTGGTTTAAAAGTTATAGTAATTTTGCAGCCTGTTAAAGGCGGAAACTAGGATTTTTGTTTTAACTAGGCTTCCCCCCCCCCACCCCTCTGGTATCTCATACAGCCCCCTCCTTAGAAACCTACCTGTTCTCATATCTCGCCCTGTTTTCTGCTCCCATCCTCAGAACCGAAACAGACAGCAGCTCCGAGGGTCCGTGAGGGCTCAGGACGCCCTCCCCCACCGCAATCCACAGGACTTGGCTTGTGGCGCCTTTATTTAAAAACTTTTAAAGTGCAGTACCTTTAAATGTTAAATTAAATTGCCCACACAAATGAAGATTGTTTTTTATCCTTGTATTTTTCTGTTTTCCATCGAAAAAAAGAGACCGATAAGAGTGTTGCTTTGTCCCCTCGCCTGTGGTTTAAAAGAAATAGTAATTTCTGCAGCTTGTTAAAAGGCGAAAACTAGGATTTCTGTATTTTAACTATTTTTCTGTTTTTCCTCGCTCCTCATGCCTTTTTGTACATAGTAACGAAAAAAAGAGACCGACAAGCTGAACTTTTAGTTTTTAAACTTTGTGAATTCCAGGGTTGCCTTGTCCCTTCGGCTGTGGTTTAAAAGTTATAGTAATTCTGCAGCCTGTTAAAGGCGGAGACTAGGATTTTTGTTTTAACTAGGCTTTTCCCCCCTACCCCTCTGGTATCTCATACAGCCCCTCCTTAGAAACCTACCTGTTCTCATATCTCGCCCTGTTTTCTGCTTCCATCCTCAGAACCGAAACGGACAGCAGCTCCGAGGGTCCGTGAGGGCTCAGGACGCCTTCCCCCACACCGTGATCCACAGGTATGGCAGAAATCATTATCGCAGAGCTGTATGACCCTGCTCAGTGCTCAGAACGGACTTGGCCCCCGTCGCTGCGCTCCGGCTCCCCACCGCCCCCACCACCACTCTTGGTCGTCACTCTATTAAATAGCTAGTGACACATGACCATCGAAAACCAATCAGTCCATTTTTCCATCTGCAAGCTATCAAAATTCCACCACTAGTGGCCACTGCCATTTCCAAAAATCCTCCAAACTTGCAAGCTATCTAGCTCCATCACTAGAGACCACTGAAATTTTCCAAAAAAACTCTTTGACCATGTCACTCACAGCGTTATATGTTCTTGCTCTACACTCTTGCATGCTATTTCAATCCCTCCCCTCGCTGTCCGACATCACCACCCTCCATCTAGTTCTCCTTTCACCTACCCTCCCCTCTGCCATGAACCTCACCCCTGTGAAACCCCCTCCCCTCTCTCCCTGGCACATCACCTCAACTCAAATCGATGATCCTTCCTCCCCCCACCTCGCATCGAATCCCCTCCTTTCCTCTCCCCCCCTCAACCCTCCCCAACCTTTCACCCTTCCCTGCTCCACTCACACATGCTCCACCTAGAGGCCTTTCTCCAGTGCCTAAACTTGTGAGCTCCACCCACAAGGCACTCAAACAGCAGACACAAGCAGTCCACCCACCTCTCCCTACCCCTGCTACTCCTACTCCTGGCAGGTGATGTACATCCTAACCCAAGCCTCACAGCAACAAAAGTTTCCCCAGCGTTAGCCACCCCCAACCCAGTTTCTCACCAAACTCGCTCTCAAAGGGCCTCCTCATATTCCACATGAACGCCAGGAGCCTTCTCCCCAAATTATACAGCCTCTCTGTCTGGTCAGCACAGTACAAACCAGACATACTTTGTATCACAGAGACGTGGCTCTCAGCCAAAATCTCCAACCCGTCACTCGTCATTCCAAACTACATCTTGTCCCGTGACAAACGAGGCTGGGGGGTAGCGCTGTATATCAGACACTCCATTAAGTGCACGGTTATTTTCAAAGAATCGCGCCCATCCTCCCATGAATCCTTAGTCGCTCACCTATCCCTCCCCTCATCCACCCCTCTTTACTTAGGTGTTCTATATACCCTTCCTAAGCCTTCACCCGACTCCCTCATCTTAGCCATCTCCTCTATCTCTTCAACCACCTCGAATGGCGAACTCATTCTCATTCTATTAGGCGATTTCAACCTAAACTGGCTCTCCTCCACCAAACCAGCAGCCCTGAGGATCGAAGCCCTAAATCTCACCCAGCTAATCCAGGAACCCACCCATCTAAATCACAAATCACAAAAACACACCCTTCTTGACTGGATTCTAACCTCCCACCCCCACAGGATCACCACCCATCAGGTATACTTTGTGATGCCCTTAGCGACCACTGCATAACCTATTGCATCCGTAAAATCCATTCACTCCACTCCAGCCCCAAATTCATCATAACCTGCCCCTACACCTCCTTGATGAATCCGCCCTTCAACTTGACCTGTCAAACACAGACTGGCTCCCTGTCCTTGCCTCACTCAACGTCGACACCGCCCTCTCCCACTTCTGCAGTATCTTCTTAAGCATATGGGACCACCACGCCCCGCTCAGGAAACCACAGTCAGGAAATATCACCACCCCTGGATAACAGCCGACCTCATCTCCCTGGGCCACGTCAGAGATGAGGCCTGGAGGCGTTACAAAACCTCTCTAGCATCCAGTGACCTATCTTACAAAATTCTTAGAAACGACTGCACAAAAGCTATTCGACAATCTAAGGCCCAGTATTTCAAGGCCCAACTTACCACTCACCAAGCCTCCCCGGCGTCCTTCTGGAAGGTGACAAACTCTCTCATCAACCCATGCTCCAATCAAGCCAGCCTTAGCCTAAACATTGATGGCAAAATAGCCTCCGATCCTGCCATAGTCTCCGAACTCTTTCTTCATCTCCTGTGCCATGCCTGACTCACCTCCCCCTCCAACCTCCTCCACAAATCCCCAACCCTCACACCACGGCATCCACTTCCCCCATTCACACGGCTGGAAGTTTACACTTCTCTCACCTCTCTAAACCTGTCAAAATCCAGTCCAGGCGGCACATCCCAGCCTGCTCCGCATCTCCAAGAAGCGCCCATAGTCGCACTCTATAACCCACATACTAAACCTCTCGACGAAAAGCCTCTGTCCCTCCGCCCTGAAACTTGCCAAATCCTACGCCTCCATAAAGGTGGTGACCCTCCCTCCCAGGAAATTATAGATCCATCTCTCTCTCTCCCTCCCTTGCCAAAATCAAGAATCCTCATGCTATCAAAACTGTCCCCTTCCTCTCTACAAACAGCTCCCTCTCCCTTTTCAATCAGGTTTCAGAAAATCTCATTCTACCACCACCGCCTTACTACGAGTAACCGACACCATTCTCTCCGCCATGGACACTGGGCAAACCACTACTGCCATTTTCATTGACCTGGCTAAAGCCTCTGATTTGGTCTCCCACCCTCTACTGCTAGGCAAATTGAGCTCCTTCGGCCTTGCCAAACAGGCCATAAACTGGTTCCATTCCTACCTCCGAAACAGGATGCAGCAAGTACAAATAGGAGACACCCTCTCCAACCCTCGACCCATCCTCATGGGCGTCCCCCAAGGCTCTATCCTTGGCCCCATCCTTTTCTCCCTATTTATAAATGACCTCCCATCAGCCTGTCTCACCTCAAACGTGCACCTATACACTGATGATACCATAATCTACGCCTCAGGCCCCTCCCATGTCAGTGCTCACCCAAACCTCCAAAGCGATTTCAACCGAGTACAAGCCTGGCTCCAGAAAAATCAGTTAAAACTCACTGCAAAAAAAACTGTCTTCATGGTATTCGGCACAAGACAAAAACTCACCCCCCTGCCTGCCCCTCTGATCTCCACCCTGGAAGAAATACCCCTTGAGTCTGTACCCACTTTTAAGTACCTGGGAGTCTGGCTGGACACAAACCTCAACTTCTCCACCCACATCGATGCCGTCTGCACCAAACTCCGGCCCAAACTTGCCATCCTCTACCGCCACAAAGACTGCCTCCCCCTTCCTACTCAGAGTGAACTCATATGAAAAACCATCCTACCAGTATTGGACTACGCGGACGTCATTTACGGCACAGACCCTTCCTCTTCCCTTGCAAAACTCGACGTCCTGCTAAACTCCTTCATGCACTTCGCCACTGCCTCCCCCCCTCACTCATCACTGCCAACTATTCTCAACTCTATCTCTGATGCCACTCTCACATAGGCAGGCCACCCACAGTGCTTCACTCATACTGAAATATTGGCTTGGCTCCTTTCCCCTCTACCTCTCCTCCCGCCTGTCTCAAGCCAACACCACTGGCTACTCACTTCGCCACAGACATGCACATACTTTCCACCTCTCATGCCCCCTCTCAGCCTCAGGGCAAGCTGCCTTTTCCTACCGGCTCCCACTCCTATGGAACAACCTCCCACCCAACCTCCATCTGGCCCCCTCCCTATCAGCCTTTAAACAGCTCCTCAGGCTTCTCCCTCCCACTCCCTGCCACAGCTGTGCACCCACTCCCTCCTTACCCGGACCTAGTACTAACCTCAGTAGCCTCGCCAGGTAAAAAAAAATTTAATCCACAGGCCAGCTCTTACTGCTAAACCACCCACCCTCCACCACCGGTACCCTCTCCCCAAAAACTCAAATTTTCAGTAAATCCACTACTGTAAATATGTAAAGACACGCACTCGGAAATTAAGGTAATAAATGGTCTAGAAATGTAATGAATCAATGTTTTTTCCACTCTGCTGTTCAAACAAAAAGTGTAACCTCTCCACCAAACTCCACGTAATGTACTATACTGTATTATTCATCTGTTATTTGATATTTGCTGTATTTCTCTGTCTCCCACCTTGTACTACTTGTACCCGGGTCGCACCTGGAAACGAGCCTCGGCTCAGTGTGCCTTTCCTGGTCACCAATTTTAAATAAATAAATAAATAAATAATACGGCCCACCTAGTCTGCCCATTTCCCTACTCACTGCTGCAGCCCAAGATCCTTTTTGATCTGCGGCTGTCCTGCTCTGCACATCTCCAGGGTACCTTTGTGTCTATCCCATGCACTCTTGAACCCCGGTATTGTTTTCACTCCCACCAATTCTGCTGGAAGGCTGTTCCACGTCCACCACCCATTCAGTGAAAAAGTACTTCCTAACATTACCCGAGCCTTCAACCCTTCAGCCTACCATGCCCCCTTGTTCTTGTGCAGAATTTTCTGTAAAATATGTTTTCCACTTGTACCCTGTTTATTCCCCTAAGGTACCTGAAAGTCTTTATCAAACCTCCCATCTCTCTTCTTTTCTCCAGTAAATAAATATTAAGGTCCTTAAGTCTTTCCTTGTAGGGCTCTGGTGCAGTCCATGTACTATCTTTGTTGCCCTTCTCTGGACTGCCTCTGTAGAGCAAAGGCCGATGGCACATTTATAAGGTAGAAAAAGAAATGAGCAGACTGGATGGGCCTTGCAGTCCTTATCTGCTGTCAACCTCTATATTTTGTCAATGTCCTTCCGGAGATGTGGTCTCCAGAGCTAGACACAGTACTCCAGCTGAGGACTCACCAGTGATCTGTACAGTGGCATCACCACCTCTTTCCTCCTGCTTGTTATGCCCCTCCATATGCACCCCAATATTCTGTTTGCTCTCCCCACCACCTTTTCACACTGTTTGGTCACCTTCAGGTTGTCAGATATGATAACCCCCAGGTCTCTCTCCTGACTTGTGGTAGCCAGAATTTCCCCACCAATCCTGTACTCCCCCCCCCTTCTCTTCCAAGGTGTACATACTGAGGTCCCTTAGTCTCTCACTGTAGGGCTTTAGGTGCAGACCCTTCACCATTTTAGCTGCCCTCCTCTGGATCGGCTCTACTTTGTCCATGTCCTTCTGGAGATGTGGTCTCCAGAACTGGACACAGTACTCTAGGTGGGGTCTTACCTGTGATCTATACAGGGGCAATTCCACCTCCCTCTTTCTGCCGATGATACCCCTCTCGATGCACCCCAGTATCCCACTAGCCCTCCCAACTGCCTTGTTGCACTGCCTGGCCACCTTTAGGTTATCCAATATGATTACCCCCAGTTCTCTTTCCTCCCTGGTGGTCACCAACACCACTCCCTCCCCCCCATTTTGTACTCTGCCTCTGGGTTTCTGTGCCCCAAGTGCATTATTTTGCACTTTGTCGCTTGAAACTCAATTATCATATCCTTGGCCATTCCTTGAGTTTCAGGACACTCCTCATGCTTTCCACTCCCCGCGCGCCCCCTCCCCCGAAGAGTTCACTCTGCTGCAGGATTTTGGTGTCATCCACAAAGAGGCAGACCTACCCTTCCAGCTCCTCCGCAACGTCACTTATGAACACATTAAAGAGGTCTAGTCGCTGCACTTATCCGAGGCACCCCGCTTGTCAATCTCCCTTCCTAAGAGAGGGAAGTCTGTTTACCACCATCCTCTGTAGCTTATCTCCTAACCAATTGCTTACCCAGTTTACCACCTTTGGATCCACTCCTAAGGTACCCAGCCTGCTTACTAGTCTTGTATGCAGAATGGTGTTGAAAGTCTTACTGAAATCTAGGTAGGCCACTTCCACTGCTCCACCCCGCTTGTCTCCACCACCTCTTCACTGAAAAAAATCTTGACAGTATTCTCACAAATTAGTTAATTCACTGATCCCAAATTCTTCAAGCTATTCTCGGAGCAGTTCAACATTTCTGACATCTATACAACCAGACCATTTCAGAGGCAGCTCTGAGAAATTCTGAAATCTCTGATCTATGTCTGCTATTGCTGATAACAGTTGTGCATCAGTTGTAAAATTTATTTCTGGACAGCTGCCTTTGAAAGTGAAAGGAACAATCCTGTCCTTACTGCCTCACTTTAAAATTATATAGTCCATGCATTTCTCTTTATGACTATATTGGTTTAGAAAAGGCTGCCATAATGATTCCAGACTTTTAACTCATCAACTGCAGTAGGCAGGTCTCGATGAGTTGGTGGACTTCTAATATTAGCAAGTCACGCTTTTGAACCTGGCGCATAAAAAGAGGCTTTATAAATGGCACACTCTGGATAGCTCTTAGAAGTGCCTTTGCTTTGATACCACCAGTAACAGTACAGCTAGAAGCACGTTCATGATCCTCAGCTATTGTGGACAGGCTGAGTTGGACAGCATTAACAGAACATGTTTTACCTGCAAGCCATCAAACTTGCTTGACTGTAATGAAGTATGCCAGATCTGTGTCTATGACATGTGCCATCTCCTTAAGTTCTCTCAGTTTTCTGGGACTGTAATGTTAAATTTAAGAATGCCTTTATGAGTATTTTGTGCTTTACTAACAAAACGAAAGGATTTTTTTCATGACCTCGAGAGCTGCCAACTTCAGTTTATGGGCTACACAATGCATAGGTATTACATATGGAACATGTTCTCTTATTTTTCCTATTGTGCCACCTCTATGGTCTTTCATGACTTCTCTGGCTCCAACAAAGTTTGCTGAAATGTGACAAGTCCCAGGCTTGCTCCGACATCATATATTGACTCCAATGTAGTGACTATTGCTTTACATACACCTTCTGCAAGAGAACATTCTCGTGATACAGCCTTAATCAAATCTCTTGTAATATATTTCACTGTACTTTCGACAAAACAGAGGTAAACATTTGATCACTCAGTTCCACTCGCATCTGTACTGCCACCTGCAAAAATAGTAACAAACTTTATTTAGAAACTGTCCGAATATGCGTTTGTAATAAAAAACTGATACTGCACTATAGAAGTCTCTTGTTCTTCTGTCATTTGTACTGTATAATTCCTACAGAATTTAAACACCCACTTTTTCCCCTGCAATTCATAAGTCACCCCATATCAGAGAAAGGATGTGATTTTTTTGACAATGAAATATGTTGTGTTAAATAATCATCTCATTTTGTTTTTGTTGCCTCCTCCATTTGAGCAAATGTATTATATAACATATTTTTACAAATATTAAAGGTAAGTAAGTGCTTGTTGGTCACTGCCATGCATATTCTGGTTCCCACAGACTACGTTCAGGCTGAATTTCTTGTGGGCATGAACTGACTCAATTATATTATTATCTGAACCGGTGGCAAATATGTTTAGCTGTTTAGAATAAATAGGAATCTCAAGTAAAGGATTATTTTTCACATATTATGCTAAAGATTAAGCAGTTTTTATCATCATATATCAACCAAGTGACCCAAGTTAGCCAGTGAAGCTGAACAATTCTAGCACTTTTCTCTTGATATTTCTTATCATTGCTTTCTTTCCCACTTCTGGTGACAGTGGCAGTCTCTTCCTCTAAAGATCGCTTTTTATTAAGTACTGTAGCTATGGTGACTGACTGCAATGTCACCAAATAACTGCTGCTACTACTGGGAACTAGTGCAGTTACTGCTCAGTCATTCTGAATTGTTTTACAAATTGCTCCAAACTTATCACAGGGTTGGTCAACTGTTATGTCTAATACCACAGATTCACTAGTATTTTGGTTCTTTTCTTGATTAGGACTTTTAACAAGGCACTTTACTTTTTATTCCAGAGGGAGAGTTCCAATGGGAAAGGAGAACAGTTTGCTTCAGCTTGTTTTTCTGCATATTGGAATTTGTTGCCTCTGTTAAATTATACAGTTAACTTTTTTTACTATACCAGATAAATGAAGTTATATTTTCTTCAAGTTGTGCAAACAAAATAGTGTGTATTTTTTAATGGGTTACTTTTATTTGTTGGAGATCTGTGGCAAAGGCACTTGGGATGGGTGGTGATGTCGACGGCATAAAAGGAGTAATGTTTGGAATAATACAGCAGTGTCTCACAATCAGGCAAAGCAACGTGGAGCAAGGGTAGGGTAAATTATGCTGCCTGCTTGCTTCTTCTACAGCTGCAGTGCTACCCTGAGCCTGCCCTATCTCCCTCCATGCCATCTCCTCTAACCTTCCCCCCTCCAATCTCCTTTTCTATTTCACATTTCTATGCACTTTTCTCTCCTATCCTCGTTTTTTACTCCTAGTTCATGAAGCTTGCCTATCAGAAGTTGGGATGTCTCTCTCCTCTGTCAGTTTACCCCATGTTAGATTAGGCCACTGCATGCATAGCATGCAGTCGCCTATCTCTCTACCATCTGCCTTACTGTGACACATTGCCTATGCCATGTGTCTCTGTATAAATATTACAACTGTTTTACGGCTGCATACCCTGTATCCTGCAACGGTCTTGGAACTGCATATCCTCAACTTTAAAATACAAAAAACAGAAAAAGGGGAGCACACGGTTACGGTGCTCTCAAGCTCAATAGAGACAACAAAAGAAACAAAATAATGAGCCTCCACCACATATTACGCTGCACACAAATGAATATGAAAAAGTTTTTTATTCCATATTTAAAATGAGCTCATTTTAAATATTGAATAAAAACTTTTTCATATTCATTTTGGTGTGCAGCGTAATATGTGGTGGAGTCCCAAGCTATTTTGTTTCTTTATATCCTCAACTTTGTCTTACCGAATGTACTGACTGAACCACTTATTGATCTTTTTTTTAACTCATGTTAAGATGTGCACTCCCCCTGTACCCTGTATTTGTATTTCTATTTGTTGACTGCATCCACTTTAATGTATTTCTGTCATTGCTTGTTGCCTGCCACTGTGTGGCACGGGGTCACGACTGAAAACAGTCCTTTGGATGAGCTCACTTAACCGGTTACCAAAAACCTAAATAAATAAATAGTATATAACAATTACAGTATCTCAGGTCAGGAGAAGAAGGCACTAAGGGTAAAGAATATGAGTGTGATTTTAGACTTATAACAAGTGCAGCTGGGTAAGGTGGAAAATAGTGCTGTATGCTTTTCTTACTTTTTTAAGCCAGTTAACTATCAGGTTAAATGAAGTTCAGGCTTTGCATGGCTGTTTCTGCCCCTTCCTCCTGGAACACCACACACTCAGCTCAGCATTTCTGGAGCTATACAAGGCAGGTTAGCAGCAGCACGCCATTGGATTTATTTAGCTATGTGGAATGTGTGTTCTGTGCAGTACTGCTGCTATCACACAAACTGCAGGCTCAATGTTTTTGTCACCAGCTCAGCTTTTCGTATCAACACCCACATACAGTATCCACAGTGTGTAACTTAAAGAGCCAGACAGCATTATGAAAACTTTGAAAAAAGTAAGACTTATATTCAACTGCATCCCATTTTCTTTATTACTTCACATATTTTCAGTAATACCCCATTTTCTTTATTTCTGAAAACAGCTGCATAAAAACAAGATCCTGGTCACCTAGACTATATCTGTTCTGGCTGCTTCTCAACACATGACATCACAATCCCGCTTATGGCATCATAACTATCTCCACGGCAACATATTTTGATGTCATAAACAAAATTATAGCAGGTGTAGGCAGGCAACCAGAGCTAAAAGGGCAGAGGTATTGTATCCATGCAAATACCTTTAGTAATAAGGGTGAAAATTACAAAATAAAACACAAGTTACAGTTATACCTGAATATTACATTTTTTCAAAGCTGTCTCAACTGTGTCAGAAGCCCTTTAAGTTTCCAATACTCCTTAATAAGTACTATGCAAGTTATGCATTTTTTAAATTTATTTTCACTTACTGCTTTTATATCTGAAGAATAGCACCTGCAACAGCCTTATTTATTGATTGACATCAGCTACTGGTATTAGTATTGGGAGTTGGAGATGACATATATGAGTTGGCAGGATATGTTATGGCTGCAATGTTACAGCCTTTAGAAATTTACTCTGCTCAACACCATTGTTGCCTGGTAGCGTCCTAATTCAGTGTGCTTTTGCAAGTCTCTTTTGACAATTATTTCTGGTACAACTTTGCATTTTTGTCTTTGCTTGCCTGCACACTACAAGCCACGTGTTTTTAGAACACCACCCCTTCTGTTGATTGAATCTTTTCAATGTTTAGCAGGAGTCACTATGGTTTGAAAACTCCCACTCATCACCAAGTTAGTGATAAATAGGCAAGCGAGTACGGAAAGAAGGAAGGAAAAGCCCCACCCCATTTCTAAGTGCTCACCTTCGGCTGGGCTTACTGGCCTCTGTTTCTTCCTCCTCCAAACCTTCATGCCAGACTTCAATCCTCCAGTCCCCATACATCTGTACTGCCGCAACTGGGGGACCAATAGTGCACCAGAATGGGAGACACCAGGAGTCCAGGGCAGGATTCGAGCCCTGGCTCCTTACAACTTGCAGCTGGGGTCATACAGTCAGACTTGTATTCTTGACCACAGGACTATTCTAGTGGGGCCGGTATCTGTTGGAAGAGCACCATCTGGAACCTCAGCAGTGCTCCCCAACCCCAGGACAGGCAGCAGGGTCGAGAAGCAGGAAATGACAGTGGCAGACAATGAGCACTGCCATGCATGTGTAGCAGCATGTTACAGAAGCCAGAGCTCCTGTTACAAAACAGTGCCATGGCCTGCAACACACAATAGGGTCTTGCATTTCAGGGCAGGCAGCAAAGCTGGAACTGAACTCAAAGAGAACCGTCAAGTGAAAAAATGGGAGTTTCACAGCCCCAGGGCAGGCAGCAGGGCTGGGAACAGGAAGAGACATTGTGCACAAGTGCACTGAGAGAGAGACACTGAGAACAGCTCCGCTGCTGGCCCTCCTCTCACAACAGCACCGACTCTCCACTGGAGAGACAAATTCCCTCAATAAAACAAATTCAGGGCCCTAGGGCAGGCAGCAAGCTCAAGACATAACCAAAGGAATCCCTTAGGGATTAAAAACAACAAAGCACAAGGCTGCATAAGCTTGGTGAAAAATTTAAACAAACATGGTCGCGGCTATGCAGCACTTCAGCCCGCTGGCCCTGCAAGGACTGCTGGGAACCCTGCAACTTTTGGCCAATCACAGGACTGAAGTTAAGCCTACATGCACTCTCAGCTCATTGGGGCAACACCTCAAGCTCTCTTTTGCTCAGTAAAAATGACTGAACAAGCAGGTGTTGAGTTTCAGCCAGTAAAAAAGAAACTGCAACCAAAGCTCCGGGCTTGGTTTTCTGTCTGTGTGGCAAGGAAAGCCGTGAGTCAGAGATCCCCTGCGTCCAGAAGCTGCAGTTTTGACAGGCTGCAGCAAAATACACATGTGATCTAAACAGGAGGAAGCAGTTTATCTAGAACTGAGGAGAAAAGTACTGAAGTGGAGCTGGGTGGGTCCAAACCAAAGTGACTTTTCCCCACCAGAAAGCAGCTCTAGGGAGAATGAATTGAACTTCTAAGGCTATCAACTACCCAAGGGTTCTGAGGAACCCCCTGCAACTGCAGCAAAGCAGCAACTAGAGATGGTGAAAAGACAGATAAGAGTACAAACAACCCTGGGGAAGGAGCCAGTTCTAGCCAGGAGTCGCGTCCAGCAGCTTGCGAGACCAGTCGTCAGAAAAGAGAAGTATTCAAATCTCTACAGAACCAAAAGTAACCACTGGGGTTTCCATCCCGCAAGGAAGGGTTTTGTAACTGTGCCCTAGATCTGAGGGTGAAGACCTGCACAGGACCACGTACATTTGATAGGCCCAGGCAGAAAACCTGCAGAGACCAGCTTGTCACGCAATTTGCGGAAACGTAAAATTATTTATTCTGCAGCAGTTATTTTTTGCCACAGTTTGTTAAGCATATCCACGAGCCACATGCCTTGCTTGCAATATCTGCATCCTCAGTAAGATACCCACTGTAAGCCCTCTTGCACAAAGCCTTTGACGGGATAAAAGTCGGGTGCACTTGAGTTTGGGGACTGAGGGACTGCCGCAGGTGGGAAATTGCCTGTGGAAAGTTAAAGCACAGAGCACAAGATATCTGATTGCCACCCCATTACTTCTTTCCTTCCCCTCCTTGTTCTTTCCTTTCCCCTTTAAATAATTTATTTATTTGCACTGGATTTCATTGCTATGAGTTGTTAGTGTTACTTGTTTTGCGGAGGGACTGTGTTGACCAGAGTAACCCTATTATTCCTAGGGAATGCAGGAGGTTGCAGAAGCACTGTGGGTCACCCACCCTGGAGACAGTAAATGACACCGTGATTTGCACTGGTGTGATCTACAGACTTCCAGCACAGGGGGAGGAGATGGATGGGGTACTAGTGGAAGTCATCCACAAAATGACAGCCAAAGGTGAAGTGCTGCTGGTGGGAGACTTCAATTTGCCTGATGTGGACTGCAGCACCCAGACTGCAGCCACAGTCAGGAGCAGAGGCATCCTGGATGCCCTGCAGGGGGCGTGCCTCAAGCCCCTTGTGGCAGAACCCACCACAGAAGGAACAATATAAATGGACCTGGTACTCACCAATGAGGACAGAGTCACCAACGGAATGAAGAGTAGCCACCTGGGGTCCAGTGATCATTGTACGGTGTGATTCAATGTGAGAACAGTGGAGGAGTCAAACCACATGAAAGCAAGGGTCCTGGATTTCAGATGGGTCGACTTTGCAAAAATGGGGGAATGTCTCAAGGAAGCCCTGTCACGGGAAAAGAAGGGGGAGATGTAGAGAAACAATGGGCTAACCTTAAGGGAGCCACAGGAGAGGCAACAAGCCTGTGTGTTAAGCAACTAAGCAAAATAAAGAGAAAGAAAGAACCACCATGGTTCTCAAAGGACGTAGCCGGGAAGGTAAGAGAGAAAAAGGATAGCTTTCAGGAGGTACAAGGAAACACAGAGAGGGGAAGACAGGGAACTGTATCTGGAAAAGCAGAGGAAGGCAGGGAAAGCAGTCAGGAGCACAAAGGCACAAACATAGGAAACAGAAATCTGGTCACATCCACCACGGCTGCATAATGAAGTTAGTGAGATTGTGTTGAATTGTGAAGGATACATGTAGAAACAACACAATGCTTTTTAACTAGTAAGATTTGTTTTATCTTCTATTCCAAGAAAGGCAGACACATTATTAGGAAAAGATATGAAGATGTCAATTTTAATGGAAAAAATGGTAAGCAATAAATTAGGTTTTGTGTAACAATCATATACTCATAGCGATAGAAACAGACTGATTCAGAACCCTGGAACCCCACCATGAGAATCAATTAGGAATGCACATTTCATTATTCATATTAAGGCCAATCAAACCAAAACATCATGACTCAGCTGGCCTATACTTGCATGGCATGGCTAACCCCTGTTCTGCAGACGCAGTCCCTGTTCTCTACATTAAGATGCAACATTTTATCTATGGACTACTGATTGCTACTTTTGTGACTGACATCAGAACTGAGACACTTTCCTTTATGCACAAGTAGGACAAAAACATATATTTAGGATAATACATACATTTTTCCCAGCTAACACATGGGTGCTCCTGTTTTACATAGCAACACTTATTCCAGTTTCTGTTATACACAGACGTCTAGGAATTACTTTGGATCAGTCAATTTCAGATATTAGGCTACTGCTATTTAATATATGACAATGCATATGTCACCTTGGGAATATTTCTATATTATCCTTTTTTTTTGGGAGATTTTGCACAGAACAAACAGTGACTCATGATATCAATCACAAAATTGGTATTCCATACTCATTACACCAAGATGTTCCATCTTGCTGTAGAGAACAGGGACTGCATCTGTGAAGCGGAGGTTGACCATACCATGCAAAGATACCTCAACTCATCGTAATGATGGTTGCCAAGGGACTGGAAGGAAAAGTATGCCTCTTTACAGACACAAAGATCTGCAACAGGGTTGATACACAGGGGAAGGTGGAAAGGCTGAGAAGGGACTTGGCAAGGTTGGAGGAATGGTCAGCAGCTTGGATTCAATGCAAAGAAGTGCAAAGTAATGCACCTGGGAAACAAAAACCCAGGGGAAAGAGTACACAATGGGGGAGGGAGTAGTAACAACAACAAAAATGGAAAGAGACCTTGGGGTAACAGATCAAATGACCTACAGGTTAGCAAGCAATGTGAGAAGGCAGTAGGGATGGCTAGGGGGTACTGGAATGTATAGAGAGAGAGGCATCACCAGTAGAAAACAGGAAGTTGTTATCCCTCTGTACAGATAGTTTGTGAGACCCCATCTGGAATACTACATCCAGTTCTGGAGACCCCATCTCCACAAGGACACAGGCAGAATGGAGATAATCCAGAGGAGGACAACTAAAATGGTGCAGGGTCTGCAACAGAAGCCATATGAGAAGAGACTAAAGGAGCTTAATATGTATACCCTTGAGTAAAGGAGGGAGAGGGGAGACATGATAGAAACAGTACAGTTATGTAGGAACTTGCCGTAACAGTAGATCTTCGAGAGAGGTTCCCTCAGTAGGTCATTACATATGGGACTGGTGCCACCTGGCGTTGGCAGCATGGCAGACTCCTTCTAGCAATCCTTGACGGGGGACCACCCACCCAAAGTCAGCGTGACTGTATTTAGTGGGCGATCCCCATGCCTGCCCTCCAGTTCTCCCACCACAGCCAGGAAGAGGCCTGACAGCAGGAACGAACAGGATTTGGAGTCCCTGTAAGAAACAAAATGAGGAGAAGGAGGGAGGAAAAAATATGACCTACTGAAGGAACCTCTCTCAAAGATCTACTGTTATGGTAAGTTCATACGTAACTGTACTATCTTACTTCGAGAGAGTTCCTTCATTAGGTCATTACATATAGGACAGAGTCCCAAACAGTCCCTCCAAAGAGACCAAGAGAAACCAGAGAGGAGGAAAAAACAACTCCAACAGAAACTGGGAACCAGAATGGACCCAGCCTAGGACAGAAGGTCCTGCAAGACCGCTAGGCGGAAGCCAGCCCTCCACCTAGTGTTTGGTAAAGGTGTGGACAGAACTCCAAGTGGCTGCAGCACAGATATCAGCTGCAGATACATTTCACAGGAAGGCAGCCATGCCCCTAGCAGAATAACCTCTGATGGGTCCCGGCAGAGGTTTTTAATACTTTTGGTAACAATAGCGAATGCAGTTGCCTAGCCATTTGGAAAGACCCTGCTTGAAAACCAGTTTGCCCTTAGACCTGGGGGCAAAGGAAACAAAAAGCAGATCATAGCTATGGAAATCCTTGTGTGTAAAGCACCGAAGGATCCGACGGACGTCCATGGTGTGCAGGAGTACCTCACCTCTATCGGTGGGGGACGGAAAATAAACCAGAAGCTCTGATTGGTTCAGCGTAGCTTCTGACACCACCTTGGGAAGAAACTTAGGATTTGTCCTGAGGACCGCCCGGTCCTTGTGAAAAATAAGATAAGATTCTTTACAAACCAGAGCGTGAAGCTCCAAAATCCTTCAGGCTGACATGATGGCAACCAAAAATGACGTCTTCCAGGAAAGGAAGTGCAAGTCACAGTTCACAACTGGTTCAAATGGGAGGTGAGCTTCTCTAACACAAAGTTCAAATCCCAAGGTGGAGTAGGGCTGCGGATGGGGGTTTGAGATGGAGTATCCCTTTCAGAAAGGTTTGAGACTTCCAACTTAGCCACGGGTTTACCATCCACCAGCTCATGATACGCCGAGACTGCGGAAAAGTGAACCTTCAAAGAGGAATATGACAGACTGGAGTCTGACAGATGAAGGAGGTATTCCATGATTTGAAGGGTCGAACAAGAAAAGGGGTTCCAACTCTTGGAAGCCGCCCATATAGAAAACAGTTTCCACGTCATGGCATAAGTGGAACGAGTACAGGGTTTTCTAGCCTCTATAAGGACTTCAGACACTCAGGAGGAAACCCCGAAGTGAGAAATCGCTATGTCTGTAGGAGCCAAGCATGAAGATGCAGACTCCTGTGCCCCGGATGTACTACACAACCTTGATCCTGGGTCAAGAGGTCGTGAGTCACTGGAAGTGGACCGGTGGTTCCCTGGATAACTGTTGTAACAGCGGAAACCAAATTTGTCTCAGCCAGAGAGGAGCGACGAGGATCATCTTCGCCTTCTCTGCCTGAAGTTTGAGAAGGACCCTCTGGAGAATGGGAAACAGAGGGAAGGCATACAGAAATTTCCCTGTCCAGGAGAGAGACAGTGCATCGTGCCAGAAAGCACCATGCCCTGGAACGTTCGAGCAAAAAATGTAAGTTTTGCATTGAATTTTGAAGCGAACAGGTAGATTTCCAGTCGCCCCTATTTTAGGAAGAGTGATTCTGCCACTTCCTGAAGCAGTTCCCACTTGTGAGCTAGGGTCCGAGACCTGCTGAGACTGTCCTCCAGGACACTGAGAACGCCTGGAATGACGTGCATGGCCACAAGGGCCAGACTGTGCTGGACTGCCTAGTTCCACACCCACATCGCCTCCCTGCACAAGGGGTACAATCAGGTTCCACCTTATTTGTTGAGGTACCAGACTACCGACATGTTATCCATTTGGACCAGCAGTGATCCCTTGAGAAGGAAGGCCTGGAAGTCCTGTAAGGCGTGCACGACCGCCCTCATCTCCAGAACACTGATGTGTAATGATTCTTCCAAGCTGGACCACTGTCCTTGAGCTTGGTGCTCCCCTAGATGTGCTCCCCATCCCATGTTCGATGCATCTGTAGTTAGGGATGCCAAGGGAACAGGGTTCCAAAATGGAAGACCCAAAGAAAGGTTGCAGGGGTCCATCCACCAAAGTAATTCTTTCTGAACTGCTGAGGAGACCAGGACCAGATGGTCAAGGTCATCCTGGACTTGGTCCCACTGCACCCGCAAGGACCACTGAGCAACTCTCATGTGAAGCCTCGCCAAGGGAACGGTAGTGATGGAGGCCACCATCAGGCCAAGAAGACAGAGGATCTCCCGAGCTGGAATGGTCCTGGATGAAGCCACTCAAGCAGCCTGATGGATAAGGATCTCCGCCCTGTCTGGAGGGAGGAAGGCTCTGCATTGGATGGTATCCAAGACTGCCCCAATTAACTCTAGTCTCTGGGACAGGATCATGGATGACTTGGTGATACTGACAGTAATCCCTAGTCTGCAAAAGAGGTCCAAGGTGAAAGAGAGAGAGAGAGCCTCCAGTATAGAGTCCCTGGACAGGGCCGAAATCAGCCAGTCATCCAGGTAAGGGAAAACCGCAATACCCCAGTGACGTAGAATGGTCGTCACCACTGCCAAGCACTTGGGTGACTAGCACAGACCTAAGGGGAGTGCCCAAAATTGGAAGTGTTCCCCTTGGATTCTGAACTGCAGGAAACAGCAGTGGCTGGGGAAGATCGGGATGTGCAGGTAAGCATCCTGCATGTCCAGAGCGCACAACCAATGATTCTCCAGAAGGAGAGAGAGGAGGCTCTGGAGCATCAACATCCGGAACTTTTTGTACTCGACAAACTGGTTGAGGTTGCTTAAGTTGAGAATGAGCCTGAAGTTTCCCGTCTTTTTTTGAACCAGGAAAAAATGGGAGTAAAACCTCCTGCCCCTTTGTTGGAGGGTAACGCGCTCTATTGCTTCCTTGAGCAAGAGGCTGTGAACTTTTTCTCAGATGAGAAGAGCCTGATCCCTGGAGTAAGAAGACCTTTTTTTGCAGAGATTCTGGAGGAAGTTCCAGAAACTCTATAGTGTGTCTGACACTAGTTGCAGGACCCATGCATTGGAGATTATTGCCTTCCATTCCTGCGCATGGTGGGCAAACCTCCCCCCCTCCCCACCTGCTCCTCGTCGGGAGACTGAGGAGGTAGTGAGTCAGGAAGAGGCAGGACGCTCAGGGGGAGGAACCCCTGCTCATCTCTGGTTCTTGGAGGCTGGAGGAGTGGCAGAACCCGTGGACTTGCACTTGCCCTGGCGTCGAGCCGGGGCCTGTTTCCTCTGCCTCCAGATCCTTTTCCGAAAAGGTTGCTGTTGTTGTTGTTGAGTGCCCGATCAGTACATGGACTTCACTGATCTGAGGGCGAGGCCTCAGTCCTGGAGATCAGTGATGATATCTTTGGTGTCCCCAGCAGAAAGTACCAAGCCCCTGAAGGGGGCATCCTGAATCGCCGACTGTACCTTGTTAGCAAAGCCAGAGAGGTGGAGCCAAGAATGCAGTCTTAGGGTGACAGCAGTTGCCGAGGTGCGAGCTACAGAGTCCACAGAGTTGTATGTAGCTCACAAGACATGCCTACAAAAAAAGCGAGCGAGGCAAAGGTCCTTGGCAAGCTCCTCTTTCAAGCTTGAGGGTTCCACAGACTGGACCAGAGCTTCCAACCTGGCCAAGGCAGCCTTTTGGTGGGACTCCATGTGGACCACATAACTGAGGGATCGAAGAGCACATGTGGCCGAAGCATAAACTTTTTACTAAACTGGTCCATCTGGCTCGACTCTTTGTCTGGAGGAGAGGTGCTTGGGTGCAGCAGAGCGGTCATGATTGAACAGTGGAGATGACAACAGAGTCTGCCTTAGGATGAGTCTTTAAAAGCGGAGCATCCTTCAACACCCGGTAAGTCCTGTCTGCCCTCTTGGGGACAACTGGGAGAGAATGAGGCATCTGTCAGATTGTAGAGACGAGGTCCTGATGAGGTCCAATCCATGGAGGAATGGGTACCAGAGACAGAGACTCAAGATCGAGGTGCTCGGCTAGTCTCTGTCGCTTAGGGTCTTGTTCCTCCGACTCCCAGTTGAAGAAATCCTTCATAGACCTCAGAAGATCCGAACAGGCAGGGTCCTTGGCGGGGGGGGGGGAGGACTTAGGGGAACCCTTGCCTGATGGACCCTCAGGTTCCTCCAGGGCATCCTCCGCCTACGCCTACGCCTACTACTACTACTACTCCTCCTCCTCCTCCTCTCGTCAACAGATATCTGGAAGAGTAATGTCCAGATGAGCTGACCCAGAGACGTGTACGGTAGACGGAGAAGAACTTCTTGGAGATGCAGACCTCCGAGACCTCAGAAGAGGGAGTCTCGTCTCCAAGTCCGAAACCAACTCCGAACACCCCCCCTGCCACCAAGACTGAATGAGAGTCTTGAAGTCCAGCGTAGCCAGAGGAGGTGGAGGAGGAGGAGGTTGGGGCTGAGGGGGAGGAGGAGGGGGTGGATAATGATAACCCTGGTATCAAATCAAATCAAAATTTATTTATAAAGCGCTTTTCAGAAAATCAAAGCGCTAATACAAAACAGAGACAAAACATCAACACTAATAAATAAAAACATAAAACAATAAAATATTCATTAAATAGACTAATAGAACGCCAGCATAAATAGATAACTTTTCAGGGATCTCTTAAATGCTTCCACGGACGGGCACTCTCTAACCTGACGAGGTAGAGAATTCCACAGGGTCGGGGCCATAAAAAAAAAGCCCTAGCCCCAGATGATTTATAACAGACCCTGGGAATCTCTAGCAATCCCTCGCCAGTGGAGCGGAGTGGGCAGAGAGGACGATAAGAACATAGGAGATCTTGCAGGTAGCCTGGTCCCTGGCCGTGTAGGGTCTTATAGGTCAGCAATGCGACCTTGAAGGTGATTTTCCATCGCATTGGCAGCCAGTGCAGTTCGCGCAGCACAGGTGTGACATGACAAGTTCTTGGTAGCCCTGTCAACAACCTAGCTGCCACGTTCTGCACCAGCTGCAGGCGACGGAGATCTACCCCCGGCAACCCTAGATATAAAGCATTGCAGTAATCAAGACGGGAAGAAACAAAAGCGTGAACCAACACAGGAAGGTCATCATGTGGAATAAGGTGTTTTATCCGGCGATATTCCTCAGATGGTAAAAAGGCGATCTGGCGGTGGCGACACCTGCATTTTAGTGTCAACGCTGTCAAAATAGCCCAGATTTGCACCTGTTCAGAAGGTCTCAACTGGGTATCCCTAATAGAAGATCAGAGGGACCCAGGAGTCAACTTCTTTACATAATGACCGGGTCAACGACTAAAACCTCAGTCTTATCCGGGTTTAACTTCAACCAGTTCGCACTCATCCAATACTGAATTTCAGCGAGACAGTTGTTAAAAACCGAGATAGCATCATTTTGTTCGGGTGCAAAGGACATATAGAGCTGAGTGTCATCTGCATAGCAGTGAAAACTCAGCCCATAACGCCTTATAATGTCTCCCAACGGTAGCATGTACACCGTGAACAACATGGGAGAAAGCACAGAGCCCTGCGGCACCCCACAAGACAGAGTAAAGGGGCAGAGGAGAAAATCCTGAAACTACCCTTGACTTCTGCCTGTGAGGAAAGAATGGAACCATCTGAGGACTGTCCTGACAGTCCACAAAGTAACATGAGCGATCCAGCAACCTCCATGATCCACGGTGTCAAATGCTGCGAGAGATCAAGAAGAACCAAGATCGAATGGCTCTTCTGATCTCTTGCTATTAGGAGATCATTAAGTACCGAACTAATGCAGTCTCGGTACTATCTTTTCCTGAAACCGGACTGGAAGATAAATGAGACTTCATGGGTGGTAAGAAAGTCATCAAGCTGTAGCAGCACTACTTTCTCAATAACCTTGCCCAAAAGGGCAGGTTAGAGATCGGTCTGTAGTTAGCAAGGCAGTCGGGTCAAGGGAAGATTTCTTCAAAGGGTGTCACAACAGCCTCTTTCAGAGACTCGGAAACACCCTTGATCCAAAGAACCCCAAACTATCCTCATGAGTTGGTCGATCGTATCCATGCATCCCACAGGAGAGCGTGGGACCAGGATCCAAACTACAGCAAGTCGGTGCGCAGACCTTGGACAATCTTCATGATATCCATGATTGCTGGCTGGTCGAAGTCCACCCAGACAGGCCGCGGACATGTAACCCCATGTTGGTCACTGCAATGCTCATTTGAATGCGTGTCGTGGATCTCCTGCCTGATTGACGACACCTTATCATCAAAGAACCGAGCAAACTCATCACACTGTATTTGTGAAAAAGCTCTCCGATCTCGCAGACAGGCTGGATTGCAGAGTCTGTCGACGGTCCGGAAGAGCTGAGCAGGTCGGTTTCTTGATGCAGTTATCTCCCTGGACAGGAATTCTGCCTTCTTATGGGAGATTACTGATTGATAGTCCACGTAATGGGCCATCAATCTAGATTTATCATCTTCAGGCCGATTTCCGCCAACAGCGTTCCAATCTTAGCCTTCCTCCTCAACTCCTCAAAGTCCCATCAAACCAAAGGGATCGAGGCGGAGGAGAAGCGAGGCTACGGACAGGCGCAATGGAATCCAGTGCCCTCAACACCATATTATTATAGTGCACTACTAAGGCATCTGGTTCCCTGCACTCCATCGGCCAACTCGATAGGTCCAGCACCGCCATCAGACCCTCTGGGGTAACTCCCCTCAAAGGACGGTACTGGACCATCTCCAAAGGGGTGGGTCTCATAAAGAGTCAGCGAGATTGAACCCTACAGGTAATGGTCAGACCACCCAACTGGTTCCACCACCAGTTCAGTGATCTCCATACCCAAGGTGAACACTAAATCCAAAGAATGACCATGAATATGGGTAGCGGTAACCACCTGTGTGAAGCCCAACGAACTCATGAGTTGGAGAAAGTCTTGACCAAACTGCGAGAGTTCATCGTCGACCCAGGCATTAAAGTCCCTCAGAACCAACCACCTGGAGGGCTCCAATACCAGATCGACAATGAAGTCTGCGACTTCTTACAGAAAAACTTTCTCGCCACGGGTGGGCCAGTAGCAGTAGAATTCTGCAGCCCACACTGTCCCATAATACCTCAAAGGTTTGAGGACACCATTGGAACCTCTACGAGCCCAATTCCGATTTAAAACAAATAGCAACCCCCACCCCTACGATCCAACCTCGGGCGATGTATTATCGAGTACCCAGCTGGAACAGCTGACTCCAAAATGGGGCCAGCATTTTCGTCCAGCCAGGTCTCGGTAATGCATGTCAGGTCAGATGATTCCACAAAATCAGCAATAATTGCCGTTTTGTTTTTTATTGACCTGGCATTACATAATAATGCCCGGGTTGGATGAGAGGCCCTGGAGGAACAGGCTACGTGCCCACTATTCGTGGAACCCTTGGGTATGGGAACCAGGCAGCGTGCTCCTATCCTGGACCCATTTCGCCCAGGCGTCTCCTTGATCTCACTGTCTCAATTACCCCTCCGCTCACCCCCATGGCGAGGGCCCCCCTCCCTCTTCGCCCTCCTCCGCACAATCCCCAAGGCATGTGCGCCCTATAAACTTCAGGCTGTAGCAGGGGCAATCAAAGGGTGCAGGTCCCTCAGCCTGGAGGAAGAGTAGTGCCATCCATGGATATTGATCCCAACACATAATTATGTAGATTTCCAAAAGCTCTTAAACCTATTTTAATGTAAGCGTTATCACTACCAGCAACAAATCCAAGATAATAAAAACAATAATACACTTTTTCATTAACCAATTTCACAAATAAAACAATTTTGGACAAATTTTTCACAGATTCCACTAAAGAGAAGTCTATAGCGGTTCAAAGCGAAATCACAATGCTTCTAATCCATGCTTTTATTTGTACAGTAAAAAATCCCACAGAGCTCTCACCCCTGGGGAAACTGTCCCATGGCCTATCTCTCACATAGGCCAAACAGAGATAATTAAAGTTCTGCCATATACTCCTGAAGTAGAAGTCAGTCTGCAGAAAATTTAGGTCCGGCTATTTCGGGGGATATAATCTATCAGTCAATAAAAGGAAAACTCTCCCTATGGTTGTCCCCCAAATATATCCTCCAGTATCCCTGGTAGTGATGGTAGGGGTTGTACCCAGGGTAGTACTGCCCAAATGCACTCCAATCCGGAGGAGGACCAGGTCCCCAGGATACCACAAAAGGGTAATGTGGGACAGTCCGGGGTCTTGTGTAAATCCCAGTCATCAGATCTGATGGCAGGGGTACCCACATCGGACCCACCATAGTATATATGGCTGGGGGGGTCCGGCGTCGGGATAGCCAACATCAGGGGGACCGACTTCAGGACCGGCACCACCCAATCCGGCGTCAGAGGGGCTGGCGTTGGAGCCGGATGAAGGGGGCACAACGTTGGGACCTGGTCTAGCACTGGAGCCTACGGCTAGGGCCGACCGCTGGGCCCTGGCTGAGGAACAGTCATCGCGATGTCCGGCGTTGGAGGAGGATTCGCCAGATCCAACGGTGGGACTGGAGTAGGAGTGATAGTCGGCTCCAAAGGAATCCCACCAGAAGGAGGAGGGGCTTCTTTCTCCGTGACCCCATCAGAAGAGCATGGGACAGACCCCCAAGGACTCGACAACATCGAGGGGTACCGTGATCTCTTCACCTGAGGTACCCACCGGCAAAGGGGAAGGTAAAGGCGAAGGCTGAGAGGGAACAGGGGCCTTCTCCCCCTAGTTCTGACAGATGTCGTATGAGGCACTGTTAGGCCCCAATGGGAGAACTGCACCTGAGCGGCTGTCAGCGACAGGCGTCTTATCAGGCAGAGCCGGGGCGGGCAGGGGAGAAGCCCCCTGGCCAACTTATTGACTGGTGCCGGGCAGGTCCCTGAAGGCTGGGGAGCTGACTTACTGGCAGTCATGCAGTACCTGGAGGAGCGGGGGCCGGCTTAGCAGCCGTGGCGGTGTGGCCATCGGAGGGGCCGACGATCGACCGTCCCACAACAGTTTTGCCAGACTTAGCGTCTAAAGATTTCTTCGGCGGTGGCTGGGCCTTGCTCGTCGAGGGCCGCGACGTCTCGTCCGTCGGGCGCTCCAGTGATTTCTCCCTGTGGTCTTTCTTTGAAGGAGAAAACTTTTCTGAAGAGGACTCTCTAATTCGGTCCATTTGCTTTTCGAGAGATGCTAAGCGGACCTTTAAGAGGTGGGCCTCCAAAGCCTGCTGTCTTTTGCTTTTTGGTAGCCTGGCTGAAGGTTTAGCACTCCGAGCAGGAGGAAACAGGGTGGTCTGGGCCCAAACAGATGACACACTTAAGGTGACCGT
Organism: Neoceratodus forsteri; assembly: GCA_016271365.2. Classification (NCBI taxonomy): domain Eukaryota; kingdom Metazoa; phylum Chordata; order Ceratodontiformes; family Ceratodontidae; genus Neoceratodus; species Neoceratodus forsteri. The sequence continues at coordinate 867,655,808 of CM028131.1, read as the reverse complement.
CCTTATGCGGAATCTGCATGCCACAGGACCAGCACTTCTTCTTGGGTGAAGACATCAAGTAGTAGATTTGAAAATAAGAAAGATTTGGGTGAAGGAAAAAATCTGACGCAAGAACTCACACGACAATCGCTGTATGGAAGTCTGCAATGCGACTGACACAAGGCGACGGCGGGCGTGGGGATGGACCACTATAAACAGTCACACTGATGTTGGTCACGTGACATCAAGTGGACGGTCAGTCAGAGATTGCTAGAAAAGTCTGCCGTGTGGCCCAATGCCAGGCGGCGCCAGTCCTATATGTAATGACCTACTGAAGGAACCCTCTCAAAGTAAGATTTTTAAGTACCTCAAGGGAATCACCAAAGTCCAAGAGGATGGCATCTTTCAGAAAAAGAGATATGCAAGGACAAGGGGACACATATTTGAAGATAGAGGGGGATGACTCAGGGGTAATGTGAGGAAGTATTTTTTTCACAGAGAGGGTGGTGGACGCATGGAACGGCCTTCGTTAGAAGGCTGTGGGGTCAAAAATAACGGGGGAATTCAAGAATGTATGGGACAGACATAAGGCAATTCTTGTGGTGAGTAGGAAGAAACAGGCTGTTGGTTAACTAGGATCTGCAGCTTATCCAGTAGGTAGGGATATAGGCAGACTAGGTGGGCCAAGCGGTCTTTATCTGCCGTCAAAGTCTATGTTTCTATGATTTTTGTGTTGCATCTTTTTTTACAATGCTTCAAGAAATGTGCATTCCCTACTGATTCAGATGGTGGGGTTCCAGGGTTTCATATTTTTGTGTTTCTCTCATACCACTATATGACTGGATGTGAAAAGAACTTAAAACTATTTTTGAGTTTACTTTCAGTACAAGTTGTTTTACAGGTCCTGTACCAATCTACTGTACTTAGTAGAACACATGAATTTTAATTTATTTTTACACTTGTCATTTTTTAAATCACAGTTGGAGCGCTTAGTAGCTGCGCACAACAGTAAGATAGGCCCTAGGATTTTAACAAAATATATGCATCATAAAATAACTTGGATCATAAAAACCAAAAAATGGGAATCTCTGAATACTGAACCAAGTCTGAATAACGTGATATCAGTATGACCACAATTAACATTTAAATGAATCAGTACTTTACAAGACAGCCTTGTTAAATCTATATTTATAAAAGTAACATTTAAGCTGAGAACAACTTGAATGCCTGACAGTCCACATTGAAGAAATGATTTTGACAGTTTGAGAGGGGACATGCGAAGGAGATGGCTTCAGCGAGAATCTTGCTGGATTTATGAATGTTACAGTTTGCAGCAAAGAGGTTTAAATGAAGATGTCAAACTACACAGTTATTTATAGTTTTTGCATTTTTCAGTAGCTGTAATTTGTTTAGTGAAAAAATGTATTTTCCAGGAACTGGAAGGAATCACTATATATTTTCATTGGTTTTATCGTGCACATGATGTATTTTTTATATGTCATTACTTGTAAGATATGTGCTTTGCACCCTTGTTTCTATGGTTACAAGCTTCATAAAACTATACACACAAAAAAGACAAAGAAAACCAAGTTGTGTTTGGCACCTCGTTTACAAGGGGGTCTTCACAAATCAATGCGATCATAATAAAGAAACTGAGAAGTTATAGGTATTGAACCTTGTTATTCAAAGGGCAAACAAATTACAATTAAAAAACTGATAAAGGTGTAAAGCTGTAAAGAAGAGTGAAACAACCATGCTGGTATGCACACCACATACAGTAGTTCTCAAAAGGATACAGATTGGGGGCGGCTCAATTAACACTGCAAGTCCAGAAAAAAATATACATTGTCGCCTCTTGCTGTACAGAAATGCTACAGTTGATGCAAAATACAAAGCAAGGTGGTGGGGGCGAGGTTGGAGGACGGGTGTGAACACCACCATATACCCAGCAGGAGGGACTTTACATCTCTCTGAATTTATTTGTGAAAATGAGTGATCAGGATAGGAATGTAAGCTGAGCCAAGGCTGGTTAAAAAAAAAAAAATTAGTTGCTCAACTTGTAGACTTGAAATAATCGCATGTCTTCCTTTCTGTAACATCTTTCCACGCACAAACTGGTGTTGGCTTTGAAGCTAACTTGCTTAACTGTGTTGTTTGGTAGATTTTATTCCTGATTTCTGTTTATGACAGGCAGTAAACATTCCTGCATGAAAAGGCTTTACCATTGGAGCGACTATAAAGTGAGGAACTACACAGTGACATAAAAACACCACTTTGTAGGAGCTTCAAAGGCAAAGTCTGTTCCAGGAATATTAACTGCCTGTCATGAAAAGAAGTCAAGAGTCAAATCTATGAAAAACAGTTAAAAGTAGCTTTCTAGTAACCACCTCCCTAGCCATTGTTGATAAACACTTCCAAGTAATCTCTGAGAAGTTTAGCATAAAGCCATTTTCTACAAAAAGATATATCCTCGTAATGCTCAGCTGGCAAAAAAAAAAAAAAAAAACACAGACTTCCCGGTAGGACAAACACGCCCCCATGTTGGCCCACGCAGCCCTGTTTTGTGATGTCACAAAATGAAGGCTGTGTGAGTGTACACCATTGCTTTCTATGGAGCCGGTATTTTCAAATATATTTATACCCTTTAGTGATGGGTCCGAATTAGTCGATCGCTTTGATAGAATAAAATCCCAGCAATAAGGGGTATAAATATATTTGAAAATACCGCCCCATAGAAAGCAATGGTACACACAGCCTCTGCTGCAGACATCACAAACAGGGCTGCATACAACGAGGAGCGTGTTTGTCCTACCGGGAAGTCGATGTTTTTTTTTTTGCCAGCTGAGCAATCTTAAAGTTTATGAGGGATGTATCTTTTTGTAGAAAACGACTTTTAATGCCAAACTTTGTGAGATTGCTTCTGGGAAGGTAAGCCATCAAACGGGCTGGGGAGAACAGAAACATGAGATAGTTGGAAGCTGCTCTTTAAGTAACTGACAATTGCACTAGCAAATATGATTTATACTTTTGCAAACATTTATCAAGTGAAACGACATTCTTCAACTTATTCTAAAAATAGAGAAGCAAAACTCAGTAACCACATAAGCGCAGTACACACTGCATTTCCAACAAGACACTGGCCTGCTGTAGGGGCTATTAGACATAAAATCAAAGGGCACCATGTAGAGCAATCCAACAATACATGAAGGAAAACCCCATGATATATATCACTGTTTTGCAAAACATATCCCTTACAATTTTTATTTGCAAGACAGCATATATTTATCCTACTGTCACATTCAAAACACTATCCTCTACCTACCTGCAACATATAAATTCAATTACTGCTACTCTTATATACAATACGTACTTCTCAAACTTATAAAAAAATATACACTTCATCATCAAAGAGCTATGTTTACCAAGTACTGTGCCTATGATTAAAATAATTTGAACCCCTTCCCCACAAAAAATGTGGCCTCACATGAAACAGCATGTTTAACTGTAAAGACAATTAAAAATGTATTTTTAAATGCATTACTAACACCAGTGCTTTCGAAGTTTTGAAACTACTAAAAAAATATGAGTGTTGCTACATCACTACATCAATGCGTGCAGTGCTGGCACCTGTATCTACAAAAGGACATTAGGCTGCTGGAGGGGGTACAGCGTAGGGCAACGAAGATGATTCAGGGCCTGGGGGAATTGCCACATGAGGTCAGAGTAAGAGAGTTAAACACACACACACACACACACTGAAGGAGAGGAGGGACAGGGGGAACATGACTGAGGCCTTCAAATGCATGAAAGGAATAATCAAAACAGACACAGAGGGTCTATTCAGGAGGAGGGTAGGGAGAGACACTAGGGGCCATGACATGAGATTAGAGGGGGGTAGATTCAGGAGGAAGGTGAGGAGGCATTTCTTTACGGAGAGGGTGGTGGCAAAGTGGAACGCACTACCAGCTGAGGTGGTGGCATGTAACTCAGTAGAATGCTTCAAGAAGGGGTGAGACAGGCTAAAGGGAGGTAAGGGGACGGGTGGTGGGGCAGCTGCTGAACAGGGAGCTAGTTGCAATCTCGAGCAGCCTAGATAGACCATGATGGCCTTTTGCTGCTGGCAATTTTCACATGTTCGAATATCTACACATACATATATGCTCATACACACACACACACACACACACACACACACACACGGTACATGATGGGCGACTGTGGCATACGGAAAATATTTGCATGAGTGCAGAGTGAAATGTAATATCATCACGAGTGCCGAAGGCACGAGTTACATTATTGCAGTTCACTCTACATGAGTGCAAATGTTGGCCATATTCCACAAGTCGCACATCATGTGTACAATTTATACAATAGGGCTAGTACCCTTTAGGAACATTTTTTTCTGTGTTCTCTTCCCGTTTACTTTATTTTGGTAACTGGGTAGGTTTTAAGGGGGGACCTGGGAGCACTGGGCAGTTAAGTGATTTGTTCAGAATCACACAGTATTGAAATGGAAGTTGTGAGAATCAAACACTGGTCTGGGCTGCTGGATGTGGAAAGTTTGTTCACGGCTTGTTACTCTAAATTCTAGGCTATACTGACAGCACTGTTTGTGTGTAGTCTGAGTGTGTGTAAGTGTTCCTGAATGGGCTGAGACTGTTAGACACTATGAGAAACAGGTGCATGTGATTTGCAATGATAATTGTGTTACCTGCAGCTAGGAGTGAGAAACAGACAGTTTATTCAGTAAGTTGCAGGCTTCACAGAGACAAACTGTTGCAGTCAGCACTCAGAAAGAGAAACTGGTTTATGAAGGAGGCTGGTTTGAAGATTAGAGCAGCACAGCAGTGTGCTAGGTTTGTCAGAATAACTATGGGACACAGGTGATTGTCTTTTACAGTGGTAACTGAGTTAGCTGCAGGATTCAGTGAGAAAGAAAAACTGTGAAGCTATTAAATGCAGGCTGCAGTGTAGACAGTCTCACTCTGGTGACATCACCATTGTGAGTATATTTGGTGGTGATGTAGACACTATGGGTTTATCAGGAAATAAACCTACAGTGTCTATGTCATCTCAAAGTTATTCCACTGCAGTGAGAATATGTGTTTTTATTGTCAATGTTACATACTTGCCACTATTGCATAAATATACATATATTTTTTTAAACAAATATTGTTAGTCCCAAACGCTGAACTTTATGTTTTTAGTATATAAATGTTTAAGAAAAACATGTGGCTCTTCAACTTGAATCAGAATGCTGTGTCTGTTGTTTTCCTTGGGCACTGTAGTTTCAGGTACTCCTTAATTAATCTTTCCTTCAGAGTTCCCCGGTGGCTCTGATAATCATTTGTTCCAAGGGTTTTTAAGTCAATTTGAAGACATTAAGTATCTTCTGTTCTCCTAGTCCTTAATAAAATGCAGGGGCTCTACAACTCGATCACTCCACAGACTTGTTCTGTTGCTTGCTCCAGGTCCCAAACAGCGTGTCTTGTTCCAACATGATAGATCCACCTCATGCCCCCCTCACATGAATATAAAAAAAAAAAAGGTGGAGTGGATCTTTAGGAGCGTCTCGCGTGGAGATGGGGGTGGATCGTACTCCCCCCCACCAAAAATAAACGAATGCTGCCTCCCACTACTCAGGTTCCAGTTCTTGTATCGCCCATTTAAGAAAGAAAATAGTACCCTGCAACCACTGACTAACATGAAAGCGCAAGCTCTGCCTACTGCAGCCGTAAAAATAGACCAGGCAATTAAGAAAGGAAACAAGAACTTTTTTCAGGTACATAGAATTTGACGGCAGATAAGGACCGCTTGGCCCACCTAGTCTGCCCATTTTCCTACCTAACAGATAAGCTGCAGATCCTAATTAACCAACAGCTTACTTCCTCCTACCCCCCACTAGGACTGCCTTATGTCTGTCCCATGCATTCCTGAATTCCCCCACTGTTCTTGACTCCACGACCTCCTCAGGGAGGCTGTTCCATGCATCCACAACCCTCTCTGTGAAAAAATACTTCCTCACATTACCTCTGAGCCGTCCCCCCTCTATCTTCAAATTATGCCCCCTTGTTCTTGCACATCTCTTTTTCTGAAAGATGCCACCCTCTTGGACTTCGTTGATTCTCTTGAGGTACTTGAAAGTTTCTATCATGTCCCCTCTCTCCCTCCTTTCCTCAAGGCTATACATATTAAGCTCCTTTAGTCTTTCTTCGTATGTCTTAACGTGCAGACCCAGCACCATTTTGGTTGCCCTCCTCTGGACAGCCTCCACTCTATGTCTTTGCATTACATTACATACGAACATACAAAATTGTCAGCAGATGCAGGCTTATTGGTCCATCTAGTCTGCTCGAGTGTGCAGCACTTCAGTCTTTCAGACTGCAGCTGCCCCCCCTTTGCCTCTTCCACATATCCTTCACCCCCACAACCCACCCACAACAGTTTGAACCCTCCCCCTGAACCTGTTCCAACCTCTTTTGAAGCTTCCCACCATCCCCAGTGATATCACCTCCTCCTCCGGCAGCGCATTCTACCCTGCACCACCCTTTCGGTGAAATAGTGCCTCCTCATTTCCCTTCTGAATCTGCCTCCTTCCAGCTTCAGACTGTGCCCCCTGGTTTCCCTTCCTCCTTTTAAATCTGAAAATACTTCCAGTATTTGCTCTGTTCATACCCTTCAGGTACTTGAAGATCTCAGTCATATCCCTCTCTCTTCTGTCCTTCAGGAAATACATACTGAGCTCTCTCAGTCTCTCCTCATAAGGTTCATCTCCCAACCCCAGGATAATTTTCGTTGCCCAGAGCTGCACCATCTCCAATAGTTTGATGTCCTTTTTCAAGTATGGGCACCAGTACTGCACGAAGTACTCCAAGTGCGGCCTTACCAGGGATCTGTACAGGGGCAGGATGACTTCCACTCTCCTAGAGGTAATTCCCCTTGTAATGCACCACAGCATTCTGTTGACCTTTGCCGCTGCCTTCCTGCACTGGACTGAGTGGTTCATTTCCCCTGTCACTAGTACACCCGGCTCCTTCTCCTCCTTGACTTGGATAACTGCACTCTCCCAACCAGTAACTATTTCCGGAGTTCCTGGCTCCCAAGTGCATGACTTTGCACTTCTTGGCATTGAACCCAAGTTGCTATGTGTATTAGACCATTCCTCTAGTTTTGCCAAATCCTCCTAGAGTACTGCACCACCTTCCCCTCCATCAATCTCTGCACAGATCTTGGTATCATCGGCGAAGAGACTGATCTTACTCTTCATCTCTTCTGCGATGTCAGCAATGAAACCGCCAAACAGCACTGGTCCCAGCACTGAGCCCTGTGGGACCCCACTTGTTACCACCCTGGGCTCGGATACCTCACCCCCCCACTACTACCGTCTGCTGTCTGTCCTGCAATCAGCTCCTAACCTGTCTAACCAGTTTCCTCCCTGCTACCAGGTTGCTCAGTTTGCTGGTTAGCCTACCATGTGGCACTGAATCAAAGGCCTTGCTGAAGTCCAGGTATATGACATCCACCACATGACCCTTGTCCAGTGCTCGAGTCACCCAATCGAAAAAGTCCACCAGGTTCGTCTAGCAGGATCTGCCAGAGACAAAGCCATGCTGTCTGCCGTCCTGGCGATCATTATCCTCCAGAAATGTCACCAGCCTTTCCTTGAGGATAGTCTCCATTAGCTTTCCCACAACTGAGGTTAGGCTGACTAGTCTATAGTTCCCTGGTTTGTCCTTAGGCCCACTCTTACGAAGGGACACCACATGTGCCACCTTCCAATCCCTGGATACACATCCAGTTTCCAGAGAGAAGTTGAACAGTTCTAACAATGGCCCCACCAGGACTACTGCCAACTCTCTCAGTACTCTAGGATGAATTTCTTCCAGCCCAGGTGCCTTCTCAATCCTCAGGGACTAAAGGCCTTCCAACATCTTTCCCTCTGTGATTTCCCGACCTGTGATCTCATATCCCCTATCCCCACCCCACCATTCCCCTTAGGTACAGGCCTATCTCTCTCCTTGGTGAATACTGAACAGAAGTACTCATTGAGTACTTCTGCCTGCTCTGTCCCCTTTTCTACCCACCCACTGCCATTCTCGATCCTTACAATCTGATCTTTACGCTTCCTCTTCACCCTTATATACCTGAAAAAATATTTTTCACCTTCTTTGATCCCCTGGGCCAGCCTCAGTTCTCGACGCCTTGGCTGCCCTTACTGTTCTACTCATTTCCCTGGATTTCCTCATGTATTCTTCCCTGCTGGATCTTTTGTAGGTTCTAAATGCAGCTCTCTTTCCCCTCACCCTCTCCCATACCTCCTTGTTCATCCAGCTTGGCTTCTTGGTCCTGGATTTCTTGCTCTGGCTCTTGACACATGTGCTAGCGGCCTCAGACAGGCCCCTCTTGATGACTTCCAATTTTTGTTCTGTGTCCACGTTCAGGCAGATGCTAGCTATGTGCCCTTCCAGTACACTACCCGTCCTGCCAAAGTCTGCAATTTTGAAACCCAGGATTTTAGTCCTTGTAGTGGTTACCTCCTTACCTAGATTGATTGAGAACCACACTGCACGGTGGTCATTTCCCCACCAGAGGTTCCTCTACTCCAACATGCCTGACTTGCTCCCCATTCTCCAGCACCAGGTCCAGGATGTTTCCCTCCCTAGTTGGTTCTGCTACCCTCTGTGTCAGGAAGCTGTCCTGGAAGGCTTCCAGAAGATCTGCTCCTTGGCACATGAGGTAGCCGGGATGCTCCAATCCACCCCTGGCAGATTAAAGTCCCCCATCACCAAAGTGCTCCCTTTGTGGCTAAGCCTCTTTAGCTGCTCCCCCAGCTCCCTATTAATTTCCTTATTCTGTGTCGGAGGCCAATAAACTACTCCCAATCTAACCTTCCTACCCCTCGGGTTGTACAGTTGCAACCATATGGCCTCCGCCCTGCCTTCCTCCTCCTCCTCCCTATTACACCTTATCCCTTCCCTAACATAGGTGGCCACCCCACTCCTTTTTCCCCTATCCCTCCAGTATTGCTTGAAACCTGGGATGGCAAGGTCCCACTCATGGTATGAGTTGCCCATGTCTCAGTGATGGCGGCTATGTCCACCTCCCCTTCCGCCATCAATAAATGCAACTCTGCCATCTTGTTCCCCAGGCTCCTAGCAATCAGTGATACACTCCATTCTGATCTTACTGCGCTCTGCGCCTTTTCACTCCCCTTCATTTCCTCTCCTATTTGAATTTGGCTCCTGCCTTGCTGTGGGGGGGAAGAGGTCCAACGGATCCCCTCTCTTGGTAAATTCCCACCCCTTTGGACTCCCTTGCCTCGTTTAAATTATAATTTTCTATGATAAACTCCCCAAACTTATGCTTCTGTACCTGTAAGCCCTCCTTACTAAGATGCAACCTATCCTCTGCATACAGGTCTGTGTTTTCCCACTTGTTGCACCACCCTCCCACTAATCCATACTCCATGGACCCACTCCATTCCTTCAGCCATCTATTGAATTCAGTGATTCTCTGCTTCCTGGCTGTACTCGCTCTTGGCACTGGTAGGATTTCTGAAAAAGCTACTGACCTTCCCACCTTACTGCACAGTTTCCCCGGTTCCCTGAAACTGTCCTGCACCTTTTCCATCCTTCTTCCCTCCACGTTATTTGTGCCAAGATGTACCACAATGTGTGTTTTTTCCCCCCATACCTTCCTCACACATCTGCTAATCTGCCGTCCCACTCTACCCACTGTCATGCCTGGCATGTACTCCACCCAAATGCTGCTTTTCCTGGTGCCCCTCCCTCCCCCATCTTATACTGTTAAGTATTGAGTCCCCCAAAATGAACTTTCCTCTTTATCCTTTTCGCCCTCCTGCTGCCTGTTAATGCTCTGTCCCCCATCTTGATCTCCCCTCCTTCCCCCCTGCCTCAGTACCCCTGTGCCTTCCCCAAGTAAAGTCTGTCCCCTTTTCTTTGCTCTGTCCTGTTCGCTGTACCACTTGTTCCCAGACTATCTGATTCCATCCGCATACCCTTCCTCTCCTGCTCTACCTCCACCCTTTCTGTGCCTGCCTTCCACCCCCTTGCCACTGGCTCCTGTGTCTCCACTGACCTGTTCTCTTCCTCTTCCCTGCCCCCTCCCATGCTATCCTTTCCAGGGCTACCTGCTGCGCCCCCGACTGAGCTCTACCTGCCCCTCCCTCCCCTCGTACCTGCTGCTTCACCACCTTCTTTTGCCCTGCATTGCATCTACTGCCACCTTGGCCACCTCTTCTGCCTTCTGCTTCAATGCTGTATCCCTTACTCTTTGTAGTGCCCTCCACCCTTCCATTCTCTGCAATTTCCCTCCCCATCCCTTCCTGCTCCTCCAGGCTAGCCAAAATAGAGAATCTGTTCCTATTACCATTCTCCCTTCTCTGTGCTACTCCAGTCACCCCTCTCTGTGACTTATACCCCTGCTCTGCCCCTGTTTTTATCTTCCTCTGGTGTCTGACCACCCTCCAGTCGCTGGTGTCTGCCTCCAGCTGCTCCTAACTGACTGCCCCTCTTGTTCCCCCACCTTGTCTATACTTTCTTTTGCCTGCTGCAACTTCTGGTGACAGCCTACTCAGGTCCCCGTTTCCTTGGTGTTCCCCCCACCGCTGCCCCCCCATCTACCCAGCTCCCTTCTCAGCCATCCAAGCACCTCCCTAAGTTGTAACAACTGCTTACACATCATACACCCCCCTGCTCTCCGTGTAATCCCCAAGAATATGGCTGCCTCGCATCCATTATAACTTAATACCTGTCCCACTTGACTGCCCACAAACACTCTCCCTCCTCATGTATGCTTACTGGCCCACTCCGAGACCCCTTAGCCTCCTTGGGCTCCCTGCCATATGGTATATTTCTGAGCTATACCTGGACAGCACTCCCTTTACAGTCTCCTCTCCCATGTCCTACTCTCCCCTCCCCAGCATGTCCTGCTGCCCTCCCTGCTGACACCCTGCAGACGCTACTCGAGATGCTACACTCCTGCTTTGTGGCACTCACGCTTCGGGGTCACTTGGCCCCCCCTTGTAATATAAATGGATCCCAGCTCCGCTACTGGCTAGGCCAAGTCATGTGACCACCCCTCCCCCTCCTGTGTAGTCCCAACCTCTCCCTCCCTCAGTCAGATGCCCCCTTCCTCCCAGCCCAAGACAAAATCATTTGCTTTGCAGTTGCACAGTTGAAATCACACAGCACATATTGCCCTCTCAGAAAATGCTACCACAATACTAAAAAAAAAAAAAACACACACACACAGAACAACAGCACAGAGATAGTACTTCCCTTTCAGGTCCTGCTGCCTGCCTCTATGGGTCTCCAGCTCCAACATTAGTGAAAGAAAGAAAACCAGAAATAGGATTGTGAGGTTAAAAAGGGAGGAAGGGGATGTGTGCAGAGGGGGACCTAGAAAAGGCAACAACCCTGAACAAAATACTTTTGTTCAGTATTCAAAGAAGAAAGGGAAGGAGAAAGACCACTACTGGGCGATAGGAGCACCAATAGTAGAGAGGTGGACACCAGCCCGTTTACGGAGAAAAGAGTCCTAAAGGAAATCCAATCTGAAAGGAGACAAGGCTATGGGGCCAGAAGAGATACAGCCCAGAATATTAAAAGAACTTAGAGAAATACTGGCAGCACCACTAACAACCCTATTTAACAAATCGACAGAGACAGGGGAGGTTCCAGGGGACTGGAGGAGAGTGAATGTAGTCCCTCTCCACAAAAGTGGAAACAGGGAGGAGGCTGGAAACTACAGGCCAGTCAGCCTAACCTTGGTGGTGGAGAAATGAATGGAGTCACTGCTAAAGGAAAGGGTGGTGATATTTCTTGAATCCAGCAAAGCACAAGATCCGAGGAGGGACAACGCTAGATACGGCAAAAAGGGAAAACACTGCAGTATGCCCAGAAATGTCCCACTTTCCACATGATAGTGGGTCCAAAGCAGTGCACTTGTCTGTGACAATAGCCGAAAGATGGAAACGTAAACAACAGAAAAGTATTTTCACCCAACAAATTTACGCTTCTGTACTTGTGAAATTTGTACTTGTGATTAGGTTTTGACCCAGTTGTTCATTTTGACCCACATTTTGTTTTACACCAGTGGGTCTAAATTTGACCCATGTTTTAAAACCCCTAGCACTGTCGCTGGATCTGAGGCAGCATGGATTCACCGCAGGAAGGTCCTGTCTAACAAATCTGATAGGTTTCTTTGGGTGATCAGGGAGGGCAGTGGATGTGACCTATCTTAATTTTGGCAAAGCCTTCGACACCATCCCACATAGGATGTTGGTAAATACGTTGGGCAGCCTGGGAGTGGGCCACAAGGTGGTAAACACAGTCAGAAACTGGTTGAGTGACAGGACACAGAAGGTGGTAGCAAATGGTGTTCAGTCTGAGGTGAGGGGAGTGACCAACGGGGTGCCACAGGGATCTGCTCTGGGGCCAGTCCTCTTTAATGTTTTCAGAAGTGACATTGCAGAGGGGCTAGAGGAGCAGGTATGCCTCTTTGCAGATGACACTTAAGATCTGCAACAGGGTCGACATTCCAGGGGGTGGAAAAAATGTGATGCACCTGTCTGTAACAATTGCAGAAAGATAAATTTAAATTTAAGCTTCTGTACTGATGAAATTTGTACTTGATTAGGTTGTGACCCAGATGTTTCATTTTGACCCACATATTTTTATATATATTTATTTATTTATTTATTTTACACACACACACACACACACACACACACACACACACACACACACACACACACACATACACCAGTGGGTCTAATTTGACCCATGTTTTAAAATCTCTAGCGCTGTCACTGGATCTAAGGCAGCATGGATTCACAGTGGGAATGTCCTGTCAAACAAATCTGATAGGTTTCTTTGACTGGGTAACCAGGGAAGTAGATCAGGGAGAGGCAGTGGATGTGGTCTACCTATATTTAAGCAAGGCCTTCAACACCGTCCCATATTGGAGGTTGGTAAATAAGTTGGGCAGCCTGGGAGTGGGCCCCAAGGTGGTAAACAGGGTCAGAAACTGGTTGAGTGAAAGGACACAGAGGGCAGTGGTAAATGGTGTTCAGTCTGAGGAGAGGGGGATGACCAACAGGATGCCAGAGGGATCTGTGCTGGGATCAGTCCTCTTTAATGTCTTCATAAGTGACACTGCAGAGAGGCTAGATGGGAAGGTATGCCTTTTTGCAGAGGACACTAAGCTCTGCAACAGGGTCAACACTCCAGGGAATGGAAAAAAATGAGAAAGGACCTAAACATGCTTCAGGAGTGGTCTAGAGTATGGCAGCTACGATACAATACAAAGAAGAACAAAATCATGCATTTGGGGCACAGAAATCCAAGGGAGGAGTACAGGATTGGGGGAGAGGTACTGACGGCCACCATTTAATAAAGGGACCTGGGGGTAATCATATCGGATGACCTAAAGATAACCAAACAATGCAAGAAGGCTGTGGGGAGAGCCAGTGGGATGCTAGGGTGCACAGAAAGAGGTACCACCAGCAGAAATAAAGAAGATGGTTATGTTACTGTACAGATCACTAGTGAGACCTCATCTGGAGCACTGTGTACAGTTCTGGAGGCCACATCTCCGGAAGGACACAAGACAATACAGAGGCAGTCCAAAGAAAGGGCAACAAAAAATGATGCAAGGATTGCACCAAAGTCACATGGGGAAAGACTAGTGGACCTCAATATGTATTCCCTGGAGAAGAGTAAAGAGAGGGGAGATATGATATAGACATTCAAGTACCTCAGGGGTATAAACAAGGTACAGGAAAGTAGCATATTTCAGAAAAGATGGTGTACAAGAACAAGGGAGCATGATATGAGGCTAGAGAAGTACTTTTTCACAGAAAGAATAGTGAATGCTTGGAACAGCCTCCCTGTGGGGGTGGTGTGGGGGCAAAAACAGTACAGGAATTCAAGAATGCATGGGACAGACAAAAGAGTACTCTCGCAATAATACGGAAGACAGGGTAAGCCGCAGATCAGCTAGGGTCTGCAGTAATGCATTAGGTAGGGAGAAGGGGAAGACTAGGTGGGGCCACATGGTCCTTTCTGCCGTCACCTTCGATGTTTATACAAGTAGTAGCCCAGCGTGTGAGCATCAAGGTACCTTTATTGCTACCTCAGGCAGTCACTGTTAGATCTGAATGTCCACTATAGTACAACTTCTGTACCCAAGCCACCATCCTAGTAAAGAGGTGGATCCTAGGAAGGAGGGAAGCAAGCTGGGCTGACACAGGGCTAGACATTTGTTTTAAAAATTGGTGTTAAACACGGAATACCATTACCCAAGATTTGGTGTTTCATCTTGAAAACTGGTATACAGTATGAACCCTTTTTCTATATACCACTGTTTGTACCCAATACACTGAGAAATGTTAAGTAAAAAGTTACCACAAAAATTGTCAATCTTTTTTTTTTCCCCCTCTTTAAAATGACACCACCAGTCTCTTTTCTGTAAATTAATTTCTGGGAGTATGGACAGGCTATGTTTGCAATAATACACTGGCACTGATGAGAAATTTGGAGAGTGAGGAACAGAGCATGAGAGAAAAGGCAGCTGCAGCCCACACAATTTAGCAGCAAAGCAGGCAACTGATCACTTTCCCAGGCAACATATTTTTTTAAAATGAGACATTTTACCACATTTTCCATAAGTATCTCAGTAAGTCTGGGAGTCAGCAACAGCATTAGAATTATAACACGTAAAGAAACTAGCACTGCAAATTAAACAAATCATTTTTTCCCCATCACAGGCATTACTGGGTTTTGTTTTTCAAATAATAGTGTTTAAACAAACAGTGTGTGCCTCCGAGTTACTTTCCAGTTAGGCAATCAAAAACAGAGGGTAATGTATGGTCTTTGGTTAATAACCATGCTGTAAACACTTCGAGATGGTTGCCATGACATCACTGTAAACCTCGAGAACGTAGCTCGAGAGGTTTTCAGATGTCATGGCAACCTCGAGAAGTGTTTTCAGTGTAGTTATTAACCAAAGACCATACATTATATTTTATAGTGTATGGACTACCAAGATTGTGTAATCACCATGTAGCCGCCACAGATACTAGTCACTCCCATTGGATGCAGCAGATCGCAGCCCGAGTGGACTGTTCCTCGGCAAAGGTAACTAGGAGAGAAAAAAGCAATGGAATTTCAGTTTCAAATGCTTACAGCTACTAGCGATAGACGTTCACAAAACAGAACACTGAATGCTGTGAGCATTCTGTTTTGTTATACCACTGATATGACATACTCAAGAAGAGTTAACAACAGAATGATGCCATATCGATGGCATAACATGGTTTTAATCTGCTTGATTTCAGTTAGTAATAAGGGCTACTCACACATTATAATACAGATAACAATACAGCATAACATAGAGAATAATGCAAGGTCTGTGGTTAATAACCACACTGTAAACACTTCGAGAGGATGACATTGTAAACTTCGAGAGCGTAGCTCGTGAGGTTTTCAGATGTCATGGCAGCCTCGAGAAGTGTTTTCAGCGTGGTTACTATCCAGAGACTATACATTATATTTTATAGCGTATGGGCTACCAAGGTTGTGTGGTTAGCACTGAACACATGGGGACTGGATGAACTGCATTATGGTAACATCACCACATAACCACCACGGATACTAGTCGGCCCCAATGCATGCAGCAGATCGCAGTCTGAGTAGATGCTTCCTCGGCAAAGGTAACTGGGAGAAAAAAAAATAAAAGGAAATGGAATTTCAATTTCAAATGCTTACAGTTACTAGTGATCACCATTCTCAAAACGGAACATTGATTGTTGTGAGCATTCCGTTTTGTTATACCAATGATATGACATATTCAAGAAGGGTTAACAACAGAGTAATGTCATAACAAGGATGTAATCTGCGCTTGATTTCAGTTAATAATAAGGGTTTCCCATACATTATATAGAGAATAATATATGGGGTGGCATGTGCAACGAGATTTTACACATACCTGAGTTGTGGGATGCTACATAAACACCGAGGGCGAAGCCAGAGGGGTTTGTAAAAAGCATCCCACAACAAGGGTGAGTGTAAAATCGAGTTTTACACAGGCCACCCCATATTTTATTTTTTATAATTGCTGGCTTGCATTTTTTCGCTTCAGCAATTATAGAAAATAAGCAAATAGACTGGTTTTCAGCCAGCCGTGGACCAGTCAGGATTTTGCATTCCCTGTAGTCTGCCAAGTTAACAGTGCCCCACTTGTTCGGGGAAAAAATATTTTGTTGTATTTGTCTCAGTTTTCTTCATTTTCTTGATTAAACTTACTACTGAGTGGCTTCTGTGGCATCCTTCCAGCTTGAAGAGGTCTGGAGATCTGTTGGCGGCGGCATATGTATGCGAACAGGGAAACTCCTATGGTGGTAATGTTTCCCTTTGGTTTTCGATCCTGGACATTTTCTTTTTTTTCAATAAAAAAAGAAAATTAAGTTACCGCCGACAGCGAGGGGCACTGAGGTACTATGCGGCTCTACAGTTACGGAAGACCAGTAACTGGCGCGTGCGTGGTCATAGGGAAATCCGACGCGTGTTTGCCATTATAACAGCAAATTATAACCAGCTTTCTCTATGAAAAAAAATGAAAGTCGGTAATTATAATCACAGTAATAGTTGTGTTCATCTCTACAAGCAATATATTGGCTTAATGCAGACTAAGCAAATGTGTAATTATTTGTTCAAATAATTTTCCCTATCTTTTTGGGTGGCATACTCTGGGTCACCCATGAATTCACACCTCAGCAAGCTGGTGATGCCCATCGACTATCAGCCTCTGGAAAAGCCTTTGAAGGCAAAGAGTGTTTCTTCACTTGTTCCCACAGACAGTCTTGTTTTACAGGCAAAGCTGATACCAACTGCATTAGAACACTGGCACATGACTGCAACTCATGGAGAGCACTAGGACAGCGGTGCGTAATTGCAGTTCATGGAGTGGAGGTCCCCCAGAGTCCTGCCTGGATGTGACAATATTAACAATGAGGCAGCAAGATGGGGGTGAGACTGCTATTCCGTGTTTTTCTGCAAGGCTTCAAGCGGATACCAGCCAGTTTCGGCAAAGCAGTGTAACCCCCTTGTTCCCATGGGTTACTAGAATCCCACTTAGAATCAGTGGCAGGCAGGGAGAGGCAGCTTGTGAAATGCCAGTTAAATGGGTTTCACACTGTCATGCTCGGTTTTCAGTTTCTGCTGAACTGGAGTGATGATGTCACCTTAGAATTCTCGCAGCAGCATAAGCCACAATGGAATGCTAGCTGCAGGGGTTAGCAGTAGAATGTTGGGAGATTCAAGGTCAGTCTTCAGAGTAGTAGTCTGTGTGGAGACTCAGGAGAGTGGGGAGTGCTGCAGAGTGCAGCTTCTCAGACCTAGCTCTGAGAGAGCGCTATCTCAGGAAAAGGGGTTGTGTGTTCTCACCCTAGAGAAGAACACAGAAGACCAGTTGTGAAGTGGTAGAGACCGTTCCTGGGAGGTTTTCCAGTGCCCCATCCCAGGAGGGATGGGGAGGAATTCCAGGATTCAGGGACAATCCCCTGGTCCAGTCTGGAGAGGGTGAAGCTGCCTAGAGTCGTTTGTTCTGCGAGTACCTGAGACATTTTTTGGAGAAAGCCCTGGGGCACCTGCATACCATGGTGAGTTTTCTCTGACAAAGGGACTCTGTTCACCAAGACTGTGTGTTTCAAGTAAAAGTGTCTGCCTACTGTGGGGTCTATGAGAGACTTGCCAAGTACAGAACTGTCAGATTGTGTAGGACTTGAAAGCATCTGCAACAGTGGGGGTCTAGGGTAAAAACATAGCTACATACAGAACTTTTAAAGTCAGGACACCTCCGTAGAGTGAAAAGTAGAATGTTCAATGTGACAAACATTTCTAGAGAGCATCTACAAGAGTGTCTCAGAGAAAGATGTTGTAACCAGATGAATGGCAGAGTATAGATTTGGGAGCAAAACATGGGAGACCCCCCCCATCTGGAGTAACCAGGTTTACCTATCCGGGTTCAGTTTGGGCACCTCTGTTTTCTCTCGGCACATTTGGCCAATGCCTGGGGAAAGCACCCAGATGTGGGATTTTGGATTTCCCTGAGAGCCGGAAGGCACTCATGGGTGCTTTAGGGAGCCACCATTAACCTCCATGCAATATGGAAAAGTGTCCTAGTACTGTCCAGGGTGCCAAGTCAAGGAAAAGAAAAGTGTACCAGTTTGGACCGTGTGTGCCCAGATCCTTTCAGCACCTGAGGGTTCGCTGTGAGAGTTTGTGCTCTGTACCGCTGTAATTTGCATTACCAGTGAGAGTAGCCCTGTGTGGGGCCACCTCTGCTTTGTTATTCTCTGTGTATGTGAATAAAAGCCACACTCAAGAATCCCAACCTGGTTTGGACATTACAGTTATTGCTTCCAGTGTCCGAATTTACTTGGGTGCCCCTGACCAGAAGTACAAACCTAACATAATGCTGAGCAAACGTTTTCTCCAAGGGACCCAGGTTGATGGCCATGCCAAATGGTCCCCCAGGTGTGAGCCAGGTAGTTGCCACACTTGGTTTGCCTGTCTAAGGATGGCAGGCTCCAAAGTAGAAGTAATGGGTCAACAGAGTCTGAGATATTCATAGTGACTACCCCCACCCCTCTCGGTGGTGCCTTGGTTTGGGAGGAGCAGCCCTGCTAATTGAAACAAGGGGGGCCTGTGGGGGGAGGTTACGGCAGCAAGGAAACAACATGAAAAAGGCTAAAAGCTGCAAGGGAAGAGGGAAAGGACTTAAACACACACACACACACACACACACAATGTGGGGTATTCTCTGCCTGACATACAACATAGCAGTGGTCACTCAAATGTGTGTGTGTTTGGGGAGGGTTGGGGGGGGATACTCAAAGCAAGTTACCAGCTCTGACTATTTGGTGAAATTCCTGTACAAAACCATGAACAGTGATGCATGGCAGGTGCCGGAGGAGGAGCTGCAAAACCCCATTACAAACACTGTTCCTGTCTTTAACACTATTACATTTTGGAGTTCATTTAAATCTTTAAGTTCATCCATCTTTGCATTACGTTAATAAACAACATGAAATATAAGATAATAAATTAAAATAATTTAAATGTGGACGTTAAAGATTACTAAATGTGTATAGTTTTCTTATTTTTCATTTTGTAAAACTTGTTTGAAAACGAATGTTCAAGCCTTTGATTGGATTGACAATATGTGATGTAATAACTTTGTGCATTATAAAGGTGCGTCTGTTACCTGTCTCATACCACACACCCCTGACGAAGGCTAACCGCCAAAGCGCTGGGGTCTTGGCTCTGGTGGGGTCAATAAATTCGCATTTTGCATTTATTTAAATTTTTGCTGACTTTGTTATGTGTGCTGAGGCTCTAGGAACACTGAGTATTTGGTGTTCTGTGAGTGATTTCTGGAATAGAGGGGAATTCTGAACCTTGCTGACATATCCATTTCGGGCACTCAGACATCAGAGCACAACTTGTTGCAGAGATAGATGATCCAGTCTAGAACACACTACATTAAACATGCTGATACTAGTGAGACAGTGTTTCTATCTGAAAAATGTTGGACAGGAGTAACTCCATTTAAAATAGATTTAGAGATTGCAAGCAGTGAAGGACCAACACAGGCAGTTGGGATTTGCTTTATATTTAGGGCAAAATTCAAATACAAATGCAATAAGAACTGCTGCTTTAACTTACCTCAGGGCATTTTCAAACACAAGTAAACCCCTCTATGATGGTCTCCGACATCAGATAACTGGGCTTACTGGATTCTGACGGACAAGAGGGCTAAGACAGCCCATCGAGACTGCCCCCCACACACACACACACACACACACACAAGTGGGTCTGTTTTTAACTAAGCCCACTATTTCTCCATTTAGATGTCAAATATGTCTCTTAATATTTTTTTAAACTCTCAAATGTACTACTGTTTACCAAACCTTGGGGCAGTTTGTTCCAATGTTTTATAGTTCAGACAGTAAAGTAGCTGTCTCTTTTGATGTGTTTGCCCATGGTACTGTGAGCTGTTTGTCATGAGAATGCAAGCAGTTACCCCAAAGATTTATTTGTAGAATACACAGAGGCCAAGATATTCAAAGGAGTTGAGCCGGCGCAACCCTAGAAATGCACCCTGGGCGTATACTCAAGCGGGAAATCACTGCTTGCATTCGGATTCGCCTCAGTGCAAAGATAATGTATGTGGCGTATTCTCCAGGAAGCGTGTATGCATGAAGCACATTGTGATATTCAGCCAAGATGTGCTGTGCATCTGCCAGCACATCTCTGAGATGTGCCACATAAATGGGCACAGCGTTACACCTATAAAAAACAGACCTTACTAGTAGCCACCCACAGGTGGGCTGCTGTAGTGCGTGGCGCAACACAGCAGCTGCCAGCCGTGGGTGGCCACCCCCCTGTACCCCAAACACAAAATAAAATCTCCCCATACTCCATGGTATTCTACTGGTACCCCGGTACCATCACTGTAAATATATACAGATCCATCATCCCTGGTAGTCCAGTAGTACTTCCCCACGCACACAGGACCCTCATCCCACCCACTCCACCGTCCCAGTAGTGGCTGTTCTTAGGCGGGCAGCAAAACCCACCTGCACACCTCCATGGCCACCTGCTGAATGACAGCTTACAGTAACACCTGCAAGCTCACTGGTCAACACTGTCGACCAATGGGCTAGCAGTGTGTACTGTAATAGTTATTCACAACTTTGAAACAAAGATATATTGCCACACTAAAAATCTACTAAAAACATTTTTTTTTTAAAATGATTTTTATTTTGTATAAGAACAAAACATTGTATAATAGCAATAAGGCGCTCCAGTGTGTGTGTTATTGTGTAATAAAGTCACTCCTGGTGTGGTGGAAGCACGCGGCGAACCCACCCCAGGAGTGACGTTATTACACGGTAACACACACCCTGCCGTGCCTTATTGCTTAATTAACTACATCTGAAAGTTACAATTAATTGCATGCAATTTTCAGGGAGTACACTAGCTCTTAAGGTTTATGGTGCAATCATGAAAGGTGGTAACCCTCTACTGTTGTCTAAACCAGTGAAATCTGTTGAAAATGGAAATACACAAAAACATAACTGTTCTAAAGCCACAGTGTAGGCTTTGAAAAAAAGTTACACACGGTTAATCATCAGCAAGTTCAAAACCAGAGCTCATTCTAAACGAGGTCATGGGCTACAGTCCACAAATTTGTTTATGATTCATGACAGGATATGGTGGGTCAAAGGTGATCACCCTTTCCTCCACATTTACTGTGAAATATAGCTTAACTACAGTTTGGGGCAATTATGGAAACATACTAGACAGTAAGTTTCATTCAGTTATCAGTCTCTGAGCCCTTGGGGTAAAACACAAACTGACGCATCACGATCTGGGAAGAAGTCAAGTGAGGCTAGACGCCTCTCCATAGAAGCGACGCTTACACTTGGAATGGGGGTGCAGTCGCTCAGTTACACCCAATAATTCTCCAACGCTGAACATTTACTTTAAATGAAAGGCGCCGTTTAGTAACAGCCAGCTCACTGTGCTCATACCATACATACAGCACTGAAGGTCCCACACCCGTCTTCTCTTGGCTAATTAATAATTTAGATTACCTGTTGTTGAAGTCAGACTAGCCTGCTCTGTTGGTTTCTTCATGGCAGCACTGTACTTAGCAATCAGTCCAGAGACTGTCGTTGAATCCCTGGATCTTTCCGGAAACATTCGAGACCAGCTACACCGTTTGTTTGTAAACTCAATGACTGTCACTAATCCCCTATCCTACGCCTCCGCACTGAGCACCCTTGTCGGCCACGCCCCCTTTCCATCTCGCCTGATCCTTTATGACGCGCCCGAGAAGCCCAATAGGTCAGTTCAGCGTGTTTACCGCACTGTTAGCCCTCTGACGCACACAGTTCCGCGACGAGATCAGGTAGTTGGTGTAGCTTCGAAATAAGTCCCACGTTTAAAACATTCAGTGCGTTTATTTCTGCGAGCAGAACTCTGCTTTTGTTTAAAGAGGAGGTCTCTGCAAACTGCTTAAGTTAACTAATCTGTAATCAACACAGAAATATCAAAAAAAAAGCCTGTTCTCACATTAAAAGGATACAAAAATATTTTACTCCCTGACTGGCAAGTAAGCAATAACCCCCAGGGTGTGCAGTTATTGGGGATTATACAATGGGATATGAAGATCCTGTAATCTCATTGGTCAAAACACATCACATGACTGTGATAAATCCTCCAGTATGTCCACTGTAAAAGTTTTATATCACTATAAAAACAACAAGTTTAACATTGTATAATAACAATACACCGTGACAGGGAGTGGGTGGATTTACCACTTCTGGTGTGGTTAAGTCACTTGGCTGCACCTCCTGACTGAACCACACCAGGTGTGGTAAATCCACCAATATACCCACTCCCTGTCATGGTATATTGCTTAATTAATCAACATCCTGGGTGCCTTGTGAGACCGAGGCCGCAGTTCAAGTGTCCTCACAGCCATCTGGTGTTGATTAATCCCCAATAACCACAGTGAGTTATTGCATTTATAACAAGGGGTCGTGCAGGAAAAAAAATTATGAACAGAAACTGTTTTATAACAGTTTAAATAAAAGAAATGTGCATGCATGCAGCTGAGGCATCACATAGTCCTCAACAAGGACTGAACCATTCAGTGATCATTTTTTGTATTCTTTCTTTTTGCTCCCCCACAGCCCAGGCATCTATCCAAGGTACTCTCTCGTCGAGACCTCTACTCCATGCCTAAACCCATCGCTTCCAGCTTCCTCCCCCGAACCACCCAGCCAGGCAGGTCTAGCCCCCCGGATCACCCTCCACCGGGGCAGGCCTGCCCTCCCGTGGCAGCCTTTCTGGAATTAGGCCTAACTGAGCATTGGGTCAGCTGCAGACTCCCCTAGAGCGATGGACCGGTGTTGGGATGCGGGCCTGCCCCTGGAGTCCTCATCATCTCCCGGAGCTGTGGAGGGATTTTACTTTTAAGTACAGAGACATTAGCATGGCGTGACGCCGTAGACATCCTCCGCACTTATCAACCCAGGCATGTGTAGTGCCTCCGGCCACCACCGGGGGCCGCTACTTCACCGGGCATGCCCTGGATCCCTCCCCAGGGAGAGGAGAGCAGTCCATCAGATACTCTATCCTCTCCCTCCCCTGCTGGCACCCGAGCTCCTTCCTGAAGCCCGGTCTCTGGTGTGGCGTCCGGCGCCTCAACCCTCAGCACCACTGGACCGGACGACTGTTCAGTGATATTATGAACACAGAAATGCAAGAAAACACTATTAGCATGATTTCTCACGTGTTCATAACCTACTTGCAAACAAGTACAAAAATGGTGTCTTGTAATTATCGCCCCCCCCCCCGGACACTGCAGTGCTTACAGCACAGGCACTGTCTCTTGCTCTCCACCCAAAATGCTGTACACCTAAGTTCTCTCACCTCTGCTCACTATCGAACTCAACTTGAGCAGCGAGATACAAAGAGAGAGAAAAACACATTTTCTGCTCAATAGTGACTGATGCGGAGGAAGGCTCGATGCGGCCGGAGAGAGTGATTACAACTAAATTGACAGAAAGTGGAGGAACAGTTGTCATTCACTGGCAGCACCACAGCTGCTGCTTTCCCTGTCTCCACAGAGTGTCTCTTGTGGATCACAGGGAGCGCACATCGGGGCAACCTTCTTTCTCTTTCTCTCTCAAACAGCGGGAGGGGAAGGGAGAAACCAGCCAGCAACAGGCACAGTGGGGAGAAATGGTGGAGGATGGGACCACAGGGAACAGACGATCCAACAACGGCCATGGCTACAAGGCAGGGACACATGCTGCAGGAGGGGGCAACAGTGCAGAGACATGCTGGTCAAGGGGGCAGCAATGACAATGTTTCCACAACTTCAATAGCTACGTTCTCTATTACTCAGACATAGGTCACAATCGGCAGATCGGGGTGGGATGGGAATGTGGATGCAAGGTACTGACCTCTGCTCCTGCTGTCTCTTTCTCACACTCTGGTACTGTGGATTGTCGGGGGGGGGGTGTGCTGTCTGCCTGTTTCATGCTCTCTTGCTCTCCCACTCTGCCATCGCAACACAAACCCGACCTTGTAAGTCAGCTTCTGTCACTGTGCGGCTCTGAGTGAAGGACTGCATCAGGTAACGATGACGGCAAATGGCACGGGACAACGACTAGCCAGCAGGGGGTGGAGAAATGTTGCAGGATGGAAAGAGAGGGGCAACACTACCACTCACTCTGTCTCCAGTGCACTTCAGCACATTCTGTGCTGCTTGTGTGTGCCAACTTTAATGGCTGCCGTGCTGTTTGACTTTCCCTCAGGAAGTAACAAGTCCCACTCCTGATCAGGGATCTTGCCGTGGGGACATTTGACATCAGCTGTGTGTATAAAAGTGATTAATGCACAGTCACCTGACAGGTTTGCACCAGTCACTTCGCTGATTCTGACAACCACGTTATAATATTTTACTCCCTGGCTGGCAACCATTGGTATTCATCATTTGAAAGCATATCTCTCACCCCTGTCCTACAAATCAGGGACAAGTCTTGAAAAATGAGGGACAAAGGACAGAAATCAGGGACACATCTTAACCAGTGCTCCTCAATGCCAAATGTTTTTCTTGTGTAACCCCTAGATGGCGCTATCCCAGGGGCTACTACCCCTGCCTGATTTGCCACTAACAGGTTGAGGGGCCTGGATCCAATGGCGGGTGCCTCCACCCAGAGGTCAGGGTTTGCAATAGTTAAACTAACTTGGTCACAGCCCTCTGGGACACTGCAACCCCCCTTTCTTCCCACTAGTGGCCCACACAATATATCAAATTACCTTCACAGTATACACTTACCCCCAGGTCTGGTTCCGGCACTGGGACCTCCTGTGAAATGAGATACAGTGCAACAATCACAGTACAGTACTTTAACATAGACAAATACCTCAGGCAGTATAACTTTGCTGAAACAAGCAGCTCTGATTTGTTTAGGGGATATAACAAGGACAGGGAAATCAGGTTAATTAGCTTATCACTCTAATAATCTACCTTTATGGCTCTGTGCACAGGCCTATCCCTATCAGTTACTGTCCTGGGTACCCAAGCCCTAGTGGCTAGTCCAAACCGTGGCAGCTGGTAGGGGCCCTTTCACACAGAAAAGGAGAATTAAACAGTCAGCAGTACAGTAATTCCATTTGGATTTAATGTGGCAATTCAACAGGGAGCAACCCTGAATTAGTACTCACGACCTCCAAATAAGATAGGGTCCTTCAATGTCAGCAGGGCTCACTTGAGGTACACAAACCTCTTCACACATCCATATAAAAGAGTACTATACCAGGCAGGCTGCATCTGTATCCCGATCGCAACTACTGCACAATACCCGGAGAACACAGCAGATTCAGTTCCTGACAGACCGAGTGCAATTTTCAGCAATTCTTCCAGTCTTCTACAGGGTGAGCCTGGTTTCTACTCTTCAGAGATCCTTTGATTCTTTTTACAGGACGGATTCAGTCCTAACAAGCTGTTACACAAGCTGCAGACCGGAACTCTGGGCCTTACACGTTTTTGACTAAACTGCACACTGAAAAGCACAGGGCTCCTTCCTTCTTCACTGCAAAGCTCAACTGAACTCCAACTGACGGAAACCGGGCACTTCCTTTGAGTTCCTCCCAGTTCTTGACTGGATTGGCTGTCACTCACAATAGACTGCTGCTGTTGGTCCAAAAGGCACTGAAGTCTAAACTACATCTCCCAGAGTCACTGCCCATACAATCCTCTTGTGGCTGGCTCAGATTATGAGTCCAAGTTCTGATTCGTCAAGGCATCATTTTAGAGCTAGCTTACCCACACTGATTGGTCCAGTTCAGCAGTTCAAAACTAGAATGGGAACTAGCAGACACAGTTCTGACTGCAAAAGCAGGTTAGACAAACTGTAATTTCATTATTACTCTAAATAATTTCTGGCAAACAGTTACATCTTCCAGATAGGTTCCTTTGCACTCCTAGTGACTGCAAAAATGAAGTGAATTGGCAGCAGCTCGAGTGGTACTCAGAGAAGCACACAGTCCCCCATACAAATTAATTATGTCTGCAAGCAGACAGCTCTTAAAGAGACAGTACCAGAGGCTCTAAAAACACTCACTGATAAATGGCTTAAATGCCAAACACCATTCAGGCTTGGAGCATTCAAGCAAGCTCCTGGAAGTCTTTTGGGAACCCCCATTTGCAGGGGGGTTACACCCTTCCTGACTTGGGAAAGCTTGACGTCCGCGTCAAGCAAGTACCCCCATAAGTTTCAACTGCAACCATATACATTTGCATTAGGCTCGCACATGTAATCATCAGTCAATATATCATTTTACCAGAACACATTTCTGAAACATTGCAGTCGTCACTCTTTACACAGTATTACATACACATTGTACCATAACCAAGTTATTACCTCTTGTACATGAAACCTGAAGAGAGGGGGCCCTTCCCTATCAGTTACCTTGGGGCTGGATGGGCAAGGGCACCATACTTAGAGGGCAACACAAGTAACTTGGAGTTAGCACTGATGCTCAGTTTGGGCAATGAGCTCGGGGACACATACACTCCTTTATGGACAACATTGAGAGGCAAGTCCACAGGCCTCCCAAGTGAATCATAACTGAGGTGCACCACAGGCTTTACAGCTCGACCAGTCTTTCTAGGGGGAACTGTTATAGTCTCTGCACTCTGAGCCTCATTTTCAGCATTGTCCTCACTTGTCAGGGGAGTCTCCATGGGGTAGAGAGGCTAGAACTTGGGGCACTTTCAGCTCCAGGAGTTACAGTTTCTGAGTCCACAACATTTGGCTCGTATGGAGAGCTTTGGACACTGGCAGTGGACTGTCAGGGCACTCAAAATACTCTTCTTGTTCGGTGTATCACCAGTCTGCCCCAATCTATCATTTTCTCTCCCTGAAAGCTCAAACAGTTCAACCATGCACAATGATTCCATTTCATCTGATCTGATGCTTTGCACTTCACTTTCTGAGAGCATTGGCTCCAGGGATGAAGCTGGGGGCTTAGACAGTCAGAAGGCCCAGCTTTGTCTCCAGTATTGACTAGGGAGTTGCCCAGAACAATTGACTCAGTTCGAAGAAGGATAGTATTCAAAGTCACTCACTTTCTTCCGATATGGACTGACAGTCATGCTCAACTGGGACTTGTGGAGGGGAACACTTTAACTTTGCTTCTGTAGGTGCAGACTTTCTTGATCTTTTCTTAGCAGCAGCTCTAGTCACTGGTCCAGAGGGGGCATCTTCTAGGGGCTCAGACTCAATTAAGATTTGTCCAATGGGCAGTAAATGATTTCTATGCATTGTTTTTACATCTTTTGAATTATTCTCAGGCCTTACTTTGTACACTGGCAGATCATCTAGTTTGCCCACTACAATGTGAGGGAGATGGTACATCTGTCAGCAATCTTGTGCTTGCCATAGCAGTCCCAGATTTCTTAGCAATACCCGATCTCCTCCTGGAGTTCCTGTGCTTTCACCTTTTATCATACCTTTCTTTGTTGGCCAGATTTCTTTTGGCAGCCATGGTTTGAGCCAGTTGGTACGCATGAGTTAGCTGGGCCTTTAACTTTTGCACATACTGTAAATAGTTGTCAGCTTGAACCCCATCAGGAGAGACCCCAAACACACATCTACTGTAGTCGAGCTTCTCTTCCAAACATCAGGCGGTAGGGGAGAATCCAGTGGCATCACTTTTGGTGCAGTTATAAGCATGTACCAGGGTGCTAATTTGTTGGCTCCATCTAGGACTTGTCCTTTGGGTGCAGGGTGCCAAGCATATCTAGCAAAGTGCGTTGAAACGCTCAGGCTGTGGGTCCCCTGGGGTGGTAAGGATGGTTCTGGACTTTCGCGACTCCCCACAGAGAAAGCATCTCTTTGATCAGACGACTCTCAAAGTCTCCCCTTGATCAGAATGGATTCTTTGGGGAGCCCTCAAGTGAACAAAAAGTTTTACAAGTACTTTGGCTACAGTGGATGCTTTCTGGTCTTTGGTGGGAAAGCTTGGGCATATCTCTGAAATGGTCAGTGACCACCAGCACATTACTGATATTTCTTTGATCTGACTCCAAACTTAGAAAATCAATACAGACCAGCTCCATGGGTGCACTGGTGGTTATGTTAACAAGGGGGCAGCCCTCTGGGGCAAAGCTTTCCTCTGTAAGCAGCGATCTAAGTTCACGAATGTGTTGCTCACATCAGCCCCCATCTTAGGCCAATAGAATCTGGATCTCCACCAAGTCAAGTGTTCTGTCTATACCAAGGTGCCCCATGTGGTTGTGCAAGGACCTCAATACTGAGTCTCGAAAGGCAGTGGGCAGCACACTAGTTGTTTGTCTACTTGTCCCCTCTGTCTACTGTTTCTCTGTATAACAGTTTATTGATCAGTTTCAACTTAGGACCTTCTTTGTATAACAGTGCAGTTCTCAAATCAGTGGAGCGTAATTTGGACACATCTTTTCCTGCATAGAGGGCTTCTAAAGCTGCTGATCATGGGACGGGATTGAGCCTACTGAATACTGTCATTGTCCAGCTGAGGCAGTGCAAATGTCTATTGCAGAAAAGTGGCAATAAACACTTGGTATGCAATTCTCAGAGGCTCCCAAGCAATCCACCATGCAGTCCACTGCGTCCGTGGACATTGTTCCTCCCTGTCAAACTTCGGCAGAGTGCCGAATGTCAGTTCTGCCAGTCGGACCCAATCATTCTGGGAACAGGCCTCCGGGAGAGAGCATCCAGCATCTATGTGGTTCAGACCTGCCGGTATTCGAGAGCATAGTCATATGTAGATAATGCGAAAGCCACCTATGGCCAGTGGCATCCAACAGCTGAGGTCTGCACATAGGTCAAGGATTATTGTCAGTTTTACTAGTATTTTAGCCCCATACAAGTACTCATGGAATTGTCAACAATAGCCCACTTCAAAGCTAGGAACTCTAACTTATGTACAGGATAGTTCTTTTCGGATGGGGTCAGGCTTCTACTGGCAAAGGCCACTGGTCTCAGGCCATTCTCGTGCTCTTGGTACAACACAGCCCCCAACCCTTGCAAGCTAGCATCAGTGTGCAGGACGTAAGTTTTCTTAGATCGGCATAGGCCAGCACTGGAGCATGGGTAAGTTGATGTATGATCTCATGAAAAGCAGTCTCACAATCAGAGTCCAGCGGGCCCCAAATACTTCACTGGATGAAAATACACTTTTCAGTCTTGAGGATGCTGACTTTGGTATTTTTTGTGGGTTGGGGGATACCCTTGAGTAAGGTTAAGTAAAGGGCGGATCACTCTTGAATAGTCCTTGATGAGCGCCGATAATAACTACAGAATCCCAGGAATCTTTGCAGTTCTTTTAGATTTTTGGGCTGTGGCCAGGTGGTCAAGGCCTCAACTTTTTACTTGGTGCGGTCTCTATTCCTCGGTGGATACTATGTGTCCCACATACTTTACTGATGTTTGAAAAATTGACACTTATCAATGGACAGTTTAAGGCCAAAGTCCTCCAGTCGGTCCAATACCTTAAATAATCTGCTCTCATGTTCCTCCAGTGAGCTGCCAAAACACAATAACATCATCTAGGTATACCAGGCACTCTAGTAAGTTCATGTCCCCACTGCACGCCCATCAATGCGTTGAAAAGTGGCTGGGCACCTGAAATCCTTGAGGCATCCTCATGAATTCATAGAAGGCAGCGGACAGATAAAGGCTGTCTTTTCACGCGGTCCTCTGGGACCATCGGGATCTGATAGTACCCACTGCGGAGATCCAGCACAGAGAACCACTTGCTCCCGTTTAGGCAGTCCAAAGCATCCTGAATGCGGGCATTGTGTACTGATCAGGGATAGTCGCCCGGTTTAAGGTGCGATAATCCACACACATCCTTACTGTTCCATTCTTTTCCTCACTACACAATGGGAAGCATAAGGGCTTCTGGATTCTTGTATTACACCAGCAGCTAACATCTCTTGCAGATGCCGTCTCACATCATCTATGTCCAGCAGGTGCCAGGCGTGAGACCTCTCCGGAAATGGTCTTTTAGTCATGCAGCGGATATTGATAACTCCCATCCTTGCCGCATCTACATCCCATTCCTTTAAAGAAAACACCTGGTCTCTGGGCAAGCTTCACTGATCTTCACTTTCCATTCAGCTGGCAGGGAGTCGCGTAAATCAAACAAGTCAGTTACTCTGTCATTCTTCCTTGAACTCTTGCTGCTGGGTAGCACTGCAGTGTCTGCACAATGCACATTAGCCAGGATGCAACCTCTGTTTTCACGAATGTCTTTTCAGACACATTATGAACTTGGACCATTACCCTTCTGGCATAAGCATGGGCTCTGCCAGGGCAAAATAGCAACCTGACCAGCAGTCCTCTGGCAATTTTCCATCGCCTGGTGCATCCAACATTAATATTTTATTCTTAACATCCTTTCTGATACGGACCTCTCCTGTAAGGTACACTGGGCATTTGGCGCCAGGATCAGAGACTCAGGATCCTTCTTCCATACAATTCGACCGGTTCCTCTGGTTCTGTTTTTCAGCATCTCTCTGTGCCTCATAGGCCTTCTTAATTAAAGCCGAACTCTTAAAGCTCTACTAGTCTTTGACCCCTGTTTTTCATAACACAACTGTGCCAGCCTTCAACATATGAGCATTTGTTCCAATCAACAAGAGACACCATCATACAGTCCAGTGGGGGACACACTAAGGCTAGGGTCTCTACTTGTTCGGCCACTCCAGCCACGGAGGTGGGGAAGACAGCCAAATTCGGATATACCGGAATAGGGTAGGCCTTCTCACTTAACCCCATACATGCAGTCCTTCTAATGGTTGTAAAGTGCGTCTGACAAATGCTTCTGATACCAATCTTGGAACATAATTGTCACTTGGGAGCCACTGTCTAATATAGCTCTTGTAGACACTCAGTTCACCTTACAGTGGTCTCCATGGAGGGACCCACTATTCTGGACCAGTCTGGAAGGCGGTAGGGGGGCCTGGGCAACTGACCTTGCCACAAAAGGACGTGAATTAGCATTTTTGGTGCCCTCACTGGGATCATGTCAGTGCACCTCTTAACCACTGATTTTCTTCTCCAAGCTCTCCTTGTAGCCTATATGCAACTTTGTCAGTGTCTTTGGGGACTGGCATTCCCTTTTCATGTGCCCATCTTTCCCACAATTATAGCAAAACATACTTTCTGGAGTTTGAGTGGCCGAGGCGCCACACTGGGAGCCAGGGCGGGGTATTACTAACCTGAAACCTTGCAGTGCCATCTCTGTCTGCGAGGCGTGATAAGCATTTGGAGACATCTCCAGTTCTCCACTTCCATGGTCAAGGAATCGAGTTCGAAGCTGTTATCAACGAATACATGGTGGTACCCCCACCCCACCAACAGATACCAGTCGGATATAGGTCAGGGCCCGTACTTGCAAGCGTGCCTTCATAAAGGACTGTTTTGAATTCGGATCTCTCTCAACAGTTCGCCCCATTGTGACATATCTTTTTCCTTGTCAGAGCACTCATTGACTGCCAACCTCTGCCCCTGAACTTCACTTGATGGGTCACCCTCAGTCACTCGGGTCGTGCGCAGCTATTGGTGCAGGTCCCTCCGAGGTCGTCTTTTCTCAACTCCTGAATTTCTCTCATTAACTCATCATAGGAGGGTGGGGATTCCAGTCGATCTGCCAGGTGTAACTGAAGCAACAGCAGTTCTGAGAAGGGGCAGACTTAGGATCCTGTCCAGCCTGGTTGGTCCAGTTCAATCGCTGGCAAACTACCTTTTCTGAGGCATTCTTGCAACAATTTTTCCAGCGAGATACATACACAGACAACAACTCCCTTGGTACTGTTGTGCATCTCTTACTCTCCACCATAGGTCCTCATCAGAATCTGGGCCCCATACACATTCTCAAGGCCTCAAGACAGAGCCTGTGCAGTCGCTTCAGGGTTACTGGCCGTTAGCCACGGATGGTAGCCAGGGCAGGACCTGGAGGCTCTCACTAACCCTCTTGCTTTTCACCTTCCCGAGTACTGCCATTTAGCACTTGGGGCAACATAGTCATCCAGGTCTCCAGTCATCCTCCCCTGGGGTGGGAGGGTGCCGAGAAGATCTCAACCTCGTAAGAGTCGTGACTAATGGCAGGTGCAGAAATAGGAGTCTGCATTGGTTCAGCCACCATTACGGGCACTGGAGCAGAGGGTGTTGGGGAGGAACACCCCAGGTGGCAAGAATAGTTCTTCAAGTCCTCCACAGTTTTCCCTCTCCAGCAACCATTCAGCAAATTTCTCCTCAAAAGTTTCAGATAGTGGTGGGGCTGATTCCCCCAGGTCTTTACTGTCATAGTTATCACTCTCCAAGCAGTGAGGCTCCCTCTGGGGTAATGGTCTGTGGCACTTTGGAGCTATCTATGGGATCCTTAAACTCTACTAGGGCCAGGAAAGTGTGGTGAGCAGATTAGCATGCACGCCACCACCACAGGGTTTGTAAAACCTTCCACCTTGGAAAGTACTCCTGCACAGTGTCCGTATTGATACCCAGGGGGATGTCCAGGATAAGCATAGCATTTTGGGGGTCGATCTCCTCCCCAGTACACCACTCCACCAGCCGGTGCACAGCCACTTCTGTCGGGGTACCCATTTTTTTCTTAACAGTGGTTCGTAAATATGGCCACTAGAGGACACACAATCCCAGCGGTGAGCCTCCAAGATGTAACCCCTAGATGGCGCTATCCCAGGGCTACTACCCTGCCTGATTTGCCACTAACAGGTTGAGGGCCTGGATCCAATGGCGGGTGCCTCCACCCAGAGGTCAGGGTTTGCAATAGTTAAACTAACTTGGTCACAGCCCTCTGGGACACTGCAACCCCCTTCTTCCCACTAGTGGCCCACACAATATATCAGAATTACCTTCACAGTATACACTTACCCCAGGTCTGGTTCCGCACTGGGACCTCCTGTGAAATGAGAGATACAGTGCAACAATCACAGTACGTACTTTAACATAGACAAATACCTCAGGCAGTATAACTTTGCTGAAACAAGCAGCTCTGATTTATTTAGGGGATATAACAGGACGGGGAAATCAGGTTAATTAGCCTATCATATAATAATCTACCTATGGCTCTGTGCACAGAGCCTATCCCTATCAGTTACTGTCCCTGGGTACCCAAGCCCTAGTGGCTAGTCCAAACCTGGTGGCAGCTGGTAGGGCCCCTTTCACACAGAGAAAAGGAGAATTAAACAGTCAGCAGTACAGTAATTCCATTTGGATTTAATGTGGCAATTCAACAGGGAGCAACCCTGAATTAGTACTCACGACCTCCAAATAAGATAGGGTCCTTCAATGTCAGCAGGGCTCACTTGAGGTACACAAACCTCTTCACACATCCATATAAAAGAAAGTACTATACCAGGCAGGCTGCATCTGTATCCCGATCGCACTACTGCACAATACCGGGAGAACACACAGCAGATTCAGTTCCTGACAGACCGAGTGCAATTTTCAGCAATTCTTCCAGTCTTCTACAGGGTGAGCCTGGTTTCTACCTTCAGAGATCCTTTGATTCTTTTCACAGGATTCATCTTAGTCCTAACAAGCTGTTACACAAGCTGCAGACCGAACTCTGGGCCTTACACACGTTTTTGACTAAACTGCACACTGAAAAGCATCAGGGCTCCTTCCTTCTTCACTGCCAAAGCTCAACTGAACTCCAACTGACGAAACCGGCACTTCCTTTGAGTTCCTCCCAGTTCTTGACTGGATTGGCTGTCACTCACAATAGACTGCTGCTGTTGGTCCAAAAGGCACTGAAGTCTAACCATCATCTCCCAGAGTCACTGCCCATACATCCTCTTGTGGCTGGCCCAGATTATGAGTCCAAGTTCTGATTCGTCCAAGGCATCATTTTAGAGCTAGCTTACCCCACACTGATTGGTCCAGTTCAGCAGTTCAAAACTAGAATGGGAACTAGCAGACACAGTTCTGACTGAAAGAAAGCAGGTTAGACAAACTGTAATTTCATTATTACTCTAAATAATTTCTGGCAAACAGTTACATCTTCCAGATAGGTTCCTTGCACTCCTAGTGACTGCAAAATGAAGTGAATTGGCAGCAGCTCGAGTGGTACTCAGAGAAGCACACAGTCCCCCCATACAAACTAATTATGTCTGCAAGCAGACAGCTCTTAAAGAGACAGTACCAGAGGCTCTAAAAACACTCACTGATAAATGGCTTAAATGCCAAACACCATTCAGGCTTGGAGCATTCAAGCAAGCTCCTGGAAGTCTTTTGGGAACCCCCATTTGCAGGGGGGTTACACTTGCAGTGTGACAAGGCTTTAAAGAGCCCCTGATGTTGGTGGGACAACTCTGAAAAACATCAAATCTAGACACAATTTAGCTGATATTTAACCTTTTTTTGTAATTGCCGCCTTTATTTATTACTAAAGACATTTGCATCAAAATAGGATCTCTGCCCTATTTGATTTGTCTGTTTGTGTACTTCTGCAGTCACAGTTCTGTTTATGACATGCCAATCTGTTGCTGTGGCGATAATTATGATCTCAAAAAGAGGGCATTATGATGTCATGTGTACAACATTAATCAAGTCTAAGGGAGAGTAATATTGTTTATATGCCACTTCCCTCAGTAATAAAGAAAGGGGGGAAAGAATTGCAAAAACTGTTCTGGCTAAATGGTACTGAGGGTAAAAGCACAGAACTGAAAAACAGTAGCTGCAGGTTCAGGGCCACAAACAATGTTGTCTAACAAAATCTGAGCTACAGTAAACTTGTAGCCATGCCAGTGGCATGGAAGGCTGAGGTGACAGATGCCTCACTTCCCACCACACCAGCGACATGGCTTCAGGAATGGACCAAGGTTGCTCAGGGGCTGGCAGAGGGAAGAAGGATTTAGTGTCCTTCGATGGATCTTCCCCCATTGGGATGGGGAGGGAGACTGTGTGTACTGTTGATTGGCTGCCACCTAGTGGAGGGTAGGTGGCACAGCAGCAGTCACCAGAATTGAAAGTCAGAGGCAGGTGTCAAAAGTGTGCCCTGTCTTCATGGCCAATGTGTGTGCCATTGTATGCCAACGGCTCTGACTTGTGGGGAGTAAAGGGCAGAAAAAAAACCCTGTCTGCAGGATGATGCTGCAACCATGAAAGCACCGCCCAGCATCATCCATGGCACCCTCTCACACAACAATGTAACTAAATAGGGCATGTCCTGGAGGTAGGGTGAAGGGGTTGGGGTTGACAGCAGAAGGGAGCTGATAAAGAGGGGCTGAAGGATAAGTCCATATGAAGAAAAAGGATTTCAAAAATATTTGAATGATTAACTGAATTGTGCCTAGCTCTCACATTTTTCAAAGTTATCCAACTGGTATCAGGAGCTCTTTAATGGGAACATAAACAATCTGTAATTTAAATAACATGACACAGGTAGTGATGCAGGGTGATGCAGGTAGTGCACCGGGGGGGTGCAGTGGACATGGCCTATCTGGATTTCAGTAAGGCCTTCAACACCATCCCCCATAGAAGGCTGGTCAACAAATGGGATAGCATATTGCGGGGGGGGGGGTCAAAATAACAAGATGGGTAGAAAACTGGTTGGCAGATAGGAGTCATAGGGTGTGGTGAATGGGGTGCGCTCAGGGATCGGGTAGGTGAGGAGTGGAGTTCCTCAAGGATCAGTGCTGGGACTCCTCCTGTTCAATATCTACATACAAGACATTGCAGTTGGACCGAAAGGGAGGGTGGCCCTCTTTGCAGATGACACGAAAATCTGTAACAGAGTTGACTCCCCTGAAGGGGTGGAGGACATGAGAAGGGACCTGAGAGTACTGGAGGAGTGGGCGGAGACCTGGCAGCTAAAATTCAACATCAAGAAGTGTGCTGTTGTGCACCTGGGACACAGAACCAAAGGGCTGAGTACATGCTGGGAGGGGAGAGAGAGTGACAGAGGATGAGAGGGATCTGGGGGTAACAGTCTCCAGCAACCTTAAGGTAGGGAAGCAATGTTCAAGGGTGGTGGGGAGGGCATATGGGATGCTGGCAAGCATCGGCGGGGGATAACCAGCAGGCATAGGGAGGTTCTGGTGCTCCTGTATCAAGCCCTGGTGAGGCCACACCTCAAGTATGATGTACAGTTTTGGAGGCCTTACCTGCACAAGGACATAGACTTGATTGAAAGGGTTCAGTGATGGGCAAGCAAGATGGTACAGGGAATGAAGGGCAAACCATACGAACAGAGATGCAAGGAGTTGGGGTTATATACAATGGAGACCAGGCAGGAGAGGAGGAACATGATCAAGACCTTTAAATATATCAAAGAGATGAACAAGGGAGGCCCAGGGAAGTTACTCCACTGGAAGGAAACATAACAAGGGGACATGGACTGAGACTCTGGTGGGGGAGGCACTTCAAGAGCAATGTGAGAGGTCAATTTTTCATGGAGAGGGTGGTGAAGAACTGGAATGGGCTTCCAGAGGAGGAGATGAATTCAGAGACTGTAGAGGGATTCAGGACTACTTGGTACAGACACATGGGGCTATGGGGAAGGGGGGGTGTCTTAAGATACAGTAGGTAGGAGTGGGGGGGGTAAGGGGATGACTGGATGGGCCAGGGGGTCCTTTTCTGCCAGCATCTTCTATGATTCTATGAAATCAGCTATTACTGGTGTTTTCCAACTCTGTTTAATGCTTTCAAATAGGCACGTCCAGTAAGTAACTAGGGAGAAACACACACGCACACTGTGAGTCTTGATGTTTATCTTCAAAGTCCAATTATGTCTGCTAGCTGACTAATGGTCAGAAAACCATTGTGATTGTTGGGGCTTTAGTCTTTGAACTACAAGAAGTTTATGCTAGGGCTGTGCAAGCCGAACATTATTCAGCACAAATACCCCCAAATATGTCGGTATTCAGGTTGCTAAACCGAAACCTGGAATACCGGTATATTTCAGGATGGTATTTGTGCTTTAAAACCCACTGCAATGATTCTTTTTTTTTTTTTAAACATGTACTGTTGTTGTAATTGACTCCCCCAACCGCTGGCTGGTGATGGCGCCCCTCGATCCAGAAGGCCCAGAGCCTGGCTGGCAGTCACCTGATTGCCATACACTGTAGTCATGTGGCTGCCAGCATTCCAAAATGCTCACACTTGTCAGGAATCAGGAGTGAGCTGAGAAAGTCTCCAGGAGTGAGCAATTGGGCTGATTTAGCCAGACTGACAGGCTAGGCAGCCTATAGCAGAATTGAGACTGCCTGTCAGTGCTGGCTATTGACCGATGCAGTGAGGGGGCCAAGCTAGAAGTCTCCCTTGCACAGCAGCCATTGGAAGAGGTGCCATTTCACCACAGTTTGCGATATGGACTGAACATTTGCTTGCCTTTAGGCACTGCAGTTTCAACTTGCTCTAGTTAAAGGAGTAGTCCACCCAAATTTTGCAAAAAACGTATGTTGTGCAGAGTGCTTTGATTTGTATGTTAAGTTCTAGCGTGTCCTTCTCTCTGTCTGCTATTAAGAGTTTTTCCTAATTTAGCCTGCTAGCTTTATGGTAGTTTTATGACCCTTGGGGATCTCCATCTGAGACAGCTTAATTGTGTTCCTTTGTCCTACAATGCACCCTGTCTCATGTGGCAGTGATGTTAGCAGAGACCATACATTCAGCAGAAAGCACTGCTTTACAGTCAACTCACAACAGTAGAGATGGCTATATTTTGAAATCTAGAGCTTAGCTTAGTGACTGCCCTCATTGTAAAGGTCTCACTGTCCTGAAGAACTTTGCTACTGGTAATTTTTGTGCAGTTTGTAAAGTTTCCAAGATATTTCGTTTGTTTGGCATGTGTGTGCTGAATGTTGGGTCTCTGCTACATCACTGTCGAATGAGACAGGATTCATTGTGGGAACAAGGAATGCAATTTAGCTGTCTCAGATGGAGATCCCCAGGAGTCGTAAAACTACCATAAAGCTAGCAGGCTAATTTAGGAAAAACTCCTAATAGCAGACAGAGGGAAGGACACACTATAATTTCACATACAAATCAAAATACTCTGCACAACATATGTTTTTACAAACTTTGGGTGGACTACTACTTTAATTGTTTCTGTTTGCACATTAGGGGGCTCGTGCTGCTTTGGGCCCACCTTAACCACCCGTCCACCATACAGATATATTTATGTATGTATGTATGTATGTAAAGAAGGAGACATTAGAAAAAAATAAAGTGGTAAAATAGTAAACCATACCACTGCAAGTAGGGTGTGGGGGAGGAGACACACACACACAAAGATTTGGCTATCTAGCATTGCAGCACTTGTTCCTCCTTTCTTTTTTCAGTACCTCTGCTTCAAGTTTCCTCTCCAGCAACCTGCAGCCAATCCTCACAATAACACCCTCTCCCACTGTTTCTCCCGTGGGTCCCACTCCCGTATACTTTAGCGGCTCCAGCTTCCAGAAACACCACTAACACAATTTCTTTTCAGTACAAAAAATCAAAACTCTAACGACAGCCATTCGGCACACACCATGCCTGCTAAGTGGCATTGCCATTTTCCTTGGAGAAAATCATCTTCTAAAACACCAATCAGCTGCTATGTAGCAGCATCAATGCTGGCGCCATGACGCAGCTCCCTAATAACGACCATGCCAACATGCCACACAAAACACGGATGACCACAAAATAATAAAAAAGGCCCCGATCTTTATTAAATTAAGAAACAAAAATAAAGCTTCAGCTCACAATAACCCACCACACAAGCTCCTTCCCTGTTACATAAATCAAATATGCAGGGGGCACCTGTGGGATAAGCAAGTTATTTGTACAGTTGCCAGTGACCACTCATAACCCTCGCACATGGTTTTGCCACCCGTGAGGTTACTCCAGGTCACTGTCAATTGTACAAATAACTTGCTTATCCCACAGGCACCCCCACATATCCCATATATATATATAATGCCAGTGAGGATAAATTCTGGCAAATATTTTTGATATTTCCAGTGTGATCTGACCTACAGTGAGAATATCATGTTTATCCTCACTGTAGCTCATTTATCCACACAGTAGGTCATGAAAAGGCACTATGTGCATTTATGCACAGCAGGGGCACAAAATGCACTTAAGCACCATATATTACATCCCCAACTACACACACACACACACACACACACATATGCAGTGGCTGCAGCTCTGGACCTCTTCAGTGTGAAACCAGCATTCATACTGAGAGGTCTTTTTCTTGTGGGGGTTTGTTTTTCTCTCTCAAAAAAATAATAAAATCCAAAATGCGAAATGCTAACAACAAAACCCCAAAATGCTGCAGCTATACCTTCTCACTGACGTCTTAAACTCCCTACCTCGCACCATCCAGGAACTTCCTCCACTGCTCCACAGTATTGTTGCCAGCCGTTGCCATGCTCCTCTCATATCTGAACGGGCTGACCGAAATTAGAACGCAGGATCAACCAGATAGTTACAACTTAAGAAAAAAATACAAATTACAGAAAAGCAAAGCACTGAAAGCTTGCTCCCTCGCTAACCAGGAGCTACAGCCACCGTATTGAAAGAAACAGTTTACTCCGCCCACACAAAAGCAGCAGTCAATCAAATCCCAAGTTACCAACAGACGTGGGTAAGGACCCTAGCTACCACGCTACCATCCCTACCTACTCTACCTGCAGTCGAGCCACAGCAACAGCACCATGAAACACCACTGAGAAAAAAACATTAAAAATAAATACTAAACAAGCATTTGTCAATACCAAATGTTCTCTTGCAGGTATTTGCATTGGTGTTTGGGACTTATGCAGCCCCCCCTTTAGTTGTAAAAATATCCCTTCAGCACCCATGTCCCAACAGAGTACCTCTCTGCAACTCCTTTTGTATTTCATTTACAGTTCAGCCTCATACTTCTTAAGTGTCTGTCTCCAAAGTATGGGATAGTGACGGTCAGAATGGGGGACAATATGAGACACATCATCAAACAGTGAGGCACAACCTGAGAACACGGGGGAAACACATGCCTTTATTAGTGCAAAGTTTAATTGGCATTGACAGGAAACAATTGTCTGCTAAAATTAACTGTAAAATAAGTTAGAAATGAGAAACAGTGGCATTTGTGTGTGCTTTTTTGTATGTTTCAATGTTTAGAGTTCAAATTTATTATTATGCTCATTATGTTAAGCATCAGCGGCTTACCCCTGTGTGGTTTTGCATTGGGAGTCAGCGTGTGGCAAGTTTTGAAATGCCCATGTCACAGACTCCCAGTACAGCAGTCAGTTACTTGCAGCATCCACTTCAACTGTACTCATTAATTGCTGTAACACTGGCACTTCTCACAAGCATTTGTCAATGCCGAATGTTTGCTTGCTGATATTACCATTGCAAGTGCAAGAATTAGACAGATGCAGAATAGGAATGGCAATGAAGCACTGAAGTGATGCCAACCCCACCCCCACCCTGCAGAGGTGGACAGGTATTGGGGTGTGTTTTTGGATTGTTGACCATAATGCTCATACCATTTTCACCTCACCCTGTCCTGCAGACACCGACAAGTGTTGAGGTGTGCGTTGGAGTTTTCGGCTTTACAGTCAACCCATTCCATAAGAACATACTCTGAAATGGGTGCAGTATAGGAGAATGGGGTGAACTCTGGTGGTAAAGAGTGCAAGGCACACCTTTGTGCCTGTAACTGGTTGCAGGGTGGGGGCGAGTGCCGATCTGTACGCCTTGACAGGTAACACAGAAACATAGAAACTGATGGCAGAAGAGGAACATACGACTCGGCTAGTCTACCCATTTCTCTACTCAGTGTTGACAGCTCAGATCCCATTTGATCTGCATCACACCTTCTCTGACCATCTCCAGGGTACCCTTATGTCTATTCCATGCATTCTTGAACCCCCCCCTCCGGTATTATTGTTTTAGCCCCCACTACCTCCGGTGGAAGGCTGTTCCACGATCCACCACCCTTTCTGTGAAAAGTATTTTCTGACATTCCTCGAGTATCCCTTCCTCCAGCCTCATTCCATGTCTCCTTGTCCTTGTACAATGCTTCCTCTGAAATACGCCTCCCTCATGTACCCTGTTTATACCCCTAAGGTACTTGAATGTCTCTAATATTCCCCCTCCTCTCCTCCAATACACAGTCAGGGGATTCAAGTAGCCTGGACAGAATAAGGGAATAGTGGTTGCCCAGGGAAGAGAATGGGGAAAGGATCAGGAAGGTTAGTACCCATGGAGGAACATTAGGTTCCAGGGATTTAGGGTAGTTGGGCAGACTGGATGGATCTTTGGTCTTTTAGCCATCATTGTCAACGTTTCTATGTAATGACAGGGTTATGCTCTCTTAAAAATCTTAAGATAAACTATATTTTCAAAATATCCAGCATTGGGCATCCCTTACTGTACAAGTACTTCCATTTTAGTGAGCACAGTTCTTAGTCAAACAGAAGTACACCTACCGAGTATGATTTGTCACTGGTAGATGATTTTTTAAAAAGTAAAATATTTTTTTTCTACTACAGACAAAATTAGCAAAATATTAAGTGGCACCAGGTGGGTAGGGTGTGAAGCAGTTGTCTGCAGTTTGTCTTTAAAATTTAAATGGCATTTTTTCATTTCTAGGATGTCCAGTTTTGGGGAAATTTGACTTTCTTTGAAATCATATGCCATAATAAAATGGCATACTGCCAACTTGCACAACAT
The DNA here is from genome assembly GCA_016271365.2 of Neoceratodus forsteri. Classification (NCBI taxonomy): domain Eukaryota; kingdom Metazoa; phylum Chordata; order Ceratodontiformes; family Ceratodontidae; genus Neoceratodus; species Neoceratodus forsteri. The sequence goes on along the minus strand of CM028131.1, from coordinate 867,614,002 downwards.
GGCAAGCGTTTACTTCTAGGAATTCTGTTGATTAGGATCTCACCTCTGGAAGTCTTTGATGTCATCAGAACTCAAAGGAAACACAACCATATTGTTCATGGTTACCCAATCACTATTCTACATGCATTTGCAAAAAGGAAGTTTGTTAATACAAGGCAGGGGGCGCAATCAGTATTGAACTGAAATGCACCTAGACCCTGGAGGGCCAGCTTTGGCACAGGATGCCTAGAATGTAGACTATAGCAAGCTAGTTTTAGATATTGAATGCATCTGGACAACCCAGGGTTACTGAATCAAAATGCACCCAGTATCATAGCAATCCAGGTGGGACCGTGTATATTACAGGTACAGAACAGTTTGCTGCATTTCAGTATTCTGGAATTGATATTTCAATTCCACATTACATTTTGTGTATCCAAACCTAATAGATACATTGGTCAGGTTGATCTTAAAGGCTGTAAATTGTGGGTAGAAAGCTTGCCTCTGGGGCCAAAAGATCAGAAAGCCATGGGTTCTAGTGCCACACCAAGAACTTGGGCTAATGCCAAATACTGAAACATGACTTGAAATTTGGTTCGTGAGGCATTAGCTAGCAGGAATATGAGTACAATCTAATGGCCCCGCAGACGTTCCACTAGCCCAAGTGGTGCACTCATTGAAAGGTTGCAGCCTCCATTACCAGCCAGCAAGGCTACTTAAAGGCATGGTTTATTGACCTGATAGAAACTACCAATATTTGGCAGGAGGCTGAATTTTCATACAATACTGCACTGCTGAGCTGCCATTTTTGCATGCCCTCTTCTCTCCATGGCTGTACAGGAGGAAGTTAAAACATGTGTAGCACTTGTTAAGAGATGGGGAGTGTCCTTAGTATCCTGACCAGCCGTGTAAGAAAAAGGGTCCACTGGTGCCTAGTCACTGTTTAGAGCATAGTACACATTTTCCAGGACTACTGCCATTACCATCATGCCTGTGCTTGTGTGGAGAATTGTGCAGAAGTTTAACTGCTCTTCACTTCTGCTGTTGCAGTCATGCTGACACTGTTAACTTGTTTTTCACATTAGAAGCTGGATTTCAATACTGGTTCCTGTTCTGGCTTTGCTACATCTAAATATACATTTTATTAACCACTGTGGATGTTAGATTTACACTCTGGTGGTGAACACTATTTTAGAACAATAACATGTAGATAATGTCCTGTTCAACCACAGTTTTACAGCAGAGGCCTAATGCATCAGGACAGCAATCTACAGTATTATCATAATAAACTACATCTTACTGTTCTAGAATGGACTTACCGTTAGTTTTTAAGTCAGCAACACAGAACCAAAATGAAACTGGTATATAGAATTACATTCTGCTGGGTATAACAATCGCATGTTTGGGCACCACAAGTACTGCACTGGACTGTTAATTCTTGGATGTCTAGGGCAGAGTTTATTTGCAAGCATTTGTCCTTGGCAGTTTTGTGAAATCTCCAGTTGACTATGACTGAAGACTTGTGCAGGGGTTTGTGGAATGGTGCACTTTGTTACCGGTCCTGCTGCCTAGTGCCTAAAATAAACTGAGGTCCATGTACAGAGTTCCCAAGGATGTACCTGGAAAGGAGCTCACACAGCTCAGTGTACCAATTTCCTGCTAAGAAAAATTATATATATTTATGTACAGTAAATGCTAAATGGCCCGACTCCGTCTTTTAACACAGATCAATGTATATACAACTTCTACAAAGGTACTGAAAATTAGAATGTTGAGATTTTAATACTTTTCACATAAATAAAAAAAGTTCTAAACACAAGGAGGGCACATGCATCAGGACACAACGATTCGCACGGTCTCTAATGGTTATGATGTCACTGCTAGACAAAGCATGCAAAACATTTCACATTTTAAATAAAATACAAAAATAATATGATATTTCCATTAACCAAACATCACTTGATCATTCAGAGCATGAGATTTTATATAGCTATGCTCGTATTAAATAAAGAAATCAACAAGCCGATATGCCTGTATAGGCATACAGTATATGCACTCATGTTTCCGAATGCCTGTAACAAAACTGTTCTACCTGACATTTTAAATTTGATGGGTTTGACAGAATAATTTCATAATTCAAGTTCAAGAACGCACGTCATTGGACTCACAAATTGCTCAATACAAGATGAACAGATTGAACCAAGTGCAGATGAGTCACTTTCGTGGTACTAAGGTCATTTCAAAATAACACTGATGAGTAGCTGAGTGTATACAAATAGTTGCATCTTAAAAACCCAACCAGAATGTGATATCTAAATATCCCCCACTATATACAGCAGCTTTCGGGGGAGCAAATGTCACTGTATGCTATGGATGTCTTGTGCTTGTAAACAAAGAACACCTACTTGAGGGAATAGCCTGTAGAGCACAAAATTGGTTGAGATGCTGTTACCTGAGTGTATTTTTGACCAGAGATATCTTCTAATTCAGCCCCCCACCCCAAGAAGAACATCATTCATGTAACAGTCGCAGTGCCTGGCAAGGCAGCACATAAGGTGGGCAACTACTGCCACCACCCCCACCACACACACAAAAATAAAATCACCAGTTTAAGGCAGTGGCCTCAGGAGAGGCAAATTCATCACCAGGAAAGCTACTGCACAAACACAAACGTGTCCCCCTTCAAGTCTTTGGAGCTGCACTTCCACCTGTGGTGAGGTAGTCCACCACAAACTGTAAGGCAGCTCCCTCAGCAGTTTCCAAATGTGAATGGTGGTTTCATGTCTCTAATGTAGTTTCCTTTTGCCAGGCTGCTGTGGTCTGGCACTCCATCTTTCTCGGGACATGTATGCAGATGTAGAGAGGCATAAAAGGATGCCAAGGGCATCAAGCTTGCTCTGTGTACAGAGTGTTAGCTGCATTTTCACTTAGACCATTTTGTTCACCATGTATGCCTCTGATGTGGTAGTGCAGTGCCTCGACCACCCCCTATCCTCCGGTCCCAAGAGAGGAAACCCAGTAAGTAAATCCATCAGCACAGGAGCCAACTTTTATTTTTCCCGGGAGGGCTCAACCAATAACTGGGGGACTGGGGGCCTTGGCGGCCCCCAGAAGCTCTGGGGGTTTTGGTGCTCTGTGGTGCATTTTGACGGTTATACTGACGAGATAGCACAGTATAAATAAACACCATTGAAACCTGAATATGCCAGATGTTAACTGGAGCACCATTGCTGCAGCCACATCCAAGAGCAGGGCCATTCTTGATGCCCTACAGGGAGCATGCCTCAGACAGCTAGTGTTGGAACCCACTCAGGAGGGAGCAGTCTTAAACCTGGTACTCTCAAATGGGGACGGAGAAAGGATCTCTGATCTAGAAGTGGGTAGCCATCCGGGAACAAGTGACCACCAAACAGTGTGGTTCACAATAAACTCAGCTGTAGAGTCAAGTCATATAAGTGAAGGTACTGGAGTTTAGGGGGGCTGATTTTGTCAAAATGGGAGAGTGCCTCAGAAAAGCACTGGCAAACAGACAAGAAGGAGAGGTGGAGCAACAATGGGGAAACATCAAAACTGCCATCACAGAGGCAACAAGCCTTTGTGTCAAGCAAATAAACAAATCAAAATGAAAGAAAAAAACACTATGGTTCTCAAAAGAGGTGGCAGGGAAGGTTAGGGAGAAAAAGATAGCATTCAGGAAGTATAAGGAAACACAGAAGGAGCAGGACGGAGAACTGTACCAGTTAAAGCAGAAGGAAGCAGGGAAGGCAGTCAGAATAGCAAAGCGCCAAACCAAGGAAAAGATAGACAACTCGGTTAAGAAGGGGGATAAAACCTTTTATAGGTACATTAGGGAGCAAAGAAAGACAAAATACTGCGGCTGAACAAAGAGGAAGGTGGGTGGGCAGAGAGGGACAGTGAAAAAGCAGGGTTACTGAACGAATATTTCTGCTCAGTATTCACAAAGGAAGAAGAGGGGAAGATACCTAATCCAGTCAATAGAAGCACTCTGGATAGGGGGGTCGATATCAGTCCTTTCACAGAAGAAAGGGGTCTGAAAGAACTCCTATAATTGAAGGTGGACAATGCAATGGGACCTGATGGGAATCACCCCAGAATTCTAAAAGAACTAAGGGGAGAACTAGTAACACCATTGACTACCCTTTTTAAGAAATCATGGGAGGACGGTGTGGTGCCTGAGGACTGGAGGAGGGCAGATGTGATTCCTCTTTACAAAAGTGGGAGCAAGACAGAGGCAGGAAACTACAGACCTGCCAGTTTGACCTTTGTGGTAGGGAAAATTATGGAATCACTTCTGAAGGAAAGAATTTTTGAGTACCTAGAGGCCAGTGGGGTACAGGACCCAAGGCAGCATGGATTTACAGCGGGAAGGTCATGTCAGATGAATGTAATCGATTTCTTTGACTGTGTGACCAAAGTAGTAGACCAGGGAGGGGCTGTGGACATGGCCTACCTAGACTTTAGCAAGGCATGTGACACTGTCCTGCAGAAAAGATTAATAAACAAATTAGCCAGCCTAGGAGTGGGTCCCAGGGTGGTAGCCTTGGTAAAACATTGGCTAGACAACAGCATGCAGAGGGTAATAGTAAACAGAGTCCACAGTGAAGAAAGGGGGGTTACTAGTGGGGTACCGCAAGGTTCAGTACTGGGTCTGGTCCTTTTTAATGTCTTTGTAAGTGACAATGCAGAGGGACTGGAAGGAAAAGTATATAATGTATGGTAGAACGCTGTTAACCTTAGGAAATCATCATTTTCTAAGGTTGTTAACGTATCGATGTGACGTAGAAATGTTGTTAACCTACCAATGCTACGTCACATCGATAGGTTAACAACAGCTACCCGTCTGCATGTGCGCAACCTTTTTACAGGGAGAACTGGACGGATGAACGTAGCGGTTAGGGAAGGACTGAACAGTCACGGGCGACTATTTTTCAAAAGTAAGCAGCCGTTTTACTTTTTATGAGGACCATACACTATAAAAATAATGATGGTCCTCTATCTGCAACCGGTCACTGTTAACCGTCTCAAGGTTGCCATGGCAACATAAACCTCTCGAGCTTCGCTCTTGAGGTTTACACGGTCACCCTGGCAACCTCTCAACAGTTAACAGACCGGTTACCGATAGAGGACCATGCATTATCCTCTATGTCTCTTTGCAGATGACACAAAGATCTGCAACAGGGTTGATACATAAGGTGGAGTGGAAAGGATGAGAAGGGACTTGTCAAGGTTGGAGGAATGGTCATATGTATGGCAGCTTAGATTCAACATAAAGAAGTGCAAACTATTGCACCTGGGAAACAAAAACCCAGGGTAAGAGTACACAATGGGGCATGAGATACTGACAATAAAAATGGAAAGGGACCTGGGGGTAGTTATATCAGATGACCTAAAGGTGAGCAAGCAATGTGAGAAGGCAGTAAAGAGGGCTGGGGGATGCTGGGATGCATAGGGAGAGGCATCACCAGTAGAAAACAGGAAGTTGTTATCCCTCTGCACAGACAGTTGGTGAGACCCCATCTGGAGTACTGCGTGCAGTTCTGGAGACCCCATCTCCACAAAGACATAGACAGGGTGGAGGCTGTCTGGAGGAGGCCAACCAAAGTGGTGCAGGGTCTGCACCAGAAGACATACGAAGAGAGACTAAAGGAGCTTAATATGTATACCCTCAAGGAAAGGAGGGAGAGGGGGGACATGATAGAAACTTTCAAGTACCTCAAGGGAATCAACAAAGTCCAAGAGGGTAGCAACTTTCAGAAAAAGAGATGTGCAAGAACAAGGGGACACAATTTGAAGAGAGAGGGAGGATGGCTCAGGAAGTATTTTTTCATGGAGAGGGTTGTGGATGCATGGAACAGCCTTTCTGAGGAGGCCGTGGAGTCAAAAACAGTGGGGGAATTCAAGAATGCATGGGACAGACATAAGGCAATTCTAGTCTGGGATAGGAGGAAGTAGGTTGTTGGTTAACTAGGATCTGCATCTTATCCATTAGGTAAGGAAACGGGTAGACTAGTTGGGCCAAGCTGTCCTTATCTGGCATCAGATTTTATGTTTCTATAGCACAGTACCCAAATTTGATGGTAGGCAAAAAAGCCAAGCAAATACAGTCACTCTCAGGGGATCCCTAAGCTACCCCCCACCTGAGTTCTGACCTGGCTTGTTGGCCACTTGTAGCCTACAAGTGGACAACAAGACAAGTCAGGACTAGGGTGAGGGGGAGCCTAGGGATTCTCCGAGGCTAACAATTTGACTGTAGCATACCATGACAGCACTGAATTCCTTCCTGTTGTGTGTGGGGGGTCACAACCACAGCCACAAACTCCAGATTTCCTCTGGGCCTACCTTCTGCCAACAACAAATAACATGAGCAGGCATCTTTTTTACCCTTTTTTGAGACCACAGTGGCCTACACTCTTGGGCTGCTGTTTGTATTTACACCAACCTGACACCAACATTAAAAGGCTCCCCAACCTCAGCTCAGTTTGACTTTCATTTCTAATCACAGCCACCAGCACCAGCACTGTGAATGCACAGTCAATATGGTGAAAATCTATGCAAAAACACTATTTTGACACCCAGCTCCCTTCTTCAAACAGCTCAGAGCATTGCCGGTGTACACAATATTATGTGCTTTGAAATACTTTTATTTAAACCAATTTCTTTTTTTATTTAAAACCCATTTCATTTTTATTTCACTTTCACACAAACCTGGAAACGCTCTATACACAATGAAATCAATAGTTACCATAAATCCTTTTTTTCTAACCACTGTGTCTGGATGATTTTTGGACAGTACAATGAAAATGAAGCCCACTTCTTCTCCTAACAGACCAGAACTGCACAATGCCACATCATTCAATCCCCACTTTCTGCAGTAATGTAAGCATGAGATCATCATTCCTTTGACAGTTTCGCATAGTTTTGATAGTGCTACTACTCCCTAAGGTTGCTGCAGCCACTTCGGTGGAAAAAAAACAGCAATTACTCACCACCACCTCTGCTCCACACAGGTCCAGGTGGGCTTCTATTCTGGACACCACCATCTACTTTGTCTTCTGTGTTTGACAGCAGATGGAGAGGATCAGGAAATGCTGGTGCTGCCTGCCCGTACACTGTCCCCTGCCTGTCCTACCACCTTCCCTTGCCTGTACCCCCTTGCCTTGCCTCCCTCACCTTCCACCCACCTCGGTGACTCCAGTCCAAATGTCCTGTGTCCTACAACTCCTTCCTGCTGCTAATGCTCACCTCGCTCTCACTGGTGACCGTTACCATCCTCCGCTCCAGCTATGACACCGCTCTGTCCTCCTCCTGCGACTGTCTCTACTGGTCCATGCGAGCCGAGGCAAGTGAATGGCAACTGGCATAAGCAGCAATTGCAAACAAATGGCAGATGGTGACTTGCTTGATGGTGCCTAAATTGCTAGCTGCTATGCTGGCCATGCACCATGCATGCCTGATGAGCCACCAGAACACGTCTGAAACCCTACTCCTCCCACCACTGTGGTTCCACCAATTAGACTGAATGCCCTCCACACAAATTAAATGGTGTGGACATGTGGTGCTGCCAGCATGCCAGGCTAAGAGAGACAAATAATATGACTGACAACACCCCAACCCGCTCCATGCTCCAGACTCTTGAGAAGAAAAAAAAACAATGCTGAAACAGCCGACAGTTACCTAGCCTCCAGGGAGCTGGAAAAAACACATACACATGATCCTGACACAATTCCACTGGGGGTGGGGGGATAGAGACCCCAATTTAACTTCTGGGGGGGGTGGGGCTTCAGCCCTTCAGCCCTCCTGTAGTCGGTGCCTATGTGCATAAGTCATTTCAGCTGTCCCCACACTGAGGAAAGTCAGGACCCTGGCGGAAAACAAGGAGTCAAGTTGAGGGAAGTAAAGTGTGGGCACAAATGCACATCCTTGCATTGCTACTGTAAAGCACCAAAGTCAAACATATTCTGGTGAGTGACAGAGTTGAGCCACCCCTTCCTCAGTTCGACATATGAAGGCGGCTCAGCTGCACGGTTGGCTGCAAATTTGCCTGCAGCAGCCGCACCACCTGCTGATGGCCACGAGCGAAGCCACACACCGAGAACATGTTCCCAACCATTGCAGTCATGTTTTTTGCTGCTGAGGGGTCACCACTTTTCATAGTTCTGTCGGGGACTTGGAAGATCAGAAGTTGGTCGGTGGAGGTGGCAGCGCGGGGGGCACTTCTGCTTTCACACTCTTCCTACTCTTCTGGCTGTTCAGAGGAGAAACTCCTTGGCTGTTGGTCCGTTTCTCCTGCTGCAGTTGCAGCTCTTGCCTGTGGCCCTTACTACTACCCGTTGAGTCTGGTGCCTCCGACTCGGGATCAGCTCGCACTTCTCTGGCACCACTGCTTGACAGGAAGAGTTGCCATAGACATCTTTGCTTGTCAGGATCACCGGGGAGAATCCTTCGTGTTTCAAGCTGCAAAGGAAGTCCCAGAGTTCAGTCTTGGAATTCGTAAACTCTGCAGCTGAGCATGAAGATCTCCAGCATGTATCCCAGCGCCTTTGTTCCGGCGAAGAGTTTTAGACCTAGAATATACGACTTTTTCCTCTGCCATGGTTATCCTCTGTGGCTTTCTTCTGTTACTACAGGCTTTTAAAACCTTCACAGGGTTAAGTTTCTATGTTTCTGCAGCACTGCATGTGCTACAAATTAAGGCAAGCACAACAGGCGTACAGTCATACAACAAATCAGAATAAACAAAATGGTAAAAGTGTGCGTGTGTGATCACAAAACAGCTGGCTATTCTTTTTACTGACCTTAATTTGATCTTTTTCTTCTGTTTTGGTCTCTTTCTGAAACTACAGAATGTCAGTGGGAGGGCAATAATGAGGGAGTGGAAAGGACAGCAGCAGAGGGATGGAGTGGGAGGGATTTCTAGGAGCAGGAGGGAAAAGGGTGATGTCAACATGCTAATTACACACACACACACACGTTACTACCGTTGATTGCAGCAGTGGTTTTCTTTCAAGTGAAGACCACTGCAGCTGAACTGCTGTCATAGACAGCTCGCGCATCCATTGGTGCGGCAGGGTTGCACCTGCTACACTGAACACTGCATTGTAGTGGAGGGTCACACACCTCCAAAAAGTCATACTGTCCCAATACATTCCTTGCGCATGCATGCAAGCGAATGCAAAAAAAGAAAACCAAAACAAACTCAAGAAAAATGAAAAGGCATTACATAAATGAAATATGCAATGGGGCTACTGGAAATATCACTGCTATTTCCCCCTTGTACAATTTGACCTTGTAACCTCACTCATGGCTCTGTCACTCATGAGGTCATATGGTCAAACTACTTTCGGGAAACATCAGTGATATTTCAATAATCCATTCATAACAATGTGTGTGTGTGTGTGTATATATATATATATATATATATATATATATATATATATATATATATATATATATATATATATATATATATATATATATATACATATACATATATATTTAGTTTACAGACAGAAAGTTAAAAATAAAAAACCTTACTGAAGTCAAGTGAGGGAAGGCAAGGCCAGGGGTGTGCATAGCTATGAGATTGTGCCTGCCCTGGAAGGGCAGTGGAACTCAGAAGCAACTAGTAAGAACTTGAAGAACTTTGAACAAGTTAAAGATTTCAATGATTAATTTTTGGAAGCTGGGAGTACATTTGACAGAATCCATCCAAACCAACCTGTTGATGTCCTGGACAATGACTTTGGTCACAGTTTTAACAGACCCTTATTTACTTTTATGGAAATTAACGAACAGATTGTTCTGGCTGAATTATATAAATGGGATGTAAAGAAAGGTTCCGGTATTGATAACATAGACCCTATTTTTTATAAGATTGGAGCCCCTGTCCTGGCCAGATACTTAGCTTATTTGTTTAATTTCTCATTAAATACATCTTAAATACCTACATCAATTCTTAAGGGGGGTGGGTAATGAATCAGATCTTGGTTGCTATCAACCTAGCTCCATCTTGACCCCTATTATTAAGCTATTTGAGAAACTATTGCATATCCGGTTAATAAGGTATTTGGACAGATACAGAATATTTACAAATTTTCAAGCCAGCTTTCGTAAGGGCCATAATACTACATCAGCAACCCTTAAAGTAACAGATGATTTATATACACTGTTGTTTGCCATCTACATAAATGACCTAAATGCCAGAGTCAGATCAGCAAATATCTACCTTTTTGCTGATGACACTATGTTGTATGTAGCCAGGCCTACCTTGGAACGAGTGTGTAATGACCTCCAAACAGAATTTAACCACCTTCAGGCTAATCTTCTGTACTCTAAGCTCCTGTTAAATGTTAAGAAAATGAAGGCCATGATCTTCACCCCATCAGTGAGCTCCGCCAATAGCTGCCCCACATGGACAGTCCCACAAATCTTCACTTTGCTTGGTGAACATTTGGACTACGTGGAATCCTTTAAATACCTGGGGGTGTGGACAGACTTTAAATTCTCATTCAAAGTCCATACTGAAGAAATTTCGAAAAAGCTTAAGCAGAGGTTTGGGATTTTCTTTAGAATCAGGCTCTTTCTAACACTTGAGAGGGAAAAAAAGGCTAGCACAAACAATGTTCCTGCCCATCCTTGACTATGCAGACTTCTTGTATGGCACTTCTCAAGTGTGGCCCTCTCCAGACTTGACACTCTGTACCACCGGGTGCTTAGGTTCATTACTGACACCTCCTATTCAACACACCACTGTATTCTCTACAAGAGCATAGGCTGGTGCTCACTTAGCCTCAGGCATCACAAGATTGCTGTGCTCTGGACTTACAGAGCCATTACTAACAAACTGCCTCAACATATCAAGGATTGTCCACTTGCCTGCAACTCCAGTACCTATCTGCTAAGAAGTCTTTCTTACATTTCCCTTTCCATCCCCAAAGTTAGAACATGCTTTGGTAGAGTGGCGATAAGCCATGCCCTCCCTGTCCTCTGGAAAAATGCACAAAAAACACTACAGCTCATTTCACTGGTGCCATTGTCCTCCTTTAAAAATGTCCTTTCACGTTCTTTTCAGGAGACTTGCAACTGCTTCTGTCAATGACAACCCTTAAAGTCTAGCTCTTTTTTCCTCCCTGTCTGTCTCTTTTCTTTGCCTATAAGTATCTGAACTGTCTCTCCTCATTTACCTTATACGTAACCCTGCCTGTCTGATGTTAATCTGTGTCTCTATATGTTGTTGATCTCACCTTCCCTTTCCCTCCCCACTCAGCATTACATCCCTTTAGTAACCCTCATTTACTCATCTCTATACATTGTGCACACCTTGTGCTTACTCTTGGAACACTATGCAAGGGCTATGCTTTACGCTAGGCTAGACAACTTGGCCAGCCAGATAATGGAATATTATTGCTGTATATGTATCTGCCTTGTATATACAGTAAATCATATATCGTTATATTCTGTTTGCCTTTGCACCTTGCCTGTCATTGTAGTGTCATACTATTCACTTTATATGAAACTGCCATGCCATGTCAATTGTAAATACTTGTCCACTGCCTGCCAGTGTAATTATGTCTGTACCTAGTTGTTTTGTGTATCTCATCCAGGTCCATCTTGTAAATGAGTCATGCTCAATTGTGCTCCCCCTGGTTAAATAAAGATATTGATTGATTGATTGATATACTGCTTTTGATCATGGAAACTCAGTTCCTGCTCTTTTCTTGGATTTGTCAAAAGCAATTTGACTCTGTTGAAAATAACTTACTGTTGAATAGGTTAAAGGCCTCGGGGTTCAGCTTGAATGCTCTGTTCTGGTTCTCCTCTTACTTATTATCCAGGCTGCAATGTGTAAAAGTGGGTGAATGCTGCTCTGATTCTATAGTTGTTGACAAGGAAGTACCCCAGGGATTAGTGCTGGGACCTCTCTTTGTTTCTTATTTATGTGAATGATCTTCACAGATCTGTTTCAGCTGATTCAAGTATTTTGCTGTACACTGATAATACTAACATTTATACACAAAACAAAGCTCCATTAGTAGCATTAAATAGTTTGCAGAAAGATTTTGACATCATTCAACATTCATTACTTAAATTATGTTTATTGTTAAATGTGGGTAAAACCCAGTGGGTTCTCTTTTCTAATAGAACCAAAGAAGAGAACCTGAGTAGTAACATAAGGGCTTTAGATGGAACCAATTTAAAAAGGGTATCTTCGTACAAGTACCTTGGTATTATGCTTGATAAGACCTTGAGGTTTGACTTACATATTCAAATACTGTCATCTAAATTGAAGAAACTTCTGTTCTTCTTCTATAGAAATAGATCATGCTTCAGTCTTGCCATACATAAACTGCCTGTTAATTCTCTGTTTTTGTCTTTAATTGATTATGGGGATTGCATAAGGACTGCAGATATTATACTGAAACCACTTGACTGGTTATACCATTGTGCGCTGAGATTTGCCACAGATTTATCATGGAATACTCACCATTGTACTCTTTATTGTCATATGGGATGGCATTCATTGACTACTAGGAGGCAGGTACACTGGTCAACATTAGTTTATAAATTTGTGTTACAAAAACTCCCCTTATACTTATTACATTTAGCTCCTAAAAAGGAGCAAAGCAAATATTCCTTACGATCTACAGGTTTACCTCAATTCGCAGTTCCTAAATTTTGGTGTAGATATGGCAGTTATAGACTTGCTGTTGCCATACCCTTGACTTGGGTATCTCTATGAAAAAAACTTAAATTGGCTTCACTACTTTCCATAGCTCATTTTAAACAGAATCTTCTCAAAATCGTGACACATGAATGTACTTGCTTGTCTTGATTGTACTGTATTTTTATATGCATGACTGCACCTTTTATTGTCTTGTTATACCTGCCTTATGTTATTTATGCATATGCTGTTTTCATTGTTTTTATTGTTACCTTGTGTTGGATGCAATTGTAAAAGAGAGCTTGCTCTCAGTTTGCTCTCCAATAAATTGATTGATTGATAAAGAAAGAGGAAGAAAAGAGATGCAGACAGAGGGTTGTTCATCTTGCTCAATCTGACCTTTAAAAAAAATACTGGTACAGGCAGGGTCAGTTGCTTTGTGCATCTTGCCCAGTGGTATAAAATCAGTTGCACCGTGGTGGTGGTGCAGAGTGTCAGTTTCCTTGTTCATCCTGCCCAGTGTGACCATTAAAAAAAGAAATTAGGTGGTGCAGAGGGTCAGTTACATTATGCATTTTGCCCAGTGTGACCATATTAAAAAAACAGTTCTTTTTTTGAGGCACTGTAGTGGTACGGAGTGTCAGTTTCCTTGTTCATCTTGCCAGTGTGACCATTAAAAAAATAAATTAGTGGTGCAGAGGACTAGACTCTGCAGCTCTGTGTATTTTTCCAGTGTCACCACCATTTTATCACCTTACCATGAGCAAAAGAACAAATAAAGGTCCGGTCAGCAGCAGCAGTGATGAGGACAACACCAATAGTCTTTGTGCTCTACCAACAGCAAAAGTGCCATTTGGAGTGAGGCAAACAAGATCTGGTCGTATTGTTAAACCAATACATTTAAGTCCATTTTCTAAAGCACCTAATGTACTGAATAAAAAAACAACAAACTCCTTCTAGTATATCTGCTCACCAACCAATATGTTCTACACCCAGTACCAGTAGTGATGGTGGTAGCAGCAGTATCGGACAGTCTTCTGCTACAAAGAAGCTTGCTCTCCCCCTTTTTCTGAAATGCAGAACAAGTGCACATTCTATAGCTAATAAGAATAATGATACCAGTGGTAGCAGCAGTACTCCTCTTGTCAGTACAAACATTCCCAGCAAAACAACAACTGTTGTTATCACAATTGCTGCTAGTGTTAATATAACAGAGAAAAATAATGACTTGATTGCTACTACTGATGCTACTTCTAGTGATACTGCCACTGCCTCCATTGTCTTAGAAACAAGTGACCTGCCATGTACTGCTAGGAAACAGCATGCCAAATCCAGTGCCACCACCACTCCAGCAGCATCAGCTAAGTAAGCAATAACCCATGACAGGGTGTGTGGTTACTGGGGATTAATCAACACCCTGGGTGCTTTGTGAGGCATGAGGTGAAGCCTGAGCATCCTCACAGCACCCAGGGTGATTAATCCCAATAACTCCACACCACAAATGAATATTACACTTATAACAGGCTCCCATAACTTTCCAAAATATTATATATATTTTTTGTAAATATAGAAAAGTTTCCATCTCAATATTGTATCCTTCCACTTACAATGATACTGAATAAAGTAGTCTGGATTAATTGTGTTGTTTTCTTTACTGTTCCTCAGTTTAACATACTGGTACAATGATACTAAATAAAATAGTCTGTGGAATAATTGTGTTGTTTTCTTTACTGTTCCTCAGTTTAACATACTGGTTTTGGTGAAATTAACGCAGTTTTCTTATTTAAACTGGAATTATGTACTCATTTTATACTGTGGGCACACATGCCTCGCTTGTTTGTGCTGTTCCATCACTGACGATTCTCAGTTGGGAGCAGTTTAACATGAACTGTACGTGTCTCCAAAGTATAAAATGAGTACACAATTCCAGTTATAAATAAAAAGCCAGTATGTTAAAGTTACGAACAGTAAAGAAAACAAGACAATTAATCCTCAGACTACTGCCACAGTGAGACCGGGCGAAGAGATGGAGATTTGTTGGTTCTGTGTCACAGAACACGAAGCAGTGGCCGCAGACACAGCACAGTTCTGCAGTGCAAGAGCATCACTCTGTCACTCGGTGCATCTCATTATGTGAGACAGACAGGAATATTTGCCAAAAGAAAACCATCTGAAGTAGCGAGAGAGAGACACACACACAAAAAGCGGACACCGATGACACCCAGCGAACAGGACTTCAAACTGTTGTGTGCCTATCTCTCTGTCTCTCTCTCTCTTTCTGTGACATACTATGCTGCTTTGCACCCACTTTCTGTCTCCTTCACTCACATCGGACCACACAACTGTGGACACACAGCTGCTGACATCTGCTGGGGGGGCCTCCTGTGTCTCGCTGTCAGTACCCCAGTCTGCGATCACTATGCACACACTGTCAGTGCCACAAAGAATTATGCATTCCATGGGTGACTCTGCTGCCACTGATTTCTCTCCCTTCTGAATGGTGCGGGACCTGCTTTGTCTTCACTTGCATGGGTCAACTACTCCTGCTCCCCCGAACTGCCCTCCACCTGGGATCTTCTGGGCTCTACGGTAACCCACTCCCTTCTCCACAACCTCCGTGCTACCTCCAGCTCTCTGTTCTCACTCCCCTGAACCTTCCTCCAGCTCTCTGCTCCCACCCCTTCCCCCGAACTGGGCCCATTCAGGGTGCTCTGTCTTCCCCTCTGTCTGCTCTTAGTGGCCTGGCCCTGCCACCTAATGTGCGGCACCTCACTGCTCTCTTCCACCCCACTTCCCCCAACTGGCCAGGACATAAAACAACATTAAGAACTACAGTGTCTGCTGGGGCTGGAGGCTGGGAACCAACTTTTTGCCCTCTCGCCACATACCGGCACAAGTCTCCAAGGTCTGGGGGGGGCGGGTTCTGCTGCTGAAAAGAGAGAGCCACTCAGTTGAAAACACTGTGGGTACTCCATGCTGCTCCAGTTCTGTCAGGCACATGTCCTGTCAGAACTGCCAAGATATACATTCCTCCTGGAGAACACTGATCGCTGCTGGGGAGAGACTCCCTGCACCTGAACAAGTTCTGACAGCTAGACATGAGTAGGGATTTCATCTACAACCTACTCACTCTAGCTGTGGGTATAACAGGGATTAATGTATGCCTCCCATGATGCTTCTTCTCCAATCAGAAACATCAGACATATAGCCCATGTTATAATTCAGACTGTAGTTCATCTACCTTACTTAAAGAACAAGTGCTTAGTAAGGGTGTATATCTTAAAGAATGAAGGTTTGGGGTTTACATACCTCTGCAATCATTCGGTTTGCTTTTGTTTCTTTACTTACTTTTTCATAATTTTATTTGTACGTTTCCAACTGCTAGTGAAAACAGAATCCTATGGAATCCTTGGACAATGATGTCAGAAACTCTACTGGCAAGGCTGCCAGTGTATTTCAATGGGAAACTACAAATCTGTTTTCAGATTTTTATGGAGAAATAACACTTCCTGCCACCAAAATATTATATATTTATTAGAAATATGAGATTTTTAATAACATGCACTCTTTTGTTACAATTTAGCAGGTGACATTTTCTTCGTAACCAGATTTTACTTGGAAAGAATAAAAGAGAAACGAATCATCATTTTTAAAAATGTAAAATCATACAGATGGAGCACAATAGTGCAAACATATAAAAGGCGAAGTTTGTTGATGAAATAAGTATCAATTTGTTTTGAAAAAAGATAGAAAAATGTATTTAGTTTCACATTGAAATACACTGTTCTCTTAAAGCAGCAGTGCAATGAAAAAAGTTATTCTCAAAAGTTATTTTCTGCTGTGGTTATAAAAAATATTGGCAGAACTGTTGATTTGGGTTTTTCTGGATGCTTCCTATGCCATGTACCGTACATTTGCATTTTTGTCTGGATTCTTACCCTCCTTGGGTCCTCAATATTATTTCTATGTAAAAATGAGCCGTCCATCTTTTTTTTCTTGAGAAATAATTATTTTAAAACTTTCATAAAAATCTTAAATGATAATGAAAATTGAAAATTTTACCACCAAACTAAACGGGAAGACATCTGGCATCAATTAGAAAGAAAAAAAGGTGGGGTCAAATGTTAACCCATTTTCGTTGCATTGCTACTGCACTTTAAGTAGCTGGCAGTTTCTGACATCACAATACCAGAATTCTACTGAATTCTTTTTTACTAGCAGTGTATGAAAAGCAGAGGTGAAAATCCACTTGTTTCATTGCACTTTTTTTATTATAAAGTTGAAACTAATTACTAACACATCAAAATACAGTAAATAAAATAGTTTTCTATTTATTAGAAGTAAACACCTGCTCTTTAACACTTGCAGTTCAAATGATGATATTGGAAATGAGTTAAATGAAACAGATTTTTTAGACCTCTCTTTTCCTTTTGAAGATAAGAGAAATGACAGTGACACTAGTGTTAGTATTTCACCAGCAGCACCAACGTCTGCTTTCTGCTTTATTCCTGTCTAATTTGACTCAAAAATCTTCAGCAAAAAAAGATTCTTCATCTTCTTCACACAAGACACATTGTTCCAGGGTCACATCCTCTGTATGGCAGCATTTTACTTTGTATCCAGAAAATGTCACAACAGCTATCTGTATACACTGCAAAGCTCGTATTAGTTGAGATTTGACAAACAAGCCATCTAGTCACCACGGGTTTATGAAATCATCTAAGACAATGTCACCGTGAATTATGTATCAATAGTTCTTCAGACAGCCAAGGGATCAAGTGGAAGCAAACCACTATAATGCGAACCTTTGAATCTAGGCAGTTTTTCTTTCGTCTAATCACCCTGTCTCATACAAAATCACAACACGCAGAGGAGAGATGATCGTTCTTGACCTCCAGCCTTTCTCTCTTGTTGAATATACTCATTTCTAAAGGCTTGTAAAGTTACTTGAACCCTGTTACAGTCTTCCATCTCATCCAACATTTAGCCGTACTATCATACCTTCCATTTATACAGCAGTGAAAAACAAAATTTGTGAAAAAATAACGTGTGCTGAAAGTGGTATTATTCACTTCACTTCTGAAATCTGGACAAGCAGTAGTGCTTGTAATGCATACATGTCTTTATCAGCTCACTGGGTGCAGTTTGCTGGAAAATAAATGAAGTGCAGAATGCTGCTGGATCAAATCCGGACACAGGTTGTGCTATGGCATTGTGAAAAATGGCTTTTTTGAATGTTGCAGTTTTTTTTTTTCTGTATGTAGTTTTTTGTGGTGTTTTTCCATTTTTATCCCATAACGCAGCCCCCTACCTCAGATGCGTGCATGCACGTGGAGGTGTATGTACACTATGTCTCGAGGTACCCACCCACTACGTGTCACCCAGCCACCTACGCTGACCACCGGGCCTCCACCCGAAGGCAGCAGGACTACAGAGTGGGTGGCAACCACCCTCCAGAGAGGAGAGCTGCCTTCTAGCTGTTCAGTCCTGCTCCGAACCTCCCCCCAGCCTGCTTTCCAATGACCTGAGTCCATTCCCGAACCTGGGTCACCAGCATGGTGCGAGGTAAGGCATCCAGTGCCTCTGTCCTCAGCGCCACTGGGCCGGCTGCATGTTGTGGTTTTTGAGGGAGAACATACTGCTGCCAGTATCTTGCTCAATACAAAAGCCATGATGAATAAATGGATCTATGCAAACAAATTAAATCCTGGAATGTTTGTTACTGACAATGCTGGAAACATGTTGAAAGCAATCAGTGATGGGGGTTATGAACATGTTCCCTGTTTTGCACACACTATAAATCTTGTTGTGCATAACACTGTCGGTGGTAATAAAGTGGTATGTAATTTACTCAACGTTGCATGAAAATTCTGTGGTTATTTTCATTATTCAGTAAAATCAAATGAGTACTGGAGCAATATCCCCCCCAAAAAATAAAAGTCCACAGCACTGCTTGATCCAAGATGTCAAGACCAGGTGGAATTCAACATTTTATATGTTGGAACGGCTGCTAGAGCAAAAACTGGCACTGCATGCAATGATGATTGAGCATGATATTGGTGGCAGTATAACTCGAATGCAGAGTGATATAATAGAAGCTCCTGTTGATCTGTTAAGACCGTCTGAACAAGCAACAAAGGACCTGAGCGTTGAATTGTCTTCCCTAAGTCAGGTCATACCTATGATACGCATCTTGTTGCGCAAGATGGAAGCATTCCACCAAAAAAAGGATGTTCCTCAAGAGGTTGCCTCTCTTGCAAATGTTTCCATTGAACAACTTCACAGGCATTTTGACAGAGTCTTTGAAGACAAAAAGTATGTTCTTGTAACAATTCTTGACCCTCGTTTGAAAGTGTCTGTTTTACCAAAGGAAGTTGCAGCATCTTTTAAAAATGATTTAGTCAGGGAGGTTCATTACTAAAGATGCTATGCCTACTTTTGGTAACATGGAAGGTCAGTTTGCTGATGGTACTGGTAATGATGAGTGTCACTCTCAGGAAAATGAATGGTATGGCACTGTATTTGGCAATGCACAGGCAGTAGGTGAAACCACTACAGCTTCAACACTACAATCTGGGTGTGACATGTGGTCTCACATCAGTCTTTTAGAAGACTCAGATGAAGACTCTATCTTTAGGAATACTAATAATGCTGAGAATATAGTGGTTAGTTACTTGGGGCAACAAAAGCAACACTTCAAAACAGATCCCTTAAAATATTGGATGTCAAAAAAGATGGTGAGGCCTGCATCAACTCAAGTAGCTGTGAAGTATTTAGGCTACCCTCCCATAAGTATGCCTTCTGAAAGAATATTTAGTACTGCAGGTGATGTGCAAATGCCGGCCCAGATGTGCCCAGGATCTCCCTCCAGAGCCGATCCGATGACAGCAGGTAGGCACTTCACACTTAGGAGCCAGCCGCCGAGGGAGGGCGGAATCAGCCCCGGAGTTAGTACCGGGGGCGAGCCTGCCTGTAGTCGTTCGGTGGGGAGGGGATCAAGGGGAGATGCGTGGGTTCAGGCTGGGAGTAGGGCGGACTCCGAGTGGGCACTCCTGAAGGAAGCCCGGGGGTGTAGGTGAATAAACAAAGTAAAAAAAAAAAATAACTAAACCAAAATGAAATAGTACAATGTGCAATGCTAGGCAAGAGGCTCAAAGTCATAGTAATTTGACATGACCTGCAATCACCAACCTTTTCTTTAAATTTTTTGTCTCAGAAGGTACAGTAGCAGAGAAATCTGGGTGGATAACCATAGTATATCTCATGCAATGCATCATTTATGATATGTGACACTGGGCAAGATGCACAAGGTAAAAACAACATGTATGTCACTAACCCTGTATGTTAAGCTTTTGGGAACTTGATGATAACTCATTAATGTAACCTATTAATGTACCTATTAATGTAGTATGTTCATCATATATTATGAATGAAGACTTTATTTCTGATAACTCAAATACCCTTGATATTTTTATTTATTTATTTATTTATTGAATTCTTGGATTACAAATACTTTTGAGCAGAAACTGCTCGTTTACAAAGGTTCCACATCAAAGGATGAGGGTCAACGTACATACAGAGGTAGTAAAAGAATGCACAACAAACAACCAAAACAACTAAAAGAAAAAATAAAGATACTCAGTTATAACATACTTTGAGATAACATTCATAAAATGAGCAGCTTGAGTAGGCAGCCGGCTGCAGTAACAATAACAAGATAGAGGGCACCATAGGCAGTTAGTATTGCAGGCATGCGACCGGGCGAGGAAGTTGGCAGGCTAATGGGCTACTGTCCGACGGTGGTGCAAAATGTCTTGTACCAGTGCAGATGTGAAGCGGAGAAAGAGGTCTAAGAGGCCCGGTGCCAGAGGGAATAAGACTGGGAAAGGCGGGCTATAGAGACATGAGTGAGCTGGGAGGTGTTTAGAGATCTCTGTTCAGAGAAGCAGTCACGTTGAGTGGCAGAGGTGAGGTAAAGTTTAAGATTCCTTTTGAAGGGTCCAAGTGTAGTAGAGGAAAGTGCTTCTTTATTGAGGAATTCAACCATTGCTGGCTCTATAGATAAGGACCGCTGACCCATGGAGAGTACGACATCTGGGAACCTGAAAGGTTACAGATTGGGTACCACGTGTTTGTTGAGTGCCACTGTAGATAGTAAGGAGTGAGCTAACACCAGGTGGCATGAGACCAAGGAGAATCTTTTTGGTAAGTAAGCAGGTCTGGTATTTTATTCTGCTGTGTAGGGGTAGCCAGCTGGCCTGTGCATAGAAGTCACAGGTGTGAGTTTGTTGGGCTGCACCCATCAGTAGTCTACAGGCTTTGTTGAGAGCAACTGAGATCCTGCAGAGGGCACTTGTTGAGGCAGAGCCATAGATGGCAAGGCCGTAGTCAATGATAGAGGTGACAGAGCTGTAGATGGCTAGTTTAAGGGCATCCTCAGGCATACAGTGCTTGTGTTTGTGTAGTAGTCCAATCTGTATATTGGCGGTCTTGGCAACAGTGTCAATATGCCGAGTGTAGGAGAGGGTACTATCCAGGGTAATACCAAGGTACTTGAACTCTTTGACATGTTCAAGTGGGTTCCCAGCGTGGTTCTTGATGGTGAGGACAGAGAGTTGTGCCTGCTCTGTCGGTTACAGAAGGACATGGCTTTAGTCTTGCTGTGGTTCAGGACAAGTTTATGAGAATTGAACCAGTCTTGATGCGATTGAAGTCGAGCTGCAGCTGGGATTCAAGGACTGTAATGTCATGGTGGCTGGAAAACAGGACTGCATCGTCTGCGTATAGTAATATGTTTGGTGGAGGCACTGGAGAGATTGTTGATGAGGGAGAAGAGTAGAGGCTCAGAATAGACCCTGGGGGACTCTGGGCGGACGGTTTCTCATCGAAGAGATCCTCAATCCTTACACGTTGGATCCGATTATCAAGGTAGCTGGTGAACCATGGAAGGGCATCACTGGAGATCCCAATGGAGGACAGTTGCTTAGCAGTAGGGGGTGGTTAACTGTGTTGAATGCCTTGGGAAGGTCTATAAATACTGCCCCTCCACAATTCCCTTTGTCAAGCGTGGCATGGATGAAGGTTGTAAATTACAGTAGTGCAGTGGTGGTGCTGAGCCCTTTTCTGAAGCCATGCTGCTCTGGGCACTGTACATTGTAGTTATCCAGGAATTCAACTAGTTGGTCCGACACTATTCGCTGCAGCGCTTTGGATAGTGGGGGGAGGAGTTACATAGGTCTGTAATTGGTGTGCAGTGTCCTATCTCCGCTTTTGTGAACCAGTGTGACAGTGGCTTTCTTCCAGAGAGAGGGGAAATGGCCCAATCTAAGCAAGAGTGCTGTTGTGCTGTTATTAACTATTATACAATGTCAAATAAGAATGCTGGCCTCTGACTGGCCTGTCTGGGACTGGAGCTGTGATGTTATCCTGGCATGACATCACGGCTGTAGTACCAGCACACTAATGACTGCATGTAACTTTAAAAAAAAATATTGCTCCGCTATGAGCAGCTTCCCCGGTCCCTGCTTTGCTGCTCTGCTCACACAACCAGAAACCGGCCCCCAATGCACCGACCATAACCCCAGAACAAAACCAAGACAATAACACTCACAGCCCTCATACAATTAAATAAAATCCCCGATTTTCCTCTATTTCAAAGTAAAAAATGAAGCCATCGCCCCATCAGCTTCACTACACTGCACTTCCCGTTTCAGCAAGATCAGTTAGCATGTGCTTTTTAAAAGCAAACCATGCTCAGCGCCATCCGTTCTGATCATTCTGCCATTTCTTTAGTTTCATTGTTCTCTCCCGGTACAAGCACACAAGTTATGTACCAGGAGAGCCAAACAAACTGTCATCCTGAAAATGAGTGCGGGTATACAGTACTGAGAACACTGTCTGGGAAACACTGCCACTTACCAGCCATCATCTTCTTCTCCCTTTACTCTTTCAGCCGGGGTAGTGGGTAGCCACTATTTCCAAACTGAACAGCATCTGAACTGATTGTAAGAACATGGGGGGGGCATGTCTGTCTTCAACATCACAGCAGTATAAATTCTGAGACAGGGAAAAGAAAGATGGATAACTGTAGCAGGGTACAAAACCACAGTAATTGCAACTCCACTTGCTGGTCAACACAGTCAATCCACACTATTTTTTATAAGAAGTATACATACCCCTTGGAAAAATCAGAAAGAAACAAACCTTCAAGTGTACTTTTTCATCTTTTTCTTCTTTTTTTTTTTTTTTAAAGAGCCATTATATAGCAGGAATAATGCACTCCAGGGTGTGTGTTGTGCTGGGATAACGTCTCTTCTGGGGTGATAATCACAGCAGGCGTGATGTTATCCCAGCATGACACACACCCTGTCATGCATTATTCCTTTATTACAAGAGTCTGAAATGGCCAAAATGTTTTTTTTATCATTAATAATACAAGAACTTAATACAAATATCAGAAATCAGTCTTTTGCACATCCCTAGTTTACACCCATTAGCCAACTGAACACTGTTGTCGTCAGCCTTTTAAGCACTGACTTTTGAGATGCAAGCCTCCTGCATGTGTACATTACTGGCTTATACAGTACACACCTACAGAGCCCCCTACACTACAGTAACAATATGTTCAGTTTGCGCATGCGTACAAGCAAACACAAACATTTTAATATCAGCTTAAGAAGCTGTTACATTATGTGACTTCCTGAAAAGGGGATTTTCTGAAGGAAAATTAAAGTGTAACAGAAATGTCTGACATAAATGTATCTGCCAAATCCAGACTCAAACATGATAGAATTGCCAAATTTAGAAGGGAAAGACACATTTTGTGAGCAAAAATTCTGAACAGTTTAGAGGTATGTTTAGTTACTGGCATCAGTACATAGATACATAGATACATAGACAGTGTCAGCAGATAAGGGCCTATGGCCCACCCAGTCTGCCCATTTAAGTTTCTAAGTTCAGTTTATGTTTTCCAAGAAGTCTGTTGCCCTTTACCCCTGACCTCCAGAATTCCTTTATGTCTATCCCATGCATTATTAAATCCCGTGATTGTTTCGGCCCCCACCACTTCCTCTGGCAGGGTGTTCCACTTGTCCACCACCCGTTCTGTGGTAATTCTTCCTCACGTTTCCTCTGAATCGTCCTCCCTCCAACTTCATCCCATGCCGTCTAGTCCTGGAACATCTTTTTCGCTTAAAAATAGTGCATTCCTGCACCCTGTTCTTCCCTGTAAGATACTTGTATGTCTCTATCATATCCCCTCTCTCCCTCCTTACCTCCAGGGAGTACATGTTCAGTGCCTTCAACCTGTCCTTATAGAACTTGTGATGCAATCCATGCACCATCTTTGTTGCCCTCCTCTGAACCTTCTCTACCCTGTCTATGTCCTTACGTAGGTAAGGTCTCCAGAACTGTACAGTGTACTGCAGGTGCGGCCTCACTAGTGTCTTGTATAGTGGAATTATGACCTCCCTTTTCCTGCTGGTGATGCCCCTGCCTATGCATCCCAGCATCCTATTTGCTTTACCTGCTGCCTTGTCACACTGTTTCCCTGCCTTGAGGTCATCAGAGATGATTACCCCAAGGTCCCTTTCCTGCTTGGTGCATGCTATATCCTCACCCCCCCAACTGATATATTGTGTCAGGGTTTTTGTGCCCCATATGCATTATCTTGCACTTCCGTGCATTGAATTTCAACTGCCAAACCCCTGACCATTCTTCAAGTTTCTGCAGGTCCCTTCTCATTCTGTCTACACCCTCTGGTGTGTCTACTCTGTTACAGAGCTTTGTGTCATCAGCGAACAGTGAAATTCTGCCTTCTAGGTCCTGCGCAATGTCACTGATGAAGATATTGAACAGTACCAGTCCCAGCACTGATCCCTGTGGTACCCCACTGGTCACTCTTCCCTCTGTGGAGTGACAGCCATTTACCACCACCCTCTGTGTCCTGCCACCCAGCCAGTTACCTACCCACCACACTACTGTCCTGCTCACACCCACATTCCCCAGTTTGTGCAATAGTCTTCTATGTGGCACAGTGTCAAAGGCCTTGCTGAAGTCCAGATAGGCCATGTCCACTGCCTCCCTGATCCACCTCCCTAGTCACCCAGTCAAAAATTCAATGAGTTGGTCTGACGCGGCCTCCCCTGGTGAAACCATGCTGCCTTGGGTCCTGTGGTCCATTGACAGCCAGATGTTCCACAATCTCTCTCCTTCAGTAGTGCTTCCATGATCTTCCCACTACAGGTGAGGCTGACTGGTTTGTAGTTTCCTGCTTCCTCTTTGTTCCCACCTTTGTATAAGGGGACTACATCTGCTATCCTCCAGTCTTTGGGTACCTCTCCTGTTTCCAGTGATCGGCTAAACAGGATAGCAAGAGGTTCAGCCACCACCTCTCTTAGTTCTTTAAGGACCCTGGGGTGCACCCCATCTGGCCCCATTGCTTTATCAACTCTTATTACTTCCAGTTCCTTCAGGACCCTTTCTCGTGTAAAGGGGCTTGTGTCCATTTCTGCACTATTCTCACCTCTTGTACTCCGTTCAGACCCATTACCCTCCTCTTCCTCAGTAAAGACTGAGCAGAAATACCTGTTCAATATGTCAGCTTTACTGTTGTCATCCTCCACACAGCCCCCATCCTCCCCCTTCAGTCTCACTATCCCTCCCTTTGCCTTTCTTTTTTCACTTATGTACCTGTAAAAGGTTTTGTCCCCTCTACCCACTGATTTTGCAATGTGTTCTTCTGTCTGAGCTTTGGCTTTCCTTACTGACCTCCCTGCCTCCCTTTGCTTCTCCTGGTACTTCTCCCTATCCCCTTCTGCCTGTGTCTTTTTGTACTGCCTGTAGGCCAACAGCTCCTTGCCTTGTCCACTGTGCTACTTTCAGTGAAGTTACCAGCCAAAAAATACATGCACAAATGTTGAAAATGTAAACTAGTGGCCTGGGGGCCACCAAGGTCCTCATAAAATCTTTGGATTTTTGTGCATTCTCGTGCATTTTGGGGGTCATTTGTAACAGGATTTGCTAGCATGCTGCCCTCTTCTCCAAGTCCAGCAACTTGCACTTTTATCCCCTCTCAGACCCAAAGTCCAATAGTTCAGCATGTTGATCAGGAATCCACCTCTTGATAGCTCAGTCTGAACCAGTTGCTCCTGAGCAAGCACCTGGCAAAACTGCTTGATGCCAGGGTTTCATTTCCACCAGTGTTCAGTTCAAGACACTTCAATGCATTTCAGATACCCTCAGAATGCAATCAGAACATGTGCTGTGCTGACAGATGTTCACAACCAAGTGAGGAAGACTGGAGTACAAGTTTTGATAGCTGTCTAAATCGCCTGCACTTAAGTCCTGGCAGTGGGATGCCAAGGCTGAGTTGCGGCCCCTGCTCCTCTCAAGGTATTCTGCCCAATATCACAGCACTCTCTTCATAAATAAATACATTGAAACAAAAGATAATGAAGACAGAACATAATAATAATGTATTATTTTCACCTAAAAAGACAAATGCCAATAATATACTTTGCCAACAAGCAATCATTAAATTAACTGAGTATATAGTTTTGGGGCCCAAACTACATCCTCAGTAAAGTTTAATAATTCATTGGGGTGACATAGTCACTCAGAAGAATGCCAACTACTACAAAATGCGTTTAGAATCCTTACAAGTCAGATATATGTACTTTAAAGAGCCCTCACCTTAGTCCATGACTTTTACTCAATCTTTTGAAAAAGTTTGAACTTGAACCCCGCCTTACTGAAAATTAAAGTGCAGCATTCGGCCAGTCAGGAACTCTCCTGACCCTGTGCTTCCATCCCCCAACCAGCAGCTGCAGAGGCTGTGAGTGCTTGCTCACACTGATTGGGCTGTGCAAACGCTAGAAATCTAGGAAATAAGATTTCAGACCTAGAGGTCATCATGGCAGAGGCCAACCTGGATATTGTGGCCATTACCAAGTCATGGTGTACTGAAAACCATGACTGGGATATGGCCATACCAGGCTATACTGTGTTCAGGAAGGACTGGGTGAGAAGGAAAGGAGGGGGTGCGGTGCTTTGTGTGAGGGAATGCATAAAAGCTATGGAGATACGGGGAATACAGGGGGAGGCAGAAGTACTGTGTCTCACCCGGGAGATGGGGAATGGACTCACTGTTCGCACTAGAGTGACCTACAGACCACAAGCACAAGAGAAGGAATTAGATAATGTACTGGTGGAAGCACTGGCAAGATGGCAGAAAAGGGTGAGCTGCTGATGGTGGGGGCTTCACTGTGCACCAAGTGGGAAGGCTAGGTTTCTTTGAATGTGTGGCCGTATGTGGGGGTCTGGGCACAGGTTGCAGGATTTTCCTGATTTACCGCCCCTCCCATGGTGACGGGAGAATTCCTGCAGGAAGTAGCTGACTTTGTCATCGGTAAGACGTTGGAGTCCCCCTAGATGTTTAGTTTTGGGGAACTTCAATGTCTGGGCCGACGACGAATCCTCTATGCTTGGTTACAACCTCCTCCAGTTGATGTTATCTCTTGGCCTGTCACAAGAAGTTTCTTCCATGATCCACCAGGGTGCCACATGTTGGACCTAGTGTTCTCACTTGGGCTTGAGATTAGCAATCTCAAGACTGATCGGGTCATTTGGTCCGATCATTGCACAGTGGAGTTTTCATTGGGGGCCCCCCCCAAGAGCCAAGGGTGTAGACAGGCATACTCACTGTACACATTTGTGTACAGATTTGTTGAATGCCTGTCACAAACCATAAGCCACTCTATTAATATTATCATTCTAATCTGTAGTATTTGGGTTAGTGTAAGCCACTGAGGAGGGTCTGAAGCATGTATAACCTCTTTAGAGAGTAGAGGAATCATCTGACAACAATCTGACTTGTTTGGAAGGGGGTGCCATTTGGAAGGGATGTGTACATTTTTTAATTGGGAGGGGGTGTAACTGTTGGAGATTGTGTACAAAATGGAAATTTCTGGCTACACTCCTGCCAAGAGCCCTCCCCCTGTCGGGATGGTGGACTACTGCCCTTTCAGGGGTTTGACCCTGGAGGGATTTCTGGCGGCAGCAGATCTATCCAGGGTGGGTAGTGCATGCGTAGGGGGTGCAGGCAAGGCTGTTACCGCCTATAATCGGGTGATGTCAGCTGCTATCGACTCTCTCGCACTGGTCCATGTATGACCCAAATCCTCTCAGTTGAGGTCCCTGTGGTTTCATGGGGAGCTCAAGGTGAAAATTGTGGGTCAGAGGTTAGAGCGCTGCTGGTGGAGGTCCGGGCTTGATGAGGACTGACTGGTCCTGTGTTCTCATTTTGCTGAGTATCAGGGGGCAATCACCTGTAAGAAGGAAGAGTTCCTGACCAGAAAGATTGCAGCCAGGAAGAACTGACCAACTGTGCTCTTTTGGACTCTGGAAACGTTACTAAAACCAGCCTGTCTGCAGTTGAAAAAAGTCTTTTCTGATGCTCTATGCGAAGAGTTCACTTGGTTCTTCTCGGACAGGGTGTTCACCATCCGGCAGAATGTTCTGCCAGTGTGCTACATTGTGAACAACAGTGATTGTTTTCGGTATTTGGAGAGTGCTCCGCCTAGTTGGGGGGAGTTTAAATCAGTGGAGGTGTTTGAGGTCATTGATGTTGCCTCGGGCTAAAGCACACATATTGTGAACTGGACCCCGTGCCAATGCATTTCCTTATGAGTTGTGTCGACTCCGTTGGCCCGGTGTTTGCCTTGCTTGTCCGGTACTCTATCTCATAGGGGGTCTTTCCAGATGCCTTGAAGTAGGCACTGGTTAAGTTGCTTCTGAAGAAACCATCACTAGACCCTGACACCAAGGCAAATTACCGCCAATCTTCAACCTCCCATTTTCAGGGAAGGTTGTTGAGAAAGTTGTGGCACAGCAGCGAGAGGAGCACCACATGACCTTTGACCTTTATGAGACGCTCTAGTCTGGGTTTCGGGTGAGGCATAGCACAGAAACCACTTTAGTTCAGGTGAATAATGACCTCCTCAGGGCTTGAGATGAAGGAGAGGGGATAATTCTCGTTCTCCTCGATCTCTCCTCAGCATTTGACATGGTAGACCATTGTGTATTGCTTGACTGCCTGAGGGAATTTTGTGGACTCGCCAGCACTGTCATCTGCTGCTTTGAGTCCTGTCTCTTGAACAGGAGGTAACAGGTAGTGATGGAGAATTTCTCCTCCCCTAGCCTCCTGTCATGTGGAGTACCTCACGGTTTGGTCCTGTCACCAATGTTGTTTGCCTTGTACATGTTGCCCCAGGGAGCACTCATTAGGAAGTACAGTTTGGATTTTCATTGTTATGCCAATGATACCCAACTATATCTTTTTTTGGCCCCTGGGACATCCAATGTGGTGGAAGTGCTGAATAGATGCCATGCTGAGATCAATGATTGGATGGCCTGTAGCTGGTTGCAACTGAATCCCGATAAGACCAAGGTACTGGTGGTGGAGTCAAATAGAAGACATTATAGGATGTTCTCTGGTGCAGCAACTGGGTTATTCCTGGGATCTGTGCCATTGAAGGCCTCCTGTAGGGTGCATGACCTGGGTGTGACCTTTGATAGTGCATTGTCATTTGAAGCACAGGTGTCATCCGTTGTCCTGACCAGCTTTTACCATCTTAGGAACATTGCCAGAATCAAGCCCCTAGTTTTGCCTATGGACTTCCCCACATTGGTATATGCCTTTGTAACATCTAGGCTTGATTACTGTAATGCACTCTACTTTGGGGTCTTGGGAGGTACCCTCTGCAGGCTGCAACTAGTGCTGAATGCAGCTGTCAGGTTGTTGATGGGGCAGTCTAAATACTGCCACATCTCCCCGGTGCTGTGTGAACTGCACTGGCTGCCGGTCAGGTGGAGGATCCTCTTAAAGGTGGGCTTGCTCACCTTTAAGGCCCTACTCAGGCTGGGCCCTGGATACTTGTCTGACCTTCCAACACCTGCTGCCTTGGTCCGCTCCCTCTGTTCTTCCTCTAGGAGCCTTCTTGCATCTCCCAGGATGAGGCTAAAGACCACTGGCGACAGAGCGTTTAGTGTCGCTGGCTCCGTTCTGTGGAACTTGCTGCCTACATCTGTAAGGGAGGCCCCTTCAGTTGAAGTGTTTAAGGCCCGCCTCAAGACCCTATGGTTTAGTCAAGCTTTCCAAGACACTGTCTATTAGTACTTATTTCTGGGATAGCCTCTTTTAATGACTACTACTATTTTTAACTGTTTTATTATTTGGGTTATTTATCAGTGTTTTGTTTGTATGTGCTGTATTTTATGAATAGTGTGTATTTATTTGTACAGTGCCCAGAGCCTCCAGGATTGGGCAACTTGAAAAATAAACTTTGCTTTGCCTAGCCTGCTGGATGTAGATTGGAGCCTTCCAGCAGCAGCTTCAGCTAGAAGCAGGGACATCTTGATCTCTTTGCGGCGGGTGTTCTTCAGGCAACTAGTCAGTGAATCCACTCATGATGGGGTAATACTGGACCTGGAACTCACTAACAGGGACAGTATTGCAAATGTGAAGGTGAGAAGCCACCTGGGGACCAGTAATCACTGTATGTTGTGGTTCAATATAAGGACTGCTGTGAAATCGAATCTCACAAGAGCAAGAGTCCTGGACTTCAGGAGGGCAAATTTTATAAAGATGGGTAAATGCCTCAGGGATGACCCAGCAGGGAGAATGACCTGGGTTGGGTGGAGGAACAGTGGGCGAAGCTAAAAGGGAGCATAGTAAAGGCAGCAAACCTCTGTGTCAAACAAGTGAACAAAAGCAAGAGGAAAAAGAGACTTCTGTGGTTCTCAAAAGAGGTGGCTGAAACGGTAAAGGCTAAAAGGGTAGCATTCAGAAGGTGTAAGGCGACACAGAGGGAAGAGATAGGGAGGTGTATCAGGAGAAACAGAGGAAAGCAGGTAAAACAGTAAAAGTGCAAAGGCACAAACTGAAGAAAGAATAGCCCAGGAGGTAATGAAAGATGACAAGACATTTTTTGGTATGTAAGTAAAAAGAAGATCAGAGGTGGTATTGTAAGCTTAAAAAAGGAAGGAGGACTGTGTAGAGGGGGGCCAGGAAAAAGCAGATAAATACTTGTTTTCAGTGTTCACAGAGGAAGGGAGTGGGCCACAAAAAAGTAAAAGAAGTTTAGGAGGGAGGGAGGGAGGTGGACACTAGTGATATTTTGGATGAGATATTCCTGAAGGGACTCGCTAATCTGAAGGTGGACAAAGCAATGGATCCAGGTGGGGTGCATCAAACGGTATTGAGGAAGCTCAGGGAGATACTGGCTGCAGCTTTGAGAGTCCTACTTAACAGCTCACTGAAAACAGTAGTTCCCTAATTCCCTCCTCTAAGCCCTGGACATTCCCTACCCCTTTTGCCGTTACCTTCATTTTACCAGTGCACCCCAAATTTCTAGCTCTCCTCCCTTCCCCAAATTACTCCCCCTTACTGGCTTTCCCTGATCTCTCACAGAATGTAAGGGACTCTGAATGCTCTACATGGGTCCCTTTCCTACCCCCCCAAGGGGCTTGTATCTCTTATCTACTCCCTTCCCCCACCATTCCTCCTATCTCCCTAGACTTGCAGTCCTCTGCAGGATTCTCAGTATCCTGAAGGGGCCCTACTGTGCCTAGGCACATCTCGTCTCCTTCTCCTCCCCCACTCTACCTTTTCTCCCTAGCCTTTGCAGTTCTCTTTCAGGGTTCTCAGCATCCTGAAGGGGTCATACTGGGCCTAGGCTTGTCTTCTCTCCTTTCCCTCCCCATCTACCTTTCTCCCTAGTCTTCGCAGTCCCCCTTGCAGGATTTTCAGCATCCTGAAGGGGTCCTACTGCTCCTAGTCTTGTCTCCTCTCATTCCCCTTCCCCATCTACCTTTCTCCCTGGCCATCGCAGTCTCCTTGCAGGGTTCTCAGCATCCTGAAGGGGTCCAACTGAGCCTAAGTATATCTCCCCTATTCTATCTAGCCACTATCTTGGCTTGCTATTACTACTAGCAGGGTTCAGTGCATTCTGATGGACTATTGATTAGGCCCCATCCCCTACAAAGGTGTGAATTCTCTTCCACTCAAGGGTTCAATTCTCACTCTCTTCCTCTCTGATCACTCTCTTAATCCCTATCTACTGACCTGCCCCAACCCTCTTGTATGGTACACCGCATACTGAAGGGTCCTCCCTTGGGTTAGGTCCTATTAGGTCCTATTCTCCCTCCTAGCATTGACCTGGTTCTCTCAAATGGAGATGGAGAGAGGATCACAGATGTAGAAGTAGGTAGCCATCTGGGAACTAGCGACCATCGAACAGTATGGTTCACAATAAACACAGCAATAGAGTCAAGCCATACAAAGGCAAAAGTACTGGACTTTAGGAGGGCTGACTTTGCCAAAATGGGTGAGTACCTAAGGAATGCACTAGCAAATGGGCAGGAAGGAGGGTGGAAGAACAATGGGGAATAATAAAAACTGCCATCACAGAGGTAACGAGCCTTTGTGTGAAGCAAATAAACAAAACAAAACGATGTAAGAAACCACTATGGTTCTCAAAGGAAGTGGCAGTGAAGGTTCAGAGAAAAAGAAAGCATTCAGGAAGTACAAGGAATCACAGAAGGAGCAGGACAGAGAACTGTATCAGTTAAAAGCAAAGGAGGCTGGGAAGGCAGTCAGAACAGCAAAGGCCCAAACCGAGGAAAAGATAGCCAACTCAGTTAAGAAGGGGATAAAACCTTTATAGGTACATCAGGAGCGAAGAAAGACCAAGGAGGATAGTGAGGCTTAATAAAGGGAGGGAGGGTGGGCAGAGGAGACTGTGAAAAGGCAGAGATACTAAACAAATATTTTGCTCAGTATTTACAAATGAAGAGGGAGGTACCTAAAACAAACAGTAGAAACACTCTGGATACAGAAGTTGATACCAGCCCATTTACAGAAGAAAGGGTTCTGAAAGAACTCTTAAAACTGAAGGTGGACAAAGCAATGGGGCCTGATGGGATTCATCCCAGAATTCTAAAAGAACTAAGGGTAGAACTAGTGACACCACTGACTACCCTTTTAACAAATCATGGGAGGATGGGGTGGTACCCGAGGACTGGAGGAGGGCAGATGTGATTCCCCTTCACAAAAGTGGGAGCAAGGCAGAAGCAGGAAACTACAGACCTGTTAGTTTAACCTCAGTGATAGGAAAATTATGGAATCACTTCTGAAGGAAAGAATTGTCAGTATCTAGAGGCCAGAGGGCAGGACCCTAGGCAGCATGGATTCTGGCCAGGAAGGTCATGCCAGATGAATCTAATAGATTTCTTTGACTGGGTGACCAAAGTAGTAGATCAGGGACGGGCTGTGGACATGGCCTACCTAGACTTTAGCAAGGCATTTGACACAGTCCCACACAAAAGATTAATACAAGTTAGCCAGCCTGGGGTGGGTCCCAAGATGACATCCTGGGTAAAGAATTGGCTGGAGAATAGGACACAGAGAGTAATAGTAAATGGAGTCCACTCAGAAGAAAGGAGGGTTACTAGTAGGGTACCGCAGAGTTCAGTATTAGGACCGGTCCTCTTCAATGTCTTTATAAGCGACATTGCAGAGGGACTGGAAGGAAAAGTATGTCTCTTTGCAGATGACACAAAGATCTGCAACAGAGTTGATGCACAGAGTGAGGTGAAAAGGATGAGAAGGGACTTGGCAAGGTTAGAGGAATGGTCAAATGTATGGCAGCTTAGATTCAATGTTAAGAAGTGCAAGGTAATGCACCTGGGAAACAAAAACCCAGGGGAAGAGTACACAATGGGGGGTGAGATACTAACAACAACAAAAATGGAAAGGGACCTGGGGTAGTCATATCAGATGACCAAAGGTGGGCAAGCAATGTGAGAGAGCAGCAAGGAGGGCTGGGGGATACTGGGATGGATGGAGAGGCATCACCAGTAGAAAACAAGAAGTTATTATCCCTCTGTACAGACAGCTGGTGAGACCCCATCTGAGTACTGTGTGCAGTTCTGGAGACCCAATCTCCGCAAAGACATTGACAGGATGGGAAGCTGTCAGGAGGAGGGCAACTAAAATGGTGCAGGGTCTGCACGGAGACATATGAAGAGAGACGAAGGAGCTTAATATGTATAGCCGAGGAAAGGAGGAGAGGGGACATGACAGAAACGTTCAAGTACCTCAAGGGAATCAACAAAGTCCAAGAGGGTAGCATCTTTCAAAAAAAGAGGTGTGCAAGAACAAGAGGGCACAATTTGAAGATAGAGGGGTGGCTCAGAGATAATTTAAGAAAGTATTTTTTCACAGAGAGGGTTGTGGATGCATGGAACAGCCTTCAGGAGGAGGTTGTGGAGTCAAAATAAGTGGTGGAATTCAAGCATGCATGGGACAGTCATAAGGCCATTCTATGGGGTGGGGGTAGGAAGAAGTAGGCTGCTGGTTAACTAGGATCTGCAGCTTATCCAGTAGGTAGGGAAATGGGCAGACTGGGTGGGCCAAGCGGTCCTTATCTGCCGTCAAATTCTATGTTTCTTATGTTTCACACTTCCTCCTTCTCTCTCCTTCCTCTTTAAATCCCTCCAGCCTTATCCCCTTTTCTATCTAGCCCCACAGCCTCCTTGCAGGGTTCCCCACATCCTGAAGGGGTCTCTCTGGGACACTGCCTGATCCCCTTCTCTCTGGTTCCCCTAGTTCCCTTGCAGGGGAGAGAGATATGCTGGCTCACGCATCACTACACTCTGGCTCAGAGAGAAATTTGAAGTGGAACATGGCCAGACTGCTACATGCTGACAACCCCTGCAGACTGTCGCACGTCCAACATGGCTAAATGGTGGATAACTGGTAAGTCCACGAAAAGGATAGTTATGGGGCTGGGGAAGTGCCACCTTGCATAACTGGAGAGAGCATAAATTACTGATTTAAAAAAAAAGGCACCCAGTTTGGCCAGTACAGCCATTTCTGCACATCCATCCAAATCCAGGCTGGTTTATCACACACACCCTATCTGCTGCTGCTTCACTTTCTGGCTCTGGGCTCCAGCCACACAGCAAGACTGGGCTAGCCAGCTACCATTCAAACTCAGAGTCATCCTTCCTCCTACCATCGCCACACTACTTCCTGCTGTCCTCTCCTGTTGAACCTATTTGTGAGGCCCCCCCCCCAACCAATTTGGGGATCTTAGCTGTTGGGCTCATGAGCCCTCAGCTGCACCCTCTGGCCTCTCTCTTGCCATTTTCACCCTCTGGTCCCCCAGGACTGCAGAATTGTAGACCAGCAGGGCAGTGCTGTGCTGCTGTAGGTAACCCTGGAGGGAACTGAATGCTGGTTCCCTGCTAAAGTGGTGCAGCTGCAGTGTTTCGTTCGTTCTGTGATCCTGTCCCAAGGACTGTGCTGTGGGTTGAGACTGGGAAAGTAGAGGACACCAGCACTATTTGGCATGACGACCCTGTTCCCTGACTACAGTGACTAGCAATGGGATCAGAAGCAAAGAGGAACTGCTGGTGCAAGAGCACCATCACATGCGCAAGTTGCACTGGTGCAAAAGAGCATGTGCTCCATTAATTCAGATCAGGCTGCATGCCTGCACCTGCCTTAGGTCTCAGACTTTTGGGTATGCAGTGGAGCCAGGACCCAATATATAAAGCACTATCAGGTGCAAATGAGTCATGATTCCAGGCCCCTGGGTTGTCAGTGTGGAATGGAATAAACAAACAGCACCACCAGTGTCATATTGGGAATCATGCCTGTGCAGTTGCCCCAGGAATGGAGCCAAAGCTCCAGAAAACAGTTTTCCAGCATGACTGCCAAATCAATCCCAGGATATGAAGTTGGATCAGAACACTCACAAAAAAGTCCTGTGGGGCAACAAACCAAGCAGCACAAAGACAGAAACCTGCAGTTTTAAAATGTAAACAGACATGCTAGCTGCTAGAAGAACTACTGAGCTGCAGGGACTCATGACAAGAGGCTTGGAACTTTGTGATTTGGTGGGAAGTAGCAGCCAATCACACAATGCCAGCAGAATCCCAGCAGCCAATTGGACACTGAGTTTCATATATTTTAAGAGTGAATGAACAGGTTACTTGGGTCTGCCTTTTGAGTTCAACCAGAGTTTAGGAGGAGCACTGTGAAGCAGACAGTCCTCTCAAAAACTGCAGCTGCCAGGCTCAGAGGAGTCTGTTAGCCCACAAATAAGAACTACTGAGGGGGAGGGTGTTTATGAGAAGCACCAGAAAAAGAAAGGCGAACAGAGTTGGAGATGGTTGATCTGCTTACAGAGCTTTTCCCAGCATGTAATTCAAACCCAACAATCAGGTCCAGGTCTCATAGGACACAAGCTTACAGAAGGTTTCCAGGGAGCCCAGAAAAACAAGACAACACAGAGGGGGAGCATTGCCGTGTGTGAACCTCTGCTGAAGAAGAGAGTAATAGTACAGTATGTTGTTCCCATCATTCACCCT
The DNA here is from genome assembly GCA_016271365.2 of Neoceratodus forsteri. NCBI lineage: Eukaryota > Metazoa > Chordata > Ceratodontiformes > Ceratodontidae > Neoceratodus > Neoceratodus forsteri. The sequence continues at coordinate 867,577,905 of CM028131.1, read as the reverse complement.
ATGCCAGGGTGTAGTTATCTGATTCTACACCTGCAAGGGGGAAGGAGGAGTCTGGGGTACAGCTTCTGTGGCGCAGCAACAGCCACCTAGCTGAGGGTGCAACTAAAGAACCTAGAGCCAAAGTCCTTTGTAGGACTGTGCCATCAACTGGATAGGCCCAGGCAGAAGACCTGCATGGCCATTCAGCACTGCTGTATGGAATACAGATTTTCCAAATTGCTTTCCAACTTTTCTTCAAGTACACCAACTTTCCATCACTCTGGTTAGCTACCAGCAACCCGGTAAGATGCCCATCACAACCTGAGAGCTCTCACCATGCCTTTGGGGGGGGGGGGCAGAAGCCAGACATAACTGTATTTGTGGGGACTGGGGCTGCCAGGGCCAGCCAAATACAGAATTTCAGTGTAGTACAAAATACTCCCCAATTGCTTCCATTTTCCCATATGTCCCCTTGTTTTACACTTCCCCTCATTTAAATGAGTTTGTTCATTCATGCATTTTACATTTAGTGAGCTGGGTATTGCTGTTGAGTCATGTGTCACTGTTTCAGTTAGTTTTCAGAGTGTGTGGGAAGTTTAAACTGTTTTCCTGGGGGAGGTGGGGTGACTTGAGAGTTCAAGTTGGTATCCTGTTTTACCTCTACTCCAGGTGGAGGTACCAAACTATTAGCATTATACCCATTTTGTCTTGTGTACAAAAGAATCCAGGACAGCCCCCTCAGAGTGAAAGGGAGGAGAGGTTGACATTGAGGGCCCCAGGTGCAGGGGTGTGCAAATTCTATTGCCCCCTGTCTGGAGCAAGTAAATTTCCTTGAAAGGCAAGTACAAAAAGACAGCTAATTTCATTGTAATGAATAGGGGCAAGTGAAAATTCAGCTACAGTCATGGCTGGGCAAGTCTTAAAAACTTGAATTGAACACCCCTGCCCAGGTGACCATCAGGACAGCCACAAAACCACCTTACCGCTTATGTACTCTGACTCCAGGCAGGGTAGGTTTACATAGTGCAGCAGCACCACCTACTGACTGTGTCACAAAGTATGGGAACTGTTTTTCTAAATGTATACCAGCACTGTATAAAATAAGTAATTTTTATGTTGCTTGCATGCATGTGCAAGAAACATAGTGCCATCATCCGAGTTTTCGGAGGTGTGTCAGCCCATCTTCCAATGCAGTCAGTGTGTTTGCAGGCACGGCCCCAGTTCCCCAGTCACTGCTGCAGCTGTCTATGACAAGCTGAAAATGCAGTGGCATACAGTTGAAAGGGAGAGCTCCGCTTGAGTGAGCAGAGCTCCCCCCCACACACACACGCGCATGCACGCACACTGCATTCTCATGCGCCTTCCCCCGAACTGTACGGCCGGCGGGGTGCCCAATCCCTGTCGGCTCCACGCCCCTAAAGCATCCAGGTGCCACGCTAGAGGCCCACCCTAGCATGGCAAAATCATCATTATGGCCGACAGGGGTGCCCAATCCCCGTCGGCTCCACTGTCTCTCCCCATGCTGTCAACACAGCGGGGTGTCCAATCCCGTGGCTCACTATCTCCCCAATACAGGGTGCCATGCTGGGGCCCACCCCAAGCGTGGCAACAGATCTCATAGCCGGCAGGGGTGCCTAATCCCCGTCGGCTCCCGCTCAGCCATCCTTCTGCCCACGCTGGGAGCCCACCCCAGCGTAGCCAAACATCCTGCTACGTAAAAAAAAAAAACCTGTAAAGAAAAACAGTCCCACGCAGTCTCCCCGCCCCCCCACAACCCACACCCACCCACTGCGCACCCCTGCCTCCCCACACCCCCCCTCACCCCATACTTACCTCCGGAGTCCGGTGCGACGATCTTTGGTGGACCGGGAACACATCTGCACTCTTCAAAGCCAACCGCGATCTGAGGAAATGCCGGTAAGCTGTATAATGGGATAGATAGGGTTTTTTCAACTTTGTTGCATATCTCAGGCATTTTTTGGAATTTTTGCACCAAATTTTCAACATGGGGTTTTTGGGACCCCTCCTCATGAATTCTTGCACTGTTATGGCATTACTTGGGCCCGAAGGGTGATTTCGCAGCCACTGCGCGAAATCACCTTTTCAGAATGATTAATGAAACGACACTGCCAGTGTTCATAAGGTGGGCTCTCAAAAAGCCTATTTTGAAAATTTGGTGGAAAAATTCCTAAAAATGACTGTTTTACGTGCGTGCGTTGCGCAGTTCCTACGCATGCTTGTAAGTTCGCGAATTTTCAATATTTTCACTCCAGATTTTCAACATTGCCATTTTACTTATGAGCAGTACAGCTGTCATTTTTCACATCTCACCCAAAATATGTTTCCGCCTATATAGCGCACAATGGCGCAGTCGGTGTGCAAAATCAATGTACGGGACACATTAAGAAAATCATAGTGACATTGTTCATGAGCAGAGGTCTTAAAATGGCTATGTTGAAAATTTGGTGAAAAAATTCCTAAAAATGACTGCTTTACAAGCGTCGTTGCACAGTTACTTGCACACTTTCGTAAGTTCTTGAAATTTCAATATTTTCACTCCAGATTTTCAACATTGCCATTACCACACCTCATATGAGCAGTACAGCTGTCATTTTTCACATCTCCACCAACATGTTTCCGCCCATGTGGCGCACAATGGCGCGTCGGTGTCTTGATCAATGTATGGGACACATTAAGAAAATCACAGTGACACTGTTCATGAGCAGAGGTCTTAAAATGGCTATGTTGAAAATTTGGTGAAAAAATTCCTAAAAATGACTGTTTTACGAGTGTGCATTGTGCAGTTCCTACGCACGCTCGTAAGTTCGCGAATTTTCAATATTTGCACTCCAATGACTTCCAGATTCCTAAACAGCACATAGAAGCAAGCAACATTCAGCATTGACAAATGCTTGTTTAAAATGTTTTGTGTACACACATAACCTTGGATATTAGTAATAATGCACCCAAGGGTGTGGCATATCATGGGATATTACAACATCTCATTATTGTGTCACTCCACCTGCAACTACATGACTCACAACACATCAGAGGTGTGGCAATATCACATGCTATACCACACCCTGGACTGAATTATTCACTAATTATAAATGGGTTTCAGAACTCATAAAACCTTACTGGCCGAGAGCTATCTTTTCCCGAGCTATTATCTTAACACAACAGCACAGTAATGATCTGGCAGCCTGTGTACAATAAAATCAATACTGAAGACACATCCCTGATTGTCATCACAAACAGGCTATCATCTTTACTCACAAATAAAGCATTCAACTAGGCCCTAGGACACTTGGTTCAGAAAACAAATATTTATTTTTTGACATCTTGGATACCAGTGGGGATATTCTTCAATATAAAATGGATTTTAAGAATCATGAAACCAGATTGGCTGAGGGCCATCTGTACGCATACTGTTATCTTGGCACAACAGCACAGGATAAAGATCCAGCAGCCTCGTCACAATAAAACAATATGAACCTGACTTTCCTGATTGCCATTGCAAACAAGGCTGCCCCCTTTACTCACAAAAAATCTTCAGCAAGGCCCTAAAAATAAAACTGTCTTAAAAATGAACACATAGTTAAGTGTTATTTGTCCATATATGCAGATTTAAAGATGAAGTACTACTATACTTAACAGTTTTAATTTCTGGTGTTTCTTTGCTGACCATGAAAAATTCCCCTTTATCTTATCTGCTCACCAGGGAAGTCATCGCCGTTTCACCTGCTGCAGATAAAACAGAATCCCTGGCTCCATCTGAGGTCTTCTGTTGTGTAAGTGTGTTGCAAGGGGGGGGGGACATTCTGCCAGCAGAACTGAGCAGAGATTTTAATTCTTATTTTCCATTTATAGTAAACATTTCACCCATTGAGTGTAAGAAGTAAGCAATAACATACAACAGGGCATTGGTTGTCTGGGGATAGTGCATGTCCAGATGTGTGATGAGGCATGAGATGCTTGCACCCGAATACCTTTGGCACCTGAAAATGCAGAAAATATGGTTTGAACATATTTGTACTCCCACAGCATTGAAAGGGTGACCCCCAGATAACCAAAAACCTGGGGATCAGTTTAAAAGCCGCCATTAGATTGGCACATGCTGCACTGAACCACCACCTGCGGCAGACCTGGGTGTGCTAGGGACCTACGCTCGATTTTTGAAAAATTGTGATCCTGGCACCAAACTCCCCAGGTTTTCCACAAGCAGGCAGCTGTGCTGATGAAATGGCACACTGGAGGGGAATGCCACAAACCGTGGGACAGCTTGTGGCAGCAACTCCAGCTATGGCGACCTGCCAGCTAGTTACCCTGGTGGCTGGCAGGTCGTCCAGGGCATGCCCTGGCTTGTGTGGGAGGGGATGGGACATGTCATGCTGAGGGAAGGGGGTGACAACAGCCCTGTCTGGGCAACTGTAGAGGCAGTGTAGGACTGTGTGTGGGAGATTGCACCAGCGCCACCATGGGGGGGGTTGCAGTCTCTAACCTGCTACAGACCACATGCCACTCCAGAGTTGGTCTGGCAGGTGTTTGAAGCTATCAGGTGCCTTCCCTGGGGGGGGCACAGGTTCACTCCCCCCCCACCCAGTAAGGGCTCCAGCATTGGCACATTGCCAGTTAGACCAGCTCTGGGCTGGTCTAATGGCAGCAAAAATGCATCCATTGGTGGACTTCCAAAATTCCAAAGTAGGGAAGATCCCATCCCCACCATGGCATAAGCCTCTTTCTGCCATGGTGTACTGGTGCACCTGTCGCAAGGATGGCGCAAGTCTGGCAGGTGTAGGCAGTCCCACAGTGGTGCAGGCTGCCTCAGAAAATCAGGACTGGTGCAAGGTGCAGTGCATGGAGCCTGTTGCATCATTTCTCCTTGATGCGAGCACCATGCGCCAGTCTTGATTGGTTTAAAATTGGACCCTTGAAGTGTATTATTGCACTTATAGAATAGGTAACCTAAGAAACAATTAAAAACGCACAAAAAAAAAATCAGGAATTATTTTATTGAAAACAGTTATATATTTTTTTTGTTAAAGGGACACTAAGCATTTTTGCATTTTTTTAAAGCACATATTATCTGTTGGCCAGCTGCCATTTATTTGAAAACCCACTATGTAAATCACTGAGGAGGTTTTTTTTTTGTATTTATTTGGCTAAAAATAAATTGAAAGTGACCCAACCTGAAGGCTTCTCGGCCGAAGGTCCCTTGCATCCACACTATACTATGGTGCCGAGCCATGGGTAAACACATGCATGAGCGTCTTTGGAATTCTTTGAAGCACATTACATAGGAACATAGAAACAAAGACTTTGATGGCAGATAAGGACCACTTGGCCCACGCAGTCTGCCCATTTCCCTACCTATGGGATAAGCTGCAGATCCTAGTTAACCAACAGCCTACTTCCTCCTACCTCCCTCTAGAATTGCCTTATGTCTGTCCCATGCATTCCTGAATTCCCCCACTGTTTTTGACCCCCCCGACCCCCTCAGGAAAACTGTTCCATGCATTCCGCACCCTTTCCATGAAAAAATACTTCCTCACATTGCCCATGAGCCGTCCCCCCTCTATCTTCAAATTGTGCCCCATTGTTCTTGCACATCTCTTTTTCTGAGAGAGCTACCATCTTGGATTTTGTTGATACCCTTGAGGTAATTGAAAGTTTCTATCATGTCCTCCCTCTCCCTCCTTTCCTTGAGGGTATACATATTAAGCTCCTTTATCTCTCTTCATATGGCTTCTGATGCAGACCCTGCACCATTTTAGTTGCCCTCCTCTGGACTGCCTCCCTCCTGCCTATGTCCCTGTGGAGACAGGGTCTCCAGAACTACATGCAGTACCCCAGATGTGGTCTCACCAACTGTCTCTACAGAGGAATAACAACTTCCTGTTTTGTACTTGTGATGCCTCTCCCTATGCATCCTAGTTTCCCCCAGCCCTCCTTACTGCCTTCTCACATTGCTTGCCTACCTTTAGGTCATCTGACATGACTACTCCCAGGTTCCTTTCCATTTTTGTTGTTAGTACCCCCCCCCATTGTGTACTGTTTCCATGGGTTTTTGTTTCCCAGGTGCATTACTTTCCAATTCTTTGCATTGAATCTAAGCTGCCATACTTTTGACCATTCCTCCAACCTTGCCAAGTCCTTCTCATCCATTCCACCCCTGTGCCAACTCTGTTGCAGATCTTTGTGTCATCCACAAGGGCATATTTTCCTTCAGAACCTCTGCAATGTCACTTATAAAGACATTATAGAGGACTGGTTCCAATACTGAACCCTGTGGTACCCCACTAGTACCTCCCTTTCTCCAGAGTGTGCTTCATTTACTATTACCCTCTATGTCCTATTGTCCAGACAATTTTTTACTCAGGTTACCACCCTGGGGCCCACTCCCAGGCTGGCTAATTTGTTTGTTAACCTTTTGTGTGGGACTAGTTCAAATGCCTTGCTAAAGTCTAGGTAGGCCACATTCACAGCCCCTTCCTGGTCTACTACTTTGGTCACCCAGTCAAAGAAATCTATTAGGTTCATCTGACATGACCTTTCCACTATGAATCCATGCTGCCTTGGGTCCTGTGCCTCGCTGACCTCTAGGTACTCAGCAATTCTTTTTTTCAGAAGTGATTCCATCATTTTCCCTACCACTGAGGTCAAACTAACAAGTCTGTAGTTTCCTGACTCTGCCTTGCTCCCACTTTTGTGAAGGGGAATCACATCCATCCTCCTCCAGTCCTCAGGTACCACACCATCCTCCCATGATTTGTTAAAAAGGGTAGTCAGTGGTGTCACTAGTTGTCCCCTTAGTTCTTTCAGAATTCTGGGGTGAATCCCGTCAGGCCCCATTACCTTGTCAACCTTGAGTTTACAATTTCTTTTAGGACCCTTTCTTCAGCAAATGGACTGGTATCGACCCCCTCTCCAGAGTACTTTTACTGTTTGGTTTAGGTACTTCCCCCTCCTCTTCTTTTGTGAATACTGAACAAAAGTATTCATTGACTATCTCTGCCTTTTGATTGTCACCCTCTTCCCACCCCTTCCCCTTTAATAAGCCTCCCTATCCCTCCCTTGGTCTTACTTCATTTGCTGATGTACCAATAAAATGTTTTATCCCCCTTCTTAACTGAGTTGGCTTTCTTTTCCTTGGTTTGGGCCTTTGCTGTTCTGACTGCCTTCCCCGCTTCCTTCTGCTTTAACTGTACTCTTCTCTTCGACTACTGTGTTGCATTGTGCCTGGTTCTAATGTATACGCCCCGCTGTATACCTTGCTGAATTTCACTGATAACTGTGATCACTATTTTTCAAAAGAACAATAAAGTACACTTGAAAAACACAGTGAATAAGATTCTGTTTATAAACCTGTATTAACATAAAGAGATACAAGTAAGAAATAAAGTCAGTTTTTAAAGCTTTTGTGAAATACCAGGTAGTAATTTTGGGTTGCATATCAGCTATATGTAAACTCCAAAGCGTAGTATAGGCAAGTGTCAAATACATGTAAACTTCTTCAAGGATTTAAGAAGCCGCTCTTTGTGTAAATCATTACTTTGATGGTTAGAAATACAAAACCTAGTTTGTAACAAACTCCCGGTAGTCTGGGAAATAAACACACAAAGACCATCATTTTATATAATGTTGCCATACTAAAGTGAATTCAGATACTATAGTCTCGATCCAGTTTAATGCATATGTAAGATTTTTTCCATTGCTAGTCAACTTACTTAGAATATTTTTGATGTTTAAAATGTAAAGGGAATCTCATTTCATTCAGTGTGGATTTTTTGGGTCGGGTTAAGCAATGGGTGGTTCTGACACCATATGGCGCTACTGGAAGGAATGGATTTTAAAGGGACACTGTCAGCTCTTTTTGCATCATATTATTTCTACTGTACTTGAAAACCAACATTTTATGATTGCTTACCTTCCCTAAATTCATTGTTGCTGCTGGGTATTTTATTTGCTCCCTGTCTTAGTAGAACTGAAATGCATGCTAATGGTATAATTTTACCCAGTTTTGTATTGTTTCTAATCTTTGGTCTATTAATACTTTTTACCTTTTGAACATTTTCACAAAATGTGCTTTCATCTGAATGACCTGAAATGGCCATACAGACACTGTATTGAACTGTATAGCAACACTCTTTCCCCAGGTGGCCTAACTCCATTGGTCAAATGATTACTAGTCATTATGCCTGTTCTAGCTTTGTTTCATGCTGAATAAATGTTTTTTAATAAATAGATTTATTCCTTCACTACAACTACAACCCACAATTTGTAAGCATGAGCAGCACACAATCAAGAACAATCATTCTGCTATAACGAGCCCAAGAAAATAAGCTAGAATGATGATCAATCCTTTTACACATAATTGAATAACAGAATAGATGTGCCTGTGACTTTGTCCCAAATTTCACTGACGCACAACTGCGACTCTACTTATTGCATATGAATGCATTTGACAGTGTGCTTTGTAGGGCTATAGTGATCATACTGAATGAAATGGTTATTGAAGTTTAGGTCAAGGTCTGGGCTTCCTACAGTTTAGACAGGGATCACATTAAAAATGGTCCCAGGCTGAAATAGGAAGCAATTCCTTTATAATTGCTCTCTTTTGCTTAAAATTAGTTTCAATCCCTCAAGGCATTAGCAAGTACATTTTTTTCATCTGTTTAAGGGTTTGAATACATATAAAAAACATGCATTCTGTTCTCTATTTATTAATTAAATTCTCCAAACCCCTTATTTATAATTAACAAGGTTTATCATTACTGAGAAGCCTAAATAATCACCTTGCAGGGTTTGGTCAAAAAGAACACCCTAATTTTCAAAGGACTGGTACAGCAGGGCAAACTGTTAAGTTATAACAGAAGAGGGCAAATGTATTTATTTCTTTAGTTTGTTTCTCACTCATGTGACTAAAATCTTGAAATGAAGCATCTTATTCATGAGTGGGTTAGTTTAATGTTAATCATTCATTAGACATACTATATATAATTTTGTGAGACGTTGTTGGACAAAAATAAATAGTAAGGAATGTGTTGCAGATGACATTAACAAGCTCTTTGGTCTAACACACGCAAACAGGTGATTTCAGAGCCAAAGAAAATGGAGCAGAGGGTTTTTACTGTTATACTAACATGTAAAGTCTGCAGTCATGTTTCTCAATGACACATTAACAAAAGTGAAAGTTATGGGTTAAATACGGTTCGGAATAAGTCCATAGGTCACTGGTTCTAAAGGTGAAGGGAAGGAAAGCACAGTAGCATTCATAGTTCATAGTTGCTCACCCCCATTTTATTCCTGTGGGCTTCTCTCCTTTGTCACTTATCCCTGACATTTTAATCCATCTACGTAAATAGTCTCCCATTGCAATCATATAGGTGCTCTAACCAATGACACCATCAATTGCAATTGATCAGTAGCTGCTGATACTAATATCGTAATTTACATGATCCCTTACATAAATGAGAATTGAGCAGCCCTGGACATGCTCAGTTTTAATCGATGCGGTAGCCCATGAAGGCAGGGATATCACCATTAAAAGCCAATGTGCAACTGCAACCAACAATATCACTGGTTGGAACACCTATAATGGCAACCTAGGGGAGGGGGCTATATGCTTAACAGATCTTAAAGAAAAGGAAGGCAAAATGCAAAAAAGAGAGACAAACAGGAAAGAGTAGAGAGTAAGCAAAGGCTAGCTAGATGGACAATGCTGCAATGCTTCCCTTCCCCATTAATGGACACCTGCAGCATATGTGGCTTGAGATTAGGCATCAGCAGCAGACATCATTTATGGGTAAATATGTTTTGAATTGAGCAATGCTATAAGCAGGGCCACCCATTGGTCAAATGTCAGTGCATTGATTGCGCTATCATGCCCGCAACCTAGGTTCAGAAGCAGATTTGGGTGTCTGGGTAGGCAGAAGGGGCTGGAAAGTAGAGCTGCTAATGGCAGCACTTCTCAGTGGTGGGAAGGTATGGCACCACTTCTGGCAAAGTTACAGCCCCTGTGTTGCACTAGGGAGCTTGTTTCCCCACAGACTGACTACAGCATCCTAGTCCAAGCTCCCCATCTAGTGGGTGGAGAGTGGGAGGAGAGTAGAGAAATAAAGAGGGAAAACCCACAGGTCCATTTTAATGCTGGCTGCTGGCGTTCTCAGGTTCTGAACCATGTACCCCTCTGGGCTTGATCCCATGGAGCTAATGGCAGATCAGGAAAATCAGCCCAAGGACTGGTGTATGGCACTGGCAGGATAAGAAGCTGCAGTATGTGAAAAGAAAAATGCTTTGAATTTGTTTTTATTTTTCACAGTGATGAATGTTCTAGTCATCATTTGTTGTCCTATGAGTGAATGCCTGATTACCCTTTTCAGTCCTGATTGCAGGTTTTCTTCTTACAGTATGTCACTTAAGATGAGATCTTAAGAACATATTCTCAGATGTGAGGTTAGTTAACTTTGGAACTGAGCAGGTAGTACTGACTGGCGGAGTGAGCAACAGGATTTGTAGGGGTGTACCCTGATTTTTTTTTTTCTGTTTCTGCTCCCCCGGTTGGCTCCATCTACTGAGTGTCCCTGCCTCATCACCCTGACATCCTCCAGGATATATCACCACCTGTCTTACTGAAGGACTTGCCCTCCCTGGAGGGGTTCCCCAACCCCACTGTGGTTCATATCCAGTTCCAGCTGGCATTCTCAGCTGGTCGGGCACATGACCTGTGGGCACTTGGCACCATCCTGCCACCAACCTTTCATCACCTGCTAACCCCTGGGAGGCATGGCAAGCAGCAATGTCGTGACACATGCCATGCAGTCCTGCATGACACATGTTGACATCTACCATGCTCCCTAGCATGTTGGCCTGGGTTGCCTTTTCTCCAGCTTCCACAAGGGGTCAGGCAAACACTGGGCTCTGCCCAGCAATTCCCCCAGAGAAGGAGGAGGACAGTAGTTCTATGGATGCTTGATCCTCCTCTCCCTGGCTGGCCCTCTGATGTCCTGAGTTCACTTCTGAACCCAGGTCATTGTCTTCGCGCAAGCAGTAGCACTAACACTGCACCAGCGGGCTAGCTGGTATCATGATTTTTTAATGAATGAGAAAGAATGTTTACTAAATGCTACATAAACTATTAAAAATATTGTGAAAATACATATTTATGGCTTGCAAAGACTTCTGTTTGGTTGTCGGTGTTTTTAATGTGCTACGTTCAGTATATAGTAGGACAGAACAGAATCTGGTTTTGGACAGAACTCCCACAATATTTCAAAGCATTTTGCAGGTCAATAAAGTCAGTAAGTATTGTAGGTACCGTATGCATACAAACACCTGAAGCAATCATAGATCAAGTTCATTTTGTGTTTTATTTCTTTGTTTTTAGCTCCCCCTTGTTCTTTATTATGAAGAGCATTTGAATGAAATAAGGATTGGGCTTTGTCTGCTCTCACATACTGTCAATGTGGGAAGTCTGAACCTTTCTTTTCTGTATAATTGTTTATCCTTGAGATGCCACTCACTCCTTACTTTCAGACCCCTCCAGCCATCCCCAGCCCCATCAACTGTTCCCCCCATTGTCAAGGTGGTGGCGATCCAGATGAAATAGGCCCCAACGGAGGTGATGACTACTGCTGAGATGGCTCAGGGCACATATTTTCTTGGAGTTTCTCCCTTCTCCTTCAAGTGTCTCCGACCCTGTTGATATCAGGCCTTGCTTCTGGCAACCTCAGATGATATGGTGCATTGACACATCATCTGATACAGGGCATTGTGCATGTTGATGGCACTCTGGGAGAAAATGGCACCATACAGCTAGAAAATGAAGTGTGATTTAATTTTTTTTTTACAAATCTAAAAATTGTTGTTCCAGTACAGATCTCTGGATTGGTGGGGCGGGGGTGTCATCTTTCTGTCAGCTGCAGAAGAGAGTTATAAACCCATCATTTTAAAGAATAGAGCCAGCACCATATTATTGTTTCTTACATTTTTGTTTTCCAGAACACACTATCTCTTCCTCTTTTTTTTTTTTTCCACTCAGCATTGAGGATCTCCTTCCCCACTTGCTGGCTTACCTTATCCTGCATGCAGAGTGTGCTCTCTCTCAAAACCAAGAACAATCCACTATCAAAGGCAGGAGGCTAAGAGGACCTACTCAATATTTCAGTCACTAGACTTCAGTATTTTTTCCACTTTTCAACTCCTTCCCTCCCTCCCTTCCCTCCCAGAAGGTAAAAGTACTCTAAGATCAGAAGCATGTTTGCCATGACATCCTTACATGGTGCTCCACGTTCCTTTTTCCTCTTGTGGCAGGATCATGCCCTACAGTCATCCTGTAAGCAACCATCATGTACCAACAGGAGGAGTACATGCTGGAGGATGCATCTCCAACCTCCTCATGGTCCATAAGCAATGTCCCAGGCTTGGGTTATGAACCTCTGGTCATTGCCACATCGAGAGCTTTCTAACTATTGGGCCAACAATATTTTATTTGTATTATTTCTTTTTGTCTGCCCCCTTCATCCACCCTCATGATCAGGGTCACCATGGCTGCACTCTTCTTCTTTTCAAGAAGGCAGCTAGCAGCTGTCATGACAACCAGTGCCAATATTGCTCCTTTGTCAGCCAACAGGGGGTGGGGGATGTACCCTCTTCCCAGAAACATAGAAACATAGACTTTCTTGTCAGAAAAAGGCCAATAGACCACTCTAGTCTGCCTCTCTTCCCTGCCTATTTTGGCAACTCTGGCCCTGTTTGGTCACTGGCGTCACTTCCTTCCCCTTCCTCTACCCAATTTGACCCTATGCCTATTCCACACATGCTTGAAGCTCTCCCCAATCTTTGCACCACCACCTTCTCTGGCAGGCTGCTCCAGCCATCAACCACCCTTTCCATGAAGAAGTATTTCCTCAGATTTCTCTTAAACATCTCTCCTTTTAGCTTCATTGCATTCCCCCATGTCCTAGTGCCTTCTTTTTTCTTAAAGAGACACTCCTACTGCACCTTATTCATCCCTTTAAGGTTTGAGTAGGTCTCAGTCATGTTCCATCTCACTCTCCTCTCCTCTCCTCCAGGGAGTACATGTTAAGTTTCTGCAGCCTTTCCTTGTATGACTTTTTGTGCAACCCTTGCACCATTTTGGTTGCCATCCTCTGTGCCACCTCCACCCTGTTAATATCCTTGCAGAGGAGTAACCTCCAGAACTGGACACAGTACTTCAGGTGGGCCCTTACTAGTGAGTGATACAACAGCAGCACCACCTCCCTCCTTCTGCTAGAAATCCCCCTCCCAATGCACTCCATCATCCTACTAGCTTTTCCCACTGCCTTGTCACACTGATTATCATACATCATTAGAGATGATGACCCTGGGGTCTCTTTCTTGCTTGATGACTGTAAGTACCTCTCCCCATCTTCCCTGCCCCAGGTGCATACCCTTGCACTGCAGAGTGATCTGGAACAGATTATGGCTTTTGCCTTGAATGCAAGCAAGGCATTTGACTTGGTTCAATTGCCTTATTTAGCTAAGGTGTTAAGGTGGTGGGTAATGGATAAATTTAATATGAATATTATTAACCAATTATATACTAACCTATAATCTTTTTACAGGATAAATTGGAACACTTGTGGGCCATTGGAATTATACAATGAGGTATGACAAGGCTGCACACTGTCCTCATTTTTTAGCTGTTTAGACACTAGGATCTCTTTTAGAATGTATATGGTAAAATTGACAAATTAAAGGAATAAGGCTGGTAGAGCAGGAATTTAATTTATATTGCTTTGCCAATTATATTTTGGTCCTCACAAAAAATCCCATTGTTTAGTTTTTAGTTGCTCTTGGATGAAGTGAAAACTTACAGTCAAGTATCAAGCTTTACCTTAAATAAAAATAAGACAGTGGTAATGCTGTTGAATAAACAAATGGTGTATGGGAATGGGTCTAGTGTTTGGGGGGATATCCATGTGTAATGAAATGAAATATGTGAGTATAGTTTTGTTGGTGGAAAAAATCATATCCCTAATCTAAACATTCTTTTCTGTATTGAGGAGATGCAAATGGCCTTGGGGAAATGATAATAGTTAAGCATCTCTTTAAGGGGATGATCTGAAATATTAAAATGAGGGTGATGTCCAGGGTTATATTCCTAATACAGTCTGTGGTGTGTTTATGGGATAAATGGTTTGACAAACTTAAAAGAATGTTTAAGAAATCCCATGGGACTCATTTTGTATACCATGGAAGTTAGGTGCAGTTGGATGATCAGATATATGGAACTGCATGCAAGCACATTTGGTAAAAGAGGCTTGGAGATAAGCTCTATTGATGGAAATTAATTATTTAGACAGGGATTTCTGGAATTTAATGCAGAAAGTGATGGATACAGATACTATGGGCATTAATATGTCTGATTTACTTTTTTACCCACAGTCCACAAGACACATTATCTATGAGATACATTAAATAAATGGGGATGGCAATACAGCAATGGATAAGTTTATATGATATTAACAAACTACCTTGGCTAAGGATGAATTTGGTAGTAAATACTAAAATTCCACAGAAATTCAATATCTCAAATAGGTTCATAAAAATATTAGAAAATGTCAACATTAAAAACTGGGAAATGTTCATTGTAGAAAACATTTTTTTTTTCCATTTCAGGATTTAAAGGAAGAAATAAAACTGATTAATTTTACAGAGTGCAATTTGTTAAGGAAAGACTTGGAAGTGGTTAAACAATGTGGAAATGGCAAAAACTTGGATCATATATTAAAAAAGGATAGAAGATATAAAATGAATGAGTACTGAAGGTTTTATAGGTTATTATAGTATTTACTATGGGAACCACCACTTAATTTGAAAACTGCTTTGTTTAAGATGGTAATGAGAACTGAATTTTTATACATTGGATTATCAGCTAGCAGAGAGTTGGAAAGTGGCAAAAACAAAATTGTATACATAAGCCCGAAGCAAGTCAATACAACTGAAAATATTAGGTAGAGTGTATTTAACTCTGGTAAACATCTATACAATCAAATGGAAAGTGGACAATTGTTGTTGGAACAGGTGTCAAGTTAAAGTAGATTTTTTCATTGTTTATGAAACTGTCCAAAAACTTAGTGGAAAATTACAGTGCTGGAGATACAGAAAGTAGTCCCTGTCAATAATTTGTTGTAGCTACAGGTACAAGATATAACTTAAACCCATTACAGAACAAAATGGCAGTGGTGTCATCTGTGGCCATGAAATAGATTATTTTAGTGAACTGGAATACTGAAAACCTGGGGTCCTTTAATAGGAATACATGGTTAAACATGTTTCAATATACATTACAACCTGAGAGGTTAATACATTATATTGAAGAGTATGACAATTATTAAGATCCATTATGGAAAAAAATATTTTATCACCCCTGACTCACATAGAAAGAATGAGATGGTTTACTATGACCAGCTAACCATTACCCCCTACCCTCACTGTGCCCCTTAGATGGATATAGATTGATTATGTACTTAACTGTAGTGTGTATTAAATGTATAAAAATGCATGAATGAAATGCATATTTTGTGCAACGTATTTTAAGAGAAAACTATTAAATAAAAATTATTCTGGGAAATAAAAAATGAATTTTCTGTATTTGTTTCCCTCTGATGTTCAATCAATCAAGCAATACATTTTATTCGTATACTGGAAGATATATGAGCAAAAATGCCTGTTTTCACAAGCATCCGGTGCTGGAGCACAACAAAAAGGTAACAATAAAAATTACAGAACAGCAGATACAAACAAGCATTTGTCAATGCCAAATGTTTGCTTGCATGGTGTATGTGTCAGGGGTGTATTAAAGTTATGAGCTTGTGGAAGCAAACCTTTTTTTTCCAAAACTAAATTTTTAGCAAAAAGGAAAAAACAATTATGCCATGTGAATTACTAGTGAAGTGGTTGGTGAACAGCTAGATCTCTAAATGTAGAGAACATTTTCCCTTTATACAATTGCTTGCTGAGGTTAGCTGCCTAGAAAAAAAACCACAAAAAAATCTAGAGAGAAATATACTGTTTGTGACAATGTAGTGTATTGCTTCTAAACTGAAATGCTGATGTATTGAGCCCACTGCACTTTAGCCTTTGTATTGATTCTGCAATGAATGCTGATCTCTTGGGACCTAGTACACCTCAGACTACCGCTATATTATAAGAGTACTTTAGCAATCATTTTTATGCATCAGGGACTAGTTTCTCTTGCCAGTGTAATATTTCCTGAACTACCTAGCTCAGTGTCTGGAGAGGCATTTAAAAATGGTGCCTTAACCCTTCCACACCCTAAACAGTCGGACCTCCCATTGTCCCTTAACTCTGTTGCTGCCAGGGGTATTTTACACTCCTGTGCCAGGCAATTTATGTTATTTTTGCACAATATTATATAAAATTAAAATATCACTATGTTCCCTTCAAAGGAAAAGCAGGGAAACCATGGATGTTTTTTATTGTCAGTTTCTGAGCTTTTTATAGATAGTAAGGTTTTGTCAATATCAGGTCATGTGGCCATGAAACACTGCCTGAAATGTAAACAAAATGCTGTTTTTACTCAAAAATGTTGCCGAAAACATCCAAGAAAACATATTATTTAACTGAGAATTATGAAAAGCTATATGGTGCTGAACTTCTCAGTGTCTGTGCTATATATGCTCCAAAAATCTTTTTTATAGGCAGAAACACATTACAGCAGTAGTACTCTATTTAATTTCTACTTAACGTGCCTTAAATTCTAATTTAATGCACATCATTGCTTCTTTTGCTTGTAGAGACCAAGAACTTCATGTTATTTTAGGAAAAGTATATATTTTTTGAAACTACATAAAATACTGTTTTTAAACATGGGTAGCATAGCCCACTACCCAAATATATACTACACATTATTATTCTTTATATGTCTTGCAACAATCAAAAATAATTTAAATTCACAGAATTTTCATGCTCTAACAAAGTAAATGCAAATGTAACATAAGAGGCAGGTATATAAACATCCCATTTCGGATTCTTCGGAGAGCACTGGTTACATCGGTACCTAATTTATATACCTTTACCAAAGAAGTCTAGCAAAAATAAGCCCTATATGCACAGGTTGCTAAGTGCATTTTAAAGTGGAAATATTTTCATCCATAACAGTAAATGCCTGGCATTGCTTCTCTGGCCTGTAGACATTCAGGTCACCTTGTCACCATAGAAAAAGTATATATTTTTTGAATCTGCACAAGATACTGTTTTTAAAAATGTATGACACTGCCCGCTATCCAAATGTTTGCTACCCATAATCCTCCTTTGCATTTGGTGGATCTATGCAAAATGATGGAAATACACATAGTTTTCACACTATAACAAACCAATTGTCTATGTCATATTGGATGGAGGTACACAAACTCCACATTTGTGGATTCCACTAAGAGTACTGGTTATAATGATACCACATTTATGTACCTTCACCACAAAGATTTGGCTGAAATAGGCTCAAAATCTATAGGGTGCTATGTGTATTTTAAATGGGAAAATATATGCTCAGAGTGAAAAATGCACAACATTGATTCTTTGGCCTGTAGACACTCAGTACACTATGATATCATAGAAAAAGTATATATTTTCTGAAACTGCACAACATACTGTTTCTAAAAATGTATGACATTGCCTGCTGTCCAAATATTTGCTACCCATAATCATCCTTTGCATTTGGTTGAACTATGCAAAATGATGAACATTCGCCATTTTCATAATTTAATGAACCAAATGTCTATGTAAAATAGGATGTAGGTACACAAAAAACAAATTTGTGGATTCTGCAGAAAGTACTGGTTACAATGATACCACATTTATGTACCTTTACCACAAATATTTGGTTTAAATAGGCTTGAAACCTATAGGGTGCTATGTTATATTTTAAGGGGGAAAATGTAGGCCCACAGCGAAAAATACATAGCATTGCTTCTCTGGCCTGTAAACATTCAGGAAATCATGGTATCATAGAAAAAGTATACATTTTCTGAACCTGCATAAGGTATTGTTTTTAAAAATGTAAGACATAGCCTGCTATCCAAATGTTTGCTACCCATAATCCTCCTTTACATTTGTTAGAACTATGCAAAATGATGGAAATTTGAAATGTTTTCACTGTTTAACAAACCAAATTCCTATGTAAAATAGGATGGAGGTACAAAAATATCACATATGTGGATTCTGCTGGAAGTACCCATTACAATGATACCACATTTATGTACCTTTATCACAAAGATTTGGGTTAAATAAGCTTGAAACCTATATGATGCTATGCATATTTTAAAGGGGAAAATTTAGGCCCACACTGAAAAAACACATAGCATTGTTTCCCTGGGCTGTAGACATTCAGGACACCATGGTACCATAGAAAAAGTATATATTTTCTGAAACTGCATAAGATGCTGTTTTTAAAAAAGTATGACATTGTCTGCTATCCAAATGATTGCTACCCATAATCTTCCTTTACATCTGTTATAACTATGTAAAATTATGGAAATTCGCATAGTTTTCACAATTTAATAAATCAAATGACTATGTAAAATAAAACGGAGGTACACAAATACCAAATTTTTGGATTCTGCTGAAAGTACCGGTTACAATGATATCACATGTATGTACCTTTACCACAAAGATTTGGTTTAAATAGGCTTGAAACATATGGGGTGCTATGCGTATTTTAAAGGGGATAATTTAAGCCCACAGTGAAAAACACATAGCATTGCTTCTCTGAGTTGTAGACATTCAGGACACCATGGTATCACAGAAAAAGTATATATTTTCTGAAACTGCACAAGTTACCTTTTTTAAAAATGTATGACATTGCCTGCTATCCAAATAATTGCTACCCATAATCTTCATTTACATCTGTTAGAACTATGTAAAATTATGGATGTTTGCATAGTTTTCACACTTTAACAAATCAAATTACTATGTAAAATAGGATGGAGGTACAAAAATACCACATTTATGGATTCTGCTGAACGTACCGGTTGCAATGATACCACATTTATGTACCTTTACCACAAAGATTTGGTTTAAATAAGCTTGAAATATACAGGGTGCTATATGTATTTTAAAGGGGATAATTTAAGCCCACAGTGAAAAATGCATAGCATTGCTTCTCTGGCTTGTCGGCATTTAGGACACTATGGTATCATAGAAAAAGAATATATTTTCTGAAACTGCATAAGATATTGTTTTTAAAAATGTATGAAATTGCCCACTATTCAAATATTTGCTACCCATAATCCTCCTTTACATTTGGTAGAACTATTCAAAATGATGGAAATTCACAATGTTTTCACAGTTTGACAAACCAAATGTCCACGTAAAATAGGACAGAGGTACACATAAATATCACATTTGTGGATTCTGCTGAGAGTGCCGGTTACAATGATGCCACATTTGTGTACCTTACCACAAAGATTTGGTGGAAATAAGCTCAAAACCTATATAATGCTAAGAACATTTCAAAGAGGGAACATTTTGGCCCACTGTGGAAAATACACAGCACTGATTCTCTGGCTTGTGAACATTAAGCACATCATGGTATCATACAAAAAGTATATATTTTCTGAAACTGCATAAGGAACTGTTTTTAAAAATGTATGAAAGAGCCCACTATTCAAATGTTTGCAGCCCATAATCCTCCTTTCCATTTGGTAGAACTATGGAAAACTATGGAAATTCGCCCAGTTTTCACAATTTAGCAAACCAAATGTCTATGTAAAATAGGATGGAGTTACCCAAATATCACAATTGTGGATTCTGCTGAGAGTACTGGTTACAGTGATGCCACATCTATGTACCTTTACCACAAAGATTTGGTGGAAATGGGCTCAAAACCTGTATAGTGCTAAGAACACTTCAAAGGGGGGACATTTTGGCCCACTATGGAAAATACACAACTCTGGTTCTCTGGCTTGTAGACATTCAGGACACCATGGTATTATAGAAAACATATATATTTTCTGAAACTGCACAAGATACTGTTTTTAAAAATGTATGACATCGCCTGCTGTCTAAATGTTTGCTACCCATAATCCTCCTTTACATTTGGTAGACATATGCAAAAGTATGGAAATTTGCATCATTTTCACAGTTTAGCAAACCAAATGTCTATGTAACATAGGGTGGAGGTACACAAACACCACATTTGTGGGTTCTGCTTAGAGTACTGGTTTCAATGATGTCATATTCATGTATCCTTACCACAAAGATTTGGTTGAAATAGACTTGAAACCTGAAGGGTGCTATGTATATTTTAAAGGAGAAAATGAAGACCCACCATAGAAAATCTACAGCAATGATCTCAGGACACCATGATATCAGAAGAAAGGTATATATTTTCAGAAACTGCACAAAATGCTGGTTTTAAAAATGTATGACATTGCCTGCTGTCCAAATGTTTGCTGTCCATAATCCTCCTTTACATTTGGTAGAACTATGCAAAATGATGGAAATTTGGATTCTTTTCACAGTTTAGCAAACCAAATATCTATGTAACATTGGATGGAGTTATACAAACACCACATTTCTGGATTCTGCTTAGAGTACTGGTTACAATGATGCCACATTTATATACCTTCACCACAAAGGTTTGGTTGAAATAGGCTTGAAACCTATAGGATGCGATGTATATTTTAAAGGAGAAAACTTAGGTCCACAACGGAAAATCCACAGTATTGATCTCGGGACACCAGGATACCATAAGAAAAGTATACATTTCCTGAAACACAATAAAATACTTGTTGTAATCATTGGTAACACTGCTTGTTACCAAAGCATGTGCTACCCATAATCTTCCTCTACATTTAGTATGACTATGAAAAATAATGACATTTTGCATAATTCTCTCATTTCAGCAAGTTAAGTAGGATGCTGGTATATGAAAACTTTTTTTTTATTCTCAAGAGGATACTGCTTAATGTGGTATTAAATTTATGTTTCTTTACCAGAGTCTGGCAGATGTAAGCCCAAAACACAGGTTGCTAAATGCATTTCAGATCCCTTGAATGTACAGTGTTTGCAGGTTTGGAGCATTTTGTACCAAGGGTCCTTTGGTGGAGGTGTAAGTTTGTGGTACCAACACAGTTAGTACTCCCCAAAGAAGCCCAACATGGTAGGAGTTTGTACTTGATAAATGAGACAGCCAGATAACTAGGAAGAAAAGGGGCCAAAATATTGCATTTTATTTAGTATTCTTAGCTGTGGAGCTTAATTCACTAGAAGATTATAGATAGTGAACATGTGGGTAGGATACTTTCTCAGACATCCTTAAAATCTTTATTTTGTAATCCTTAAAGCAATATATATTGTTCCCTGTGTAATACACTGCATTTAAGTTTTCTGGAGGTGGGAAATGCAGGCAGGGAGGGGCTGCATGACAAAGGTTTCTACAAAAGCATATTGTAATAGGCAGGTCTGGACAGAATGCCATGGTAAGATTGCATGTGTTTCACATTTGCATTACCAAAATACTCTGGCAGAATCAGAAATAAAGTGAGTTTGCCCATACAGCATAAAATAAAATTATATCCTAAAGGCCTTTGAATAAAGGGCTGACAATATAGCCTAGTGGTTAGTGTAATGAGCCGTGATCAAGTTTGGTACAATGCTGGGTTTGATTCTCACCACCTCCACTTGCATACTGTATGACCCTGAGCAAGTCACTTAACATCTCCAGTGTTGCCAGGTTGCCCCTTCAAAGAGGCGTTGTGCTTTGTGGGCCTTACTTAGTTACCAACAGAGTAAAAACAACAGTTTGTGGGTGCTTAGATAAGAAAATAACTTCTCCCAAAATGTTGTTAACCTAATAACTGCTTTGGCCTCATTGTCCTATTCAAGATGAATTTTTTACACCCATCAGACATTCCAGTAAATGAGCTTGGTGTGGTATTTCTCAAAACAGTTCTCCAGGCACAGCCCTGGCTCTGTGGGACAGTGTGGACAGTAATATCTTGAGTGTCCTCTAAAGCCTTTTTTTGTAGCAGACTCTACATCTCCTCTGGGGACTAGCCTTCCTTTCAGTAGGTGGCAATGTTCTGCAGAAATGTCTTTCAGTTAGTCTGGCTACACCCTCATTTCTTTCTATTTCTGGTATTTCTGCTGAATCAAATAGAAGACTTGAAATGACATCTGTTTGGAAATCTAGGAAGGATTTTAAATGACCAGATGACTTTGCCTGGTACAAAATAAAAGCATTATACATAGCCAGCTGAAACAAGTGAACAGCTAATTTCTTGTACCAAGCCATTGTTTTTCGAGTGGCATCATAGGGCTCAAGCATCTGATCTGTTTTGTCCACACCTCCCATTTGTTTGTTATAATCTAGGACACACTGAGGCTTGCTTATCAATTTGTCCTGACCACGAACCCGGAACTGCTGCTGTGGCTTCATCATGAATTGTACTAAGGAGATACACATCTTTTTTTTTCTGTGAATTTTACAGCCAGTAGTTCATCACAATGGAGAGCACTGGTCTCACCACATTTTTTGCTTTCTGGCTACCAACTCTTCAGGAAAACATTGCCTGTTAGATCTGATGGTGCCACAAGCTACTGTATCAAACTGATACAGAATATTAAACAAAGGAATCCCAGTATAGAAGTTATCAACATACAGGTTGTAGCCAGAGCCTAGCAAGGGAAGAATTAGGTCCCACACAATTTTCTCATTTGTGTTTAGACATGGGGGCAGCCTGCAACATCCTGGGGGGCATCCTTTCCTGTGTAGATTTTGAAATGGTATGTGTACTCGGTGGAACTTTCACAAAGTTTGTACAATTTAATTCCATATCGGGCAAATTTCAGAGGAAAGTATTGTTTAAATATTATTCTCCCTTTGAAAAGCAGAAGAGACTCATCCACTGAAATGTTTTGGGATGGGGTGTACACCTCAGAAAACATTTTAAAAAGATGATCAATAATAGGCCGTAATTTAAAAAGCCTATCATTCTCTGGATGGTCCCTTGGCAAAGCCTTAGTGCTGTCATTGTAGTGCATAAATCTCAGCAGAAGCTGAAATCGGTTCCTGTTCATTATAGCTTGAAATAGAGGGGTAGAATGAGCAGGGTGGGTGGACCAGCACATGCTGATGGTGGACTTTTTCACAATCCCCATTAAAAATGTCAAACCCCAGAACCTTTTCATTTCCTCTAAGTTCATGGGAGTCCACTGGCGAGCCCTTGCATGTGGAGCTTGTCCCCATACTGAGCCAAAAACTGATCTGCATATAAATTTGTTTGAGCCACTATGTGCAAAAGTATTTCATCACTAAAAAATAAGTGAAAATATTCTAGGGGGTAAATTCCTTTGTGTCAACCTGGATACCTGCATAACCAGTAAATGATGGAACACATGGTTTTTCCATATTTGGGGGATTCCATTGGTAAACTGGAATATAACCACTGTTGTGGCTGCTATGGCCTGTAGCTAGCACTGGGGTAGTAGTTTCAGACTCAGGCATTGCCAAGGGATCAGCTTTTTCTGAGAAAGTGACACTGCAGGTGTCAGGCTCAAACAGTGCATTATGCTCAAGCTGAGTGTCTCCCTCAGGTAAGATGTAGGACTTGGGCAGAGTGTCAGGCTCAGGCAGTGTGTCAGGCTCAGGCAGTGTGTCAGGCTCCGGCAACATGTCAGGCTCCGGTAACATGTCAGGCTCCAGCAACACGTCAAGCTCGGACAGAGTGTCAGGCTCAGGCAATGCATCAGGCTTGGTCAGAGTGTCAGGCTCAGGTAACATGTCAGGCTCAGGCAATGTGTCAGGTTTAGGCAGGGCATCAGGCTCAGGTGGGGAGTCATATGCAGGCAGAGAATAAGGCTTGTCCAGGGGGTTATGCTCAAGCAGGGTATCTGCTCTGGGCAGAGTTTCAGGCTTGGGTAGTGTGCTAGTGTCAGACAACTGTTTGCACTTTAGCTTACTCTTTTTGGGTTGAGATTCTTGATTAGGCTGTGGCTCTAATTCTGGCTGAGGCAGATGTTTGCACTTTTTTTTGTGCTTTTTGCATTTACCCTCATCCTGTGTTGTAGGCGCCATAACATGAGTAAATGGCAGGTGCTTCTGCTTACATTTATGCTTCATGTGACTTCCCTCTGCCTGCATTGTGGCATCCGGCTTCATCAAAGGCACACATGGGGCCTCTTTCTGGGGAAATATCTCAGGCTCTGGTATCTGCACAGGCTTAGGCAGATCTTCATGCTTCTTCTGCTTTTTATGTTTAGATGCTTGCTTGGGCTGTGAATTCTGCTTTTTCTGTTTATGCTTTGGCTGGTGCGCGCTGGTGGGCACACGTGCGCTTGCATCCACGTGGGGACTTCGACTTGGTCTTAAGACTGTACGGACCACCCTCGTCGGCATCACTCGATATTGTATCGTCAGTAGGAGTACTGCTTGGACAGTAGTCACTCCCAGACTCTGGATCAATAAAATCATCCAACTCTGAATCAGAGCTGATAATATATTTTAAGATCTCCTCTGCAGTGTATTTCTTTGGCATTCTTAGCAGCCAGTATGTCTTAGTGGCAGAGATACTCTCTCTCCCCCTTCCCTCTCCTGTATTGTAAAGCACTTTGGGATAGTGCAAGTAGAAGGCACTAAATATTTTTGCCTAGTGCTTGAAGCACACAAGTAAGAACCAAGAGGTCAAGGTTTGAATCTCACCAGGGACACTTAAATTGTGGCTGGGTATAATTGCTGTATAATATCGGGATTCTTTTCTGAATTTTATTTATTCTTTCCTAACTATGTGAGAACCTAGAGTCCTAGGTTTGTATCCCACTACAGATACTTCCAGTGTTGCTGTATAATAGCTCATATTCTTTTATGCTCTTTTTATGGGGGTTGTATCTAGAAAGGACAGCAAAAGAAGGGTTATCTCAGAGTGACAGTGGTGTGTCAGGCCTCAAACAACCAAGACTGTGTAAAATAGAAGGTGCACACTCTTCACCAAAAGCAGTAAACTATATACAACTGCATCACACTATGAGCACTTACAGCATCACTATTCACTAACTCAAAAATAATTTTTGCTATTGTTTGTAATTAAAAGAAATCCTAGAGCCCTACGCTTCTATCTTACTATAGACAGAGTGACACAGCGTTTTTTTTTTTACCAGGAAA
Organism: Neoceratodus forsteri; assembly: GCA_016271365.2. Taxonomy (NCBI): domain Eukaryota; kingdom Metazoa; phylum Chordata; order Ceratodontiformes; family Ceratodontidae; genus Neoceratodus; species Neoceratodus forsteri. The sequence continues at coordinate 867,552,758 of CM028131.1, read as the reverse complement.
GACACACTAAGCTGGAAGCTTGTTTACAGGCGCTATCTGGGAACACAAGGAAGTTAAGTGACTTCAATCAATCAATCAATCAAATCTTTATTTATCCAGGCGATCACCATTGAGCAAGCTCATTTACAAGGTGGACCTGCTGCTGGCAGGGAAAATTGTACAGTTACATATAAATATACATAATACAAAATGAACAACATGTTTACAATACTGATAGGAGCAGAATACTTACATTCCAAGTCACATGTACAAGAAAGATATACATAACACAACCCAAACGTAACATATATATATATATAGTTCCCACAGGAGCAGGATGTGCATGGATGTCATATACAAACCATAGAAGAAAAAAAGAAAGATTATTTATATTCCTGTCCAGCAGAAACACGTTACAGGCCTGGATGGAAATTCCTAAGCTATGGAGGTGCATATAACAGTGTGTAAGCCTTAGGTAAATGCGGCAGAAGGGGTGAATAAGAGGGATGCAGAGGGTGCTAAGGGCAAGTGGGGCAGAGGAGGGGGGAGTACTAGTGGCAAGGGCTGATGTGGATAAGCAGCTGGGACTAGTGTTGAAGAAGAGAGGAACAATGCAGGACTTGCTCAGGGTCACACTTTTACTGTAATATATACAAAATATCAAGTTATTTAAATGTGTGTGTGTGTATATATATATATATATATATATTTTATTTATTATTTCTGAGTAACTGGGTAAGACCCACTGGACACAAGGCTCATTTACAGGGGTGACCCTGGAGCACTGGAAAGGAGTACAAATCAAAATAAAGCAAATGAAAGGCACTTTATGAAACAAAACTTCTTTTCAACACACCACAAAACACCAGTTAGAAACTAATAAGTTCTAAAACAACAGTTGTCTGCAAAAAAAATGTAAAAAAAAATAAAATTGCCAAAATACAAGGCAAAGGCTGGAGAAAAAGAACAATGAACTTTTAACTTTTTTTTTTCTACTAAATGAGTCTGCTTAGCACCCACACTAGCTTCAGAAACACAATAAATCTCTTTCAGGACACTGCAGATCCTTGATTTGCAACTTAAAAGCAAGTTATCAATCAGTTTTATTAGCAATTGTAGCAACCTCCGTGTGCTCTGGTACACCGTCGCTTATCAGAGTGCAACCCAGCAGAAAGTGAAAGCAGACAAACCCAGACAAGCCACGTGTTTGCATGCTTCTGCAAACACGTGATGTCTGCTGCATTCCAGACCCCCAGGATTGCGAGACTGCCATCTACTCTTGTGACCCCAGGGGTCAAAGCTTGTAAATCACACCAGATCCCCGGTGCACCGGAGAGGTTTATGGCCAGACGTACAAAATTCGTCTTTATGGCCATGTGCAGCTGTTTCCTGTGTCATACACAGTACGACATAGGGCACTAAAGGGGTTAATATATGTGCTGATCTACTGCAGCTAAGAGCCTGAGCACCTTACGAGTGGCTCTGGCTCTCCTTACATGGGCAGGGTCCCCTCGTGAGTGGACCTCGCTAAAGCGTAGGGTAACAGCCCCATTCCCCAACTTATTGATCATAGCTGCTGAACGAGAGGGGGGGGAGTGAAGCTCACAAACCTGCATGGTCTCTCTCCAGACCATCCTTGTAATGTAGCTGGTCCATCATTTGCCTGCTTGTAAGTCCCAAACACTGCAACAGCATTTTCTGTCTTCCACCCGCTCCAGTGAACACGAACGTTCAATTTTCCTCGACGCCCCTTATTCCCCATGGGAGGACTTCAGCCATCTTGCTCCTTGCTCACTTGGCACACCTCCACCATCTTAAGTAGCCATCTCCTTGGCCTAGTCCACTACCTGGAACACCTGTCGATACGCACCGGGCCCCACATGCACAGGCGAACTTCAGCACATGCGTGCACGGCCGGGCATGTGCAGTTGCACAACAAATACCATGTTATGGATGGCAACCCTTCAGCACGGTGCAGGATTCCCTTTCTTTCGTGTCCTTCACATTCATGCCATTGCCCCCACAGAACCGCTGGCCTCACAGACAGTTTAAGTACACAAAATGATACTGCAAGCAATAGCTACACTGTACCAATGTACAGCTGTGAACAATGCATAATGTTTTTAAGGGGCTAATTTAGCAGCACTGCCATAATGTCTATACAGACTCAGGCAGAAGCTAACCATCACCACTTGACTTTTCTTTTGCTGCTGTGTGCTGTCTTCCTCTTCGTTCAGTTTATCGCTGATGGGGCAGGATCCTCCTCTGTTCTGTCTGCTGCGCTGGGCTGCGAGTCAGAGTCACAAATTAGACAGCATGCAAGCCATCTCGATCTTATACCACCAGGGCTTCTCCTGCTTAGATGATGACGTCCCCCGTGGTTTTCATAGCCGGGTTGCAGTGGGGGAATGAGGGAGTGGGGAGGACAACAGCAGAGGGAGGAAGCGGGAGGGATTTATTTGCAGCCTGGGAATGAGGGAGCAGGGAGGACAGCAGCAGAGGGAGAAAGCGGGAGGGATTTATTTGCAGCCGGAGGGTCAGCCAGGGAATGAGGGACTGGGGATTACAGCAGCAGAGGGAGGGATTTGGGTTGTAATGGCCGCTATGCAAATGAAAGGAATGAAGCACACTTTCTCATTGGTGTGGTTCATTTCTCTCAAGTGAAGGCCAGCTCCTGTTGTGAAATTCCAACGGCTGTCACACTGGGCTTCACCATTCATTGGTGTGTCAGGATCGCGCCCACTGTGCAGTGCCCTGCATTGGACTCATCCCTGACACACCTCTGAAATGCGATACTGTCCCAAGGTGTTTTCTTGCACAAGCAAACACAAAAAGGCAAGACAATGAGATGCCAGTTCTCATGGGGCTATCAACATGAGCATTTTTGTAAAATCTTTACTTTTTTTACCAGCTTTGGAGGATTCAGTATGAGCCTGCTGTTCACCAAGACATCCTTGGAAAGTAGGTTGTGGCTCAGTGATTTTTCTGGAAATAGAACTTGATTTGTATTTTTAATTGGAAACAAATATCGTCGGTGTATTTAGAGCAATTAGTTCCATATCTCATAGCTCTGAAGAACTAGAATATTAAAAATATCATCATGACCCTTTACTCCAAGTCTCCTCACTGTGTATATTGAAAGAGCATGGGGATCAGTTCTTGGGCAAGCAATATTAAATACACAATAGTTAAAACATATGCATGTGCAATGTGGCTGCTTCAGAAAAATGCAACAATCACTTTCTAGTGGTGGGGTTGCCTTGAATTTCAAAAGGATATCAAACTTATAATAGTTAATAAAGGTTATGTCCCTGGAGGTTTCTAGCCCAATACCTATTAAAAACAACAATACAAGGACTGTCCATGTTCATGTTTTATTAAGCTTTCAGCTTGAACTGAAAAATGTCATACTGTACTCTCAGCATATGAAAAACAGAGAACACCACATTTCAGACCGAGATATGCATGTATACTACCAAAGAAAATATTTAAATGTCTCCCATCAACTATGCTTACTTGCAGATCACGTCATGTGCTATTCCTAACTTCATTGAGTGTACATTTAAGCTGTCTATCTTACAGCACTTTTTGATTCTTATATAGCTGACATACATTTTCCATAAACACTGCACTGGAGAATGTTATAGTAGGATTACAGTAAGTAATGGCACATGACAGCAAGATCAGAGACAGTGTTGGGATTGCCATGTTCGAGCTTTAGGACACATCTACAAGTGAAGCACCCTCTTGTAGAAGTGAATAGCTGCGCTGGTTGAGCTGCCCACTACTCACAAACTTGTACCGTGACATAAGTTCAAAGACAGAAAATGCTGTGGAACATCACAGTGTTGGATAACATGCTAGAGTCTTTTAACTTCATTCTTGGGAACCCCATGAGAATCCCCCCCCCTCAAAAAATGTATGTTGTAGAGAAAGTGGAACCTGTTTAACCAGGAAAGGCACACTAAACTAAAGCTTGTTTCCAGGTGTGACCTGGGAGCATAAGGAAGTTAACTGACTTGCTTGGGGTGGGGTCACACAGTATGCAAATAGGAGCTTGGGGGCTGTGGGATTCAAATCATCCAAGTCTGCAGGTTTGTAGCTCAGTGCCCTAAACCACAGTGCTATACTGCCTCCAATGTACTGTATGCATGAATGGCCAGGTGCTCTGAAGATGCAGATAAGAACACAATATACATAAATTACTACTGGACAGAAAGTGACAATAATCGCTCAGCAAAGCAGGATAAATAAAATATTTCCCCCCTAGTCTAAGGTAACGTTAATCATAAAGCAGGACCCTTCTGCCATTTAGCTTCCACCCCCTCCAAAAAGTTGCATTCCAGGTTTTCATTAATCAGCCTGTCTCGAAAGTCTTAACACCTAACCCCCTTTTGGTGCTTCTGAAATCACAACATTAGAACTTTTGAGACATGTAAAGATTCTATGCTCTCTCCACTTTGTGTACTGCTTTAATCAACAGATGCATTACATTATATATTTACAATCACCATAATCTGTGAAAAAAAGTTTATTTTAAATAAATAACACACAATAACCAAGATGCAACCAGCAAAACAATGTGTATGCATAGCTATTTTTCATCCAGATTGTCAAACCTTTATGGCCCTAGCAACAATGTAACTTTTAAGCCAATTGGCTGGTCTGTAAATTCTGACGGGTACAACAAAAGGCAACAATGATTACCTAGCAAATGCAAGCAATGTGTTCCTAAGGGGCGACTAGGGCAGCTGAATAATGTCTAGAGTGTAGAATATTTTAAGGCAAAAAGATGAAGCTTTATGGGTGAATTCTTCTAAAAAGAACATATCGTAATGGCAGCAGCATTAATCACTGCACAGGGAGCCCGCTAATAAAATGTGACCTGATCAGGGAAAAAAACATTGGCAACTTCAATTTGCAATTGCAAAGAACTTTTGAAAACTGGAACTGAACTTAAAGTTGACTTTAAAGGATCGGAGGTAAAAATCAAGTTTGCAGCCAGGCAGGGCTTCCTCGTACGATCAGTCGCTATGCTTAAGATTTGTTTTCCTTCTGTCTTTAAGTAGACACTGAAACTAGGCCAAAAAACTTTTTATCTTCTTTTTTTTAGCCACTAGACTGAAACCTCCACAAAGAGCCCCATGGAGCTCTGCTTTCCAAACTACAATAGCAGGGCTAATTAGATCATATAAGCCAGCCAATGATACTGTAACAAGTAGGCAAACAAAAAGGAAAAAATAATGAAGGACACAGACTTTAAACACTTACCAATCAAATCTCCAACAAGAAATGCTATTGTTTGGAAAATTAATACAATTGATCCGACAATGCAGAGTTTCTTTGTGCTCATGTTTTCTATTATTGCCCTGGACATTTTGCCTTCACTCCACGCAGTATCACTAACTGGCTAATTAACGCAAAAATAAATAACTTAAGGAAACCCAGAAAGCAACTATCTCTGTTCTTAAAGGCTGAGATTCTGACTGGCTCTCTGTTGCCTTCCAGCTTTTCAAAGGAGAAGCCCCTGTGAGATCCTCTTGAGTGGACTGGTAGCTATTAGTTGCAGTCTAATCTGACTTTAATAAAAGCGTGATCACACCAATTTTACTGCCATTTTCAAGTAACTCTATCCCCACTAATACTATGTAAATGAACGTGAAAACCATTTGGTTAGGTGCCCTGATGGTGTTTTCATCTTGAGGAAAATGTTTCACATTTTGCATAGCTATAGAACATAATAACACTCAAAGAATAAAAGTTACTGTACAGAGGCAAACCACATTAGCAAAGTAGCCGGGGAATGAGGGAGCGGGGAGGACAGCAGCAGAGGGAAAAAACGGGAGGGATTTATTTGTAGCCAGGGAACTAGGGAGCAGGGAGGACAACAGCAGACGGAGAAAGCGGCAGGGATTTATTTGCAGCTGGAGGATCATCTGGGGAACAAGGGGCCAGGGACGACAGCAGCAGAGGGAGGGACTTGGGTTGCAATGGCCACTATGCAAATGAGAGGAATGAAGCGTACTCTCTCATTGGTGCAGTTCATTTCTCTCAAGTGAAGGCCAGCTCCAGCTGTAAAATTCAAATGGCTGTCACACTGGGCTTCTTCATTCATTGGTGTGTCAGGGTCGCACACTGTGTAGTACTCTGGATTGGACTCGTCCCTGACACACCTCTGAAATGCGGTATACTGTCCCAAGGTGTTTTCTTGTTCAAGTACACAAGCAAACACAAAAATGAATTCACAAAGATAGCGATATATGGTGCAACAAAGTAAAAACAGAGAACAGCAGATGCAAAAAATCAGTTTACAGGTGTAGTGATAAAATACAATGTACTGTCAAAAGGTATAGCAGTTCATATGAGGATAACAAGGTGGACAGAGAATAAACAGAGTAAATGCAAGGTGGGACCAAACAAAAGGGGGAGAGGTAATAAGTGCAGTAGAGATGTGAAGGAAGTGCCAGTCTCACCGGAGATGGCAGACTTATGGAGAGCTAACATGTCATCGGATGCCAGGAAGGGTTCAGCAATGAGACAAGGAAGAGCAGCAGGAGTTGGGAGTGTTAAGGAGATGGACCTTAAGGGAGGAGTTGAAAGAATGGACAGTCTTACAGGCCTGGATATTGGGAGATATTGTACAATTTAGTCCCAGTGTAGGAGATAGAGTTCTGAGCTTGCTTGGTGCAGTAGAAGAGGATCTCGAAGATCGTGGTGGAGGAACCGCTGGTAAACTGCCCGGGGAAAAAGGATGGGAAAGGCTGTTGATGCTAGGTGGCAGAAATTTGAGGATGATTTTGTGAAGGAAGGAGAGTATTTTGAGGTGGAACCTCCCTTCAATGGTGGGCCAGCTGGGGGAGGAATAGAGGGCGCAGTGGTGAGTTCTCCAAGGGAGCCCGGTGATGAAATGCACAATACTGTTGTAAGTGGCTCTTAGTTTGGAGTAAAAGAGTGAGGATGTTGGGGGGAAGTAGATAATGGACCCATAGTCTATAAGGGGCAGGAGTAGAGAGGTGGCCAGTTGTAGTCTAGAGGTGGGAAACAGGAACTTTCTGATTCTGTAAAGAAGACAAGCCTAGAGTGAATCTTTTTTATAAGATTGTTAACATGTAGATTAAAGGAGAGGCGGTGGTCAAGGACGAGACCAAGGTATTTGAATTCAATTACCTGTTTGATGAGATTACCAGAGTTGTCAAGTAGGGAAAGGCCAGTTACAGGGGCTTTTCGGGGGCTGGAGAACATAATTAATTTGGTCTTCTCGGAGTTAAGGAGCATGCCTTTCCCAGAGAATCAGGAGTGTAGCTTCCTAAAATCTGACTGTAGATTGTGGAACATAGTGGTCGGGTTTTCATGGTTGCAGCAGTTTTTGTAAACGATGTTCAACAAGCAGTAGTAATTCAAGTGTGGAGAGGATTGTAATCACTTAGTGTTGTATTTCTGAATATGTTCTGATTTGCAGTTTTAACTGTTCCCTCCAGTGTGCTGTGCTAATAGTTCTATCATTATACTATGGGGTTTACGTCTTTTTAGAAAGTTGGTTTAATTATACATTTTTGAAGTGTGTATATGATTACACTCAGTCTTACTGCTGCATTTGTGTGTTCTCTTTTGTCTTGGATTTTGTTGGCTTGGGAATGGAATTTAAAATGTTTGTACAATGTAATGTTTTGCTTTTTAAGATCTTTTTTTTTTCAATTTTGGATGTTCCAGCTTAGGTGCAAATTCACTCTGCTGTTGTGGCTGTGGTTTCAACCCCCTTCTGCAGCTCTGTGTACTACGGCAGTGGAAGGTCAAGTGAGTTGTGAAAGATCACACAGTAATAATCTTAACTGAGTTTAGGTACAACTGTGTGATTTTTAAGCTTTGTTTGAAGGTGAAACAAAATGTTGACAATGTATTTATTTTGATCAAATTGTGGCTTTGAAACTGAGGTAAAAGTTTCTAAAGATTGTATTTATTTATTTGTTTGTAACATATTTTACCAGGTAGGCAAACAGAGTCCAAAATGGACTAAAAATGTACAACGTCAATATACTGTATATACAAAGTCACCAAATCATCCAACATACAGGAATAAGTATATACAAAGTCAACTATTTACAGAGTGTATACGCAGAGCTGAATCACATTCAGGTGACACAGGTACAGGGGGACATAAACCCACAATAATACGAATTAAGTTATATACTGCTTTATAGAATATCTATGAGGAAGGCCCAATTTTAGGGCTGCAGTGGGCAGAGCCCTCCAGACCTCTTGCTATGAAAAAAGGACTCCCACTTTTCACTGTACTATTTTACTGTTTGCAGTCAATTTCATTTTTGTTTAATTATACATACCCCCCCACCTGACCCTCCCTCTCAGCACCCACCTCCCCGCACCCCCCAAGCCCTTACTTACCCTTCAGAGGTCCAACACTGTAATCCTCTCTTGGCCACACACATGTCATAACTCTTCAAATCTGGACAGTGAACTGAAGAAACAGATATACAGTGCAATGTACTTCAATGGTGTTTTGAACTTACTGGCATTACTTGGCCATTTTTCCATATTTTTGGCCCAAATTTTCAACATGCCTTTTTGGGGACCACGCCTGATGAACAATTGAGCTGTCATTAGGTAAATCTGTCCTGGAAGGTGATTTTGAAATCACTTTTCAGGCAGGACTTGAAAATTTACTCTGCTCTTGTTCATGAGGTGGGGTCATAAGAAGGCTTTGTTGAAAATTTGGTGAAAGAGACTTACGGTTCCACCTCCTTCCTGATGCACACATAGTTGTCAGAGCTCTGACCCCGGGGATAGCAATTTATCCAATTCGTGCATTTTCTGGCACCCGTTGGTACCCCCCCTTAGCAACTCGGTCAATAAAGGGGAAAAGAGCTGCAAAATGCTGCTGAAAGGTCGCACCAAGGAGAATCTATATGAATATTTGAAGCCGACTCCAACCCTAGACTCATGAGGTGTCAGGTCAATGGGAAAGAGCAAGGCCTCAGATCCATCCACTTGACCAGTTATTCAGAAGACGAATTGGAGGAAGGCTTCACAATCACCTCCTGGAGGCTGTACCAAGAGCTACAGAAGATTAACGGTACAATGCAGAAAATGGAAAAAATGGTGGTAGACACAAAGGCGGAGATGGCAGTGGTAGCCCAGCGAATGGGAGAGCTAGAGGCGGGCTTTTCAGAGACTAACACGGAGGTACAGGAACATGAAGAAGTGCTTGGTATCTCTTAAAAAGAGTCAGGGAATGGCTAGAGAAGTTGGATGACCTGGAACTACGATCTCGCAGGGACAATATTCGTATCTACGGAGTCCCCGAGGATACCGAACAGGGGGAGCATATGGAGCCTTTTTTGAACAGTTTCTTAAAGGAGCTGCTCAACTTGCCTAAGGACCAATCACTTAACATAGTTTGTGCACACTGAGCGTTAGCGAAAAAAACTGTGGTTCAAAGGCTACTCCTCATTCCATCGTCTTAAAATTTCTGGATTACCGCACCAAAACAAGTGTGTTACAGATGGCCTGGGCTAAAAAAACAGTGCTATTTGGGGACACACATCTGTTAATTGATCATGACTTCACCCCTTACACGCAGCAGAAAAGGAGAGCTCTTTTGGACATAAAAAAGTTTCTGGCATCTAAAAATATTAAGATGCACCTCATTGCTCCGGCCCAGTCAAAAGTCTTCCTGTCAAAGGGCACAGTGTTCTATAGATCGCTCGCAGAGGCATGCTCAACCATGCTCAAGCTGAAAGTTCCAAACAATCTCCTCGGTAGACCGGATTCTTCCTCACCAGAGGACAGATGTAGAGAGATGGAGCCGTGGAAGCAAAGAAGAAACTCAAGGCAAAGAAGTAACGTGGAGGACTCTCACTGGTTGACTAAGGGTGGAACATACCAGGAGGCCGAGGCAGGAACATCCCTGAGACAGAAGAAAGAATGCAGCAACCCAGCAGAAACCCGAGTGAACTAACATATATCCTTAGCTGATTGGCTTTAATACTCCCTTTTCCCTTGAAAGGGCTGGTTCACTGACTTGAACAGAACTAGCCCCTCTCTGCGGAGAGGACTAAGGGGGGATGCACTGATGCTCAGGTGTGGGGGGGTTCCGGGGTGTTGGAGACTGGCACTATTGTAAGGGGATGGAACAATGGGTAGATTTATGTAAAATGTATATATGTTTATCACGGGGGCATTCATGGCTGTGAAGGGGGGGCTCTGAGCCTCTCCCTGAATGCAAATGGTGGCCTGGAGGTGGGCTGTTGTGCAAAGGTTGAAATTTAGAGCTGGTCTCCAGCTTTGGTGGTGAGAGGGAGTGGCTGTGGGCCTGATGGTTGTGGGCAGAGAGGGAGGGGGGCAGGGGTACTGCCTGCCGATCGCTCCGTTATGTGTTTTCCGGATCTTCGCTGGAGTGACCCCTCCAGGGTTCATAGGGATAACTGAGGCCTGGAGCTGGTCCTCTCAGGAATAATGGGGGAGAGGGGAACCCAAGACAGGCACTCCTTTCCTGTTCTAACCATTGAAGTGGATCTCGGGAGAGGGCTCCTGGGCCTCACTCCAGGGCACTGCCTTCGACTCCCCTGTATAGTCTGATGCCAATGTATGCCAGCACTGATCCCTGCCACTTGGATTAACATGGGGGTGGCATCCATGAGGGGGATTTCCACAGGGATCATGAGCTCCCAATGCAAGAAGGGAGAATTCTGGGCTTTTTCTTTTTTTCTCTTTGCCCCTGATGGGTAATGGTTTATAATTGATTCCCCCTAGGATACCCAGACTATGGGGCAAAGGAAGAAAAACCAGAGGAATCCTCAGAGGGTGTGTTGGAACTGAACAAAGGACTTGGGGGGGAGGGTGGAAATGCCTCCTGATCTTCTAAGCAAAGATGGAGTGATGCTTTTTACCATCCTTGGTGATTACCTATCCTTGGGGGGGGTGGGAGAGTAAGGAACAGTTTTCACAGTAGTTGGTAGCAAAGAACAGAAAGTGGTTCATGGTATAAGGTTTGCAGGAAGGAGGCAACTAACTAGTGTGGGTTTGGCAAGCTGAAAAGGTCAATCACCCTGAAAGTTCAAGATGAGCGCATGACCCACAATAGATGGGCCACATCCAGTTGGCTTAGTAACACCAACATGGCGGGCAGGGTACATAATGTATGTTGGAAGCTTCATGTTTATGTTCAAAGCTGTTATGTTTGGTTCATGTTGTTGTTGCTTTGATAATAGTAGGGAGACTCTTTGGCACAAATACAGCAGGTGGGGGGAGGAACACCTACCTTATGGATGAAGGAGTAATTATAACATACAATGTTAGGGGACTGGGCAGCCCAATTAAAAGAAAGAGGGTCCTAAATGAGCTTAGGCAAGCAAGAGTGGAGTTAGCCCTCCTACAGGAGACCCATTTGGATCCAAAGGAGAGTGCCAGGTTGAAGCGGGCTTGGGTGGGACAGGTTTTTTGGCCTGCTGTCTAGCACCCCCTGCAGGAGAGAGGTGACCATTTTAATACATAAGGAATGTCCTTTTCAAGTGGAATATATTGACGCAGATGAGGACGGTAGATTTATAATAGCAAAGGGCAAGTATAGGGGTCAACCTTGTACAATAGCAAATGTCTATGCACCTAACTCAGATGCAGATAACCACGCTTTCTTACAGAAAGTGTTGCTGAAGGTGATGTCCCCCACCAGGGGAGTTAATAATTGTGGGAGGGGATTTTAATTTAGTCTTGAACCCCTCATTGGACTGGTCAGGCTTCAGACAAGGGCCACTATCCCGGGCAGCTTGAACTCTTGCCAGACTTATGAGAGACCTGGGCCTGATAGACATTTGGCATTATCTAAATCCAAGGGTTAGAGATTATTCATGTTGATCACTCCCCCCCCCCATAATGCCTATTCCAGAATTGACCTGATACTGCTACCAAAAGAATGGGCGTACAAAGTGGAGGAGGCAAAAATTCGGGCCAGGACACCTTCGGATCACGGTCTGGTCTCGATGAGGCTCTGCCCGACCCCGGAGGTGAGGAATTCCTCATGGAGACTAAATGTCTCTCTCTCTTGAACAAATCTGAGTTTAAGGAGTTAGTCCAGGGGGGGTATTTGAGGAATACACTCACAGAAATCCAACTCAAGATACCATGGCAGCCATATGGTGGGACGGGTTGAAAGCCTTCCTGACTGGGAAGATCATACAAAATGCCTCACAACTGAAAAAGAGAAACCAAGAGGACATTACTGGTCTGGAAGCTAGGCTATGGGACTTAGGAGTGGAACACAAAATAGCCCTAAACCCGGATGTCAAGAGGGAACTAGACAGTACCAGGCAGAAGTTAGATGATAAAATAGAGGGACAGCTTAGATATTCCTGTCAAAGGTTTTATGAATCGGGGGGCAGGGCAGGCAGATTGCTTGCCTGGCAAATTCGAAAGGAGGCTACCTCGTGGGACATCCTTAAAGTGAGAACCTCCCAGGGTGGCTGGGCCTCGAACCCAGAATACATAGTTAACCAGTTCAGGGGGTTCTACACATTTTTATGTACCCAGGAACCAGTAGATGAGTTCCGTTACAAACTGGACAATTTTTTTGCAGGGACTAAACTGCAGAAGCTGTCCCAAGAGGAGAGCAACTTCCTGGACTCCCCACTTGGAGATAATGAGGTCCTCGCAAGCCTATAGGCACTGAAGGTGAGCAAGGCTCCCGGCCTGGATGGCATACCAGCAGAGCTGTACAAGACATTTAAAGATATGTTGGTCCCACTGCTGGGTAGGGTGTGTACAGAGGTTCAGCAGGAGGGGTCTACACCACTGAGTTGGCAATATGCACAAATCATGGTAATCCACAAGGAGGGTAAAGATACAGTGGAATGCGGGTCCTACCGACCTATCTCTTTGCTGAACGTTGACCAGAAAATCTACACCTCAATTCTAGCCAAGAGGCTACAAACAGTGGTGGGGTACGTAGTCTATCCTGATCAAACGGGGTTCATTAACGGGAGGCTTTTACATGATAACATCAGGAGTCTGCTGAACGTAATCACCTACCAACAGGCAGCCAACAAATGCACTCTGGCCATCTTCATGGATGTGGAGAAAGCCTTTGACAGGGTGAATTAGGGGTTTCTCCATCACACCCTGTGAGAGATGGGATTTGGGCCCAAGTTTAGGGGGAGTGTGGAGGCTCTCTATGCTGCCCAACAGATCGTGATTTGGGTTAATGGATTCACGACGGGGAGGTTCCATCTCACAAGGGGAATGAGGCAGGGATGTCCCCTGTCCCCATTACTGTTTGCCCTGTACATAGGACCCTTGGCAGTAAGGATTAGAGCCATGAGGGACATCAAGGGCATTAAAGTAGGGGAGAAAGAGCATAAAATCTCTTTATATGCCGATGACTCCCTTTTCTATATCATCTCCCCTGGTGGATCCCTCCCAGCATTAAAAAGGGAGTTAGAGGAATACAGGCGGGTCTCGAGTTATAAAATTAACTATGATGAGTCGGAGGCAGTGAGGTCAGGAGGGATGGTGCCCAGAGAAGTAATAAGGGACTTCCCTTATAAGTGGTCAAGGATAATATGGTGAGGTATCTGGGGATTAGGATCACCCCACGCCTGGCTAGCCTGTTTGAACTGAACTATGGGAAGCTGTGGAGGGAGATCTCTGTGGACATTGCCAGATGGAAACTGCTCCCACTTTCCTTGAGAGGGAGCGTGGAGACGGTAAAAATGAATGTCCTCCCCCAGCTCATGTTTTTGTTTCAGGCGCTTTCCATAGGGATTCCGAAGGGGTACTGGAAGGGGGTCTTAGGTGACCTTTCGAAGTTTGTCTGGCAGGAAGGCCGGTGAAGGACTGGGGTAGAGCTTCTCTTACAACCCAAAGATCAGGGAGGCCTTGCCTACCTGGATTTCAAACTGTATTATCTAGCAGCTCAAATAGCCCCAGTCATTTCCTGGTTGAAGCAGGAGGGAGAAGATGGGTGGCAAGGCAAAGAGAGATTTCGATCTAAGAGGTTCTCTCTGACCTCCCTTCCCCATGCCCCGATCACCACTGTGACATGGCAGATGATCAAAAGCCCCTGGATCAGACACACACTCAGGGTCTTGATCAGTGCCAGAAGAGTGACCCAGACACCAGAGGGAAGAGGCCCATTAACTTCTATATTAGGAGACCTGGGCTTCCTTCCCACGCAGATGGATCCAGGTTTCTGTATATGGAATAGCAGAGCAATAGTTAGGTTCCATAATTTACTGCAGGGAAATGTTCTAATGTCATTCGAGCAGGTGCAACAAAAATTCCACTTGGATAAGTCAAATTTTTATAGATACCTCCGAGTAAGGCATTATTTAAACACACACAGTTTGATACCCAAGATTACAAGGGACTTGATCGGTCTAGAGGAGTGCATGTATTGGTCAGCCAGATTAACCGGACAGAGGAAGACAATATCAATGGGATATAGGACCCTGCAGGGGGAGGCCCATGCGCACTTTTGGGCTCTCGGGGACACACATAACCACATCTTTTGGGCATGCCCAAAGGTGAGAGGATTTTGGTGGGGGGTAAGTCGGACCTGTGGCTCTCTATGGGGTGTGCTTGTCCCATGCTCCTTTGACTCTCTTATCCTGAGATTGGACCTTGTGAGAGTTGGGAGGAGCGGTCAGCAGTCCTTGTTTAGGCTGATGTGCCTAGCTGAATTAAAAGAAATCACATCCAGATGGCTCACCTTGACCCCTCCAGATATGGGATCCTGGAGAAATAGAGTAGAAGAGCTCAAGCGAATGGAAGGCCTGACAGCCAGACTCAGATTGTCATAAGAGAAACACATGCAGCTGTAGGCGATTTGGAAGAGGAGGGGTGCAGTGGAGGGCCCCAGTTTGCAGGATCTAGAAGGCTCACAAGAATGGGTCCCATGCTTTTGGGATACCTTAGTGCCAGGCTGTTAGGAAGAAGTTCCACTTAGGCTGGGCTTTGTCAAGGGACTGGGAACATTCTGGAATTTGGGTTCTTGAGAAGGGAAGGGTAATGTGATATGGGCTGTCCCAGCCCCCCAGGCTATTATAAGGTCTCTTACCAAAGACTGCCTAGAAGAGTCTCCCTACAAAGTTGCAGGACTCCTGTTGAGTCATAAGTTGAAGGGGCAATGCCCCTGCACTATCTTTTATCTTTTAAATTAGAGGGTGCATTATGTAGAATGAAACTTGCTTAGCTTATACTATTAGAGTAATACTGACTAATCACCTGGAGAGGGGTTTATGTCATTTTATTTTTTCTTGGAAGATACACCAATCTCTAAGAGAACTGTACACCTCACTGCAATTTTGGGGACATTTATCAGGGCACCTTGTTAACCAAATGAAGAAGTGGAGGGGAAGGGGTAATTGTGGATGGACAGAGCATTGTATCTTCCTCTTCATGATATAAAGTAGTTGTGATAATTGAACTGATATGAAAATTAGATATCAAGTGAATATTCTGATTCATTTTTTGATCAAAATTCTATGTATGAGATGTACACTTGATCTCTGAAATAAAATGTGTTTTTTTTAAAAAAGAAAATTTGGTGTAAAATATTAAAAATCAACAAAGTTATAGCCTATGAAGAATTTTGCAAACACAGGCTTGTAACATTGGTAATTTTCAATATTTTTACCCCAAATTTACAACGTAGCCATATCTTTACAGTACCTAATGAATGTGACAGCTGTCATTTTCCAAATCCTGGCCAAAATGTTTTTTCACATCCCGAAAAGTCCCTGCGTGACATCACCTTTTGAGCAGGAGATGAACATTTTCTCTGCCCTTGTTCATGAGGTGGGATCATAAGAAGGCTATGTTAAAACTTTGGTGTAAAAAAATTATGAACCTACATTGAAGTTTGAAAATGCAGGCTCGTAACTTGGGTAATTTTCAATCTTTTGACCCCAAATTTAGAACATAGCCATTTATTTATAGAACTTCATAAATGTGACAACTGTAATTTTTCAGCTCTGGCCCAAAATGTGTTTTGGGTCCCGAAAGTTGATTTTGCAGTACCTGCACAAAATCACCTTTTGGGCAGGAGTTGAACATTTGCTTTGCCCTTCTTCATGAGGAAGGATCAGAACAAGGCTATGTTGAAAATATGGTGTACAAATATTACGGAACATCAACTTTATGAGCCTACATTTCATTTTGCTAACACAGGCTCGTAACTTTGGTAATTTTCAACATTTTTACCTCACATTCCTCCAATGCAGCACTATCGGCTCTGGACAGAGTTTGTTTTATTGATGATGTCACAACTGATTGTTTAGTTTTGGGGTTTTTGTTATGAGTGTATCAAAAGATGATAAAGATACAATGCATGCCAAAAAATAGTTCTTAAATCTGGACATTATTTATTGTCATCAATTAACTGGCCATCATAAACTCCCCAATGTTCACAACCTTCTCCATAGCTTTTCAAAGGTTAGTGGTCCTCGAGGGTAAAAACATTTATTTATTTATTTGATTTATTTGAATTTTGGTAACCGGGTAAGCCCACTGAGACAAAAAGTTCCTTTTCAGGGGTGACCCAGGGAAGGGTACAACGGGAGGTACACAGAATACAAAATAAAGCAAGATAAGTGTGCAAAGACAATTGTACAATAGAACATGGAACACAGTATATGTACAAAAAGGCATATATAAATAATACAAGACATGTACATTATATACAAATAATACAGTGAGTACAGATGTTGCAAAACAAGTGATGCAGATAAATACAAGTTGCTTAGGCAAGGTTATACAATTATACATGTAACCCCTTTGTTACCCGGGGTTACTAGAATCCCAGTAAGACCTAGTGGTAGGCAGGGAAGGCAGCTTGTGAAACTCCAGTTAAATGGGTTTCACACTGTCTCACTCTGTCCTCAGTCACAGCTGAGACTAGAGGGATGACATCATTATAGAATTGTCACAGCTGCATGAGCCACATTCGGAATCTTCAGCTCAGAGTAAGTTAGAATCTTGGGAATTCAAAGTCAGTCTTCAGTTTGTCCTTAAGCAAACAAGAAGGACACCAGTAGTGTCTGTTTACCCCCCTCCCTCTGGGGGGGTGAGGAAAAGTTCTTTGTGGGTTCCAGGGGCAATCCCCTTCTCCCACCTTGGGAAGAAAGCTGCCTGTTTTAATTTAAGTTCAGTCTGTTCATGTATAACAGCAAAGGTTACATTTCTTCACCTGTGGGGCACCTGCAACAGATGGGTGAGTGTTTGGCCTCATTGGAAGGGGCAAACAACTTCTTTTCTTCAGTTGGATTTCAAATATTGGGGACTGCTATTTGGGAGAACTATGTCAACTAGGACAAACAAATAGAGCAGTCATCTGTTTAAAGTGTTAAAGTTCATTGTAGAGGGGGTGCTTCAGGTCATCCGTCAATCTACAGTTTTAAAGTCTAAAGTTCTGTGTGTCCAGAGAAATGGCCAGGTATGGGCTGTGGGAGCTGGAGGTGGATAGATCCCCATCTTTAGTGACCAGGTCCACCTACAGATTTCTTCTGTGTTTTGCTACTTGCCTCATGCGCTGGCCAGTGATGGGGTGGGTACCCAGACGGGTCGCAACTTGAAAATCTCTAGGAGTCGAGACTTCAAGTGGTGTGGAGCCACAGGATAGGAACATACTCCTTGTTTGATGGGAGTCTCCCTGTTTGATGGGAGTTTCGAATTGGAAGTACGAAAACAAAATCTCTCTAGGAGTCGCAGACTTCAAGTGGTGTGGGGAGCCACAGTTTGGGAGCCTCCTTGTTTGATGGGATGTCTTTCCAAGTAGAGTTTGGGTTCATTGCCAAGTGGACCGTCAGTCGAGTGGCTGGCAGGGGAGCCGGGCCAGTCGGGCTGTGTACCCAATGCGCATGCAAAGTTCGGGCTGAGTGCCTGGTGGGTCCAAAGCCAGACAACTGTTGTAGTGTTCATTCCTCAAATGGACCGCTGTGTTTAACCTCTAATCTGCATTACAGTTACGTAGCCCTGTGGGGGACCATACAGAGCTTTGTTTATGTTCAGTGAGTTAATAAATAAAGCCACACTGAAAAATCCCAGTTTTGGTTCTGGACATTACAGTTATTGCTTCCTGTAGTTGGATTTACTTGGGTGCCCCTGTGCAGAGTAGTCAAACCTAGGTCTCTTGTGCCAGGTAGCCTCATCCTTCCCCGAACCCGTAGATACCCCTATGTATATCCATGCTACAAAAGTGGACACATAGAGGGGTTACAAAAATGGAGACACCGCTTTGGATTTGTTTGGGAAGGAAGGTGCTTGGGCAAGTAGGCTAGCGTTTTGGCTATCTGGCAGTCGGTAGCTCAAAAGTTGAAGCAATTTCCGAGTGTGTGCTGTGTGCTGTGAATCTTGTGCTGCTGTTTAAAAATGCCAACTGTTTACCAAGGAGCTGTAAAGCCAAAGTGTGTGTCCTTGTCCTGCATCAACATAGTTTACAGCGTTTGTCAGTTTTAAAATAAAGTTCTGTGAAGAAAAGTGTGGAAAAACTAGGGTAGCAACAGAGAAATTATGCCCTGGACTTTGGAAATGCTTTCTGTGCAATACTAGAGACTGCAGAGTTAATGGCAATGTTACATGGTTGAAATGGGCTCCATGAGTGAGTCAGTTGAAAAAAAAAGTGCATCTTTCAGTTTAAATTTGCCTGCTTTCGACGATCCTTACGTGGAGAGGAGCCCTCGTGAGGAAAGAGGCTCATTTGCATGGTGTCGTGTGGTTGGTCAGTTTGCCATTAGTCCCGCCCCAGCCAGCTCTTCAGTGTCTGCTTCAGCATTTGAGAGGAGACAAAGAGTAGTGCGTGTCCTGGCAGGAGGAGCATTCGTGAAGTGTTCAAAGCGCTGTAAACAGTGAAAAGTGACTTTTCTAGTTCAAAATCGGCTCAACCCGCTTATCGGTCGTGGGATCAGTGAATTGTGTGATTAATACTATGATCGTGGAGACTGCCCGCCGCTTGAAACGAGGCCTTCAAAATCTGGCTGCAGGCCGTTTTCTCCATCACAGCAATCTGCTACCATAACAGTGAGTAAAGATTTAAACTGCTCAAATCAGTGATTTTCAGTAATGCCATATAAAATATGAGTGCAGCTGTATAGTCGCTTTGCAAGTAGCGATTGTGTGATATCCTGCTGGCAAATGCAAGTCTGTAAAGCCATTAACTGTCTGCATAGCAATGAAAGTAGCCTCAGTTTAAAGTTTGCAGCCAGAGAGAGACTGTGGGTTAAAATAATTGCAACACTAGTAAAAGCAGGCAATCCTGTGCTGAAACCTGAAGTTTTAAAAAGGGACTGTGATTAAATAAATGTTGCCAGCATGTGAAAAGTCCAAGGAAATCCTGTAAATGTGAGAACAGCCAGAAAAGAGCAAGTTGTGCAGTTTGAAATAAAAGTTATTAGTAGCTGATGTAAACAGGTGCGCAGTGGCTTGACCCAGAGTCTGAATGTTGATGCACAGAGTGCTGCCACCGCCATTACAGGGTGGGGTAGTAAAGTAAACACAGCAGAGGAGCCATTTTAAAGCTACAGAGTGTGTTCATTTAAAGTGGGACTTTCAGTTACAGTGAACTTTTGTTTGTTTTTCTGCAGTTATGGCCTCAGGACCAGCTCTATCGGATCATGCCCGGTTGCAGTAACAGCAGCAGTAAATAGATTGAGAGACATTGAAAATTGGTGCTATAGAGGGCAAATCCCTCCTGATGTGGCAATTCCTAATTATCCAGTGCATGTATGCCAGATGTGCTTTAGTGCTGGAAGGGATGTCTTCATGATTCCTCACTGTGCTGGTTGTCTACAAAAATATGGCTTGTATAAAGCATCTAAAATTCGTTTGGCTCCCACATGGACACAACTTCAAGAATCTGCAGTTGGTAGCACACAGCATCAGGCGGAGCCTGTGGAGGAAGGTCCCCCGGGGGAGTGTGGCACAAAGAGAGTGCAGAATTAGAGACTGAATCTGAAGTTGAAGTTTTGGATGCTGGATCTCAGAAGGCAAGTTCAGATAAAGCATCAATAGACCCCTGGGTGGGTGGGGCCTAGCCCAAATCTCGAAGGTAAAGATAAGATGCGGGAGGCTGTTAAATGGGAGGTGTCGACCTCCGCTCCTAGTAATAAATGGATAGTCTCGGGGGTGAGAACTACTGCTCACTCTTGGGCTCAGATCCTCAGTGAAGAGGAAGATGAGGAGGAACCTAAGTGGCCTTGTGAGATAGGAACGGGTACACAGCCTCAAGATCTTGCCTCGGAGGAATGTGTTCAAGAAGGTGGTGATGCCACTGCCCTGGCTTCACCAGAAGAAGAAGAAGTCAGGGATCCGTTTTTAATTTTGTTGAGGATGCGGAGCTGGCAGAACCAGGACTGGCCACCCCCAAGCCAGGCCAGCGGTCTCAGATTGACCAAAGCAAGTAAAGAGGAGAGACTGGTTCGTAGAAAGGCCAATGAAATCTTTGGTATGACCTTTCCTATCTTTCCTCGGAGAGTCTGGGAGGAGATTGAGAACTGCAGGAAATCCTGGATCTGGGATGAAGCAATGAAACATGTGCATCCTGGGGCTAACCAGCATGTAAAGAATAGACTGTTCCACGAAAAGTATACACAGTGGAAGAGAGGCAGGACACTGTTTATGGACAGAGTGAGAATTGTGGACGGAGAGGGACGTGAAGTCTCCCACTGTGTGAATTATGTGCGTCCAGATGGAGTAATAATTCAAGCCCCTGACCCCCTCTACTATTGGCCTCAGTGCAAGGACCTCCCAGTAATTAAGCCCGGGTCTACAAATTGGAGAGCCGAGCAGTGGTAGTCAATACTGCCACATCTACACTGTGAAGTAACCTTATTGAACTGCCAATATGAATAAACAACAAATCAGGTGCTCCACATTCTTCAGTCCACAGTGTACTGCCCTAATCGATAACCATCTACTGCTACCACCAGATGACCTCAGATCCAGAGAGGACACCAGCCCAGCTGTTTGCCTGTTCATCGCCTAGTAATCGGATGGCGCCGGACCAGCTGTTTCTCTTTTTGTTCCTGTTCTAAGGTTCCTTCTCCAGTTATGACATCAGCCCAGCTGTTTCCAGATGTGCACTCCTGTGGGTTCCCGGAAGATGTCCGCCCAGCTGTATCAGAAGAAATGCTGCCAGGGAGAGTCTTCGGAAGGGACCAGGTTTGCTTAGTTCGAATACTTCAAGAGGCTGGTGAGTCACAATCTTTTATTCTATCTTTATGACATTGCAATACACACCTTACACTACAGACTTCAAACAGTGTGTGAACTGTCCGTAGAGACTCTCCCCTTCAGGATTATGGCCTTAAAAGACTATGTTCATGGGGCTCCGGCCCAGGAGAGACTCTTTAATGGACTGGCCTTCGGGCCTTGTAGTCACTAGTGGGATATTTAGGGCATTCCATCCCCCCAAAAGGTGTATTGTTATCAATGTCACTTCTGTACTTAATGTATATACTGTCTTTTCTACTTTTCTAAAAAAAATATATATATATTTTTTCTTTTTGGGATTGTTTAGTGTTCTGTTTTTCCTGTATGGTAAGGGTTGTTGCGTTTTTGTCACTGTTGTTGTTTAGGTAGATCGTAAATGCAGATTAGGTGTGTTTTTTGTTTTGTTTTTTCTTCTTACAGGTGTTCCTGGAAGACAGAAGAGAAGACAAGAAGAGGAGGAGGGGCCATCGGAGTTCCTCGTTTCAGTGCTTATGTGTAGAAATTAAAGTACTGTTTGTGTTTCTAATGTTGTAGTTGCAGGCTGCCCAAGGTCGGGGAGGTCCCCGGGTTTTGTTTTTGTTTGGGATGTTATGTTAGAGGCGGATAGGTTTCCCCTAGGGGGTTAGGGGGGATGGACAGGCTGTGGCCCTAACCTGCAGTAGGGTCCGCAGTGCTGATCTATCAGGGCTATGCTCCGGACGGTTCTACCAGAGCCACTAGGTGTCCATAGTAAGTGGATAGAGTAGAGGCTGATATGTCAGCTGTAGGCCTCTAGGCCCTTAGTGTTGCCTACCTGTGCTCGCACATGGTAGGAGGCGGCCTGATCACCCCCCTCCGCAGGTAGCACATAGGTGGACTCCTAAGGCCGGGTGCATAATGACTGGGGACAGTCATTTTCCTGGTCAAGGGCGAGTGTAACCCCTTGTTACCTGGAGTTACTAGAATCCCAGTAAGACCTAGTGGTAGGCAGGAAGGCAGCTTGTGAAACTCCAGTTAAATGGGTTTCACACTGTCTCACTCTGTCCTCAGTCACAGCTGAGACTAGAGGATGACATCATTATAGAATTGTCACAGCTGCATGAGCCACATTCGGAATCTTCAGCTCAGAGTAGGTTAGAATCTTGGGAATTCAAAGTCAGTCTTCAGTTTGTCCTTCACGCGAAACAGAAGGACACCAGTAGTGTCTGTTTACCCCTCCTCTGGGGTGAGAAAAGTTCTTTGTGGGTTCCAGAGGCAATCCCCTTCTCCCACCTTGGGAAGAAAGCTGCCTGTTTTAATTTAAGTTCAGTCTGTTCATGTATAACAGCAAAGGTTACATTTCTTCGACTGTGGGGCACCTGCAACGAATGGGTGAGTGTTTGGCCTCATTGGAAGGGGCAAACAACTTCTTTTCTTCAGTTGGATTTCAAGTATTGGGGACTGCTATTTGGGAGAATTATGTCAACTAGGACAAACAAATAGAGCAGTCATCTGTTTAAAGTGTTAAAGTTCATTGTAGAGGGGGTGCTTCAGGTCATCCACTGTCAATCTACAGTTTTAAAGTCTAAAGTTCTGTGTGTCCAGAGAAATGGCCAGGTATGGGCTGTGGGAGCTGGAGGTGGATAGATCCCCATCTTTAGTGACCAGGTCCACCTCTACGGATTTCTTCTGTGTTTTTCCTACTTGCCTCATGCGCTTGGCCAGTGATGGGATGGGTACCCAGACGTGGGTCACAACTTGAAAATCTCTCTAGGAGTCGTAGACTTCAAGTGGTGTGGGGAGCCACAGGATAGGAACATACTCCTTGTTTGATGGGAGTCTCCTGTTTGATGGGAGTTTCAATTGGAAGCACGAAACAAAATCTCTAGGAGTCGCAGACTTCAAGTGGTGGGGAGCCACAGTTTGGGAGCCTCCTTGTTTGATGGGATGTCTTTCCAAGTAGAGTTTGAGTTCATTGCCAAGTGAATCGCAGTCGAGTGGCCAGCAGGGGCCGGGCCAGTCGGGCTGTGTATCCAATGCGCATGCAAAGTCCGGGCTGAGTGCCTGGTGGGTCCAAAGCCAGACAACTGTTGTAGTGTTCATTCCTCAAATGGACCGCTGTGTTTAACCTCTAATCTGCATTACAGTTACGTAGCTCCTGTGGGGGACCATACAGAGCTTTGTTTATGTTCAGTGAGTTAATAAATAAAGCCACACTGAAAAATCCCAGTTCTGGTTCTGGACATTACAGTTATTGCTTCCTGTAGTTGGATTTACTTGGGTGCCCCTGTGCAGAGTAGTCAAACCCAGGTCTCTTGTGCCAAGTAGCCTCATCCTTCCCTGAACCCGTAGATACCCCTATGTATATCCCTGCTACAAATGTGGACGCATAGAGGGATTACATACATAATTACATAAATGCAGAAAGTAGTTCAAACAGTGCAAAATTAAAAGCAAGAGATTTAAGCAGAACAGGGGACTAGGGTGAGGAAGTAGACAGTTAACAGAGTAGGACACAGTGCAACCAGAATAACCCCATGAACAACTCATGGGAGGAGTTGCAAGGCTGGGTGAGGAAGGGAATGAGGAAGGGAGTAGGATGAGGCAATGGAGGGGGATAAAGTGAGTTGGATGGTAGGGGTCGGAAACTATTAGTTACAGGTGCAGACTTGTGAGAAAGATAGGTGGGATTTAAGAGAATTCTTGAAGGAGTAAAGAGAGGTGTAGGTCAGAACAGTAGGAGGGGAGTGCATTCCAGAGGAAGGGCCCAGAAAAGGCAAAGGCACACCAGCCCACTGCTAGGCAGGGTTTTGGGATAGAGAGTAGAGTAAGGTCAGTTGACCTTAAGGATCCAGTAGAGGTTTTACATTGAATGATGTGTAAGGGGCAGGAAGGGGAGGTATGGATGAGCTTGTAGGTCAGGAAAAGGGTAGGGTATTGAAGTCTGGCTTCAAAGGATGGCCAGTCAAGGGAATCAAGGACAGAACAGTGGTGCAGCCTGGCATTAGCACCCAGGGCGAAGCGAGTGACCCTGTGGTAAGCTTGCTTAAGTTTGGCAAGATGGGAGACTTGAGCAGAGTGGGGAATAGGGGCACCATAGGTGATGAGCGGGAGCAATGAAGAGGATGCTGTGACAAGTCAGGAGAGGAATGTAAGGTAGGGTAAGAGGCAGTACAGCAGCCTGAGCTTTTGGTGAATGGTTTTGACCATGGTTGAAACATGTGAGTCGAAGGATAGGTGGGAGTCCAGTGTGATGCCAAGATATTTAAAAGATTGAACCTGATCAAGGGGGTCCCCTCAAGAGGAATTGATCTCTAGGGGGGGGGGGGCTTAGGAGTCCGGTGGTACAAAAGCATCAATTTTGTTTTCTTAGTGTTGAGCACCAAGAGCTTATTGAAGAGCCAATATTCAACAAGTTGGAAGTTCTGTTACAAGTGTAGATTCAGCAGGGTAGGGTCAGAAGAGAACCTGTACAACATAGCATTGTCTGTGTGCAGCTGAACTGATGTACCTCCACAGTGCTGCGGGAGTTCATTGATAAATAAAGAGAATAAAAGAGGGCCAAGGATGGACCCCTGTGGGACACTGTCTCTCATGGCACTGAAAGTGGAGGTATGTCTAGCTCACCTCACACATTGGGTACAGCCAGAGAGATAGCTCAAAAACCAGTTTAATGATGGGACATTGATACCAAAAGAGAGGAGCGTGTGGAGTGGAGGATATGGTTGACAAAGTCAAAGGTCTTGGTAAGGTTGACATAAATATCACTTATTACAAGGCCTTTGTCCATGGAAGAAAGGATGTCAGATGTTACCGTAAGGAGGGCAGTGTGGGTACTGTGTGATTTACAGAATCCATGCAGGTTAATGGAGAGTGAAGTATTTAGCGGTATTGCTGAAGTTGTGCATCTATCATTTTTTCCTGTAGTTTAGTGAAGGGGCAGAATATGGAGACTGGCTAGTAGTTCTCGAATGCAGAGTTAGGGACACTTGTGAATAGGGGCAACAATAGCGGTCTTGCACTTGGAAGGCACAGTGCTGGAGCAGAGGGATTTGTTGATTAGCTCACGCACAGGGGAGGCAATGGCGATGGCTCCAAATTTTAGGAATTCAAAGGTGTTGAACCCTGCTGATGAGGTTTCTTTCATACTCTTGAGGTGGTGCATCACCTCATTCTGGGTAGCCAGTTTAAGGTGGAAAATGGAGCTAGTAGAGATGGGGGAAGAGGAGGGAGGAGCTGGAACAAGGGCCAGGAGGGAGATCTTATGCTTAGAGAGGTCAGAGAAGGCCATGTTAAATTCAGAGGCAATGGCAGTGGGGTCAGTAACCTCAGTGCCATCTCGCAGCATAGTGCTGGGAAGGGATGTGAATTTACCCTCAGTAGAGAGTTAATTTGACACCAGAATTCTTTGGGGTTGGAGAGGTTGTTAATCTGGAGGGACTGGAGGAAAGAGCATTTGGTTTAATGCAACCTGCTCTTGCATCGATTATGTAGCTGACCATAAGCCTGCCAGTTGGTAGGTAGGCCAGAATTCTTATAAAGCCTCCAGGTGGCATCCCGAGAAGCCATGAGGTTCCTGAGCTCTTTAGAGATCCAAGGGGACAGAAGTGGGAATTGGCCAGGATAGTGCTACAGCAGTGTTTGCTGCAGTGTGTCTCCCATATGCTTCCTCATAAGCACCATGCTGTTAGATGTCATGTTGTCATAGATGCATCAGTGAGCATGTTAAAACATGAGAGTGGTGTCAGCCTCATGCTTATGTAATAGCCCGTTGACTCACCTCAGCTGTTCCAGGAGCCTCAGGGTCCACACTGCACACACCTCCAAGGGGGCGGCCTGAGTTCACTGATGGATAAGATACCTGGATAGGAAATGGCATGGTGCCTCCACCTGGGGTAGTGATAGGGGAAACCTGTTAAATAAAGAGCAGGTTACCACCCCTCAGAAAAATGCAAGGGCTGCCTCCACAGGCACTCACCCTCACAGTGACAATCCCCACTTTGCAATAAACAGCAATGACAGACTATAACATGAAACAGTAACAGTATTTATTAAGGGGAAAAGGTAAAAAGGGAGAATACCACAACACAGCAATATAACCAGTTTGAGTAAGTGACTGCACCCCACTTGCTCCCACATTCCCACCTGTCGGTGCACCCTTTAAACTTTTGTGCAAGCCCAGTTCAATGCGGTGAATACCTCACCAGGGTGATGATGCTAAAGGCTGGGATGAAGTGGTTTAAACAGTCTATTAATGTGGAAGAAACACTTTTATAACTTTAAATAGTTGAAACATTGGAAACTCCAGGTCTGTGTTTAGCTTGTCTGTGCCATCCTGCTCAGGATCTAACCCCTTGTTCATAACTACTGTAGCTAGCTAGCTAAATAAAGCCCTCTATGCCACAGGCCAGAGGTACTTACAGTTTGATGAGGGGGTTTCAGCAGGCTGGTTTTGAATGGTACTGGGTCTAAACAGAACCAACAAGAATAGCATCAGCATGCTGTGTGCTGCAATAAGGTCATCAAATTTTCTTTTGCAGGGGGCTCTGCCCCCCCAGTACCCCCCCAGACTTAAGGATTCCCACTCTTGGGGGGAGCAGATCGTGAGGCAAGTTAAATTTCTGGGGCTGGGGAATATTGTTTCCATGGCCCCTTGTAAAAAAAAATAAAAAATGTCCCGATCAGAGTAAAATGACTGGAGACCAGGATTAGAAACCTGGTCTCCAATGCTGCTGGCCAAGCTGCTTGATGCCCCTGCCCTCCATGCCATGGGAGCAGTTCGGCCAGCCTCCCGGATTTTGGTGCCCTTGAGGTGTACCAGCACCATGGACAGTGACCAGAGGAGTGCTTCCTGAAAGCGCTGTATATCCCCTCTTGCTGTCTATGGTAGCACTACACAAACTAGCGCCCTGTAGACTTTTGCTATTCATGTAGCACTCTTCTAATCAGGCACCCTTTAAGCTATACCATGGAGGTAGAATAAGTAGTTGGTGGTGCACCACAGCTGCATGGCTGACCAAAGAATTGAAGAACACAGGGCTTCACCTGCCTAACCTTTAAAATCTTCACCTCTGAGGCCTTTGTGGCGGTGTTCACCAAGCAGGCCTCTCATCGTCTTCCTCTTGGGTCCTCTTCTGTGTTGATCTAGGGACAGGGCAGGCTTGGTCCCTTAGACTTCTCTGCACAGCTCACAACTTCTGCACAAATGCACTTTCAGCTGGATATCTGGCTCAGTCTGTAGCCCAGCACAAACAGTAACTCTGGGCCGGCTGTAAGCAAAACAACAGTCTCCAAACTTCTGGCCCCCCCAAAGGGGGAAACAGTAATTCAGTCTCTCTCTTTCTCTGCTGCAGTTTTCTCAATCCCCAGGCTATAAAATAGTCTTTTCTCCAGAGTGCCACATCTCTTCACACAGGCTGCAAACTCTCAAGCTGTGAATTCCCAAACTGCAAATTTTTAGGCTGCGGAACTTTTTTTTTTATTTCAGAACCTCTCACTGACAGTCTCTGCACTCACACTGTACCCCAAAGTCCTCTGTGGCTGAAAACTCCAGCCTGTCTCTGCAGCACAATTCCAAATTCTCTCTCTCTCTCTCTCTCTCTCTCTGGCAGCAAGCTGGCTTCCTAGGCACACTGCCTATTATCATTCAGCTTTGGTCAAAACAAAACAGGGGGTCCTAGATGAAGGCCTTGGGATGGGTAGCTACAGCAGTCTCTCCCGCACTTTGCTCTCTCTCTCTCTCTCTCGAGACTCCTGAGGAATCTCTCTTTCTAGTGGGCAAACAGTCCTTTTTATAACTGTTTACAGTATCTCCCTCTAATTGGCTGCATTATTCCTGGGCAATTCTGGTGCTCCTTGAAATTGACCCAGCATCCCCCCCTTCTGCAGAGTCTTCTAGGGGCTGCCATGTTTGTTTATATTTTATGCCCCAGACACTTAGCCCCACAACTTTTATTTTAAGCCCTTCCAGGGTCTTCCATTTATTTGTCCTGGCTCTGCTTTCCC
The DNA here is from genome assembly GCA_016271365.2 of Neoceratodus forsteri. Taxonomy (NCBI): domain Eukaryota; kingdom Metazoa; phylum Chordata; order Ceratodontiformes; family Ceratodontidae; genus Neoceratodus; species Neoceratodus forsteri. The sequence goes on along the minus strand of CM028131.1, from coordinate 867,524,603 downwards.
AGTGAGAGCCAGGACACCTTTCAACTATTTTGTGGGAGCCCTCTTTAGTCCCATGGGGCTCCCATAACACACAACCAACCTTTCTCATCCTTTTCTGGAGCACCTCTAGCAGAGCCATGGCTTCTTTAAGGATTTCTGCCCCGCTGGCCACTCATGCACATATGGCACTGCATGGCCATCTTTATTGTTTACATTTTCACCTATTTCTCGGTGGCTTCACAGACCAGTTACATGCTTCCAAAACACCCAGGGGCACAAAAACACGTAGTGGACCTCAGACCCCTTCTGGCATGAGGCTGAGGATGCAGAATTTTGGTGGCTGCAGCCGTGAAGATTGGACAGACAAAACATGCCCGAATCCCCCCAGAACCACTGCCAGAGGACACCTGCAGGGCCACAGTCATGACCATGTAAACCTGAATGGGGGGGAGCTTACATTTAGACAAGTGTGCATGCCCATTTTATGCCTGTGGTGTGTGTCTCTTGTGCATCAGTTCCTGAAGTGTTCCCCAAAGGGAAACAAGCTTCCCATTTAACCAAATGTTGGCCTATTTGTATGCAGAAGAGGTTATTTTAAGTTCTGCCATACCCACTGCAGATTCCATACATTAAGACTATCATATATCTTTGAATAGATGCTATGCCTTCTATTAACAAGATGGTTATATCAACCACGGCTCCTATTCAAGGGTGGCTTGTAATCAAAGGTGGCTTGTATTATCAATCAGATGTGATTGACAATCAGCCGAGAGAGGCTAAAAGAATTCATAGTAGTTGCATCAATACAAAGGCATGTTTGACACTGAGTGCAAGGAGCAAGCTACCAAGTGTGCTTACCTGCCAGAAGATGTCAAAGAAAAAATATTTTCAACTAGATTTTAAACTTGCCACTAGGAGAGCTAAGAAGGAGAGAACTCATCCTGTGGTAGCAACACTCCACATAGACGAATAAACAGATTAGAGAGTGAAGAAAGAAGTTGACTACACTCAAGGAGAAGGTGTCTGTTGTGGGATCAATGGAGTCCAATAAAAAATGCAGGTAGCTAGATGGTGGGGGTAGGAAAGCAAGGTACCCTGAGGTTGAGTCTGACCTGGCCAGCTGGGTCACTTTACAGTGAGAGCAATACTGTTGTGTAACACAAAACACTGTGGCATTAAAAACAACAGTACTTGTTCAGGACCCTTCATTTACTGCCAGCTGGGGATGGGTAGATAGATTTTTATGGTGTTGGGGGTTCACTGTAAGACAATGGACAACTGTTGGTCAACATCTACCCAAAGACTTTGCTCCAAGGACTGTAAGTTTCACATGCTTCTGTGCTCCTTAGATTACATCTCATCAGCTTTTGCCAGCTGTGATTGGCAATACGGACTAGACTGCTATTTGGGCTTACATGCACAGTGATAAAACTATCAACCTCTTTAGCTCAAAATCGGTCCTGCTCCTAACTACATGTCATTAAAACAACAAATAGCAGTGTGTTTAGTAGCTGTGGCTGATGGATGTAAGTTGCCCCCATTTGTGGTCCTAAAAGGAAAAAGTAACCCCTAAATAGACTCTGTGTGTATCTGGAGTGGCAGTGGCTATGTCACCTAATAGCTGGATGAGTGAGGAGGTGACTCTCCTCTGGCTAGAGAAAGTGTGGGACTGCATGACTTTCAGTAAGTGTCTCTTGGCGTGGGATGCCTTTTGGTGCCACATATCACCTGCTGTTAAGAAGGCTGCTAAAACAAAGAAAACCATAATTAGTGTGATATCGCATGGCTGCACCAAGCTTTTACAGCCTGCTAATGTTAGCTGGAATGCTTCCTTCAAATCTGCCTACAGGTAGTGCTATGACAGGTGCATGTTGATGAAGGAGTGAGATCGAACAGCAGCTGACAGTCCCAGAACACCTAACAAGGACAACATGTTTGAGTGGATCAAGCTTTCTCGGCAGGCAGTCACTAGAGAGATGATAAAATATTTTGAGGTTCTGAAAAACTACTTACACCCTCAGACAGATCTAATATTGTAACCGATTTTAACCTCCTTTTTTTTCCCTTCTCACCTAGGTGTGCACTCTAACAAGCAGTGACTCAGATGTGATGAGTTGTACAAAGGCGGGTGGAATTGCTTAAGACATCCAAGGTGAGCTGATTACCAAATTGGCAAAGCTACAGTAGAACACCATCTTTCAGTCATTCTTTTCACAATGTTCTTTTGTTTCATATTCAAGTGCACATGTTTAAATGAAATGTCCAGAATGACTTAAATCATAAAAATGCTAAATTGAAAGCAGGTTAGTTCCTCTTGTAATTAAATGAAATGAAATGCCATATATATATAGAGAGAGAGAGAGCGAGAAAGAGAGAGAGAGAGAGAGAGAGAGAGAGAGAGAGAGAGAGAGAGAAAGAACTTCTTTAAAAAACCTTAAAGATTTTTAAGTTACTTATTAATATTAACACTCCTAACAAAATGTGTTTTTCCTTGATAAAACAGCCCGCAGCTCTGAGGAAAGGACAAACACAGGCTCTGAAATGTCAGCATGTTTTTGACTGTAGTCATTCTGTACATTTTATTTAAACATGGTTGCTTAACTATGGAATAAAAGAACATTGTGAAAATGAAGACTGAAATTGAAAAATATAGATACATTTGGAAAATAAATATTCTGGACATCATTGCTTTAGAAGTGTTTCTTTTGGTTTGAGAAGCCTGCCAAATTTTGTACAGCATCACATGAATGGCACATACAGTCTGATTTTGTTAAAGAAACTTAACCATATAACACAGACGATAGTCTCCTAACATTATCAATAAACATGAACCGCCAACTCAGGTGAACCTGTACAAGAGACAAATGTATTAATCATGTCAATGTCAAAGAAACTTGCAACAAATGTTAATGACCGAAACAGTTGCATAAATAGGATACTGTGGCTAATGGCAGAAAAAGCATACTATATTAACAACAAACATTATAAATAATAACTAATTCAGACTCAGAGCATATATAACAATTATAAAAATGTGAGTATATCCATATTATCATTGAAACCTTGTTGATAGCATGGAGAGTGTGAGTCCTCGTCTTCTCACATTGTAGAAGGTTCCTAATGCAGCTCCCTCACATTTGGGGCAATTACATGGTCACTCCCTATGAAACACATGTGATATGTATCACAATTTGGATATGTTGGAAGAAGAGGTCCCAGGAAAATACTGGGTGAGTGTTGTTTACTGGGTAAAACATGATCATGAATCTACTTTTTGAGTGGTCAAATTGGTATGCCCACATTCAATAGTTGGCAGCATTAGTGTATGAAAATTAAATTCTGCCAGCAGAATTATCTCTTAAGCCAGACTTCTGCTTCTGTAAAATTTCATAATGAGTTATGGGAGGGAGGGAGGGGCAGTTGCAGTATAAGGGCTGCTAGCTGCACAATCGAGCAGATTTGATAGAGCATAAGGCCTTTATCTGCTGGCAATTTCATATATTCGTATGTACAGTATGTTCATAAAGTTCTAACTTAGAACTGCAGACTAAATATATGTGCTGTGGATTGATGTATTAAATTGCAGAGTGGAATTCCTCAGAACTAACCTCTCCATTGTCTATAGAACTGCAAAATGATTGTATGGATTGCAGATTAAATTTTGGACTGGAATTCTGCAAAATTGCCATTCCACAATACACATCTATCATTTGGCAATTCAGTCAGAACATTCTGTGGAATGGGGCAAAATTCTTGGCACACATTTGGAGGATTTGATTTCAGCAACTGTGTGAAATATGTGAAATTTTGCACAATTTTCACAAAATCTGAATTTGCTGTTTTCACTCAGCATTAGTGGGCAGGTTCACTGAATCATGTGTATCTCAAAGACAGTGCTGCAATTTTTGAACTGCTTAAAAGTCAATGTGGTTTTACCTTCTTGATGCTGAAATTCCCTGATTTGACTGCAATATCTGCATCTGTTGCATCTGCCACAGTGGAAGCATCCCACATGTTGTGGTGGGAGCCAAGATAGAAAAGTGGGGGCTGGGATTTTGGTGAAGAGTATTCATTACTAAATCTCCTAGATCTTTGCTATGGGAGTAGATGACTCTAGTACAATTCCAATTGCAGGAAAATGTTTAAGTTCACCTCTTAAGATATTCCAGTATTTTTAAATTATATTATCATTTTGAGGGGCTTTATTGTTATACACTTTGACAAATGTTACGTCTTGAAGTCCTTGTGGCTGTTTTGGTTCTGGAGTCACCAGGGTACTACAGTCTAGCTATAGTGCCTTGCAGTACAGTGGGCTTCCTCCAATGTATCAGAGGAACCCTTCCTTGCAAGAAATCTGCTGTGGATTTTAAGATAAAGGCTTGTGCATAATAATAGTTTAGGGGAAATCAATTGTGTGTAGCTGTATAAACTAATCATATGGTATGCCCCTTATTAGGTGAACTGACAAGGTGATATCTGCTTGTAACAGCAGGTTGCCCACAGTGGGTTTTCTGTTCCCCCCAGTGGTTACTGGTTTACCACAACTGTCCAGGAGACATATGTTTAGAAACTCAATGGAATAAGAATTCAGGTAAATGAGAACCCTAAGGAAGACCCCACCCGTGATTTGCCAAGAATCAGGACAGTGAAAACCATACTTTTTTTCTTTTTCCTGCTTGGGCGTGGGAGTGGGGAGTTAGGGTTGGAAATCCTAATGCCACATTTCCCTACTTTTGTCAGCTTAATCTGAATCCAAACGGATGCATTGATGCAGTTATTTGCAAAGAATTTCTTTACTTTTTGAGATAGTAGTATCAAATCTTCATTCATGCAGTTCCCTTTGGGACCCGTGTGAACACATCCATAAGGCTTAGGAAGCACAGGGCTCTGTGCTTCCATCCCTCCATACAGTAGATGTATACATCCATCTGACTGTGCAAGTGCAACCTCCAGAAAAATGTGCTTGGTCGTAATTGTTTTTTTTTTTTTTTTGTAGGGCTCACTTCAAAGGAAAAATATGGTAAGTGTCCGTCTTAACTGCCAGTGGTTCATTGTATATAGGCAAAAATGTGTTTTTTGCTTTGTTAATCATAAGTCAGTAAATGTTTGATAGTTTGCTGTGAAATTTGTTATGATTGTACAGTAAGATAAGATACATCCTTGTGCATTTTTGATGAAGACTGCACTTTCATTGCAGATCTGGCACCATGATGAAGATTGGAGTTAATTTTGGGGTGCAGTGCATACCCCATGAATGTTTATGGAGGGTTATGTGTTAGTGTCATAGTAGTCATGGACACCTCTTTTGATATTCACATTGTCCCGTAAGTCCAACTATTGATTGACTTATGCTTGTTATTTGCAGTGTTATCATATGAGAATTTTCATTGTTTAATTTTAATGTTTTTTTATATATGGCCCCTATTTTTTGAGGATGTTATGTGTTAGTGTTATAGTACTCATTGGCACCATTTTTTTGATACATAGAGTCCCCCTTAACTCCACAGAGTGATGGAGTTATGGCTTGTTCATGTTGCAATGTTATCCTATGAGAATTTTCATTTTTTTTCATTTTGTATGTTTTTTGTCTGGCTCCCAAATTTAATTTAGGGGTGTATTATGTATCAGTGTTGAAGTACTCGTTAAGACCTTTCTTTTGATATATAGATTGTCCCTTAACTGCAAATATTGACAGAGTAATGGCTAATTAAATTTGAAATGTGGAAAAAAAATGAAGTCCAAATTCTTTTTTTGTATGAGGGAATCCTTTTTTGTGAGATTGTGTCATTCTTGTGAAACAGGATTCCTTCATATGAAAGAAGAATACATATAAAAAAAAGTCCAATTTTTTTTTAAATGAAGGAATATTATTTTGTGAGATTATGTCATTCTCATGAAAAAGGATCGTTTCCTATGAAAAATGAATGTGAAAAAAAACTTAGTTCAAATTCTTTTTTCATATGATGGTAATCTTGGTTTGTATGTTATTCCTGTTTCTTATGGAAGGGGGCAGTGTTCGAGAACTGGAACAAGGCATTTGATTTGATTGACCACAATCTTTCCTGTTCTAAAATGAAGAATATTGGTTTCTCTGAAGCTGCTGTTTCATGGATTGGTGATTATACCTGTCAAATTGATGCCAATTTGTTCATATTGGAACTGCTGTTTCAAATGTGTCCCCAATATCTGGTGGTGTCCCCCAGAGGTCCATGTTGCACTCCTAATTATTTTCTTTATTCATTGATCAGTTACCCAAATTATGTTCTTTTAATGATTCTATTTTTTATGCTGACGATTTGATTATTTTTTGCCAGTCCAAGTCAGTATCTGAATTGTCTCTTGCATTAGAAAAATATTTTGGGGAAGTTTGTTCATGGTTTACTCATAATTCTGTGGTGTTGAACTTAAAAGAAAAAACTAAGACAATACTTTTTGGCATGCCATCTATGCTTAGGGACAATCCAGGTCTAGTTATGTATGATCACCTTGGGTCTCAAATTGAACAGGTTAATCAGTTTAGATATCCTGGTGTTCTTTTCGATTCTGGGTTAACTTTTTCTTTACAGGTACAGTATGTTGTTAAAACTATTAATCATAAACTTAGCTTACTTTATAAATCTAAATCCTAGTTTATAGTGGAAACCAGAAAAGCTGTTTCCATTGGGTCACTTCTTCCTCACTTTGATTATGTGTCAAATCTGTATTTCAATCTGGGCTTGAAGGAATTGCACTCATTAACGGTGGCCTACAACAATATTGGTAGATTTGTTCTCGCAGTCCCCATTCGCACTCAACACTGTGGTCTGTATTCATCATTAGGTTGGATGTCCCCTCTTTCTAGGACTGAGTATTCACTGGGCTGTAGTATTTTTAAAACGTCTTTTTTTTTAAAAATCCCTGTTTCCTTTGTTTAGTTTTGATTAGATATATGTTGCCTAGCCTAAGATCGGCAAATGGCAATTTATTGAATGTAGTTAAATAAAAGCTTAAAATTGGATCTCGTGCATTTTGGTGGCTGTTCCTATTTACTGGAATGCGCAGCCAATTCACATTCATCAGGCTTCCTCTCTTGTAAATGTTAAGATGAAGTTAAAGCAATATCTAACACAGATTTCTATATGTAGTTTTTATATGTAAAGTATTTGACGTTTATTGTATGTATATTATGAATTTTGCTTTATGCATTTTTGTCCGGTTCGGGCCTGAAAATGAACCTTTTGGTCCAGAGTCCTTACCTGGTTAACAAAGAATAAATGAAATGAAATACAAAAAAAGAAAATTGTCTCACTGAAAAATATTTTTAAAATGTGTTAAAAGCACATTTGTGGGTCATGTTTTCCCAAACCTAACTACAGAATCCAGCTAATAGGGTCCAGATTAGCAAGCTGTGTGTGCTGGTGTGTTTCCATGATACAATTTTTATGAGTTTTATAAAAAAAAATGAAAAGAAAAACAGACACAAGATGGCAGACATATGAAAAAAAATTTTCTCATGAAACAGGATTATCACCAATACAAAACAGAATCATTTTTTGTATGACCAAATTCTTTTTTCACATGAAACAGCTATCCAAAAGAGCATACTGAGCATGCTCAAAACCAAAATGTTGAATCCTTATAACTCAGGAACAGATTAATATTTTTTCACCAAACCAATGAAAGTGTACCACTCTGGGAAAAGCCCTTTCTACCCTGCAAATTTCAGACCAAAATTCCAAATTGTCTGGGTGATAGGCAATGACAAAAAATACAAACTCTGGTCAGAGCCACAATGGCTGATAATACATTACTGTGATGAAAAATGTATTTATGTCAAGGTTTTTTTGAAGAAAGTCATACTGAGCTAGTAACAGCTCAATTTCAGATATGTTCTGGAGGAAGCGGAAAGGGGAAACGATAACAGATACAAAAATACAGAATATAAAGTTCATATAACTGGAATAAATGTAACAAAGATAAAGAGGACAATTATGTCAGAAGAATCAATTGACAAAAATAAGTTACCAAGCGAAAAGTTGTGGAACTGAACAAAGAATAAAAATAGCAATTTATCAAAATAAAAACAAGGGGAATGACAGATGTGGGAGAAAAGCTTTAGAATTAATGTATGACTTAGTTGTATTACTGGGTTGTAAAATCCTTTGCTGGTCAGGCTGCCTTCCCTTTCCGCTTTCCTAAACTTTAGAACTCTGTCTCGTTAACCATTTGTTCTGTCTCTCCTCTCTGCTCCATGACCACACCACTACATCCTGTGCCTGTCTTTGAGTCGTAGCCCATTCCTACTCCTCAGTTTACCCTCTTCCTTCTTTCTCCATGACCACACTGTTCCCTCCTGTGACTGCCCTTGAGTCATAGCCCTTCCATGCTCCTCAATTTACTGCAGGGTTTTAAATAGCTGATAGCAGTTTTTTTCTTGGGACAATGCTAACTGTACAGAAAGTATTTATATAGGTTTTCTAGAAGTGTTATGTTTGTTAAACACAGTGAGGCAAGTGCTATGCATTTTCACAATGGTTTAGCACTTTTGTGAGCAAAACGCTAATCAATTTTTGGAGTTAAATAAATCCCTGTACTATCTTCCCCTCTTACTCCTCCTTGCTTCTCCACCCACCTCACCAACCCTGCTCCCTCTCTTCTTCCTCCCTCACTTGTCTGCACAGTCCTTCCACCCCCCCCATCTGCACTCCTTCCTTCAGCGCCTTGTCCCCGGTGCCTTCACCATTGAAAAATACTATTGCTTCTACCCATGGGACAGATTCCCCTCTGTGTCCTTGTAAAATATTTGCATATAATTTTACCTGTCTGATGAACCTTATTCATGTTCATTTTGTACTGTTTATTTTATATCTCTGTATGATAGTTTATTGTATAAGTTATTTTTCTATGTTTTTCTTACACCTCTCTTTCCCCTTCCCCCTAGGATGTATCTGGAAATGAGCTATTTTTTCATCTCAGTATGTCTTTCCTGGTGAAACTTTTGAAATACATACATGCATATAAAAACAATGTAAAAGTCCCACTATTACACCGCAGCTGTGGAAAAAAACTAAACCATAAACATCAAGATAATGCAGTGAAAAGTGTTTTTGGGTCTGGACATACACACTCCCTTGAAAATGAGCACAACACACACACACACACACACATGTAGCTGTTACAACAGTTGTGCACAGACATAGAGTGTGAGTGTCAGTGGGATAAAGCAGATACTATATTTCATTTTTGGTGGGGTCCTGCTTTTACACATTTTTCCAATGCATTTATTAGAGTAAGCACAGGTAAAATGCAGAATCTAATTGTACTAGGGTCCTGCTTTTATACATTTTTACAATGCAGTTACCCAGGATAGGTCAGTTAACATGCAGTATCTTATTTTCACTGAGTTCCTGATTGTACCTATTGTAACACTAACAGGTCTGGGATGCCCTAAATGAGTAGGCTCCATCACAGCCTATGTGTTTTCAGTGACTAGATACTGTATCTCTCTTTGGCCAGCAGAAGGCTGTTAATTGTGCTGAGTGCTCATTTCAGTGCTTCAGTTTTGCTTTGGGGGGCTGTATTCAAACATTCTTGGGGCACTCACACTTTGCTCCAAACATGTTTGAGTACAGCAAATTTAGTGAACTGTGCTAATTTGCACTAATTGGCCAGCAGGGGGGTGTGAACTGTGTTTGTACATGTTTTAGTGCCTTTTTTTTGCTTTGGGGGCCTACATTCTGACATGCCTGGGGCACTCACACTTTGCTCTAAACATGTTTGAGTATAGCACATTTAGTGAACTGTGCTAATTTGCACTAAGGAAAGGGACTTTGCAAGGGGCAGACTGTGATATCTTTTAAAATAGGGCCATTACTCCCCCTACCAGGGGTCCAAAAGCTACACCCAGTATGGGCATTCAAGGACCTGGTCACAGTGCTGTCACCCAAAAGATCCCTCTTTGGTACCGCTCATCCCTGGATTCGTTGCCCACTTTAACACCACTAAAATACTTGCATCCAGCAAAAGGCAATAGTCTAGAAACTATAAACTCTTACTGGACCACATTACTCACTTGCTGCTGCTACTACTACTGCTACTACTTTCAGGCAATATTTATGAAATGAAAATGCAGGTGCCCAGCAAATGAGTAAGGCAACGACAGAAAAAGCTAATACTGGAACAGCTCCTATGGCTATTCTTGCTGCTCCTATTCCTGATGTCTGGCAATGTGCATCTCAGCCCTGGCCCTCCAATGACCCACAGTGCTAGACAGTGTAAAACTTCAGGTCTCATGTTCTCATCCCTAAACATCTGCAGACTCCTCCCAAAAATGGACAGTCTCAAGGCCTGTGTCTCTCAACACCACCCTGATGTGATATCTGTTGTGGAAACATGGCTTTCCCTGAAAATACCAGATACTGCCATATCCCTGCCCAGCTACACCCTGTACTGACAGGACTGGTACTAGAAAAGAGGTGGAGGATGTGCCATTCACACCAGAAATACACTCCAGGGATATGTCATACCCCCACCACCCAGCAATGACAATCTCCAGGTACTAACCATCAAACTAATGCTAGCAGCACACAGCAGAATGCTCACCCTACTGTCCCTATGCATTCCACCTAAGCAGACCATGCCTGGTATCAACAACCTACTGGACTACATCACCACACTGAGCCTAAACACTGAGACAATGCTGTTTGGAGACTTTGGTATCAACTGGGTCTCACCGGCTGCTAACACCATCAAAGATACTCTTGCCACAACCCACTTCTCCCAACTGGTGGATGTGCCAACTCAAACAATTACAAGACAGGCACCAGCACACTTCTGGACTGGGCTCTCTCGAACTACCCTTCCCACATCACAGATCTCACCATGCTCCCTGGCTCATTGAGTGACCACTCCCCTGTCAGTTTCCTCTGGAACAACAACTACCACAAACCCCCTGCCAGAACAGTAAAAAACACCAACTCCTAAAGGGCCACCTTCGGCAGCTAAAGGACGACCAAAAGCAGCAGTACTGGTCAGACCTGTATGGAACCACAGATGTGGACACTGCACTAGATCTCTTTATCTCAAAACTCAATGTGGCCTGAGACAAACACACTGCCGTCACAGAGAGAAAAAACAGAGGACTTATAAATCCCTGGATTAGCCCAGAACTACTGGCGCAACTAAACACAAGAGGCCGACTCTGGCAAACAGTGTGGGCATATGGCACACCTACTAACATCCAAAGGTATAAAAAGACCTGTATTGATAGCACAAAGACATTTCATGAGGCATAAAGCAAATTAAACAAGGAAGCGCACACTGACACCTGGAATAGCAGCAAATCGTTCTGGGCAAATCTAAATTATATCACTGGGAAAGACCTTAAAATAGCCCCAGCCATGCTAAATGTTGAGAGTGTCCCTACTCTGGACCCTCCGTTCATCGATAACTCTCTCAACCTCACCTTCTCGGATCTCAGTAGTGTGCTCCCGATGAACTTCATCAATACCCCTGCTCCAGGGATCAGTGAGAAGACATCTGTAAAATGTTCAGTGTGGGATGTTCAAAAAATCCTCTCACGATTTCTCATTCAAATTGAATTTATCCATCCACAGTATTTTTCTTTTTTGAATGTTGCCCTGATGTTTCACACTATGTATTAGTGCTTTTTCAAAGGGCTACTATACAGTTCTGTAATAAAAATAATACAATCTTTTGAGCATTTAATTTTTCCTTATAAACTCTAATATTTATATAATTACATTGTCTCTTTGTATAACTTTGTCATTTACCAAAATAGTCTGTGGTAGATGCTTATAATTAATTTCTTCATATCAGGTCATATTCACGTTGCAACCTATAAGTATGTCAATGATAGTCACATTTTTATTTTTCACCCATAATTATAAGTTATTTTAAAACTTTACAAAATATTCATTCCCCGTTACCTTAAGACTCTGTTTTCTTTAATAGGACTTGTTAAATCATTAGTATTTCTGTTTCAGGTAAGCCTGTTCTGGAAAAAAATAAACAAAACATTCTTTGAAATATTGCTTTGACCTTCTTTTTATGTTTCTTATACTCTGTTTTTAGTTGAAAGCATCTTTGTAAATATTTCTTCAAATGAAGGGACGGTCTTTGTTGATCTATCAAAGGCATTTGACACAGCCCATCATGCCCTCTTCCTTGAACAGCTCTTGGACATTGGGCTAGCCCTAGAAACTGTAGTGTGGTTTTGTAGCTACCTTAGCCTGTGATCACAGCAAGTAAAGATTGGGGACATCCTATCAGAAAGTCGAATGGTCAGATCAGGGGTACCACAAGGATCCATACTTGGTCTATTACTCTTTAGTGTCTTCCTAAACAACCTCCTGGCTGCTTTCAATAGCCACATGCTCCTCTACATAGATGATGTGGTGATCTTTACTAGCAATCTCGACCCCACACTTCTGGAATACAACCTCCAGAGTGGTTTCACAGCAGCTGAAAAATGATTCAAAGAGCAAAAACTGGTCATGAACTATAAAAAGACCAAGACCATGCTCTTCGCCACTGCCCAAAACAACCTAAAAGGCTATCCTATGGCAATTCAGAATGACTCCAGTAACACCCTGGAACTAGTCCACCATTTCAAGTACCTGGGAATCACACTGGACACTGCCCTGTCCTACACACAGCACTCTGACATCATGGCCAAAGCCTTTAACACCAGGATCGGTATCCTCAACAGGCACAGACACTGCCTGACCTATGAAGCTCTGAACTTGGCAATTAGCAGTTCACTCATCACCTTGATTGACTATGGTCTAGTTGTCTATGGCTTCTCTACTGACACAGTGCTCCAACACCTCTCAACAGCCTTAAACAAAGCCTGCTGCCTCCTCACTAATGCCCTAAAACTCACCCACACCTGTGAGCTTTATGTGCGATCGGGCTGGCTTCAATCGAAGGACAGAATATTTTATCAAACCTGCCTACTCACAAAAAAGGTTTCACTAAACTTACTTCCTCAAGGAGTTCTGAGTCTTCTGTCACCACCTATACAAACCAGGCACATCAGGAGTGCGACTACACAGGTACTCCATGGGCCCAGGTGCTGCACAACTATGGACCAGCAATACTTTGCTTGTTGGGCCCCTCTGTGGACAAATGGTCTACCACCTGACATTGCCGGAGCCACAACCCTGGGTTCCTTTAAGCGCAAACTCTGTCAGCACCTCACCGACAATAGTACCTGTAGGTGCCCCACTAGTCTGCACCCGCAGCTTCAGTCTGCCTCAGCACTTCCAACCCCTGGCCTGCCAGGTTAAGTCTTTGCCAAATCACTCACCTCCCACCCCCTTTGCCCTAGCACTTGCCTCCCACCCCCTACACCTTAGCTCTTTTCTTCCCCTCTGCCCTCCCTTTCCCAGCTCCCACTGTCCCTCCCTACCTCACCCTAACAGTCTGTCTCTGCCTTGCTCTCTCTTCGGCAGGATGCTGGCATACCATGCACCATGTACAATGCCTTAGCACAATTTGTCAACTGCTTGTCATTGCAACCCATGTACTGTTTAATTTTTTTGTACTCTGTATGTGTAATTTACTGTAACTATATTGTGTCTTCTTGTGTTAATGTATCTGATGTGGAACCTCTCAATGAGCATCCGCTCACAGGTGTCATCCAAGACTTCAATAAATAAAAATAAAAATAAATGAACAGTTCTGGTTTCCAGTTCTAGGTTTGTCTACCTATTTCTGTTTCAAGCTTTTAGCCACTGACTGAATTGCTTTTAGTCTCTGACGGCCATGCCAGCAACCCAGGTTCAAGAACATATCTGGGTCATTTGAGGACTGGCCTGAGAGGGAAAATGTATATCTGTAGGACAGGGAGAGGAATCTAGGTGGCAGCACCATGGGACAGCAAGGGAAGGGACCCCATACCTGAATGCCTGAGGTGTCTCCATGGAGGTCAAGTACACACATGTCTGGGGCAATTAGGGGAGAAAATAGAAGGAAAAGCCCTCCAACTATAGGATAGTGATGGCCTTCCCTCTAGCAGACCCTACACCAATGACTAGACACCTCTGATCCAAGCTCCTGTGACAGGACTACCAGAAAAGGTAAGTCCCAGAGAAGATGGGTGATGGGACTGGGAAGACTGGCCCAGATGGGGGCAAGTCAGGGTGCTGAAGGAGATAAACAGCTTTGTCCCATGGACACAGTGGGGCAACATGCCACTCATCATGGCTGTGTGCTGCGTGCTGGTGAACAGTAAGGGACTGCCTGCATGGAGGAGTGATGCTGAGAATCAGTGCATGAACACAGTGTGGTGACATGGTACCCATCAAGGTGGTGTAGTGAGGTACTGCCTGCACTGTGGAATGATGCTCAGAAGCACTGTATGAACAAAGTAAGGGAGTTCTTGCATGGAGGAGTGATGCCGAGAAGCGATGAATGAACACAGTGGGGTAACATGGCACCCATCACAGTGGTGTAATGCGTGCTGGTGAATGGGTAGGGTCTCTCTGCACCAAGGAACGATGCTCAGAAGTACTGCATGAACACAGTGAAGCAACATAGCACCAATTACCATTGTGTTCTTTGTGCTGGTGAATGGTGAGGGATTGCCTGCACTATCTAACAATGCTCAGAAGCACTGTATGAACACTCTGGTGTGACAAGGCATGCATAATGGTGGTGTACTGCTTGCTGGTGAAAGATGAGGGAATGCCTGCACAAGAGAGTGATGTCAGAAGCGCTGCATGAATACAGTGGGTGACATGGTAGCCATCAAGGTGGTATACTGCATTCTGCTGAAAGGTGGGGGACTGTCTGCACTGTGGAGTGATGCTCAGAAGCACAGCTTGAACACAGTGAGGTGACATGGCACCAATCACAGTAGTGTACTGTGTGCTGGTGAAAGTTGAGGGAGTTCCTGCTCTGTGGAGTGATGCTCAGAAGCACTGCATGAACACTGTGGAGTGACATGGCACCCATCATGGTGGTGTAATGCAGACTGGTGGATCAGTAGGGATTGCATGCATTGAGGAGCAATGCACAGAAGAACTGCATGAACACAGTGGGGCATCATGGCACCCATCCCTGTTGCATACTGTATGCTGGTGAAATCTAAGAGACTGCCTGTACTGGGGAGCAATGCTTAGAAGCAATACATGTATACAAAGGGGCAATATGGCACCCATAAGAGCTGCATACTGGGGGATCACATGATGGCAGGTTGCAGTGTGGATGCTCTTGATCTAGCTCTCTGTGGAGATTGCCTAAATTTTTTGTTGTGATCTGCACTCCAGCTTAGATTTTCCTCACTTACTTACTAGTGCATCTGGAAGGTTTGCTCGCTTTGTTTTGTCTGGAATTGATCCCCGATGGTGACGGATCTTCATAACATGAACGCTGCTTTGCTCATGGAGAAACCTGTGGCCCGCCCCCTGCCATCCAAAAGGCCTAAAGAGGATGTGTCATCACCAGACTCTCCAGCATTTTTTACTGTACCCTCTGCCCTTGATGACTTCTCCTGGGATTTGGCTATCATTAAGGAAGTCTTATTCAAGCTAATAGCCAAGTTTAAGACTATTAAGCTAACTCTTGAGCTGCTTAGTCACTGAATAACATATTCCGAGTCTTGCATTTCATCTTTAGAGAACGGGGCAGCTAGGATGGAGCCAGAATTGGTAAACATCAAGCAAATGATGGTACAATTGGTAGAGAAATTTCAGGACTCATGGAATGGGTTGAAGGAATGGACCTGTTTCATTCATGCAGCACCTCTTGAAAAAATTAGCCAGACCTTCTCCATATGGCACCACATATATGATCAAACAAGTTTGTCGCTCCCTTAAACCAACCCTTAATTCCGGTGAGAAGCCACGGATTCTGATTTTTCGACTTTAAAATTTTCAAGACAAGACTTATGTTCTCTCAAAAATTTGGGAACCTAAACAGTCATGGTGGAAAGGCTCTCAAATATTCATCTATAGTGACCTCAGCCCATGGATCAGACTCAAGCTGCAGGCTTACAGAGAAACTAAAAGCAAACTGTAAGTGGTTGGTAACTGTTTTTGCCTGCATTACCCTGCTGTATTGCATGTTAATACACCAGCTGGAGAAAAGCAGTTTCATTCCACATTGAATGCACAAGTTGAACTTCTGAAGTACTTTCCCAACCTGTTTTCTATGCCCTGGGCTTCAGCATGTTAAGTTATTCTGATTATCTTATATCTAGTTTTGTCTGCATTAAGATCTCCTTATGGACATCATCAATCTGCCTACTTACAATTACTTAGCAGCCTTTTTAATTTTTGGATGCTCTTTCACTGACTGGTTTTGTCTCTGGGGCTGTAGGAACCCCAGAATGGCCGTTTGTTAGTTTTGCCGACATACAGTTTCCGTTTCATCTCACTCAAGAGGCAGGCTGTTGTTTTTATGCTTTGGTTATCCTTTTGGAATCCAACACAAGGCTTTAGCACACTCATTTTACTCTCCACAACTCTCAGTATCATTTCATTTCCATGTTCTGACTCTCTCTCGTTATAGTAATACTCAAGGATATATAGCTTGAGTCTCTTTTTTTGGGGCCGCATTCTTTTGGGGGTGTTTTTTCAGTATTTTGGCAGACTCCTAATTCTGGGTGGTCTTTATAGCTTTATTGTTTTAGGAAACAAACCCCTTGGTGCTTGGGGGAGTTTTGATTTTTTAGTATGTTGTTCTACAGTATTTAATGAGTATTTCTAACAGATAAAGTGTTGGTGCTTTGCTGGCTCTGATATGAGGTGGTTACTATGGTTTGTTCTCTTTCTCTTTTCATGTACCATTAACATACCTTTATATCACAAACTTGGGTGCAGCAGTTCTAAGTTTGGTAATCATTAAAACTGCACCCATCAGGGGCTAGTAGGGAGCCCCTCTGGGAATTGTTTACAGACCTGGCTGCAGGAGTGCAGTCTAAGGACCGGGGACAGTCTTGGTACCTATTTGGGTTATCGATGTATAATAAATTTTATTGGTGGTTGTTTGAGTATGTTAAAGCTAAGTTTTATGGTGGGAGGGCAGGGTTGTAGCAAGTGCACTATGTCATCTTTTTGGAGATTTTGTCCTGGTAAGTTGTTTTGTGCACACTCTTATACTTTTTTTTTTTTTCTGATGTTCAGATGTTAACTAAATACAAATTTGCCCAATGGAATGTTAAAAGAGCAAGGTCAAGGGTTAAAAGGTAAGACATTATCAAACATTTAGTGCACCATGAGATTTAATTTGCATGTTTACAAGAAACACACCTGTTATCATCCGAGAGTATACTCTTCCATAGAGGTTACATTGAGCAAACATATGGAGCAGGAGATAGCACCTAACAAAAAGGGGTGATTATCTTGATAGCTAGACGTGCACCTTTCACTCTTACTGATACTGTTGCAGACCCATTTGGTCATTACATATTTCTACGCGAATGTCGGGGACAAACTTAAGTTTTGATTGGAAGTGTTTATGGTCCTAATGCAGACACCCTTGTTTATATAATCTTGTATATGAATGTAGCTACTGTGCTGGCCCCATTTGTTCATTTTCCAATTCTTCTGGAATGTTACTCTTACACACGACCTCAACCGAACCCAGGAACTTTTGACAGGGCTTGCCCCAGTACAACGCTCCCTACATGACCTGATAGAATCATTAGGTTTATATGATCCATGGAGGATTCTTAATCTTACACTCAAAAAATATACCTTTTTCTTCCTGGTTCACAGCTGTGATTTAAGATTAAATTACTTTTTATTGTGCCAATTTCTGGTGGCTAGCCTTCATTCATGTAATATTATACCTCGTATAATATCTGACCATTCCATGGTTTGGTTGTGCAAGTCCTTAGACCCCAGTTATGAAAAGGATACCATATGGAAACTTAATCAGTTGCTAAAAGATGAATATGTTGTAGACCATATGAGAAAAATGCTCAATAATTTTATATGTGAGAACTGGGGCTTTACTGGTCGGCAAGATATGGAGTGGGCTGCATGTAAGGCCATGTTACGGGGTGAATATATCTGCATAGCTTCCAAACATAAGAAACAACACCAACAGACATAATCCTTTTTGTTGGCAGCAATCAGGAGTTTAGAGATGGTCCCTTCCCTCTCTGAGGCCCAGACAATGGAGTTGGAACTCCTAAGAGACCAGTATGCCAACCTGTTATGAGAATAAGTGGCACATGCTATCTACAAAGCCAAAGCTAAATTTATAGATCAGAGTGAGAAGGCAGGAAACTTAATGGCCCTTCGCTTGTGTAAGCAAGAAAGTTCAAGCCTTGGTCCACACATATGGTACCAAGCAGATCATTCTATTCAGTCCAGCCCCCAGAGCCATAGTCCAGGAATTTTATATGTTCTATAAGGTTTTGTATCAACCCAATCCCTCTGTGCCATCCTCAGAAGATATCTTTGTATATTTGAATTCAGTCCCCCCTCCCTTTCTTAACTGAAGACCAACAAGCAGAGTTAGTCTGGCCTATTTCTATAGAGGAAGTTTGCTCGGCTATTTCTTCATTGACCTTAGACAAAGCCCCTGGGCCTGATGAGTTCACCCCCAACTTTTATAAGATTTACATGCATAAATTGTCTCCCTTCCTTATTCAGGTTTTTACTGACATCCTAGACTATGGTATGTCTGATGTCCTAATCCTATCTAACCCACCACAGTCTCCCCCTACCACTCGTTTCAGATCAGATTTGTGACTTCTTATTACTGTCCCTAGTCGCTGTGTCATAGTAAATTCTCCTTGCTCCCTACAAGTGGTTTCAGTACCTACATCCTTTTGCTGACCCTGTGGTATGTAGCCTTAGCTGGTGATACTTCTTAGATCAGGTTTACGACTTCTCATAACTATCTCTAGTCACTGTGCCATAGAAACATCTCCTTGCTCCCTTCAAGTGGCATCGGCACCTATATCCTTTTCAGATCTCGTGGCGCTGTAGGCCTTACCTGGGTGATACCTGCCCAGATTAAGCCCTTACAACTGTTTCTCTTCTGACTCCCAGACTTTAACCATGGAACTTGCAATCTGGCTCACTCTATTTACCACCTTATGCACTCCTACCCTTATTAGGGTACATGCCTGATGGAATTTACTCCAAAGAGGACTCATCCTACTACAAGAATGTCTACTTATGGAGTCCCTATATAACTCGTGCTATGCCCCCAAGTTGTCATACCCACTTTCAACTGAGTCTCCCTCTCGGACAGCCACCGGCATCTCATTACCTACCCAAGGAATGTTACCTACGTGGCCCAGTACCTGCATCTAATGGTGTCATACGGCTAGGGTCTTAGCATGTGTATCACTAGGACTGAACAGTACAAAGAATAGGTCCTTGCATTCCTATGCCAATACTTCCACTAGCCAAAGAAGGTTTGGTTCTTCCAAATTACCACTTGTTGCCCTGAGGAAAGTTGTACTCCTCCTCTTTCGATGCTCAGGTAATGTTAAACTTAACCCTGGTCCTATACAAGCAATTCCTTCACAGTCCGAAGTCATGAAGTATAAAGGTATCAGCTTTATGCATGTTAATGTGTGTAGCCTCTTAAAGAAACTCACCTCAATACAGGCTTGGGCTATCCACACAGAGACGGATGTACTTTTCATATCTGGGAGGTAGTATAGCACAGTGGTTTAAGGCTCTGAGCTGCAAATCTGGAGACCTGGGTTTGAATCCCACAGCCCCCACTTGCATACTGTGTGACCTTGTGTGACCTTGAGCAAGTCACTTAACTTCCCTGTATTCCCAGGTCACACCTGTAAACAAGCTTTCAGCTTAGTGTGTTACTCCTGGTAAAACAATTGAAAAAAAATATATATATATCTGAATCCTGGCTTCGTCCATTCACACCAGACAAAAAGGTCAATATCCCCAACTATCTGTTATTCAGTGCCAATAGACTAACCAGAGGCAGTGGTGTAGCCACCTATGTTAAGGACTAGTTTACGGTCGCTACCCTCAGCACTACCTCAATTGCCAATGCCTTTGAATGCCTGTCCTTAAAAATCAAAATATCTACATCAATGGCCTTCCGTGTCATAGGATGTTATAGACCCCCATCCTCGGGATCACAGCTCCTGTCCCACCTGTCATCTACTATGAGTACTGACACAATGGAAACAATTATACTAGGGGATCTTAACTATGACTGGCTGTCAAGCGCATCTCTTCCACTTATATCCTTCTGTGACTCTCATGGGCTCACTCTACGTATTAATGAACCTACTCAGTATCAATAAGAAAAATCCTATGAAAAGTACACTATTAGATGTACTTCTAGTAAGCAAACCCCATTTCTTCTCCCATGCTGGGATCTTTTTCTGCGAATGTTAGTGACCATTGCTTTATTGCTGGCATAAGAGCAGTCCCTAAACCAACAGCCTCAGCAAAGTTCTCTACAAAAGATCAAATGGAATTTTGACCAGCTTGCATAGATTAATGATCTGAAAGCTCCTGCTTTGGCAGACCTTCTATTTAGCCAAATCAGTAGAAACAGCATATGCCATTTTCCACAAAATTGTATCCAGTGCTCTTAACACCCACGCACCCTTAGTCAAAACCCGCATAAAGGCTAGAAAGTGCTGTTGGTTTACAGCAGACATCAAGGCAGCATTATTAAAAAGAGACAAGCTCTGGAAGCTAGCATGCGAATCCCACAAAGCCGAAGACTAGCATCTTTTCAGAACAGCCAGAAACCACTGTACAAAGCTAATTTGGGAAACCAAGTCCAACTTCTATCACTCTGAACTCGACACTGCCTCCAACTGCCCTACCAAGTTCTGGTCCACAATAAAATAACTTTCTGGTAATACCACAGGAAACACTCTCCCCTCAAAAATTATTTCTGACAATGTAACTATCGACAACAATAAAGAGATACTACAAGCCTTCAACAATCACTTTGCTACTGCAGAGCTAGCTTTTGATAACTCACCTGCATGCAACCTATGCTCCCAGCTTACTACGCAACCTTCAGAATCTAGTCTCTCAGATGCAGTCTTTTCATTCTCTCCTGCCTCACTAAAAGAGGTCGAAGATCTCCTCCTCCAGTTGGACACCAGAAAAAGTGCTGGCACTGACACCTTCGATCCATGCTACCTAAAGATTGCCTATCATGTCTTGGCCATACCTATTATGCATCTATTTAACTTGTTCCTTTCTCAAGGGACCCTCCCCAAACTGTGGAAGACTGCACATGTTATTCCGTTGTTTAAATCCGGAGACCCCTGTGATCTAAACAACTACAGGCCCATTTCCCTTCTCCCGGTACTATCAAAACTTCTGGAAAAAATTGTGAATGCCCAGCTGAAATCTTCCATAGATGATTCTAACCTGCTAAACCAATGCAATCTGGTTTCAGAACTTAACATAGTACAATCACGGCCCTGGCCAAGGTGACAAATAACTGGCAGCGTGAGCTACAGAACAAAAAATTTGTCTGCGTCGTTTTTCTAGACCTAAGTAAGGCCTTCGACACTGTCGACCACAGCCTCCTTCTTTCTTCATTAAAAGCTATTGGTCTAGATTCTACCTCCTTGCGTTGGTTCCATAACTACCTTTCTGATAGGCACCAACAGGTCAAGGTCGAAGGTGAAC
Source organism: Neoceratodus forsteri (assembly GCA_016271365.2). Lineage (NCBI taxonomy): Eukaryota > Metazoa > Chordata > Ceratodontiformes > Ceratodontidae > Neoceratodus > Neoceratodus forsteri. The sequence continues at coordinate 867,503,019 of CM028131.1, read as the reverse complement.
TCTCCCCCTCAAATCTGTTAAAAAGAGGTGTCCCACAGGGATACATCCTGGGGCCACTCCTATTTGCCATCTACATCAACAATATAGACCAGGCATCAATGAGGCGAAAATACATCTGTTTGCAGATGATACAGTGATCTACATAAGCCGTACAACTCCTGAAACTGTTTGTAGCGACCTGCAAGCTGACTTCAACATACTTCAATACCAGCTCCTTAGTAAAAAATTACACCTAACGCCAAAAAGACAAAGGTGATGCTATTTTCACCTATTAACCATGCAGTCTACCCTGCTGTACCCCCCCCACCACCCTCCTAGGAGAAACCCTGGAATTTGTGCCGAAATTCAAATACCTGGGGGTCTGGCTAGACTTAAAACCCTCCTTTGCAGACCACCTGGAGGATTTGCTAAAAAAACTGAGGCAGAGACTAGGTCTCTTCTTCAGGTTAAACCGCCTACTAACTGCAGAGGCCAAGAGACAGCTAGTTCAGTCTACGTTCCTTTCCCTAATTGATTACGCCGACTTTATATAGACAATGTGCTACTTCATACCTCTGTAAATTGGACATACTTTACCACAGTTGTTTTTTGTAGTTGTTTTTTAACCAGGTATAGCACACTAAGCTGAAAGCTTTTTTACAGGAACGACCTGGGAGCACAAGGAGGTTAAGTGACTTGCTCAGGGTCACACAGTATGCAAGTGGAAGCTGTGGGATTCAAACCCAGGTCTGGTCTGCTGGATGTCACCAGATTTGCAGCTCAGAGCCTTAGACCACTAGAGCCCTGCGCTTCATCACTGGTCTCCCCTTCTCCACCCATCACTGCTCTTTATATGCGGCCGTAGGTTGGACCACCCTACACTACAGACAAAATAAAAATGCAGCTCTCTGGACATACAGAGCTATCACTGTCAAACTTCCGCAGTACATTGTTGATTGCCTGACTCTCAATATGCCTGGAACCTATGCTCTAAGAAGCTGTTCACTGATTTCTCTGAAAGTGCCCAAAGCCCTAACGCGTTTTGGGAGAGCTGCATAGGATTTGTTCTACTGTCACTCTGGAATGTGCTACAGAAATCACTGAAACTGAGGACTCCTGTTAGTATTACTGTGTTTAAGTCCTTATATTCAATATACATTACAGAAGCCTGCAACAGCTTCCAACGATCCTAGCTCTGGAATGTGCTACAGAAATCACTGAAACTGAGGACTCCTGTTAGTCTCACTGTGTTTAAGACCTTATACTCAAAATTCATTGCAGAAGCCTGCAACTGCTTCCAATGATCATAGCTTACTTACACCCCCTTCCATATCCTCCCTGCTTTTCCCATCCTCCTTCCTTCCTGTATCAGTGCATAACTTGTCCCTGAGCCATGTACTTATCTACCACTCTAAATCTCACCCTCCCTCACCCTCCTATTTGGCTGCCCACTTCTCCTGACACATGTCTCCCCATTGATACACCTGGGTCTTTTAAAACTGACTATGTATGTCTCTTTGCTTGTAGCATCCACTTCAACTAATCTCTTCACTGGACTACTTCGCTGGACTATAATGCCTTTACCTTACAAGAATACTGAACCATGTATGTTGTTGTATCTGGTATAAATTTTTACTGACTTGCTACCCTATTGTTATGTATACCCTTACCGACTGTCTTTTACCTGAACCCAAATGTATTTTTACTTATCCTGTCTATTGTAGGCCTACCGGTACTGTTGTACCCTTGCATCTACTGTCTATTTATCTGTAAATAAATGCATTGTTGCTTGACTTGTGTAATGCAGATCCACCTTGTAAATGAGCTTGCTCAATGGTGTTCGCCTGGATAAATAAAGAATTTGATTGATTGATTGATTGATTGATTGATGTAACAAACCCTGTAGTAGCCATCCCTGCAATTTGACATATGATTACTCAATTTAGTTATTTTTCTAGCTACAATATAATGCCTCTGAAAAAATACTTACTGAGGGTGGATTTTGAACCCTTTGGCTTTACTTGGCCCCCCGAAGGCTCTGAGGTAGCTGGGCATAGACCTTGCATTGGCTCTGACCCAGAATAAAAAATTAAATTTGAATGCATTAGTAACTAATATTAGAGCAGACATAGAGAGGTGGAGCTTGCTCCCTTTTTACTCTTTCAGGTAGAATTAATGTGGTGAAAATGAATGTACTTCCACGGTTGTTTTACCCCTTACAAATGTTAAATGCTTTTCTCTCCCTGAAATGATTTAAAATGATACAAACTATAATTTCTAAATTTATTTGGGCAGGAAAGTCACAATGCCAAGCATACACTAAACTAGTACTTCCTAAAACTCTTGGTCGTCTACAATTATCGGACGTTCGGCTTTGCTATTGGGCCATGTACTTAACTAAACTCCTTCAATGGCTTTGCCCACTAGAACCCATTTTGTATGATCACTACATCCCCTTATGGCTTACTACAGAACTAGAGAATATTTGTTCCTGTGGACTCTTCCCCAGCCTCTCTTTTCTATGTTAAGTATGCAACTCTACCTCCACACCTGCAGCTGTCAGTTATTGGTACCTAGAAAATTATTATGGCTCTGTCACTTAACATTTGTAAAGATGTTGCACAACCTCTGATTAGGAATCCTAATTTTAAAATTGGGGTAAACCTATTCTATTAGGGTGGCTGTCAAACAAAGATACAATTTCCCTTTCTGACCTGCTATAGGAAGGGCACTTTGTTCCATTTACTCACGTACAGGACCAGCTTTCTTTTTCTGACCATATGGCTTTTAAATAGTTTCAGCTTATGCATGCAGTTGCACAATATATGGGCCTACCACCATGGTCAGTTACATTTAACTCACTTCTTCCTTCCTGGAAATCATTGGCATGTCTACCACACAGTATCTCGAAGCTGTATTAAACTCTTCTCACTGCATTATATGGTAACTGTGAAGGCCAATGTAAATACTGGTAATATGTTTTCCCTGAAACTTAATTTAATTGCCCACAAATTTGGAAATCTCCTTTTAGATATGCCACACAAGATATATTACGTTTGACTCAATTTTTTATTTTGCATAATCTTTATTATACTCCCCAAAGTCTGGCCAAAATGGGAAGAGCAACATTACCACTTTGTACTAGATTGTGGCTCTGGAGATGGTACATTACTATATATTTTTGGTGAATGTCCCCTATCCATAAATTATGGTCAGAAATTAAGGCAAAAGTGGACCCATTGCTAGGTCTCCAGGACTATTTCATTTCAGAAATCTGTATTGTGTGCAATCTTAAGTTGGTCCCGGTCAAAGAATGTAAATACTACATAACAATGCTATCTATGGCAATGAAAAGGTCAATTCTATGACACTAGAGAGATCAGCAAAACCTTACATATATAGAATGGTTTAATGAATTATTGAGTTATCTTCAATTGGAAAACTTATTGCCAGTACCCACAATAAGTTGTTGATATATGAGAAAAGATGGTCTAAACTATATACACTCCACTTCATCCACATAAACGTAGTATTACTAGTGTTCTAGTTAAGCTCTTTTTTAGGTATGTAACTTTGTACAATTTATTAATTCATTTTTATGGGCTTGTTTTTTTTTTCAGTTGCTGCATTGTGTCCCCTTTTTTTCTTCTAGCTTTAGTGGGTTAATTGCTTTTTATTGGGTGTTTCTTGTTTAGTTAGTGCACTAGCCTTTTTGTACATACTTTGTTGTGGGGTTTGTAACGGGGAAGGTTTTTTTTCCCTTTCATTTTTTACACATATGTTTTTGGTTGTATTTGATATGTTTGAAAATATAAAATAAACTTAATTTAAAAAAGAGATGCATACTGCATGCTGGTGAAAGGTGAGGGACTGTCTGCACTGTGGAGTGATGCTCAGAAGCACCACATGAACGCAATGGGGTGACATGGCACCCATCTCGGTGATGTACTGTGTGCAGGTGAAAGGTGAGGGACTGTCTGCACAGGGGAGTGATGTTCAGAATCACAGCTTGAATACAGTAGAGTGACATGGCACCAATCACAGTGGTGTACTGCATTCTGGTGAAAGGTGAGAGACTGCCTGCGCTGGGGAGTGATGCTCAGAAGTACTGCATCAACACAGTGGTGCAACATGGTACACAGCATGCTTGTGTACTGTGTGCTGGTAAAAGGTCAGGGACTGCCTGCACTGAGGAACGATGCCCAGAAGCACCACATGAATGCAATGGGGTGACATGGCACCCATCATGGTGATGTACTCTGTGCTGGTGAAAGGTCAGAGACTGCCTGCACTTAGGAGTGATGCTCAGAAGCACTGCATAAACACAGTGTGGCATCATGGCACCCATCCCTGTTGTGTACTGCATGCTGGTGAAAGGTAAGGGACTGCCTGCACGGGGGAGCAATACTCAGAAGCACTGCTTAAACATAGTTGGGTGACATGGCACCTGGTCAAAGGTGGAGTGATCAGCCTGAGAGAAATGTCCTACTGGTTTTTCAGTCTTATTTATTTTAATAGCATGTCTGTGCTCCTGCTTCCTTCTTGCTTCAGGTACAACACATGGACAGATATTGGCCTTACATAACTTTAATATGCTTATATATAAGATGGTTGTATCTAATTTATTGAACTATGTGTGTTAGAGGTTTGATTTTAACTGGTGAGTGATGAGTTCATAACTTTAGTTTCATACAGCAGACCTGCTGTTTCTAGTACACACACACATGTACACACATGTGCGCGTGCACACACACACACACACTCCCCAACTTACTTTTAGTAAGACAGTTAAAAGAGCAGGTGTTTACTTCTCAGAAATAAACACATTATTTATGTTATCTATTGTATTTTGATGTGTTAGTAATTGCTGTCTACTTTTGTAACAAAATATTTGTTAGTGCAGTGAAACGGGTAGGTATTTGCCTTTACATTTCACACTGTTAGTAAAAAAGAATTCAATGTCATTCCTCTTGTTAGTCCAATAAAAGGTACCATCAAATCACCTAGTTTATGGCTGGGAAATTCTAAGTTGACATGTTTACAAGCTATGAGGCTTTCTTGAAAGAGAATAGTATCCAAATTCAAGCTAGTAACCACAAAATAGTCCTGCGATGAATGAACACAGCAGTGAAGCAATTACACAAAAGCATCAATTTTTATCTATTCCATTAGGAATCTTGAGAGCTCCCTTTTTCTACTATAATTGCACGACATCTATAGGGCTCTGCCCACTGCAGCCGTGGAAAAACCTGATTTTTTTTTTTTTTTACTTTTTTTCGCTATACAGATCTCAGAATCTGCACATCTGACTGGAAACAAACTTGGCATGTCAAGAGACCTTACCTCCAAGACTGTGTATGCAAAAATGTGTGCAAATCCACTGAATGGGGGAGAAGCTATTAAAATTCAAAGTTAGAGGTTTAACATTAAACAGCTTATTCAACACCAACTATGATGGCGATACCTCACCACTATAATTTAGGGTTATGGCCTGTCTGCTATCACTGATTCCTTGATGTATGCACCTAAGTAGACTTTTTGTGCTGTGTGCGCTGTGACAGCTCTCCCCACAGGGAGAAAATATTCAAGCAGATGTCAGAGCCTCCCTCACTGACTTCTACTCCTGAGAACCTGGACTCAGGGAGCAAACCCAGGTCACCAGCATTTTGTGGTTACCTCTACTGCACAGTGCCATGAGTCATCTGTCACTGCAGACATTTTAAAGGATCTTTTGTGGAACTGAAACAGTTTGGGAGGTGGTGTGGTGCAGTGGTTTGATCACAGGTTTTGAAAACAGGAGACCTTTGTTCAAATCCCATTAAAGCCATTCACTCACTGTGTTTTCACGAGTAAGTCAGGAAACATCTCTAAGTTTAAGTCCTCCAACTTAAAAATTAGGCAAAAGCAGGACCTCATGGGAAAGGGCATGTTGCCTTTCAGTAGGCTATCATAGGTAAATAAATTGTAAATAAAAAAAAACATGTATCAGTGACTGCAGGCCACTCTCATCCATATGCTTTTTTTTTATGACAGAGGCAGCAACTATAGGACATTACTAATTTAGTGATCTTAAGTGCAACTGATGGTATCAGTCCATCACTGATTTCTGTAACTGAAAACAGCCACAGTCTAATGTTGCCAATCCATCAGTGGTTCCTGTGACTGATAGCAGCAGTCATAGACAGCTGTCATCAGTTTACTGGTGATTTATACAGCTGATGCTGGTAGCCATGTCAGTCTGTTAACAGTTTCTCTGGCTGACTAGCTGCACACCACTGTTGATATATTAGGGATCAAAGATGCAGAAAGAGTGAATTTTAGGTTGCATAAACAGATCATCCTTGAATGATTTTTCTGAAACAATATAATCCTCTTTCTACATGAGACCAGTCTTTCCAGGCCACAGTCAGACAGAAAAGCTTTTAAATAGGATAGATCAAATCCAAGTTGCACTGGACAGCCCTTAATGCAAATTGCCTAACCGATTCCAGCTTTCTAATACTGCATTCCTGGTGCAGACACAAGATAAAGGAATTATATTTTAGAGTTGGATAAAAAAAAGAATTGTAATAGCCAGAGAACAGAGCAGACAGTGTATGTCCAAATAATCTGATCATCATGCACATTCAAGAGCAGGGCTTCTTACAAATTTCACTGATGTTACGCGATATGATTATCCATATTCCAAGTAGCTTGCAACAGTGAAGTATTTCAATAAGGCAGTTAATGCAAATCTCACAGCTAAAGAATATTTCCTTGAGGTATTACCATTATCATATATTCATCTCAGTTGTGCATTTGCTGACTTACTGTAGAACTATGCCCCCCCACCCCAGGATTAGAGGACCTCATTGCTTGATTTGTAGGTTCCCCTTTATCATTAGAAGGCATGGACCCAAGAACACCAGTTTGAGTCAAATGGTTATTTCCCTTTTCTTTTTTTTTAAACTTGAAATTTATTAATTTTCCAGGCACTCTAGTTACATTTCAGGGTTTATTTTCATACAGAGTAAGATGAAATGCTGGTCTGTTACATTCTGCAATAACACTTTGCTATGACATAGAGGGTGGTCCTGTGTCTTACTGTATTATTCAGTTTGTTCTTGATGCCCATATCAAGCCACCTTCCTCATAAGGTGCGAGGGCTGTCCCAAGAGGAGCCCAGAGAGAGGGAAAGGGGAGAGACACCCAACTTTATCATCTGGTTTGTCTTCAGTTTCCATCCCACTGTCTGTAGTGTTCAGCCAGATTGCTTAAAATGTAAAATGGCATTTACAATCCTACTGAAATGGTATAGTTCTATGTTTGTTCCCTAAGTGTTAAAGTTCACAGAACTATGTGAGAGCATTTTTCCATTATATTGAACAACCAGCTTTTCCATTTTGTTTTGCTGAGTAGGTGTGTCATTCCAGAGTTGGGCTAACATTTCTTCCATCTGACAGATGATCTTGATTGTATACTCCCATTATGATACTGTGGTGGGATCTGGTTTCAGCCATCATCTAGTAACTGTTTTCCTGGTGACTGGTAATAGAATTCCCAGAATACATAGTTTTGCCTTATCTTTAATTTGGGGTAGGTAATGAAGAAATATTGCCATTTCTGGTGTAAGGGGTGGAGTGTTGGGATTAATGCCTTAATATCCTGTTCTACAGCCCTTCAGAAGGGAATTAGTACCTGGCAGGACCAGAATAAATGTGTATGGGTAGCCACTTCTGTCGTGCATCCCAGCCAACATGTGGCCTCTCTGGTTTTATGGAACATGGCTGTAATCTGTGGTGGGGGGAGGTACAAAAGAACCGTATTACTGTTTTCTAGCCATATTCTTTCCATTGGTATGAACCAGTTATTTTACATGTATGTTGCCTGATCCATATAAGAGTCACCCTGCTGGTGTCAGACTGATCCATTTAAAAAATCATCTTTGATAAAGCCTTGGACAAGGTGAAATGTCAGAGCTCTTTGTGCCTGTCTCCCTGACCCAGGAGGGTTGTTTTTCTTGTTTTATTTGGTTCAGAATAAATGGAAATTTAAAGTCAAGAACTGGTGTGGGACTCTCCTTTTGCTTTTTTGTGTATGTTGGGTAAGTACCATGACTGGTTCACTTGTACTTTGCTTTGTCACTGAGTACCCCACCTAACCTTGGTGCAGCTCTTGGATTTCATGTGCAATCAATTCTGTTCATGAATATGTTCCCTTTAAGTTATCACTAAAAGGTCAGGTATACTTTCTAACACCCCAGGTATTTAAAAAACCTGACCCCAAATTGTAAATATCTGTGAAATATTTTCCCCTATCATAAACAGACATGCAGACACGCATGCACGATATACATGGATGTGAATGCAGTACAGCATAGTGGTTAAGAGCACTGAGCTGCATGCCAGGAGAACTGTGTTGGAGTCCTACAGCCATCACTTGCATACTGTATGACCATTAGCAAGTTACTTAACTTTCCTGTACTCCCAGTATGCACCTGGAAACAAGCCTCTGCTTAATGGTTCTTTCCTGGCCAAAAACTGTAGGAAAAAAAAGTGAGATTATGCCACACAACCATACATTTTTTTGAATCAATGGCTGACATTCTCTGGTTTTAATAAAAGCAGTTGAGCAGTAAGAGATATGACAGAAAGACACAAACATGTCCTGAAATATAAACTGGCTTGTTACAGCTACACTAGTGACAAAGAATGAGAATCTAGCTATGAGTGAGAAACCTAAATATTAATATTAATATTATTGTAACTGCGAGAGTCATATAACCTATTTTACAACATCAAGCAGCAGGAGAGAATCCATGGCTGATGTCAGTCTCTGAAAGTTTGTAAAGTTAATATATTTCTGTTAGGGTTTGTTGGGATCATACTGCTGATTGGGGCGGCACTGGAGATAAACAGCAACTGACAACTGCAGGAGAACTTTTTAAAAACCTACGTGAATGCAACTCAGTGGTATCCCATGACATTGGTGACCATGATTGGGCACTTTCAAAAAGGGGCGACTCAATCACGGTGTCTGTCGACAGGGCTACTGATGAGGGAAGGTGACTGGATGGGGAGGTCCACGAATATAGTGACAGGATGTCGCTCTATGTAAATGCACACAAGGGGGAGTGAGCATGCAGAGTGATGGGCATAATGGGATTGTCGGATTGTGTGTGGCGTGGTGTGACAGTGGGCTGCCGAGCTGGCCCTGTGGCGTTGTGGGTGAGTGGCAGGCTAGGGCTGCGAGGGCACCGGGTTTGGGTCTGGGTGCACATACATTTTGTTGCGCTCAGCCAGAAATATTTTTCCCTGTTTTGCACCCCACTGACATGCACCCCCCCCCGGAGCTGAGAATCTTTAGTAGGTTCTAGTACAGCCCCCCCACATAAACAATAAAAACCTAAGTCCCTGTTGCCCTTTTGCTGTACATCGCTGAAATTGATTTTCAGTGATGTACACTCGCCCTAACAATAATTGTCTTTCTGCAATCTCCGTTATGACATGGAACCTAACTCAGCATAACTGTACTTCACATTAGCTCTGTGTTTCTTTTCCACGTTATTTATTGTTGAGTTTACAGTGGTGTCTCCCAGGATGAAACCCACTTTTAAAGCACTCTGCAGTATGCTGCAACAGACCTACTGAATAAAGCAATGTAATTTCAATGGCAATTAGTCCCTTTGGTCATGCAGGGAACTATGGCATTCACTTCAACCTGACAGTGTCACATTTTCTTGAATGACGAAAGGGACTAATTGCCATTAAAATTACATTGCTTTATTCAGAAGGTCTGCTGCAGCATTCTGCAGAGTGCTGCAAAATGCTGCAGAATTGGGTTTCATCCTGGAGGATGCCACTGTATATGCAGGAAAACAGAATCTATGTTTCTTGATAGTTAATTTGCTCCTGTTGTGTATTCTCCACCTGATAACAATCTGCTTGTCTGACATCAGTTATTCCCATGACAGAAAAATTCTGATGTCACAACAGAGGATTCAGAACTTCAGGTAGGGAAAAGCACTGCAGGGACAGACAAACTCTAAGGATAAAGTTCTGTTTCAATTCAAATGCATGCAGTAAAAAATAAATAAGAGGGTAGGGAGTTATATAAAGATATTCAATCAGAAAAAGAAACATGGCTGTGGGAACCTCTGGCTACTGCCATGTGTGCATGATAAGTCAGTGGTAGAACACCTGGACAGAATTCTTGAGGCTAGGTTTCATAGAAACCTAGAAAATGTCAGCAGAAAAAGACCATTGATCCATCCAGTCTGCCCTGCTTTATCCTATCCTATCCTGTCTTATCCTATCCCATGATCTAATGTCTAGTCAGGATTATTCTCTTCACTTACCTTCCCTTGATCCTGCCTTACTAATTTTCCCCTGTGTAACTATTAAGCCTTTTACTCAGTCCCAGATGCGTTTGAAAACATTAATGGTTCTTGCACCCTGTTCGCCCATGATGATGTGTGGGTAACAACTGCAATGTTCTTTAGGATGCCGGCTTTATCCCACAAGGAACTTGAGCACAAGCAACTAAGGAACATTGCATGGCAACTACACCAATGTAGCCGCATAATGCACCTTCCGGAAGAACAGCAAGAAAACACCACACAAAGCACACGTCCTCTCCTGCTTTGCCCCCTGCACCACCCACATATGAATGTAACAAACTCTGAGACGGAGCTGTAGTGGAGGTATGTGGGAATGTAATGCAGGTGAGATGACACTATTCAACATAACAAGAGACACCTGAACACTCCAGACACACATGCCCCCGAGAACCAGACATCATTAATTAAAAGCACCATTATAGACAACTACAACACCTGTAACAAGTGGTGCTCTAATGAACAACAACAGGTATGTACAAGTGACCCCATATCAAAAGCACACAGCGCCCTGAAAACACAGATGCACCAATCACACATGCTCCAATGCTGTCACCCAAATCATGACGTCCTAATCATTGCACCCTAGCAATGGAATACCCTTGCACCCACCACCTCTACTGGTAGGCTGTTCCGCATCTCAGCTACTCTCTTTAAAACCAAAAAAAACTTTCTCACACACCTACTGAATCTCTCACCTACCAGCTTTCACTTTCTCTGTGTTCATGAGTCACCAGTCTTGCTGAATATTTTCCTGCAATCTAACTTTATCAGTCCTTTCAGGAACCCGTACCCTGTCGGGTGATCGGGCTTTTACCGTCTATGCCCCAAAAATCTGGAACTCGTTCCCTGCCAGTACTCGGTCCTCCTCCTCCCATCTGGGCTTCAAATCCTCCCTATGGAATTACCTGAGCGGTCCCCCTACCTGCTCATGCATCCTGCAACACTCGCACTCTGATGTGAAGGGATAGGCCCTGCCTTCTTAAAGGGCTACTATTAATATCATTTTAACCCCTGGTGACTGGCCCTGAAACTGTCCCATGTCTCACCCAAGTCAGCTCTATTACGGGTGGTTATGGTCCCCCGCTGGCACTTGTATTCTGGTTATGATTTTCTGTTGGCATAAGTGTACTCACCTATAAGCACAGAACGTCTCTGTGCTATACCTACCCCTCAGGGCACTGAATATCTAATATTTTGCACTGTACGTTTCCTGTACCATATTGTCTCTATTTGTTAGCCTCCTACGATAGCCCTCTCAAGCTGTCAAGTGCCATGCTGTAAACCTTAGCCTTTGACTCGCTGTTTGTTCCTCACTCAACCCTCCTTACCATGTTTATGCTCGTCCTGTACCTCAATGTAAAAACCTCACTCATGACTGTATGTAAAGCACTCTGTAACTCAGTCTTGTAACCCTCCCGGGTCTCACCAGAAAATAGGCACTTGGTTGTCTAGTGTGACTTACCCGGTTAACAAAAGCAAATAAATAAATAAATAAATAAAATAAACTTGTAGGTCTGTATCTGTATCATATCTCACCTCTTCCTTCTTGTCTCCAGCAAGTACACATTCAGGGCCTTAAGACAGTCCACATAGGACCTGCCCTGCTGGCCCTGAATCATTTTGGTTACCCTAAGCTGTACTGTCTCTTGCCTGCCTTTGTCTTTTCTTAGGTGGGAACTCCAGAACTGGGCACAATATTCTGGATGCGGCCTCACAAGCAATCTGTAGAGAGGTAGCATCACCTCCTTTCTCCTGCTGTCAGACCCCCTCCCAATACACTCTAGCATCTCGGCTGCCTTGCTGTAGGCCTTGTTACATTGGCTAGACTGTTTTAGGGAGTCAGTTATGATGATGCCCGGGTTCCTTTCCTCAGTAGTAATGTCCAACTTAACTCTTCAAGCCAATATTTTTTCCTAGGGTTCTTGTTCCCTCTGTGCATGACATTGCAATTTTTGGCCTTGAATTTCAGTTACTAAACTTTGTACCACCTCTCTAATTTTTCAGGTCCCTTGGCAGTTCCTTGACCACTTCCTTGCTATCTACCCTGCCACAAAGCTTAGTGTTCTCTTCAAAGAGACACATCTTTCCTTTTATTCCTTCTGTGTCACTGATGAACATATTGAAAATGATAGTCCCCGGGACTGAACCCTTTGGCACCCAACTTACAACCTCCCTCTCCCTTGACTTCACCCCATTCACCACCACTTTGTGCTGTAGCCCACCCCCTACCAGTTTCCCACAAATCTAAATAGACACTTCGGTGTTCCCAGATCCTCTAACTTATTCAGTAACCTTCTGTGCAGTACAGATTTGAACACCTTGCTGATGTCGAAGTAGAGACAATCCAGTGCTTGTCAATTCCATGTTTGGTCACATTGTTTCTTTCTCATTACAATTTGTGTTACAATTGCTTAGTAGTGGTTCATACTGCACCACTAACTGATTGCCAATCCAATGTTCCTGGTATGTAGTCCATTAAAGAATGGTAACTGTGGGAAAAATCGAGCTACTGCCATGTGAGCCTGATAACTCAGTGGTAGAGCACCAGGATGGTATTTCAGGGGGCCTGGGCTCAATACCCCAGTTAGTTCACATTATTTTGTTCTTGCTAGAATTTATGAAGTTGTATGAAATACAAGCTGCTTTGTGATTAATATTATTAGAGGCATCAGCAGCTCTTTATTTATGGACAATGTTCCTCATGATTTGGAAACCCTCCAAAAGCCCATTTAAATATTGTGATGGGTTTACCTGTTGCTAGCAGTTGTCTGGAGATATGCCCATCTTAATCTTTCCTATTTTGATACTGTGGGGCCACCATTTGTGGAACCTTGTGATGTTCTGGAGGATGAAGCTGTGCATTGCTACACCGTGGCAGACTAAGACAGTGGGATCTCTGGACTGCTGCCAGCTACAGGTGCCAGCTACAAATACCTTATTTAAAAGAATTGTTATCAGCTTTCAAACTATGAGGAACACAGTCCATAAATGTTCCCTGCCCTCTTTAAGTCGAGTGTAGGTTGAGTAGTATTTGACAGCTGTATGCGCTCGGGTTATTTGCATTATTAGTGGGTGTAGGTGTCAGCATGGCTCAGTTGGTAGCACATCTGCCTCCGGGGACAGAAGGTCATGAGTTTTAGTGCTAGACTGGGATTGGGCTCATACCATAAATTCTGACACCCAAGTACAGTACTAGGGGGCAGCTGTACTTTTGGGGTGTGACATCCTTTGAATGTAACATCTTGTCCTCTCTCAAATCTTCTCCTTTCTCTCTGATTTCAATTTCTTCACCCCATTCCAGTCTGGATTTAGGAAACACCACTCTACCACCACTTCCCTACTCAGGCTCACTGATACCATTCTCACCGGAATGGACAATGGCTTGATCATCTCTGCCATCTTCGTTGATCTTGCCAAGGCTTTCAACATGGTTTCCCACACCCTGCTTCTCCAGTTCCTCTCTGCTGCTGGCCTCTCACAATCAGCTACTAACTGCTTCAAGGCTTACCTTACAGGGAGGACACAATCTGTTAGAACTGCTAACTGCAACTCCAACTCCCTTCCATGCCAAATACATACCAGAGTGCCTCAGGGTTCGTACTGGGCCCCTTCCTGTTCTCTATACTCCTAAAAGACTTACCCTCAGCTTGCTCCTCCTCTCATATCCATATGTACGCTGACAATACCGTCTTATTTACCACTGGTAAATCTCCCTCCTATGTGGAAGCCACATTTCAGTTTGACTTTGACAAGATCCAGCACTGGCTTGCCTTGCATCAGCTCTTCCTAAATGCCAAGAAAACAGTCTCCATGACCTTCAGCACTAGGCAGAGACTTGCTCGGCTCCCCGTTCTGCCCTCTTTCCACACCCTGGATGGGACTCACCTTGAGGATATCTCCTCATTTATATACCTTGGGGTTTGGCTGGACCAACACCTCAACTTCTCTGGTCACATTGCACCATCCTGAAAAAACTGCACCCCACGCCCGGCACCCTTTACAGGAACTGCAATTGCATCCCCCTTACGTCCAGCCATGCGATTGTCCAAAAGATGATTCTTCCTATTTTTGACTACTGTGATATAGTTTACAGTGCTGCTCCCAAATCCACCTTATCCAGACTGGACCCCCTCTTTAATTCTTTCTGCCAATTTGCCCTCGACGCTCCTGTGTGCACTCATCACTGCGACTTCTATCACTCTCTCTCCTTCCCTTCACTCACTAACCAGCATCTCTTTCACTACACCAAACTTGTCTCTAAATTCTGGCTTGGTTTTCTACTTCTGTATCTATCCTTCTCCCTCTCTTTACCTCTGTCTCCTGCTCATTCTTTAAGGTCTGCGGACTCACAGACCCTTGTAGTCCCTTGTTGCTCCACATTGGCAGGTCAGTCTTCTTTCAAACACCACTTCCCCAAAATCTGGAGTGTTCTACCTCCACAAATTCAGCACTCATCATCCCTCCATGCCCTATCCACAGCCCCTCAAAACTTCCTTTCCTCAAACTGTACCTGTTTCCCACAAACTTAATGCTGTCCCACACCTCTCTCCTGATCTCCACTCCTGTCAGGCTCAGTTATCTACTACAGCACTTCTGGTTAGTATATCTTGCACCAATAACTTGTTGACTCATTGATTATGTGAAATTACTTGTGAACACTGTATTGTTGATATGCTATGATGCCTGTAATGGCAATTCAGCATAGCATCTCCACTCCTGTCAGGTGCAACTATTTACTACAGCACTTATGGTTTGTATATCTTGCAACAATAACTTGCTACTTATTGATTATGTTCTATTACTTGTGAACACTGCATTGTTGCTATGCTGTATTGCCTGTAATGTTTCAGTATTGTTCTTACTGCACTACTCTATTCAGTGTATTGTTTTTAACTGTTTATTTTTGTATCTTGACTCCCCTACCCCTTCCCCCCAGGTTGCACCAAGAGATGAGCAACTTGTTGTTCAGTGAGCCTTCCTGACATTTCAATAAATAAAAATAATAAATATATTAAACCCAGGTTCGTTCTGGCTTTTCTGGTGGTTGTTCAGGTGAACATTAAAAATTGCATGGCATGCTGGCCTGGTGGTGCTGAGGACTGAGGAGCTGGATGTCTTACCTCACGGTACACCAGCAACCTGGGTTCTGGAATGACCTCAGGTCATGGGGAGCTGGCTTGGTAGGGGGAGGGTAGGAGCGGTATTGAGCAGCCACAAGGCAGCTCTCCCCTTCCAGGGTGGTTGCCCACACTCCCCATAGTTCCACTCCCACTGGGTGGAGGTCCAGTGGGAAGCACAGGCAGGAGGGGATGGCAGTGATAGCCAGAGGTGGGGTGGAAGGGGCTGAGCCGGTACCTGTCATGTGCATGCACTGACACGCATGCACATGCACATGTCTGCTAGGGTCCCGGGTTGGGGAGAAATTGGGGACAAAAAAACAAATTACAAATAAAAAAAAAATATCGCATGGCATTTCTCAAGAAGAGTAGGAGAATTTCCCCCAGTGTCCTGGCTAAATTACCTCCATTCACTAAAAATACCACCAACATGGTTCAGTTTCAGTTGTTTTTTTTCTGTATCCCCTGTAAGAGACTGAAAAGAGGCATTATTGTCTAGACTTCCATTCCCAGGCAACAAAAACTACACCAATCAATCAATCTTTCAGGGGCTTGATGGAATTGAACACTTGGGTAGGCAGGATGGAGTCAGTATTTTGTTCATTCTAGTCTCTGTGGAAATGCCACATAGCACAAGTTTGTCAGGCAGTCTCAAAAGCAAACATTGTCATTGACCAGATTCTGCTGGCCAGCCACCAGACTACACTGAGGTAAGCATGATAAAAGCAATTTCAGGTCAAAAAGCACATCCAAGATAGGAAGGAAGGTCTTTTGTTGTGGAATTTGAGTGCGCTCCCATTATTATGTTAATACTGGTGTATACAGTAATTAGTGTGATAATGACCTACTAATGATAATGCAATCTGATCATTGTTGAATCAGCATGACACCAAAAGGTGAATGTTACTCCACTAGATAGTGAGAGAATGAAAGAACAAAATATATTTAAAAAATACCAGGAGTGAGACAAGAGTCAGTACTGGAGATGGAAAAAAGAAGATGAGAGCCTGTTGTTGTTATTGCTGGAGTCTGTCTTGGAGCTATACACAGAAACAAAGAATGTTTCTGTAGACAAGAACCAGTGGGCCCATCTAGTCTGCCCTATTTTCCCTGCCTAACATCACACCCCAGACTACATTTGATCACAGCTGCCCCTCCCTCCTGCCTTACCTCTATTTATTATACCCATGTACATATCCCATGTATGCTTGAAGCTACCCACTGTCTTTGCTCCTCACCACCTCCTCTGGCAGACTGTTACAGATGTCCACCACCCTTTCTTTGAATAAGTATTTCCTCACGTCTCTCTTAAACTTCCTTTCCACCAAGCTTCATGACATGCTTGTGTTCTGATGCTCCTCCTTGTATTTCAGACACCCCTCCTGCACCCTGTTCACTCCCATGAGGTATTTTTAGGCCTCGATCATGTCCTCTCTCACTCTCCTCTGCTGTAGGGAGTAGTACATGTTGAACTCTCGAAACCTCTTCTCATATGGTTTCTTGTACAACCCCCACACCATTTTAGTAGCCCTCCTCTTGACCACTTCCACCCTATATCATTGCAGAGGTGCAGCCTTAGAACAGGACACAGTACTCCAGGTGGGGTCTCACAAGTGAGTGATACAAGGGCAACACCACCTCCCTTTTCCTGCTAGAGATGGGGGACCTATGCACCCCAGCATCCTGTTCACATCGTTTGCTGCCCTGCCACCTTAAGATAAACAGATGTGATCACCCAAGGTCCCTTTCTTGCTTAGTAACTCTAACTATCCCTCCGTCTTATACACAGACCTTGGGTTTCCCTGCCTAGGTGCATGACTTTGCACTTTTTTGGCACTGAAACCCAGTTGTCACTACCCATTAGACCATTACTGTAGTTTCCCCAGATTTCATTGTATTCCCTCAGCTCCCTCCTGGGTGTCCACCCTATTGTAGACATTTGTCTCATCTGCAAAGAGACACATCTTCTTTTCCGGTTCCCCCCACAGTATCATTTATGAAGACATTGAAGAGGGAAGGGCCTAGTACTGACCCTGTGGTGCTCCACTGGTCACTCTCCCACATTTCAAGTGACTGCTGTTTATCACCACCCTCTGACTCCTATCTTTCAACCAGTTTGACATCCAGTGCACCACCTTCTCCACTACCACCAGGTTACTAAGTTTCTTTAGCAGCCTCCTATGTGGAAGTGACAGAGGCGTTACTGAAGTCCTGATAGGCCACATCCACTGCCCTAGACTCAAGGTGGGACAAATAGGGTCGCCAGGTCACCAAATGTGACCTGACTAATCATTCTGGCCACCAGTTTGCTGTGCAAACTTGCCATTCTGGCGAGTACTTAGCTATGCTGTTGGCGGTTACTCAGCATACTTAATTTGGAGCTGAGCTGCTGCTGCCATCATTGCGCATGTGTGAATCGGAAAGTCTCCATCGCGTCCATGAGAGGGAGTTCGTATGCCTTCTCCATCTGCGCTATCAGTCCGGCTGCACCTAATAGTGATTCTGCGCTGGAGGAGGAGTGGAGGACACCAACAAGACCTAAGACATCATGAGGTGAGCAATTGGGTGCTCACGTGGGTGGTGGGAGCTGCATCATTCTTGTTTCAGGCAGAGAGGGAGACGGGAAGAGAGCTTAACTTTGCTGTGTGTGTGGGAAGGGAATAAATCGGTGATCAACAAACTCTTGCTGCATCAAAAGCCCTTTTAAGGGCTCAGTGTGTGAAACTAAAACTTAAGCCTACAGCTTGCTCAGTAGTTCTGATCTGGGCATTTATTTTTTGAACAGAATTTCAATTTGGCACAGATGACGATGTGCTGAAGGGGAAGGGGACAGTCAGAGAGTGGGCTTAGTGGTCCAACGAGGGTTAGGTTGGGAGCTCTGAACTGCTACGTGGAGACAAACTTGGCAAAGGCACGTTAATAAAAATAAAACATTGCATTTGCTCAGCCTCGGTTGCTAGCACTGTGCTTAACAGTTTAACATGACGACGTGCTGTGTGACTGGGGGAGGGGAGGGGAGGGGACGGAGAGCCTGCATGGTAATCTGGGGGAAGCTCTAACTCTAGTCCTAATGTGTAGAGGAAAATCATAAGAAAAAATATTAATGCACTGATCATCCGTTGCTGCTTGTCTAAGATTGAGAGGCTTGGTTTAAATAAAATATTTGTGTACTGTTGATCAGGTCTCAGAATCCAGAGCTACGAATATAATAATTACAAAAACGGACATGATGGCACAGCAGCTGAGACTGCAGTTCTGCCAGTTTTGACATGAGTACTGTCTACTACAGTCAGTCAGTCAGTGAAGCCTAGTAAACTTCATTTGTAGTTTGGCTTTGTATTAGATTAAAAACAAGTTTATAAAACATTTAATTGTTGAACTCAGAGACATCTGGCTGAATGAAGTAGGGTGGACTGGAGGGGGGACCTAAGCTTCTGCATGCAGTATAAATCTTGTAGAATTAAAAAATAAAACAGAGTGGATTGGACTTTTAAATAATTCACCAAGCTAACCATTTCAACCCTGCCTTAGTGTACACGGACTAAACAAGCGGGCGTAAAAAAAAAATTGGCCACCTTAAAAAATATTTGGCCAGTAGATTTTGACATATGGTGGCCAAACTGGCCACCAGGTCAAAAAGTGATTTGTCCCACCTTGCCTAGACTGCTCCACCTCCCTTGTTACCCAGCCAAAGAAATCTATGAGATTTGTTTGACAAGACCTCCCCCTGTGAAGCTGTGCTGCCAGTGGCCTTGCAGACAATGTGTCTCTAGGTAGTCCAGCAGTCTCTTTTTCAGCATGGACTCCATTCAGTTCCCCTCCACTGATGTAAAAGTGACTGATCTGTAGTTACAAGCCTCCTCCCTGCTACTGCTCCTGTGCACAGGGCCACATCAG
Organism: Neoceratodus forsteri; assembly: GCA_016271365.2. Lineage (NCBI taxonomy): Eukaryota > Metazoa > Chordata > Ceratodontiformes > Ceratodontidae > Neoceratodus > Neoceratodus forsteri. The sequence continues at coordinate 867,483,648 of CM028131.1, read as the reverse complement.
CTCCCCTCCTTTCCTCTTTAATCACCCCCATCTCAAGCGGAGTGCTTAATAGCATTGTTAGATGGGTGGTTAGCCCTGTGTTCTGTTCTTTATATATCCATTGGTGAATCTATCCTTCCCCACTGCCTTGTTTTCCTTAAGGGCTTCCAGCCCTCAGCAGACTCTGTTCAGTAAATGGTCTTGTGTCTGATCCCCACTTCCCCCAGTGTCTGTTAATGCATGATGGTCTGATTCCCCCTTCCACTGTGAAGACTGAGCAGAAGTATTCATTTAATTTAATTTTTCTTGGCATTGCTCTGCATATTACCACCCCTCTGCCTATCTCCTGATCTTCACTATACCACCCCTTGCCTTCCACTTTTTGCTCATGTGTCTGAAGAAAGTCTTATCCCCATTTTTAACCTCCTGTGCATTCTTTTCCTCACTTTGAGCCTTTGCTACCCTTACCCTCCATCCTGCCTCCCTTTGTTTCATTAGATGTACAGTACCACCCTGTCTGCTGCTGTTTGGGTCTCCTTGTATTTCCTGAAAGCTGTTATTTCTCCTTTACCACCTTGGCTACCTCCTTCAAGAACCACAGTGGGCTCTTTTGCCTTGTACCTCTGTTTATTGCCTTTAAACAGCTCTTCACTAGTTTATTCTCCTTTATTCTATTCCATTGTGCCTCCACCCTCCTTTCTGTCCCCCCTTCAAGGTATTTCCTGAGGCAGTCTCCAATTTCTTTAAAATCTGGCCTCCCCAAAAACCCCGTCCATAGTCTCCCTCTGTGCTGGTGGCCTCTACACCACCCCTACATGTATAAAGGCTCCTGACCCCATCTCCAAGCCAGAACAAAAAAAACAGCCCTTCCTTTTCCCCACTGTGATGTTGTATTTACATGTCCTTAATACATTCTTTTACATATACAATCACCATCTCCCCTTTCTCCTGCCCTATCCTTTCTAAACATGTTATACCTGGGTATCACCACTTCCCAGCTGTGGTTCTCAGTGCACCTTGACTCTGTTATGGCCACCAGATCCAGATCCGCCTCTGCAATGGTAGCCTTGAGGTCAGGAATTTTGTTTCCTAAGCTCCTTGCATTGGTGCAAATGACTCTCCACTCCCTTTGTCCCTGCCCCTGCTTTGCCCTCCCTTCCTGAGCCACCCTTCACCCTTTTTTTTCCACTGATACTGTCCTTCCCCTTTTTATCCTCCCTTTGACTACACTCCCTAGTAGTTTCCTCTGCCCTAGTTCCACATCCCAACTTTCCGGTCTCTTTCTCTTCCTTGCCGTTACTACCCACTACTTCTGGGGAATTCATGTCCCTTGAGCAATCCCTCCTGCATTGTTTCAGCCACTCTTCTTGTCTTAGGTGCAGTTATTGACATCCCCCAGAATTCTGTGGTATGGCACATTTCTCCAGCAGATTTTTTTTCTATGGAATTTCCTGATTCTACCTTCAGTGATGTTTGTGAAAGTAGAAGGCAGAAGCTTGACTGGAGGAATTGCAAATCCCACCATCAAGATTTAGCAAATTGTGTATGTTTCCATTTGCTACAGCAATCCATAATACCACAGAAATCTGTTATTCCATAATAGAAATTCAGCAGAATAGAAATTATTAATTCTATCCAGTACTAACAATATCTCTAATGGAGATTTTGAAATATAATATAAATGGGAATCAATGTAGCTGAAGCTGCTTTCTAGGACTGATCAGATCTTGGCTTTATGGAGCGACATGCTCAGTATGGAGAAGTAGTCCAAAGTCCTCAGCCTGTTGAGAAGGCACTGGATACAGGTGCCAGCCAGGGCCAGACTTCAGAGTTAATTGGCTAGTGGGTTGCTACTGAAAAATGGTACAAGGTGCTAGTTTAGGAGGAGACAGGGAAAGTATGGGGCATCTACAGATCAGTTGGCACATTTTTCCCAATGTAATTGACCAACCAGAATCAGAGAAATGCTTTTAGTTATTTTCCTTCAGATTCTGCAGATGATGTGGACATATGTATAGGGAGATTTTCACTAGAACTAGACTCAGTGTTATGCTGCTACCCATAACTTGAGATGGATGGAATTGGAATGTGTCACATAGGCCATTGTGCATTAATGCTGGAGGGTAGATCAGAGGTAGAGATGGGGCTCAGGTGATGGTGTTGCTTCCAGATCTTTTCTGTGAACAATATTTATTAATATTCTAAGTGTAGCACCCCCCCATGGGGTGGGGCTTACCTGTTGCCCTGGGGCACTGCTTGTTCCTCCAGTTCCTCCTGCCACCATTCCTGGGTCCTGTGTGCCCTCAAGGTCTCTGTCCATCTCCTGTGTGTGTATCTAGTCCTTTGGGGCCAGCGGGGTCCAGAGTTGCAGGACTGCCACTGTACTAGCACTTCAAAAGTGCCAGCGGGGTCCGTGCATCCACAGTAGCATGTAGTGAACTTTGGACTCCTTTAGCGGTTACCCAAATGCCTCTCCAGTGGTCTCAACCCCCAAAATAAGTTAATTGGGGGTCGGACGCATGGAGGAGGCAGTTAAGAAGTGGCTGCAATGTTGTATTTAAAAGCACTTAGAATGGGGGCAAATTACTCTATCCTTGGGTTTTTGTTTCCCAGGTGCATTACTTTGCACTTCTTTGCATTGAATCAAAGCTGCCATACTTTTGACCATTCCTCCAACCTTGCCAAGTCCCTTCTCATCCTTTCCACCCCCCTTGTGTATCAGTCCTGTTTCAGATCTTTGTGTCGCCTGCAAAGAGGTATACTTTTCCTTCCAGTTCCTCTGCAATGTCACTTATAGAGACAATAAAAAGGACTGGATCCAGTGCTGAACCCTGCGGTACCCCACTAGTAACCCTCATTTCTTCAGAGTGGACTCCGTTTACTATTACCCTCTGTGTCCTGTTGTCCAGCCAATTTTTTACCCAAGCTACCACCCCGGGACCCACTCCCAGGCTGGCTAATTTGTTTATTATTCTTCTGTGTGGGACTGTGGTAAATACCTTGCTAAAGTCTAGGTAGGCCATGTCCACAGTTAATCCCTGGTCTACTACTTTGGTCACCCAGTCAAAGAAATCTTTTAGATTCATCTGACATGACCTTCCCGCTGTGAATCCATGCTGCCTTGGGTCCTGTGCCCCGCTGGCCTCTAGGTATGCAACAATTCTTTCTTTCAGAAGTGATTCCATTATTTTCCCTACCACTGAGGTCAAGCTAACAGGTCTGTAGTTTTCTGCTTCTGCTTTGCTCCTACTTTTGTGAAGTGGAATCACATCTGCCCTTTTCCAGTTCTCAGGTTCTACACCATCCTCCCATGATTTGTTAAAAAGGGTCAGTGGTGTCACTAGTTCTCCCCTTAGTTCTTTTAGAATTCTGGGGTGAATCCTGTTAGGCCCCATTGCTTTGTCCACCTTCAGTTTTAGGAGCTCTTTCGGAACCTTTTCTTCTGTAAAATAACTGGTATCAACCCCCCTATCTGGAGTGCTTCTATTGATTGGATTAGGTACCTCCCCCTCCTCTTCTTTTGTGAATACTGAGCAGAAGTATTCATTCAGTATCCCTGCTTTTTCACTGTCCCTCTCTGCCCACTCACCCTCACCTTTATTAAGCCTCACTATCCCTCCCGTGGTCTTTCTTCACTCCCTAACGTCTCTCCACCTCAGGATCGCGGGAGCAGCTGCACGAGGGAGGGAGCTGGATGTCATTGTCCACCTAGAGACAAATGACCTGGCTGTGAATGGGATCAGAGCAGTGCAAGAGGAGTTTTTAAAGATGGGGAGGGGCCTTAGACAAGTAGCATGTACGGTAACCTTCTCAGAGGTGCTGCCTGTCTATAGCAAAGATGATGCTAGGGTATTCTGCACCATGGGATTCAATGAATGGTTGAAAAACTGGTGCAGAGTTCAGACTGTTGGCTTTATTGGGGACTGGGGAGCCACCTGGAGGGATGCAGGCCTATACTGACATGATGGTCTACATCTATCTGGGGGGGGGGAGAGACCAGGATCCTAGGCGATAGGTTTAAATGCTTCATTGGCAAGCATTTAAACTAGCCAAGGGGGGAGGCACTGAAAAGGAGAAGGGAAATCCCAGCCTCCCCCAACAAAACACAGTAGTTAGAGAGGTAAACACCAAGGTACACAAGTCAGTAGGCAGCAGGATGGGGTAAATGCAGAAAAAGGCAGTAAGGACAGGGATGAGGCTAAAAGGGGTAAGGCCATCAAAAAAGGGAGGGTGATGAGTACCAATGCTTGCAGTCTGTGTAACTAGCTCCCTGAATGAGTGTCCTTGATGGAAGAGGGATGCCTGGATATTGTGGCAGTCACTAAAACATGGTACACAGAGAACCATGACTGGGACGTCAACATACCAGGATACACAATCTACAGGAGGGACAGGGTGGGTAAAAGAGGAGGAGGAGACTCTCTATATAAGGGAAGGGATTAAAGCAACAGAACTAAAGAGTAAACAGGAAGTTGATGAGTCACTATGGGTCACCCTGGAGACAGGAAATGGCATCACAATCTGCATGGGGGTTGAGTTCAGACCGCTATGTCAGTGGGAGGAAATGAACAAGGAATTTACAGAAGGCATCCTTAAAATGGCAGAAAAAGGGGAGATATTGTTGATGGGGGACCTGAATATGCCAGATGTTAACTGGAGTACTTTTGCTGCAGGCACATCCAAGAGCAGGGTTATTCTTGATGCCCTACAGGGGACATGCCTCAGACAGCTAGTGTTGGAACCCACTCAGGAGGGAGCAATCTTGGACCTGGTACTCTCAAATGGGGACGGAGAAAGGATCTCAGATCTAGAAGTGGGTAGCCATCTGGGAACAAGTGACCACCAAACATTGTGGTTCACAATAAACACAGCCATAGAGTTAATCCATACAAAAACAAGAGTATTGGACTTTAGGAGGGCTGACTTTGGGAAAATGAGAGAGAGTGCCTCAGAAAAGCAGTAGCAAATGGTCAAGAAGGAGGGGTGGAGGAATAATGGGGAATAATCAAAACAGCCATCACAGAGGCAACAAGCCTTTTTGTGAAGCAAATCAGCAAAACAAATCGAAGGAAAAAAAACCCATTGTGGTTCTCAAAAGAGGTGGAAGGGAAGGCTAAGGAGAAAAGGATAGCATTCAGGAAATATAAGGAAACACAGAAGGAGCAGGACAGAGAACTTTATCAGTTAAAGCAGAAGGAGGCAGGGAAGGCAGTCAGAATAGCAAAGGCACAAACTGTGGAAAAGATAACCAACTCTGTTAAGAAGGGGGATAAAACCTTTTATAGGTACTGTACACTAGGGAGCGAAGAAAGACCAAGGGAGGGATACAGAGACTTAATAAAGGGAAGGGAATGTGGGCAGAGGGTGACAGTGAAAAGGCAGGGATACTGAATGAATATTTCTGCTCAGTATTCACAACGGAAGAGGAGGGGGAGGTACCCAAACCAAACAAGAGAAACACTCTGAATAGGGGGGTTGATACCAGTACATTCACAGAAAAAAGGGTTTTGAAAGAACTCTTGAAACTGAGGGTGGACAAAGCAATTGGGCCTGATGGTATTCACTCCAGAATTCTAAAAGAACTAAGGGTAGCGCTAGTAATGCCACTGACTACTCTCTTTAACAAATCATGGGAGGATGGGGTGGTACCTGAGGACTGGAGGAGGGCAGATGTGATACCACTTCACAAAAGTGGGAGCAGGGAAGAGGCAGGAAACTATAGACCAGTTAGTTTGACCTCAGTGGTAGGGAAAATGATGGAATCACTTCTGAAGGAAATAATTGTTGAGTACCTAGAGGCCAGTGGGGTACAGGACCCAATGCAGCATGGTTTCACAGCAGGAAGGTCATGTCAGATGAACCTAATAGATTTCTTTGACTGGGTGACCAAAGTAGTAGACCAGGGAGGGGCTGTGGATATGGCCTACCTAGATTTTAGCAAGGCATTTGACACAGTCTCACACAAAAGATTAATATACAAGTTAGCCAGCCTTGGAGCAGGTCCCAGGGTGGTAGCTTGGATAAAAAACTGACTGGACAACAGGATGCAAAGGGTAATAGTAAATGTAGTCCACAGTGAAGAAAGGAGGGTAACTAGCGGGGTACTGCAGGGTTGGGTACTGGGACCAGTCCTCTTTAATGTCTTTATAAGTGACATTGGAGAGCACCTGGAAGGAAAAGTATGTCTCTTTGCAGACAACACAAAGATCTGCAACAGGGTTGATACACAAGGTGGGGTGGAAAGGATGGAAAGAGACTTGGCAAAGTTGGAGGAATGGTCAAATATATGGCAGCTCAGATTCAATGCAAAGAAGTGCAAGGTAATGCATTTGGGAAACAAAAACCCAGGGGAAGAATACACGATGGGGGGGTGAGATAATAACAACAACAAAAATCAAAAGACACCTAGGTGTAATTATATCAGATGACCTAAAGGTGAGCAAGCAATATGAGAAGGCAGTAAGGAGGGCTGGGGGGATACTGGGATGCACAGGGCGAGGCATCAACAGTAGAAAACAAGAAGTTGCTATCCCTCTGTACAGACAGTTGGTGCGACCCCATCTGGAGTACTGCGTGCAGTTCTGGAGACCCCATCTCCGCAAAGACATAGGCAGAGTGGAGGCTGTTCAGAGGAGGGCAACCAAAACGGTGCATACGAGGAGAGACTAAAGCAGCTTAATATGTATAACCTTGAGGAAAGGAGGGAGAGGGGGAACATGATAGAAACTTTCAAGTATCTTAAAAAGGAACTTCCGTGATGGTCCAAAAAGTTACAGCTTGTAGTCATTATATGCAGTACTAGACCTGAAAAGGTGTGTGTATTTGTTATTTTTGGCCAAGGTTTACTCTGTCTTCCATAATTTAAATTTGTTTTTGAGCCCTGCTACACTTGCCATTGCTGTTCTGCTGCTGGGCTGCTAGCTCCTGATGATATCATTGTAGGATAGGGGAGCGGCTCACACTGTGCAGTACCATGCAGTTGCAACAATGTTGCAAGGGAAACCTACCAGTACTCAGTATACATACTGAGTTCCCCCTCCCCTAAGACACCCTGTTAGCAATGCATTATGCCAAAATCCAAATGCCTTGTCAGTATGTTTTTTTTGTGAAATTGACTCTGCCCTACAGTGATGTCAGCAGTACAATTCTAGGTCCACAGGAACACCAGGCTTGCTATAGAAGCCCTGGTACACCCTACAGTTTTTAGCAGCTCAGAATGCAAAAACTAACTGCAGCAGACAGTAATAAAATACAATTCCAGAATCAGTGCAAGAAGGGGTACTTTATGCCTGAAAGTCAAAATGACTGGTGAAGATCCTCTTTAAGGGAATTAACAAAGTACAAGAGGGTAGCATCTTTCAGAAAAAGAGATGTACAAGAACAAGGGTGCACAATTTGAAGATAGAGGAGGGCCAGCTCAGAGGTAATGTTAGAAAGTATTTTTTCACAGAGAGGGTGGTGAATGCATAGAACAGCCTTCCTAAGGAGGTTGTGGAGTCAGGAACAGTGGTAGAATTCAAGAATGCATGTGACAGACATAAAGCAATTCTAGTGGGGGGTAGGAGGAAGTAAGCTGTTGATTAACTAGAATCTGCAGCTTATGCATCAGGTAGGGAAATGGGCAGACTAGGTGGGCCAAGCGGTCCTTATCTGCCATCAAATTCTGTGTTTCTATGTTTCTTATGTACCTATAAAAGGTTTTATCCCCCTTCTTAACCGAGTTGGTTATCTTTTCCTCAGTTTGGGCCTTTGCTATTCTGACTGCCTTCCCCGCTTCCTTCTGCCTTAACTGGTACAGTTCTCTGTTCTGCTCCTTCTGTTTCCTTATACTTCCTGAATGCTGTCTTTTTCTCCCTAACCTTCCCCGCCACTTCTTTTGAGAACCATAGTGTTTTTTTCTTTTGTTTTGATTTGTTTATTTGCTTCACACAAAGGCTTGTTGCCTCTGTGATGGCAGTTTTGATGTTTCCCCATTGTTCCTCGACCACTCCTTCTTGCCTGTTTGCTAGTGCTTTTCTGAGGCACTCTCCCATCTTGCCAAAGTCATCCCTCCTGAAGTCCAGAACCTTCACTTTTGTATGGCTTGACTCTGTAGCTGTGTTTATCGTAAACCATACTGTTTGGTGATCACTTGTTCCCAGATGGCTACCCACTTCTAGATCTGAGATCCTCTCTCCATCCCCATTTGAGAGTACCAGGTCTAAGATTGTTCCCTCTCGAGTGGGTTCCAACACTAGCTATCTGAAACATGCCCCCTGTAGGGCATCAATAATGACCCTGTTCTTGGCTGTGGCTGCAGCAGTGGTGCTCCAGTTAATATCTTGCATATTCAGGTCCCCAGTCAACAATATCTCCCCTTTTTCTGCCATCCTAAGGATGCCATCTATCATTTCCTTGTCCATTTCCTCCCCCTGAGACGGGGGTCTCCTCTCTTCCGTTTACCCTTCAGTTCTGTTGCTTTGATCCCTTCCCTTACATAGAGAGCTACTCCTCCTCCTCTTCTACCCTCCCTGTCCCTCCTGTAGATTTTGTACCCTGGTATGTTGACATCCCAGTCATGGTTCTCTGTGTGCCATGTTTCTGTGACTGCCACAATATCCAGGCGTCTCTCTCTTCCATTAAGGCCACTCATTCAGGGAGCTTGTTACCTAGACTACAGGTATTGATACTCATTACCCTCCATTCAAAAACAGTATCAAATGAAGTGTCAAATCTCATATTCAATCAAGATGTCTCATGTTCAAATCAATTCTCTCCCTAGTACAGATAAGGAAAAATAAAGCTTAAATTGGACACTGGCAACCCTCTTAGGCCTCAGAGTGTCTCTAGTTAAAAAAAACACACATTTGGTGATTGGTTACATCCTGTAGAAATTGCTGTGTGGTGGACGAACAATGGGGAAACATCAAAACTGCCATCACAGAGGCAACAAGCCTTTGTGTGAAGCAAATAAACAAATCAAAATGAAAGAAATCGCTGCGGTAGCTGGTAGTTTGATTCGGATTTCTTTTTCTTTTTTTTTCTTTTTAAAAGAGAAAAACATACTATCTACCATACTGGTGCTACCACACAAAAATGTATTTGTGTACATTCCTTGATCAACTCTCACTGCATGTTTTCTGGAGTGGGGAATACCTCTAGTACAGTCTAGCCACTCATGGTGCTGTGAGGAGAGGAGACTGTTGCATCATGAGTAAATGTACTGTATGGGGCACTCATAATGTTCAGAAAGTATGCACGAAGAGTAGATCAAGGGTTTGAAACAAAGCAAGGTTGGATATAATTACACTATTAGCATGCATTTCAGTCCTACTAAGAAAGAAAGCAGATAAAGCAACCAGCAACATGAATGGATTTTAGAGAGGGTAAGCACCAGAAAATGTGGAGTTTCAACTAGAAATTATATGATACAAAAAAGGTTTGGCAGTGTCCCTTTAATAGCCAGATTATATTAAATTGGCCAGGGGCAGCTGTACACAGCATAAAAATGATGGGAGATGAGAGAAAGGAGCATGAAGTTTATACAGGCTTTTTGTATTTAACGTTTTTTGTTTACTGATTTTTTTTTTACTAGAAGTGTGGAACATGACAGCAAAGCAGTGATTTACTATGCTCACTTCGCTGTGACCTCCTTTTAATGTTCTTTTCTTATTACCAGTCCTTCAGCCTCAATTGCTCCTTTTTCTCCCAGATTCCTAAAGGTGTCATAATTTAGTTCACCATTACATTTCTTTCACTTCTCTCTCTCTCTCTCTTTTTACATTTTCTTTGTGTTGTGTTACAGTGGTACCATAGGAACCAATGCAGTTTCAATGGCAGTTGATCCTTTTTCCATGCAGGAATCTGCAACACTGGATTTCATCCTGGTGGGTTACACTGCACTTCCAGCTGGGCATGAGAGTTTGTTGTGTTATGGCTAGTCTAGCCTTTGGGGTGAGGATGTGCCTGATCCTGTGGGCCAGACCAAATTTTATGTTTACAGATTTGTAGATGGAGGTGTTCTGATGGGAGAACCAAAACAAGTGCAACTTAAAATCCCACAGTCCATTACCTCTGCACAAGTCTTTTAAGCCACAATTACATTCTTTAAAAGCTCCTTTAGGCAGAAAGAGATTGTATTTTCACCCAAATGAGGTGGCCAGCCAAACCCTTCCGCTTCCTGATAAGCTGGCCTCACCTCCATGCTCAGACTCTTTATAGCATCTAACCAGGGAGAGTGTGTGGTCACAGTCTATTTAAGTAACCTCCGTTTAATGTTCTTTTCATGTCTTTATTATCAGTTCCTCAGATTACATCGTTCCTTTTTCTTACACACTCCTAAAGGTGTCAAAATTTAACTCAATATCACATTTCTTCCTCTTTTTTTTCTTTTTTCTTGTTTGTGTTTCTGTCCATGCTTGCTGTCCTGAATAGTTTTTTGTCTGTCATTAATGAGGTTGGTATTCCATATTAGTAATGTTGCTTCTTGTGGTGCTTCGGCTTCTTTCATAGTTTGTTGCTGTCTATTCGGGATCTCTGCTAAAATATAGCTCAGATCTTCTTTAGGAGTTGGTGGTCTTCCTTGGCTTGTTGTTTCACTTGATTCACTTCTTGTTGTTGTCTTTTTGATGAAAATATTCTTTTCTAGGTGAATTTGTAGGAGCAATTTGCTCTGGGGTTCCTTTGTGTTCTTTTCTCTCTCTACTTTGGGCTGCCCATGACCCAACCAACTAAGATCCCTTATAGGGTGGCTGGCTCCCTCTCCCTGGGCTGATATACAGATATGGCACACTGATGAGTCCAAATGAGGATGAAACATGTGTCTGTGTCTGCTGTTCTCAGTATTTGCTGATTGTATTGTGAGGTCATTCAGCACCATGCAATTTTGCTTAAGGCTGAGCCAGTCCAAATGAGTTCATGGGCATTTGCATATGCTTCCCATGATGCTTTGCATTATTGAGGCATGTGCAATTTGTGTTTTCTTTAAAATTTGGCTGTAAGGCAAGTATCCTCTGGGCTAACCCATACCTCAGTGCATTTGCTCTGGGGTTCTTTTGTAGTTTTTTCTCTCACTACTTTGGGCTGCCCATGATCCAACCAATTAAGATCCCCTATAGGGTGGCTGGCTGCCTCTCCCTGGGCTGAGAAACAGATATGGTACACTGACAAGTCCAAATGAGGATGAAACATGTGTCTGTGTCTGTGTCTGTGTCTGTGTCTGTGTCTGTGTCTGTGTCTGTGTCTGTGTCTGTGTCTGTGTCTGTGTCTGCTGTTCTCAGCCTTTGCTGATTATATTGTGAGGCCTTTTGGCACCATGCAATTCTGCTTAAAGTTGAGCCAGTCCAATTTAATTTATGAACATTTGCATATGATTCCCATGATGCTTTGCATTATTGGGGTATGTGCAATTTTTGTTTTCTTAAAAAAGTCTGTATTTCAAACCTGTTTACTGAGGGAGTTGGTACAAAAATCAAACCTCTTTGTAATAAGGTAGTTTATGCTGCTAATGGGGGAAATCAACGAGCATAATATTCCTTTCTGTCCTCTGCAGACATAAAGTGAAGAGTACATTTGTTGGTCCCTGTTTGTGGTTTTGCTGTTCTTTGGCCCCCCCCCATGCCTCTCTTTCATCATTTTTAGGTTGTCTTTTTGTTTTTGCTTGTAATAGCTCTTTGATTTATTGTCTGCTTTGGGTCTGCTTCTAAAAAATTTAATTGTTTACCCAGTGTATCTTGATTAGCACTGTCACCTCTTGTTTTCTGTGTTGTCACTTGTTTGTGCGATATCTGGCTCATGTTCTAAATGGCTGTCTCCCTCTACTCTGAGACCATCCCCTACGTGTCCAGTTGTGTATATTTCTGGTTTGATAGTCTTGTTTATTGCATTCCAGTTTTGATTGTTTGCATGCTAATATCTCATCCTCTTGTTTGTTTAACTTTTGTTTTAGCTTTTAGGTTAGAATAGCAAAGGAAGGGTGATTTCCGTAAGGGGTTAGAATGTCCTGGACATTGTGAATTGCTTCTTCTATTTTTTTATATTGGAATTCATCTTTCATTATTAATATAGGGAGAAATGTAATGTTGAGTTAAATGTTAACACCTTTAGGAATGTGTAAGAAAAAGGGACAATGGAAGTTAAAGGATTGGTAATAAAGACATGAAAAGAACATTAAACAGAGGTTACTTAAATGGAGGGTAACCTCACACTCTCCCTGGTTAGATGCCATAAAAAGTCTGAGCATGGAGGTGAGACCAGCATACTGGGAAGGGGAAGGGATTGGCTGACCACCTAATTTGGGCCAAAATATGATCCCTTTCCACCCAAATAGAGCTTTTCAAAAAAACATATTTGTGACTCAAAAGATGTGTGCAAAGTTAATGCACTTTGGGATTTTAAGTTGCAGTTATCTTTGTTCTTTCATCATATATCACCTCTATCTGTAAATCTGTAAACATAAAGCTTGATCTGGCTTACAGGATCAGACTATTCCTCATCCCAAAGGCTAGGCCAGCAACAAATTCTCCCACCTGGCTTGAAGTACCGTGGAGCTCACCAGGATGCAATGCAGTGTTGCAGATTCCTACATGACAAGAGGAATTAACTGCCATTGAAATGGTACTGGTTCCTAAAGTACCGTGGCAGAATTCGATAGTATTCTGTGTTTTATCCTGGCAGGCTTTACTGTATAGTGTCCTAACCTTTTCCCAGGCCGTCAAATCTACCCTACATAAATAAGAAGTGACTTACAATAACACTTGTCACGATCCTCGACCCGTACCTCACTTCACTCACCACTCTGCTATGAATTGGCTTCCTCCATCAGCTGCTCACTTGTGCTCAGTGGGTTATCTCTTGGATGAAATTCTTAGAGCTTCTATTCCTGCTTCAGATAGCTCCCTTTTACATACATGGCCATTGTCTAGACTTACTGTTTCTGTTTCTCTGACTTGTTCGCAAGTGTGTCACTAAGACAGGAGACCAGGCCTTCTCCACATGTGCAACTAGGTTCTGGAACTTCCTGCCATCATAGTTATATAACATTCACCTCCACTTTTCATGTAAGGGATGCCGGAGTAGTCACTTACAAGCATCCTTAGTTTGTAGCTGTACCTAAATCTGGTTCCAAAACAGCTACAGCACTTGTCTTCCCTGTGATTCCCATAACTATGTACCTGTATATACCTCAATTAATACCTGGTTGGTTACTGCAGTGACAACCTTTTATATTTTGTGGTCTCCTACTTCTGACCACTAGTCGTGTCTGCTGTATGCTTTATACAACTGTTTGTGGTATTTTGTTCTTATGCAACAACTATTTTGCAATCAAGTTGTCCTGGAACCAATGTAACAAAATGTAATAATAATTTTTATATAAACATTTATATATACTTCCGATTCATATACTCTTAGCTACTTAATGTATCTGTACTGGTTTACACTGTTAGGTACTTAGTTAACCTAGAAACCTGTGTGCTGAATCTCAGTGTCATTTAAATTTTCCTGCATAGTGTGTAATTCGTAATTGGTACTTGCACCTGAAATTGTTAATACTTACTGCATGTTCTGTTTGATCTACTGTACTCTCCTGGGTCATGTATGAAAATAGCCATTCAGTTTTCTTGAGTATTTACCTGGTAAACAAAAACTAGTTCAATAAATAAATACATTCCTGTAAACGCTGGAGGAATTCAACAGAACACTAAATGTGGAATGGAAATTGTGGCCTCTGACCCATACTCAGCACCAAACAACAAGATGTACAGGATGGTTTATCTCTGTGCAGGAATCACAATACTTGCAGTTGCTAGGCTACAACTTCAACATTCTGACAATGGACAAATACAGAAGAAAAAAAAAGTTTGTCACTCCGGTCACTTTATAAATTAGATGTTCCTCAGAAGGGGCAATACATAAAAACCTTAAATGTGTCATGTTATCAAATGATGCACAGTTCTTATTAATTTACTGGTGCAAAGTCTGTGATGACACTGTGAGTAATGAAATTCATAACTGTTACCCTTTAAAGAAAATCTGACTGTTCCATTAGTGTCAGCTACTGTACCATAATGTGACATCCCATGTCAACGTTATCAACTCCAAACGTCCTATTTAAGATTAGAAAGTTACATACTGTAATTCACAATGCAATTTCTTCATGAATGTTCGACAGCAGTTTGCAAAGCACCTAGCGTAGAAATTGCAGTGATTTTGATAGCTAGAAATTTCTCTTTTGTGAACAGCTTTATACTTTCCCATTCTAAACCTGTGAAGGAATCCACTTTTCATCCATTTGAGCCTGCCTACTGATTAGACCTTATTTAATGCAATATGTCTTGTACTAAACCTTCTGTTTTATGGCCATCACAACCACAACCCCTATACATATGTTTCTGTTTATTGAATCCTTTGATGAGAAATGCATTCAGTGGGGATGTGGTTTAGCCACCAACATGATGGCAGCTTAATCAGCGAGCTCTCTCCTGCCTGAGTCTTATCTGAGCTTGGACACCACAATCCCATGGAGTTTTTCCCCCAAAATGTGACTTAATGCATCCCAGGTTTGTGGTAAATACACCATTCAGCCAACTATACAGCATTAAAAGAAGCTGCACAGATTCTAGGGATTACCAGCAAAGAGAAGAGGAGTTGAAGGACAGGTTCCTGACTAGGGGCTGTTCAGTAATGGTGCTAAATAAGGCAATGCGGAAAGCAAAACAGAGGGAAGGTGGCAGTTCATTGAGACTGAGCAGCAGAGATGTCAGGTGACAGGATGAGAATCTCAATTTTGTAATGACATACACACACACAGTCACATAAAATTGCAGAGATCATCAGACAAACTTTGCACATTCTCTGGACTGAGCCCACCCTTTGCAAGCACACTAGTATTTTAGAAAATGGGCTACGAAAATAAACACAGCAATAGAGTCAAGCCATACAAAGGCAAAAAGTACTGGACTTTAGGAGGGCTGACTTTGCCAAAATGGGTGAGTGCCTAAGGAATGCACTAGCAAATGGGCAGGAAGGAGGGGTGGAAGAACAATGGGGAATAATAAAAACTGCCATCACAGAGGTAACAAGCCTTTGTGTGAAGCAAATAAAAAAACAAAATGATGTAAGAAACCACTATGGTTCTCAAAGGAAGTGGCAGTGAAGGTTCAAGAGAAAAAGATAGCATTCAGGAAGTACAAGGAATCACAGAAGAAGCAGGACAGAGAATTGTATCAGTTAAAGCTAAAGGAAGCTGGGAAGGCAGTCAGAACAGCAAAGGCCCGAACCGAGGAAAAGATAGCCAACTCAGTTAAGAAGGGGATAAAACCTTTTATAGGTACGTCAGGGAGCGAAGGAAGACTAAGGGAGGGATAGTGAGGCTTAATAAAGGGGAGGAGGGTGGGCAGAGGGTGACTGTGAAAAGGCAGAGATACTAAACAAATATTTTTGCTCAGTATTTACAAATGAAGAGGGGGAGGTACCTAAAACAAACAATAGAAACACTCTGGATACAGAAGTTGATACCAGCCCATTTACAGAAGAAAGGGTTCTGAAAGAACTCTTAAAACTGAAGGTGGACAAAGCAATGGGGTCTGAAGGGATTCATCCCAGAATTCTAAAAGAACTAAGGGTAGAACTAGTGACACCACTGACTACCATCTTTAACAAATCATGGGAGGATGGGGTGGCACCTGAGGACTGGAGGAGGGCAGATGTGATTCCCCTTCACAAAAGTGTCAGCAGGGCAGAAGCAGGAAACTACAGACCTGTTAGTTTAACCTCAGTGATAGGAAAAATGATGGAATCACTTCTGAAGGAAAGAATTGTCGAGTATCTAGGGGCCAGAGGGGCACAGGACCCAGGGCAGCATGGATTCACAGCGGGAAGGTCATGCCAGACGAATCTAATAGATTTCTTTGACTGGGTGACCAAAGTAGTAGATTGGGGGGGCTGTGGACATGGCCTGCCTAGACTTTAGCAAGGCATTTGACACAGTCCCACACAAAAGATTAATATACAGGTTAGCCATCCTGGGAGTGGGTCCCAAGATGACAGCCTGGGTAAAGAATTGGCTGGAGAATAGGACACAGACAGTAATAGTAAATGGAGTCCACTCTGAAGAAAGGGGGGTTACTAGTGGGGTACCGCAGGGTTCAGTATTAGGACCGGTCCTCTTCAATGTCTTTATACATGACATTGCAGAGGGACTGGAAGGAAAAGTATGTCTCTTTGCAGATGACACAAAGATCTTCAACAGAGTTGATGCACAAGGTGGGGTGGAAAGGATGAGAAGGGACTTGGCAAGGTTAGAGGAATGGTCAAACGTATGGCAGCTTAGATTCAATGCTAAGAAGTGCAAGGTAATGCACCTGGGAAACAAAACCCAGGGGAAGAGTACACAATGGGGGGTGAGATACTAACAACAACAAAAATGGAAAGGGACCTGGGGGTAGTCATATTAGATGACCTAAAGGTGGGCAAGCAATGTGAGAGGGCAGCAAGGAGGGCTGGGGGGATACTGGGATGCATAGGGAAAGGCATCACCAGTAGAAAACAGGAAGTTGTCATCCCTCTGTACAGACAGCTGGTGAGACCCCATCTGGAGTACTGTGTGCAGTTCTGGAGAACCAGTCTCTGCAAAGACATAGACAGGATGGAAGCTGTCCAGAGCAGGGCAACTAAAATGGTGCAGGGTCTGCACCAGAAGACATATGAAGAGAGACTTAAGGAGCTTAATATGTATAGCCTCAAGGAAAGGAGGGAGAGGGGGGACATGATAGAAACTTTCAAGTACCTCAAGGGAATCAACAAAGTCCAAGAGGGTAGCATCTTTAAAAAAAAGAGATGTGCAAGAACAAGGGGGCACAATTTGAAAATGGGAGGGGCTCAGAGGTAATTTAAGGAAGTATTTTTTCACAGAGAGGGTTGTGGACACATGGAACGGCCTTCCGGAGTAGGTTGTGGAGTCAAAAACAGTGGTGGAATTCAAGCATGCATGGGACAGTCATAAGGCAGTTCTAGGGGGTGGGGGTAGGAAGAAGTAGACTGCTGGTTAACTAGGATCTGCAGCTTATCCATTAGGTAGGGAAATGGGCAGACTTTGTGGGGCAAGTGGTCCTTATCTGCCATCAAATTCTGTGTTTCTGTGCACAAGTAAAGTTTTGCCTACCAGGCGGCGTGCTCTTTTGTAAAAATTTCGATGCTATACTACAGTTCTCAGTGCTGTTTCCTGTACTACCTCTGGCCTTGCTAGGCCACACAGGCCGCTACCATAACCTACTGCTACTACTAACTGAACAGTACTCCTCTGCCTAAACATAGTGCAGACGTGGATGCAGACCAGGCTCCTCCACAATCTTTGGTCCTTGTAACCATGGACCTGCCGACAAATACGCTGGTTGCCAAACCTGCCTGTTCTACTAACTCAGAGTTGCCACAGCCACCTTCGGTAGGCAGTTCTCTACAATATATAACAAAAATGCGGGAAATAGTCCTTCAACGCATAGATGATATCAATATAACTTTATCAGGTACTGTTACTGAAGTTCGTCAACTTTAAGATTGCATGAACATCTCGTAACAAAGAATTGAAACATGTGAATTGCATCAGCAACAAATGTGGCAACGTTTACACCAACAGGAAGAATGCCTGGCAGCTCTCTGGGATAGAGCCAAAGACCAGGAAAACAGAGGCAGGCGCAACAACTTAAGAATTATCGGTCTACCCGAAGGAGTTGAGGAACAGTCAATGGAAACATTTTTGAATGACAACCTTCCCCTTATGTTAGGAGATCGCTGGAGGGGCCCTATTGATGTAGAACGGGTGCACCATGTGTCCACGCGACCCAATAAGTCTGTAATTTCACCGAGACCAGTGGTAGCTTATTTACTTCGCTACTCCACAAAGGAACAAATTTTTTGAGCTGCCAGGGATGTTGGGGAGCTCCGTTGGCAAGAGGCCCAAATTTCAATATACCAGGACTTCGCCCAGGAAACTGCAGCCAAGAGGAGGGCTTTTGGCCCTCTGAAACGTTTTTTGCACCTGCACAACTTCAGGTTTAAATTTAAAAACCTTACCACGTTACAAGTATCCAAGGAGGGGAGAGAAGTAATTGTTGATCAGTCAAAAGAGCAGGAGCGCTGGCTTACAAGGTTTTGACCTTCCCTGCCACTCCCTACTACATTTCCCAGAAGACAATGGGAACCATCTGCTACGGACATATCTAGTAGGAACAATTCTTCTCCTGCTGGGGCCCCTGGGAACACTTTACCTAACGGACCAGCCAATCCAGTCCTACCTTACTCTTGTCCCCCACCGTCAATGAGCTGTTTTCCAACGCTGTCTACCTCAGCTGCATCTTCGAGACCCAAGCAGTCCCCACCAGCATCTCTTCCCCAGTGGGATACTACCACTTTCACCAAATCTCTCCAACATGCTAGAAGTGGGCCACAGTATTTGCCTAGCAAATGTCTTGCAGCTCCTCCTGTGAAAATTAGCAGAGAAGACCCCTATCCTCTCCTGCCCTGGCACCAGGGGATTCACATTCACAGGACATGGACACTACACACCCAGTGGATTGGGCGGACCTCCCGGATGCCTCACTGATTGAAGTGCTGGACAAAATTTCACCAGTCAAACCTGGTTTGATTACCTACGCTGCAGCAGTAGCAAGCGCTACCTCAAATTCTGGAGTCCCTGCCCAGGTTATCTCTGAGCAGGCTGAAGGACTGGTCACCTGACAGACTTTATATCCCTATCTGTAGGATCACCAACACACTCTGCAGTGTTTATGTATTTTCATTGGACCGTCTCTGGGCACACCCCCATCCCCCGCCCTTGGTATCCATTTTATCCCTCTCTCCCAGCTGAATGTTTCTGGGAGGCTTGCAGTCACTCCTCTCCCTCTCGGCTGGAGGAACTCCCCCCCCCCCCCATGGTGTGACAGCATGGCTACCCATGTGGTGCCCTCATTAGCCCAGGTCGTACTTTATTATTGGGCCTGTTGCCTTACAGTTTTACTAGAAGCATACTGGTAGGTGGGTGAGCCCACCACCCTCTTCCCATCTCCCTGCCCACAACTATCTGCTCCTCCCTTACCTCCCCCCCCCCCGAGATCGAGAGGCCCGACCTTGGAGGACTCTCGGCGCAGGAAGATTTCCTTGATTGAACTTCCACATTATACCCCATTTTGAGTGTTGGATTGAGCATAGCTGTAGGGTAGCCCTTCTATCCTCATTTGCTTTGACCTCCACACTCATAGCGTGTTCGCTGTTGAATTTGATTGTTGGACATACTAGTCCTCATAGCATGCTAACTGTTTTTTCTTGTGTTTATACAGTTTGATTGGAACCTCAGACAGCGTGTGATTATTGATTCAGTAATGCTTACACCTCCTCTTGGCGGGGTCTATGGATTTGCAGTGTTATTTTGGTTTGGGTGCTGTTACCCCACGACAACCTGGGTGAGTTCGTCTCTTCCCCCTCGTTGGCTCACAGTAAGTACTTCTTTCCACTCCTCATTTTGCAATATGACAGCAGATGCTCCCGTACCAAGTGTATCCCGCTGGGTGTCATGGAATGTTAAAGGGTTAAATCACCCGATTAAGCGCACGAAAGTACTGCAGCACCTGTGTTCCCTTCGTGCAGATACTGCACTATTGCAAGAAACACACCTCTTGTCCCATGCTACTTTGTGGCTCAAGAAATGCTGGGTAGGGTATGTGGTGGCTAGTTCTGTGGCAAATAAAACCAAAGGGGTGGCTATTCTCTTTCGATGGGCCTCCCCATGGAAGGTGGAAAGTGTCATTAAGAACACCCAGGGATGCTGGGTAGTTGTGAAGCTATCCTCCCCGGGAGTTCCATGCTGCTAGGGAATATATATGCACCAAACATTGACCACATTGATTTTTTTCCCTGAAATTAGCCAAGCTCTCTCCGTCTTAAACCCTGATGGCACACCGATCCCTGTGGTACTTGTTGGGGAATTTAATATGGTTAATGATACTTTTCTTGATAAATCCCACCCAACACCCCATGTTACATCTAAAGGTAGACAGTCATTGCAGGATATGATGGAGAAATGGGCTCTTGTTGATATTTGGTGCAGAGACCATCCCACAATGATTTGGCAGCCCTGAGGCATATTGGACTCATCCATTGGTTCAATTCTTATTTCAGATCATGCAATTGTTCAAGTCTCCTATACTCCCCCTGATAGCCTTCCTCACCGAGTTAGGTGGCATTATAACCCCGTTCTCTTCAAAGACCCAACTTCCATTCTATGTTAATACAAGCAATGAAAGATTACTTTGCCCTCAACTCTGACTGTGGGGTTTCCCACGAAACAGTATGGGAGGCATTTAAGGTGGTTATTTGGGGCCACATTATCGCCTTTTCAGTAGTCCGAGACAAGGCCCGCAGATTACAACTATCTAGGCTGCAAACAGACCTTCATATGTTAGAACAACGTTTCAAAAGAGCCACATCGACTTTAGTAGATCATGCCCTGCACAGACAAATTGTAGGACTAAAGTATCAAATCAATGTCATTCTTCATCAGAAAGCAGAATGGCTCCTACTTAGGGCCAAGCAAGTGCACTGGGACGGTGGAGAGAAAACTGGCAAACTTCTTGCCTTTTGCCTCCACCAGCAATGGGTGGCAACCAAAATTCATGCCCTATGCTCAACTTTTGGAGCGACTGTCTCGAGCCCACAAGGCATTAACAATGTCAGAGAAAAAATGTTATGAAAACTTGTACCAATCCCAGACAGCTACAACAGAAGTTCAACTTTCCCAGGGCATATCTGTCTTTATGGCACAAACCCCTATGCCAGCTCTTACCCCAGACCAAGCGGCCCTCCTTAATGCTCTTCTCTCCTGTGAGTAGCTTTGTGTTGCACTTTCCAATACAGTCCGTGGGAAAGCTCCCGGACCAGATGGAATGTCCGCGGAATTGTACCAAGCCTTGAGGCCTGATATTTTACAACCCCTCAAATTGGCACTACAAGCCTCCCACACTGCTGGATCTCTCCCAACTTTGATGCAGGATGCCCTGATCACCTTACTCCCCCAAAAAATCGCTCAACCCATCAGATTGCACTAACCACAGGCTGATATTTTTGTTATCGGTCAACACTAAAATCCTAGCTAAGGCATTGGCCTCCAGAATGATGACTATTCTTCCATCCATCATTCATTCAGCACGAGCTGGTTTCATGCATGGTAAATCTGGAACCGATAATACCAGACTTTTACTTAACCTTAAATGGTTTGCATCCAGATCAGCATCCCCCATGGCAGCCATGGCCATAGGTTTCTCAAAGGCATTCGACTCTATCGAATGGCCTTATCTCTACGAAATACTGAATATTGATGGTTTTGGGGCCTATTTTCGGCGATGGATCTGTACACTATATTGCTCTCCCACTGCGTGTATTCTCACTAATAGCGACATATCTCCACCTTTTTTACTTAACAGAGGTATGAGCAAGTTTGCCGCTCCCCCTCCTTTTTCTGGTGACCTTGGACCCCTTGATTCGGGCCCTGGTAGCTTCCCCTCAGATTCATGATATTAGGGTTGCAGAACACACCTACCTAGTGGCAGCCTACGTGGATGACCTCCTTTTGACCTTGTCCAACCCCCTTCAATCGGTCCCTGCCACCCTTAAAGTGCTTGAGGACTTTGTTGTCTTATCTGGCCAAAAGGTCAATCATAGGAAAACCACCATAGCCCCTCTTAACCCAGGGTGCATAAATGCCTGTCTGCAAGACTCCAATCTGGCATGGGTTGCTCAAGATTTTACTTATCTTGGTATCTGGATTCCCACTAATTGGTCTGCACTTGATTCTGCCAGTTTTTCTCCCCTACTCACTCAACTTACAACAGAGATAGAGAGATGGCATAAATTGCAGCTCTCTCTCCTGGGTCGGATGGCTGCTGTTCGTATGCACCTGTTCCCCCGACTCCTCTATCTTTTTAACAACTTGCTCATCTCATTTTCTCCTAAACTGTTTACCTTAGTAGAATGTAGAATCTCAGCCTACCTCTGGGACAATAGACCCCCTAGATGGAGCAAACAAAAAACGAGAGCACACTGGACACACGGAGGCCTTAATGTCCCCTGGTTTCTAGGCTACCACCTTGCCTGTATGGCAGCACATGTGACAAAAGGGTTCCTGCCCAACCAGACAGGCCAACCAACCTGGGTACAGCTGGAAACAGACATGGTAGGAGGAGCTCCTCTCTTCTCTCTTCTCATGCTCAAATCCCCTCTAGCTTCATCCTTACCTCCCACAATTGTCAGCACGGTCAAGGCATAAAAAATGCTCATTCAAAACATGCACGTTAAAACAAGCATGGCCCCCTCCATTCAGATACGCCCCACTGTGGCATAATGCCTTATTCCAAATTGATGGATCCCCATTCTACTGGCCTATATGGCAGAGAGCTGAAATAAGACTAGTACAGGATGTATGTTCACCTGGGGCACGTCACATACTGTCCTTTACAAGACTTCAAACTAAATTCTCTGTCCCACAAAAAGACTTGTGGAGGTATCTCCAAATCCGTAGTATCCTGCAGCTGAACACTCTGCACAAACATCCCACATCCAAAGGCCTGCTTGGGCATTTCTATGCTACATGGAGAGACTCACAACCAGCTGTTACATTGACATGTAAACAATGCTGGGAAGCATATTTGGCCTCTCCCATCCCACAGAACCAGTGGGATCTTTATCTTAAAGATGGACATCGAGTCTATAGAGATACCAAAAGCTGTTTTCTCCAACTAAAAATTCTGTTGCTTTGGCACCGTACCCCAGTAGCCCTGCATACCTGAGGCTTGCTTAACCACACACTCTGTTGGAGATGTTCACAGCCCAATGCCCACCTCTTACATATTCTTTGAACATGCCCCCATCTCACATCTCTCTGGAATATGGTTGCTATGGATCTCTCCAAAATACTCAGGACACCTGTGACCCTCAGTTACCCTAAAATCCTACTGGGAGATGCCACCTCTCTGTCCCACCACCCTAAACCTCTCCAACATTGGACTTTTTCAGCCCTTTTAGAAGTTAAATGTTTGTTACTTTTACATTGGCACCAAATGGCTCTTCCCACTCAGAAGACATGGCACGCAGCTCTGGCAAGACTGTCTATCTTTGAACGGCTATCATACATACAAGGGGGAAATCTGGCATATTATCAATCCAAATAGGAACCATATTTGCAATCTGATCTTTGTAAACTCCCTTCTCCACCTGCAAATCCCCCCCTTCAGTGATTGTTCACTGGATACTCCAATAGGAATTGTTGTTTTTCCACGTTCATCATAGAAGGTGTAAGCATCTGACTGTTCAGTTATGACTTATTACTGTATGCTATATACTGAATAATATTGGTTCTGTGGTAATGTTAGTCAATTCTAGATCTGAGAAATTACATTGGTTATATTTGAGGTCTAATCCTTATGTATACCTATGTCAAACTCTAGTGTATGCTGTCTCTGTGCACTGTACAAAATCTAAAACCAAATAAAATCTGATACGATTAAAAAAAAAAAAGAAATGTATTCAGTTTTCCTACTCAGTATTTTGCTTCACTTAATGCTAACAGTCTTTCTACCTAAGAGAACTGTACCAGTTAAAGCAGAATGAAACGGGTAATACAGTCAGAATAGTAAAGGCCCAAACTGAGGAAAAGATAGCCAACTCGGTTAAGAAAGGGGATAAAAACTTTTATAGGTACATTAGAGAGCAAAGAAAGACTAAGGCAAGGATACTGAGGCTGAACAAAGAGGAAGGTGGTTGGGCAGACAGCGACATTTAAAAAGCAGGGATACTGAACAAATACTTCTGCACAGTATTCACAATGGAAAAGCAGGGGGAAATACCTAATCCAGTCAATAGAAGCACTCTGGATAGGGGGGTTGATATTAGTTCTTTCACAGAAGAAAGGGTTCTGAAAGAACTCTTAAAACTGAAGGTGGATAAAGCAATGGGGCCCGATGGGATTCACCCCAGAATTCTAAAAGAACTAAGGGAAGAACTAGTAACACCACTGACTACCTTTTTTAATAAATCATGGGAGGATGGAGCAGTACCTGAGGACTGGAGAAGGGCGGATGTGATTCCCCTTCACAAAAGTGGGAGCAAGACAGAGGCAGGAAACTACAGACCTGTTAGTTTGACCTCAGTGGTAGGGAAAATGATGGAATCACTTCTGAAGGAAAGAATTGTTGAGTACCTAGAGGCCAGTGGGGCACAGGACCCAAGGCAGCATGGATTCACAGTGGGACAGTCATGTCAGACAAATCCAATTGATTTCTTTGACTGGGTGACCAAAGCAGTAGACTAAGGAGGGGCTGTGGACATGGCCTACCTCGACTTTAGCAAGGCATTTGACACAGTCCCGCACAAAAGATTAATAAACAAGTTAGCCAGCCTGGGAGTGGGTCCCAGAGTGGTAGCCAGGGTAAAACACTGGTTAGACAACAGGACACAGCGGGTAATAGTAAATGGAGTCCACAGTGAAGAAAGGAGGGTTACTAGTGGGGTACCGCAGGGTTCAGTAATGGGGCCGGTCCTTTTTAATGTCTTTATAAGTGACATTGCAGGACTGGAAGGGAAAATATGTCTCTTTGCAGATGACACAAAGATCTGCAACATGGTTGATACACAATGTGGGGTGCAAAGGATGAAAAGGGACTTGGCAAGGTTGGAGGAATAGTCAAATGTATGGCAGCTTAGGTTCAATGCAAAGAAGTGCAAAGTAATGCACCTGGGAAACAAAAACCCAGGGGAAGAGTACACAATGGGGGTGAGATACTGACAACAACAAAAATGGAAAGGGACCTGGGGGTAGTCATATCAGATGACCTAAAGGTGGGCCAGCAATGTGAGAATGCAGTAAGGTGGGCTGGTGGGATACTGCGATGCATAGGGAGAGGCATCACCAGTAGAAAACAGGAAATTGTTGGCCCTCTGTACAGACAGTTGATAAGACCACATCTGGAGCACTGTGTACAGTTCTGGAGACCCCATCTCTGCAAAGACATAGACAGGGGGGAGGCTGTCCAGAGGAGGGCAATCAAAATGATGCAGGGTCTGCATCAGAAGACATATGAAGAAAGACTAAAAGAACTTAAGATGTATAGCCTCGAGGAATGGAGGGAGAGGGGGGACATGATAGAAACTTTCAAATACCTCAAGGGAATCAACAAAGTCCAAGAGGGTAGCATCTTTCAGAAAAAGAGATGTGCAAGAACAAGGGGGCACAATTTGAAGATAGAGGGGGGACAGCTCAGAGGTAATGTGAGGAAGTATTTCTTAACAGAGAGGGTTGTGGATACATGGAACGGCCTTCCTGAGGAGGTCATAGAGTCAAAAACAGTGGTGGAATTCAAGAATGCATGGGACAGACATAAGGCAATTCTAATGGGGGTAGGAGGAAGTAGGCTGTTGGTTAACTAGGATCTGCAGCTTATCCGTTAGGTAGGGAAATGGGCAAACTAGGTGGGCCAAGCGGTCCTCATCTGCCATCAAATTCTATGTTTCTATGTAATCTGTCTACTAACAATGCTCATTTTCCCTCTTCAGACACTATATCATAACATAGCAGGTCAGAAGGGACTCTTGGTACATCAGTTTGCCTCTCCCCATCATACAGTAATTAGGGATTAATTAGTATGCTGTGTAAACATACACTACTTTACAAAGATACCTGACCTATGATACTACTCAAGGTGCCCTATAATCCCCTCGGTAATGACAACTTTGTCTAGGTAACTCTGGAAGTCTGTACTGTCTGCATATCCACTGTCTCAGGTCACCGCCTTCTGTGAGAAAATGTAACTCCTAATATAACCCCTGTATTTACCACTGAGAGCTTTGGGGTGTATTCTCACATTGTGCTGGGCAGACAAGATTAAACATCTCTGTTCAGCATTGTTGATACCTTTGAATATGCCAAAGTTAGCCTCTTCTTTTAACTTTTGTCCTCGATACCCCTGATCATTTTAGTGGCCCAGTGTTGCACTAGCTCATTGCTGCCTCAGTGTCCTTTCTGTATTGAGGGGCCAAGAACTGCACATAGTATTCCAGGTGATGCATGACCAGGGCCCTGTAAAGTGGCAGGATTAGTTCCCTGCTCTGCTGATCACTCCAACTTTGATGCACACCAGCATTCTGCATGAACTCTTGACAGCAGCCACAGACTGTTTATTGTACTTCAGCCCCATCTCTATTATGCCCCCAGCTCCTTTTCTTCCTCTACTACAACAAGGAGAGCCACACACAGTGTGTAGCTCTGACTGCTGTTTCTTTCTCCCTAAATGTAATATCTTTGCATATGGCTACATTGAATATGAGACTCCAGGAATCTGCCCAATCACCCAATTCATTCAGGTCCTTCTAAAGTTTGTCCCCATCTTCATGCAAGTCCATCACCCAGATCTTCTTAGTGTCTGTTCATTCATAAATAAGTAAATTAATTCAACATTTTATACAGGATTAGTCCCATGAGACAAGATTTTCACTAAATGGAGCATCCTAAATACAAAACAGCAAATCAACACATACAATAAAGTACAAAAAAAGACCTTTCAAACTGAGGATTGAGGCGCTGGGCACCACACCTCCCACCACACTGGCGTCCCGGTTCAGGAATGGACTAGGATATCTTGGGGGCTGGTCAGGGAAAGGATGATCAAGCATTTGCAGATGGCTCTCCTTGTTCAGGGAGGGGGCAGCATGCACCATTGCTAGGCTTCCACCCAATGGAGGCTGGGCAGCACAGCAAGTGATTCCCCATGTTGCTGGCCAGGTGCAGGCATTGAAGCATGCAGTGTCTTAACGCTGTGTATGCTCATCATGGTATGCATGCTGGCCCTGATTGGGGAAAGGGAGAAGAGCAGTAGAAAACCATCCAGTGGCAGGATGGAACTGGTGACTCAGCAGGTTCTGCACCACCTACCAGGACCCATTCACCAACAGAGGTAAGTAAGAAGTGGGGTCTCCTGGGGACTTTGGGTGACTGAACTGTGGGTCACCTGCTGAAGTGGGTCACCAGAGCTGTACTGGAGCATAAATGAAAAAAAATACAAGTGTGCTGAAAGATTTGTTTTAAAATGGTGGAACAGGCAATCAGATTGCCACAAGTCAGCTTTGTGAAAGTGAGCTTAAGCAGCCTGTTAGATTCTCCAGCTTTCAGATCATTGATAAAAGCAAACAAAAAAAAACAGCAGTAGCTCTGGCACTTATGCAGAGGGTCACTTTCTGAATACCTCTCTCCTCTCAGAGTTGTGCTCATCCACCACAGCCTTCTGCTTCCTGCCCCCATTTTAGGTAGCAATGCATGCCTCATGTATACTGCACTGGTGTACCTCACCAGGATGTCACCATGTGCCACAGTCTCCAAGGCCTTGCTGAACTCCAGCTAGAATATGTTTATGGCCCTGCTCCTGTCAACCTCCCCAGTCACCACCCCAAAGAAGGTGATTAGGTTGATGTGGCATAATCCACCCTTCGTAAAGTCATGCTGAGAGGGGCAAGAGCCTTGGCCATGGCCAAGTGTTCTATTATTCATTCCTTGATAATGGCTTTCAAGATGCTGACAAGTGCTGGTGTCAGGCTGACCATCCTGTAGTTGTCTTGGTTTAACTGTACCTCCTTCTTGAAGATGGGACCACAGTTACCACATTACAGTCCACTGACCACACCTGTCAGAACAGACTTGTCAAATGCAAGCAGCGGTGTTAATTTTTCCCTTAACTCCACTATGATCCAGGGTGTTATATGCCATGTACCACTTGGGATTTACCATCCTTGATCTTCACCAGGCATCAGCAAATGGGGCAGAAGATGGTGTGATATTTGCAGGCTGCAGTATACCTATCCATGGTGCCGTGGACCATCCCAGTAAGCACCCTCCCACAGGGGTCCTTTGGTGAACACTGAAGCAATGCATTTACTCAGTATTTCAGTCATTGCCCCTAGCTCTCTTGCAGGTTCTTACCATCTTCTTCTGTTTCCTGGGGCCCACTCTCCTCCTTCACTTTCCTCCATCCATTTATGTATCAGAAGAAGACATCTGCATCTCTGCTATCCTGGCTTCCAGAACCTTATTGACTTTCTTGTAATTAAAGCTTGTATTAAATTTCCAAGTTTTACATGAACATCAGAACACACAATGCAATCATGTTCAGGCAAGGTTGTCACAAAACCCACGAAAACAACAAGTCAGAGTACACCCTGACTCCCCTCCTCAAACAGAGGTAAATGTAACAATAAACATATTTTTTCAGCCTGGATTGGCAACTTACTGATTTGATTTCAAAAGGAGTGGAGGTTTCTTGGTATTCCCTTCACGGCTCTGCTGTGAAGTCACTCAGCTTCCAACGTTGAGGTAGACCACCCATCAGCTGGGTCCTACTCTAAACTGCAGCTGCCTCAAATGGCTTACCTTTATAGAGTTCATTAGCCTAAAATCAGCTTAATTAAGGTGTGGTCCCCAGCCAATGTGCAGGTAACTGGTGGGGAGCTAGTTAAAAGGGAAAGCCATACTTCTCCATTTACAAACTATCCAATGTTAACTGTTCACCCTTGCTCATTCACAAACTATAAATGAAATTCTAAATGAGGGGTGCTATAGTATGTGGCATATGTCAACAAAAACAAGTCAGAGCACACTCTGACCCCTCCCAACAGAGATAAATGTAACAATAAACATATTTTTCCAGCCTGGCTTGGCAACTTACTGATTTGATTTCAAAAGGAGTGGGGGTCTCTTGGTATTCACTTCAGGGTCCTGCTGTGAAGTCACCCAGCTACCAATGTTGAGGTAGACCACCCATCAGCTGGGTCCCTACTCTAAACTGCAGCTGCCTTAAATGTCTTACCTTTATAGGGTGCATCAGCCTGAAATTGGCTTAATTGAGGAGTGGTCCCCAGCCAATGTGCAGGTAACTGGTGGGCTGTTACAAAACCCAAAAGGTGGTTTCAAGCATCTAATACTAGCCAGGGGAATCAATCCCCTATAGACATATAAGTAAACTTAGAAACCATAAATGAATATTATCTGTGTATTAATTAATATGTTCATGTCATAATTCCTGAAACAACTATCTTTACCTGGTGATGGTTGGGGAATAATCTGAACAAACAAGAAAGGACAGAGGAAGAAGAAGAAGAAGAAGAAGAAGAAGAAGAAGAAGAAGAAGAAGGTCTTCTGTAGGGTTACCACCTTTTAAAAAGCCCAAAGTGGGACATTTTTTACTGAAACATGATTTTTCGCAGGACAATATGTTGTCTCAACCAATGCAACAGACTTGTATTGTCTAACTAATCAGAATTAAGTCTAAATGTTGTAGTTTTTTAGCTGTTTTTAGTGTTGCATGCCATTTTAAGGTATTTTAGTTAAGTATTATGTTGTTTTGCAGCATTTAGAGGAAAGTCAGAAAATATTTTTTTCTGCTATAATGTCAGGACATGTAGTATTTTTCATGTTTTTCTGCAGGACACAGCTGCCCAAATCAGGACTGTCCTGTGAAAATAGGGACAGGTGGTAACCCTAGTCTTCTGTCCTCCTTCACTAAAGCTGGTCTTGCAGAGATTGTGATTACTTTCTGCATTAAGTCTATGCAATTACTAGGGTTGCTAGGTCTATGGTGTCACTATGGGCATTCCCAGCATCCTGAGTTCATAGGTACTGAGAGAGATAGTGTCCCTCTGGAATTTTGTAGTGATTTAACTGTAGGTAGCCTCCCCATATTTATGTACAGGCTTCAAGATCCCCTCTGACCAGGAGGTGGACTCTCAAAACTGGCAGTTTTACCCAGTTCTGTTAGCCATTCCCTTATCATTGGAGGGTCTTGTTCCCCCTCCTTGACTTTGTTAATTTTAGTTTTACAGCCCCTGTGTGCTGATGTCTACTCTCCTTACTCCTCTCTGGCCTGGAGACAACTCCTCTCTTTCCAGCAGTCATAACCCTTCTGTGTGTTCAGGATCAGTTCCTTAGGTCCCTGTTAAGCCAGTGTGACTGCTTTTTGGAGCTTTTTCCTGTATTGCCTATAGAGATGCATACTGTACTTCTATGGCTGCTTCAAGCACCTTTTCTATGAGTCCCAAACGTGCTCAGCAATACCAGCTTTATGCAACTACTCCAGACACGTGTTTAGCTGCTTCTTTATACTGGATTTCATACTGAAAAATTAGAACAGAACAAGGCACTAAGCCTATAGAAACAAAGAAACTGACAGCAGGTAAGAGCCTCTTGGCCCACCCAGTCTGCCCATTTTTTATCACCCACCCTGCCCATTTTTACTACCTTCATGTTTGCTGCAGACCCTGTTTGATCTACAGCTCTGTATCCCCCCCTTACCTCTATGGTTCCCTTGTCTTTATCCCAGATGCTTTTGAATTCTACCACTGTTTTCACCCCTACCACCTCCTCTGGAAGGCTGTTCCAGGCACCCACCACTCTTTCTATGAAGGAGTACTTCCTTACATCTCTCCTGAACAGTGCTGTATTAACTTCATGGCATCCATAGGCTGGAAACTTCAGAGGCCCCCCCACCCCCGCAAAACACGGCTCAGTTCAGGGTATGGCAACAACACATTCACAGAACTTGGTCACACTAGGCACAAAAACCCTGACAATGTTTAGTTGCCTCTGATGACTAGACATGCCTATTGGCCAACTGACTACTGGATATTTTTCAGCCTGTGAGAGACTCCAGTCCAATATCAACTGCAGAACTACAGGAACAACTATTTGAAATCACTGTGAGGAAACTTAAAATTAAAGAAAAGGAGAATAAATGTGTAAAAAGATATAACTGCTTTGGGGGAAGTGGAGGTTTAATTAAAAACAAGTTGAAATCAGTACTGGCCCTCTCTGGTGCTATCATTATACATAATAATACTGACTTCTGTAAGAAAGATGAACCTGGAAGCTGCCATGAGGACAAGCAACCTGAGGATTTGGAGCCTAAGCTTGCTGACTGGAAACTGAGTGTACATTAGAATACACAAACCGTTAGAGTTCAGACATGAATGATCATGATTCATGATCATTCATGTCTGTACTCTAACAGTCTGTGTGACCACTGTGTATGAATGATCACAGATATGATCAATCAACAAAGAAACAATCATCAACAAAATCTCTTATCTCACATAAGTAACACTGTTGTACATAACTCACTGACAACTTAAGTTAGTTGTTTTGTCTTGATTGACTCACCGTCCATCACCACACTGAGCAATATGACTGACCGTCCATCTAGTCTGAGGGCAAGATTGAAGATGAGCAGATTAGCAGAGGGGGCTCAGCAGGCACTAGCTGGGCAGGGCAGGGGAGTGCAGCAGGCCACAGCATAGGCAGGTCACTCTGTGTCTGTGAATTAAAGTGAACACTCACACTCACTGAAGACTTGATCCAATTGGCGGATTCAGCGGTGACGGTGGGGAGATGAGAGATTGAAGAGAGAGAGAGAAAGAGAGAGTGGGTGATAACTTTCTCTGTCTCTCTACCACCCAGCTCGGCCTCTACTAGCCTAGCACCTCTCTCCAAGTTAGTAGTCAGTGGGACAGCACCAGCGGCGGCCGGCCATCACGAGTCACCTCTTCTTCGAGTCAACAACAATGTCTATCCGTGTCAGTGTGACTCCTGAGTCGGGAGTCCGACTTCTGCAGCAGACTAGTGCTGTAGCGCCAGCATGCACCGCACCTTTTTTATGCTCCCCACTGCCCAGTTGGGTGCACACAAGCGCAGTGGTCTTCTGGAGGGGAGGATTTCAAAATCAAAACAATGCGTGCGTGCCACACGCACTGTTCGCTGATTGGACTAGTCTGTGCTCTGTCCTGTCTGAAGGGGCAAGAGAGCAAGACAGACAACAAGTTCGGGGGGCAACTGGCAAGACAGACAGTGGGGGCAGATGACATTGAGTTCTGGGGGAGGGGCGCCATGAGTCAGCTCAATTGCAGTCAGATTTTTCTTTCTCATTTTCATTTTTGAATTCTGATTTCTCAGGCGCCCCTTAACAGCTGGCACCCCGCAGTTTCAGCCTACTTAGCCTAATGTTAAAAATGGCACTGCTCCTGAATCTGCCTCTTCTACCTTAATAGCATGTCTGCTCATTCTAGAGCCCCCTTTTTTACTGAAAAATACTCCCCTCTTTGTATCTTATTAACAGCTGTGAGATATTTAAATAGCTCTATCATATCTCCTATCACATCTTGATGTCATCCACAAAGAGGCAGACCTTCCCTTCCAGGCCTCCTGTTATATCACTTACAAAGACATTAAAGAGGACCGGACTCAGCACTGAACCCTGAAGTACCCTGCTGGTTACTCTCCCTCCTTGGAGTGAACTTCATTAACCACTTCCCTCTGCTGCTTATCTCCTAACCAATATCTTACCCAGTTTCCCACCTTGTTACCCACCCCTAAGCTGCCTAGCTTTCTTACCAGTCTCGTATGTGGAACAGTGTCGAAAGCCTTAGTGAAGTCCAGGTAGGTTACATCCACTGCTCCTGTTTGGTGTAATTCCTTGTCAGTCAGTCAAAGAAATGTATCATTTGTTTGGCACAATCGCCCATGAATCCATGCAGTCTTGGATCTTGCAACCCACTGGACTTGAGATATTCTACTATCCTTTACTTTAGCAGTGTTTCCATTATTTTTTTCCCACAACTGATGTCAGGCTGACAGGCCTGTAGTTGCCAGCATCTTTCCTGCTACCACTTTTGTAAAGTAGGACTACATCTGCCCTCCTCCAGACCTCTGGAACCACTCCAGTCCCCAGAGATTTGTTGAAAAGAGCTGTCAGAGGTGCAACCAGTACCTGTCTGAGCTCCCTCAGCACCCTTGCATGCACCCCATCTGTTCCCCCATCTGTCCCGCATGCCTCAGTGGTAACAGTTATTACATGACCACTATACATGAATATACAGAAATAGAAGAAAAAAATGGCAGAAGGTGACAAAGGGTCCATCTAGTCTGCCCATGTGTTCCTTGGACCTTCTCAGATCCCAGGACCTAACCCCCCCCGCCTAATGCCTCCTACTGCTCCTGTTGCTTTTAATCATACTTTAGCCTTGTCCCACCTCAGCTTGAATGACATCACGGACTTTACATCCACTACCTCAGCTGGCAGTTTTTTTCCATGGCTCCACAACTCTTTCTGTAAAACAGTGTTCCCTAAGCTCCCTCTTAAAGACCCCCTCAACTTCCACTAGTGCCCTCTAGTGTTAGAGTCAGAGACTCTGTTGAACAGGTCCAAGGATGGCACCTTGTTTCTTCCTGTCAGGAACTTGTATATTTCAATCATATCTCCCCTCTCCCCCCCCATCTCCAGTGAGAATATATTTAATGCTTCCAGACACTCCTCATATGAGTGCCCTTGAAGGCCCTGGATAATTTTGGTCACTCTTCTCTGAAGAACCTCCAACTTGTTTATATCCTTTTTTAAGATGTGGACTTCAAAACTGGACACAGTACTCCAGATAGGGCCTTACCAGGGACCTGTAGAGTGGCAGTATTACCTCCTTCCTCCTGCTGTTGAATCCCCTCTCTATGCACCCCAGCATTTTGTTGGCCTTGCTATAAACTTTGTTGCATTGTCTGTTTAAGGGTACTGCTTATGATAACACCTGGGTCCCATTCTTCCTGCGTAATGCTGAGCTGGACTCCATTGAGGTGGTACTCTGTCCTTTGATTCCTTTTACCCATATTCATCACCTTATATTTTCTGCATTGAACTTCAGCTGCCAGACATTGGACCATCTTTTCAGCCTCTATAGGTTTTTTTGTAGGTCCTTGACCACCTCCTCGCTGTCAACCCTTTCTCCTAGCTTGGTATCATCAGCAAATAGGGCAATTGTGCCCTGAATACCAATGCCGATGTGATTGATAAAGGCATTAAACAGGATTGGCCCCAACACTGAGTCTTGGGGCACACCACTAGTGACCGCACCTTCATCAGACCCCCCGTTGACCACTACCTCCTGTTTTCTGTCCCTAAGCCAATTACCTACCCAACTGACTATGCACTTGTCTGCACCCCGGTCCTCCAACTTTTTCAGCAAGTGGTTGTACAGCACTGAATCAAAGGCCTTACTGAAATCAAAGTAGAGGAGGTCCACTGGGTGGCCTCTGTCTAGTTCCATAGTGACCCAGTCAAAAAATGTGATTAAGTTCGTTTGGCATGACCTTCCTGCCATGAACCCATTTTGCCTGTCATCCTGCAGGCCATTCTTATCTAGGTACTCTGCCAAGTCTTGTTTAATTAAGGTTTTCATCAGTTTCCCCACTACCAATGTAAGACTGACCAGTCGGTAGTTGCCTGCTTCCTCCCAACTCCCTCCCTTGTGGAGAGGTACCACATCAACTCTTCTCCAGTCTCCTGGCACTACCCCCATCTGAAGTGATCTGCTGAATAAATGTGCTAAGGAACCTGCCAAATCACTTGTTAGCTCTTTTAGCACCTCAGGTGTATTCCATCAAGCCTTGGTGACTTGTCTTCCCTGAGGTGATCCAGGTCCTCTCTAACCCTACTGTTGGTGACTGATGGTGCTTCCATTTGTGGAACACCTTTGTCAGCAGCCTTGATGCCACTGTCTGGTACTGAGCCTTTGTGTTCCTTGGTGAACACTGAGCAAAAAAAGTTGTTCAGAACAGTGGCCCTCTGCTTATCCTCCTTCACTATTCTGTCACCATCTTTGAGTCCAACTGTTCCTCCCCCTTTCTTTCTTCCTTTTTTCTTGTATATCTCAAAAAAGTGTTTGTTCCCTTCTTTAACCCCTTCCGCAAGCTGAAGATCCATTGTGGCCTTAACTGATTTCACCATACTCTACTTCTTTGTTCTTCTGAACACAGGCTTCCCATGCGCTGTCTTCCTGAGTTCTTTTATAGTTCCAATAAGCCTCCCTTTTGGTTCTGATTGTGGTCCTTACCTGATTAGTAAACCATATTTTGTTTTGTGTTTGTTCTTTTTGATCACTGTTCTTATGCACATCCTGGTAGCCTCTTAAATGGCTAACTTAACCAGCCCCCATGTTTCTTCCACATCTAAATGCTCCTGGATCCTTTACAGCTTGCTTCTCACTACATCCCTCATTTTGTCAAAATTGGCTCCTCTAAAGTTTAAAACCTCTGTCTTGGATTGTGATTTTTCTACCCCTAGGGCTAACTCAAACCACACAGAGTTGTGGCCACTGTTGGCCAGTGGTTCCCCAACCCAGTAGCCCTTACTACCTCTGAGTTAGTAAGGACCACATCCAGGATGGTGTCTAGCCTAGTCAGGGCACTAACTAGTTGTGTAAGTAGGCAGTCTTATAGGGTATCAACCACCTTTTGGCTCCTAGTAGAACCTGCCACTGGGATGCTCCAATTAACATTGGGCATACTCAGGTCTCCTACCACCACCACCTTATCCCCTTTTTTTGCTATACCTCTGCTCTCCTCTAGGAGCTCTTCATCCCTACTCTCAGCCTGCCCTAGAGGCCGGTACACATACACCTATGTGTATCCTCTCCCCTGTTGCCGAGCTGAGTAGCATCCACAGGGATTCCACACCCTCCATTCCGATGCTATCTACAGAGATGGCATTTATCCCATCCTTTATATATAATGCTGCCTTCCCCTGCCCTCCCTTTTATCCTATCTGAACAGGGCATAGTCAGGGACCAAAAGGTCCCAGTCATTTTTCTCTGAGGCCCAAGTCTCTGTGACAGCCACCAGGTCCACTTGGGAATCCACCATTATTACCTGCAGGTCACTTATTTTGTTTCCCAGACTTCTGGCATTGATGCATACCGCTTTCCACAGTCTGGTACTCATGCTGCTATTCGCTGCTATTGGTTCTGCTCTTGGGCCTGCAGATGCGTTGGCCCTGTGTTCAGTTCCTGATAGTTTCCAACCATTTTCTACATGTTTTCTTAAGTTCTGAGAGAGAAATTCCTGCTTATGTAGGAGTGACGACTAAGTTCCTATCAGAAGTGTATTTTCTGATAGGTTCCCTAGTGTTAGACTCCCCCTCACCTAGTTTAAATGATTGAGATGGACATTGAATTTCTGCCCAAGCCCACTCATGCCTTCCTTTGTTAGGTGAAGTTCGTCAAACCTGAATAGCTTCCTCTCCCAGAAACTCCTCCATGAGCCTATGACATGATATCCTTTTTTCACGACACCACCGATGTAGCTAAGCACTGATTTCCTTGATGACCTTATTCCTGATTTTGTCTTTGTAATCCCCTTTGCCCCACACTGTGAGGATCTCTGTGAATGTCAGGCGGTCGCTCTAGCCTCCAGTCGTTCCCCCAGCTTAATGAAATTTTGCTTGGTTTCTTTCACTGTTCAAGCAGACAGGTTGTTTGTACTGAGATGAATCAGAACATTGATTCCTTTCTCTGCTTTGTCTAGCAATCTTCTGATGCATTTGATGTTGCGCTGTGCTGAAACTCCTGGGAGGCATTTAATCATCACCTTTATTTATTTATTTATTTAGTTAGTTAGTTTTTGTTAACCGGGTAGGTGCACTAGCCATAAAATGACTATTTTCAGGCACGACCCGGGAGAGTACAACAAAAGGAGAACAGTTGAACAACAGCAACATGGGTACAATAATACAAATAGAGGAACAGTACAGCAGTGCTACAAAAATACAATGGGTAGAAACAACAAAAAATAATGGCAAGCATTATACAGATAATGGTACTAAGATATATAATAAGTGCAGAAAGCATGGACCCGACCTGTGGAGTGAAAGGGTTAATAAGATAGTAAGGTTATATAGAGAGAAATGTTCAAACATAACAAGAAAGACTGACAGAAGGAAGGTCAGGGGTGGTAATTGGCAAAACAACAGTGGATGGTCAGCAATAAGGTTCGAGAAGGAAGAGAGCTAGTAGTCAAGAAGTTATTTACAAAGAGAAGGAAAAATATGGGGAGGGGAAGAGGAGTCAGTCTTTGAGCTGGATTAGAGCAGGGGTGACATTACTGGTAAGTCTCAGGAGCTTCAGGTTGAGTCAAAGCATATACAAGCATCAGCTAAGGATAGATAACGACGATATTCACTTTTAAATCCAAAGTGAGACTGAGACAGTCAGAGGTTGAGTGGTAGAGCATTCCATAGCCTGGGAGCAGAGAATTGGAAGGCCCCTGTGCCTTTAGTCATCCGACATCTTGGAACATACAGCAAGAATTTGTCAGCTGATCGCAGGCCATGGGAGGATGGTTGAGAGACCAGCAACGCCGCCAGATGGAATGGGGTTTTTTCCCGGATGATCGAGTCCATTAGTGATCCAAGGTAGTATTGTCTACTGGCAGAGGGTGAGAGCCAATTCAGATCCTTATAAAGAAAGTAGTGATGTTTGAGTCGAGGCAACGAAGAGGCAAATCGGCATACATTGTTATAAGTTACGTCCCATTTTAGTAGGGAGGTTTTATGGGCAGAGGTAAAACTCAGGTGGGACTCAAATCCCCTGATCATTGAGCCCCCAGTACAAGAAATTGCTTACTCCTGGTTCCACCATGTGTTTCCTTGCTGTCTTTGGATGCAGTGTCTCCACTACGCCTGGTCCCCTCAATAAGCTCGGAGTCACCTCTCACTGAGTCAGGATCCTTCATCTTCTCCAGTGGTGAAAAACAGTTCTTCATTGGAATGGTATTGGTCAGAACAGATCCTGCGTCGTCCATCCTTGAAATCTTCCCCCTCCTCTGACCCACTACCATCCAACCCCTAGGGCCAGTGGGTCTCTGGGAGAGAGGACAAGGTTGGCTTGAACTCCAGATTAGCTCATGATTCAGGCTGGCTATACCCATCTATGATGCTTTCAGCTGAGCTCAAAAAGTTGTTTAGACTCCTGCAAGTGGGACACTGACCCATCCTCCAGACCAGACTCCTGAAGATGAGTGCCCCACAGCCCCTGCAACTTACCACCTCCATCCTGAAAACCAAAACAATGGTGTGTGTGTGTGTGTGTGTGTGTGTG
Source organism: Neoceratodus forsteri (assembly GCA_016271365.2). Lineage (NCBI taxonomy): Eukaryota > Metazoa > Chordata > Ceratodontiformes > Ceratodontidae > Neoceratodus > Neoceratodus forsteri. The sequence goes on along the minus strand of CM028131.1, from coordinate 867,445,701 downwards.
TGTGTGTGTGTGTGTGTGTGTGAGAGAGACAGTGATGGGGAAGGCTACTGCTGTGGACTTTTACTCCCTTATTTCCTATTCCTGCCCAGGAACTGCCTAGTGTCAATGACTTTTGATGCCTTTAAAAATAGGACTTCCTCTGGGTGGGTGGGAAGTGTGAGTACTGAGTGTGTTGCAGCTGTGTTGTGTGCTGTAAAAGGCTCTGACTCTCTTGCTGAGTCAGAAGTGTTCTAGTAGTAAAGTTATAGCTCCTTAGTCAGCTGCCTCCTTCCTGTGATAGGAAGATTGCTCTCTGCCAAGAGCTAGCAACAGGGAAGTCTAAATACAGACACCTGGTTTACTTCTGTCTAAGCCACACCCCTCAATTTACAGCTCTTCTCCTCACCTAGCTAATAGTAAAGGATGATAACAGTTCCCTTCCCCCAACTCAGACAAACACCCTAACTCTTGTGTTGTTTTTAACCCTAATTGAAGGTCCCAATTTGCCTTGCAGACCCTGTAAGAGGCTCTGACTCTTGCTGAGTCAAAAGTGTTTTAGTAGTAAAGTTCTAGCTCCTTAGTCAGCTGCCTCCTTGCTGTGATAGCAAGAGTGCTCCCTCAATATCCAGAGCATGTTTAAAAGATTCCAGACTGGTACTTTCTTTCAGCTCACTAAGCAAAGAATTCTAGGGGTTAACAACTCTCTGTGACAAATATAATTTTTCCCTTTGGTGTAACTGTGATTTTTCTCTTTGGTAATGTAATTTTTTCTCTTTGGTGTTCTAAAGCTTTTGCTGTGAGTTCATTATGCCCTCTGGTTCTGTGAGCATGTTTTTTTTTATTTCCAGTCTATAGTAAACTAGCAGCTCACTGTCATCAATGTTTTGTACATCAATAAAAGGTCACACCAGATTCTTTGTCCCCAAGATGTCTAATTGTTCTTCATATGTTGTATCCTTTTGCCTTGTAATTATTGTATTAGCTCTCCTCTGTATCCTCTCAGTTTGCCTCCTCTCTTTATCAGCAGATGGTCCCAAAAACTACATGCAGTAGTCCACATGTAGCCTCACATGTGTTCTGTACAAAGAGATAATGACATCAGGGGTCAGATTCACAAAACTTTGCCTGGGTGCAAACCCAGTTTGCCCGAAGTTGGTATCCACAAAGCCCAGTTTTCTCCCGGACAAAGTGGGGGGGGGGGGTCACAATGCAAATGAAGGTAGGGGACCTGCATATCCCCACAGTACCACTCACAAAGTTTTTACTCCATGCAAGGGCCATTTTCAAAGGCCCTTGTGTGGAGAAATTATGGCCGACAAATCCTGGTGATAATCCTCCCCAACCCCCCTCCCTAGTCCCTGATCACCCACCCAATTAAACACCCACCCAATTAAACAAAGTTTCACAATGTGTAGTGCCCCTCCTCAGTCCCCGTTTGCCCATCTGACATAAATAAAAAAAAGTTTCCATAATGTAGTGTCCCTCCCCGGTGCCTGATAGCCCACCCAACATGAATAAAAAAAGTTTCCATAGTGTAGTGTCCCTCCCTAGTCCCCGGTCACCCACCCAATATTGATACGTCATTTTTCCTTAGTGTAGTGGTCACCCAAGTCCCCAATCTCCCACCCAATATTGCAAAACCATTTTCCATAGTGTAGTGATCCCTCCCCTTCCCTGGTCATCGATTGCCGTCCCCAAATGCAAACACTCACAGTCAAGGAGCCATACTGTATACAGTACACGTGCCTTGAGGGCTCAGTTGGTGGCCAGCCACAGTGGTTTGAGGAGGGCTGTGCTGGTCGCCAATTGCTGATTGGGAGCAGGGTGGTGGGTCACACTGGATGGGGTGGGGGTTGAGGGAGGGATGCTAGACTACCAGGGCATGGGGTGTCTGCATTTTGGGATGGTGATCTGTGACAGGGGAAAATAGTTTTGCAATATCATGTGTGAGATTGGGGACCAGGGGACCATTACACTATGGAAAAATGATGTACCAATATAGGGTGGGGGATTGGGGACCGAGGAGGGACACTACACAATGAAAACTTTGTTTATTCAGGTCAGGTGGGCGATTGGGGACTGGCAAGGGACACCACACCATGTAAATCTTTTTTTATTAAAGTTGGATGGGCGATTGGGGACCAGGGAGGGACACTATACTATGGAAACTTGTTTTTATTAAAGTTGGGAGGGCAATTGGGGACCTGGACCAGGGAGGGATCACTGCACTATGGGGGCGGGATCCTAGACTAGCAGGGAATATTTTTTAATGTATGGGGTGGCGATTGATTGGGGATGGGAAGGGGGGAGGGCATCACTAGACTATCAGGGAATATTATTCAGTGTAGAGGATGGCTATTGGAGGTCAGGGAGGGCACCACTAGACTGCCAGGGATAATATTATTGTATTACAGGACAGCCATTGGCGATGAGGGGGATACTGGCCACCATGGACTGCTGCTGGGTGTTGACTGTGGGCTGGGGGATCTCACTAATTACCCACAGCCTATGCAAATGGACCCATAATGGACATGAAAATGGCCTACTAGTGTCTTGCACGCCCAATGGGCTCATCTGCATGGCTAGCTTTGTGAACTGCACTATAGTGCAGCAGTGCTATCCATTACAGTGAGATATTCCTGGCTTCAGGCAAGGGCAGCACTTCAGGGGTTAGCACTGGCTCAACCTGGCCTCTGTTCACAGTCGGATAACGCATGGTCAGGAGGGCACAGGAATACCAAGAAAACATCATAAGAAACCTCTCACATAGGAGCAGGTGAGTGTAAAGAACAAAGGACACTATCATATGTGTAGAAATATTATTTGTAAAGCACAAAATAAACAAAGCACACAGTAGCAGTGAAAAAACAGTGCACACAAAGAAGGGGGTGCTGGATAGGATGGCCACAGGGAGGGGTGGGTGGGGAAACATGCTACAACAAAAAAGTGACAGGTGAACAATGTCTGTGAGGTGCTGGGGGTGTGTGGAATATAGGGGGGCCATCCCACTCACAGACCAATACACCATGGCTAAGAGCTCCCATATCGCCATGGTGAGGTCACCAGTGATGGTGTGGATGGTCTCTAAAATGAGAGCATCATGGGCTTCTGCCAGCTGCTCAGCCTTCTGCATGTCAGCATGCAAGAGGTCCCAAAGGCTGATCAGGTCCTTGTGCATGGTGTCTGGGGCATCTCTATGAACCACACAGCTGACAACACCACATCCCATGTACATATGTCTGATACCATGATGGTGTATAACTGTTTGCATTCAGGTCTGTGTTACTGCAGTGTGCACTCACCAACCTCCCTTTCATGGGTTAGCCTGCCCCTGGGCACAGCTATCTCCTTGTGGGGCTAGTAGCAGTTGTCCTTGAGCAGGGGGACAGACACGGCAGCAGGCCAGGACTACCATGCAGTGATGCCAGCTGCACAGTGTGTGGTTTCAGTCACTCAGCATTACTGCTGCTCTGCAGTCACATGTCATGGCACATGCCCCATCAGTAGCACACAGCTCAGGGTACCAGAGACCCCCTGGCACAGACCACATAGTCTTCTTGTGCTATGCTGCATCAGCTTGGGCGTGCCTCTCTGCTGTGCTGTGCTGTGTCATATTGAGGCACTACCTGCTTGTCATGGCATGGTACACATACCCTGTGGTTACACTGCTGTTCGCTGCCACAGACACTTACTGGCCCTGTCAGCCGGCTGCCGTGCTGCCACCTTCTGGTGACTGGTGTCTTTCAACAGTAGCTGTACATGTCCAACATGGCTGTCTGCTCCAAGGCGCAATGGCACTGCCCACAGAACACCCTGTTGAGGCTGTAGTAGCATGTGTCTGGATATGTGCCACTGTGGGCCAGGGTCATGTGCCACACCCAGGCCCGTGCAGTGATTCTGCAACACTGTCCATGTGCAGTGGGTGTGGTGTGACTCCCTCTGTACCATCCAGCCCTTCTGGACTCAAGCCAGTATGACACTGTAGTATGCCACGCTGTATTGTGTTTAACACACTAGCCACCATCACATTGAACCCCACTGCCCATCCCACTCCCCCAGGGCCACATCCTAGGCCTTTGCACCATGTTCAGGGACACCAACCCCGCCTGTGGCCCCTGTGCTACATACCGGGTCTGTGTGGTAACCGATCGTGTCTACCAGTCTGGGTCTGCAGGTGTCTCTATAGTCTCTTGGGTAGCCGTGCTGACATATCCCATGCATGGCATTGTGGTAGCTTTGCTTCAGGTGGGGGGGGGCACCTGGACCATGGACCACCTCAACCTGCACCCTAAACTATTCCCCCTTTCCATGTTGTGCCCTTTCTCTGTCCTCCCCAATTTTTTATCTTTCGTCCTCGTTTCCTTGACTTCTTCCCCAAACCTATGTATATACTGTAAATAGTTTTATACTGTTGTACCACTGGCATGTTTTGTTGTTTAATGGGTTTATTTTTTATATTATATGTTCATTTTTCAATAGTAAATATTACTTGTTTCTGTTACCCATGTCAACTGCATCTTTTCTTGGGCAGTGTTGCCCTGTGCGTTTGTATTGCTGGGATACTCTTAGTGCCCAATTCCCCCTTTTGGGGGGGCGGTCCCCGCCAGTCCTGCAGCATAGGGTTTTCCTTGGGGGTCTGGCAGGTGTCTGTGGCTAAGTTTCTCTCTATGCAGGACCCCTGTGTCAGCAGACATGCTGGCATTTTGGCTGCCACACTGACTCCCACAGGTGTCACCCTGACCATTGCTTGTTCAGGACAGCCTACGTCCACACAGTTCCTTGACGTTGTCACCAGAACAGTACCTATCCTTTAGACTGGTGCCCTCCTGACTTGTCCACCAGGATGGCATCTGTGTCATTTGTGTGTTGCACCATCCATGTGAGAGTCCTTACCTTCCATCTATAGAGGCCCCACTCATTCTGACCCTTTGCATGTGCTCACCAGCTCCAGGTCAAGCTGGCCTGTATCCTGTCATTTTCTGCTGGGCTGCTGCTGCTGCAGTCTGACCTGTCCAGCTGCTCTGTCCACTGGTATATACAGTGGTGGGCAATGTTTGTGCAGCACTCTGTGCTGTGTTGCATATGTATCATTACGTGATATATTCAATAGCCTTTGCGCTCACACTAAGGCTGTGAATATAGCGTGCAATGGGAAAGGTGGTAGTGCAATCTACTGCACAGCTCAAACTTTAAGCATGGCAAAGTTCTGAATATTGGGCCTCAGATTATCTGCATATGAAGGATTTCTTAATACATTTCAGAATCTGGTTTGACTTCCTAATAGCTTTGTTAAAATGTCAATGTTTTCTAAAGCTGTTAATTACTCTGATCGCAAGGTTCTTCTCCTCCTGTGTTTAAATTAGAGTAGTTCCACCAAGAACACAACTGAAGTTGGGGTTCTTCTCTCTTAGATGCATTACCGAGCATTTATCTAGATTGAACCTTATATCCCAAACCCATGATCACTCTTCTGTTCTGGATAGGTCTGCCTATAATTTCATATAATCCTCAAAAGAACCAAATTGCCCATCTAATTTAATATCTTCAACAAGCAAGGAGCACCAAATATTTATATCTTTATTTAAATCGCTTATGTAAATGCAAAAAAGTGTCGGTTTCAATACTGACCCACAGCAAAATCCACATTTCTGAAATTTTTAGGCATTGATTGTAACTATCCTTTCTATTTTAAGCATGCATTCAAGATAACTATTTTCTACAAGTAAGACATGCTCATGAAAGTGTTATGATTGCTAGCCTGTCATACAATCACATTGAATTCATATAAATCCCGACCCTAACAAAACCAGAGCCACAAGCCATAATACGATTATACATAGATAGTACATGGTTTAGCAAAATAATGAAAGAAGAATAAAATATCACATAAATAAATACTAAAAACACATGATCCTGACACACCAGTTCAGCCACTCTGACAAACTGCTGTGTACTCATGTCCTGGCAGCAGCATATCAGCTGCAACTGTGGTCACTTAGCAACAGCATCAGGATGCCGATGTCTCATGACATCACATGATGTCAATACACTGACAGGTCTGCGGATACACTCAGTTGAATGACTAGCAGGTAAGGGCTTTTCTGAAGCAGACATACAAGAAACCTCATTATGTAAAGCTACATATGGCTTGTTAGAAACCAGACTCACTCTCACTAGATGGCATTGGTCTGAATGTGCATAATACAAGGCTGTATTCACACGCAAAGCAACAACCAGTTAACCTAATAAAAAATAAAATGAAACCAATTGGAGACATATTTTTCAGTTAATACAAAAGGTTGTCTTGGTAAAATTTGATAATATAAATAATGACACAAAAGTATTTAGTATCTGGCCCTAGAATTTTTTTTTTCCATTCAGTTTTTATTGAAGTTTACAAACAGAGAATGAATCACCAGAAACAGAAAGTGTAACACCAAGTGGATACCCACCACAACAGACAGATTCATTCTCTCCTTCCCCCCCCTCCACCCCAGCTCCCCTCCCCTCTGACGCAGCAGTGTACTTTAGAGAATTAACAACATGTACTTTTAACAGCTAGATATCATAATTGTACCGCATACAGGGCTTGTAAAGGACCCCATAGTTTGTTGAATTTCATAAGTTTATTGGACAGACTTGCAATGGCTCTCTCAGTTCTAAGGTTAGCAAGAAGCTCTTGGAGCCATTCTGAGTAAGATAGCCTGTCAGAATCTTTCCAATGCATTAAAACCAGCTTTTTAACAGGCATGGAAATTAAGGCCATGTAAAATTTTCTACATCTGATTGTGATGGCGGAAAAATCACCCAGCAGACAAATTTCTGGAGAGAAAAGCTCGGAAAGTCCTAAAAGAGGATCAGCTTTTTGTTTGATAATGGACCAGAGGGGGGTGACCTTGGGACAATCCCAAAAAATGTGGAGAGAGTCTCTGGCCATCAACCCACATCTGGTGCAAAGCGGGGACATCAATATCCCCATTCGAGCCAATTTTTGTGGAGTATAATATATATTATGTAAGATTTTGACTTGCATTACTCTCAATCTATCCTGGGATAGGAATTTATGACAGCTATTCCAAATGAGTGACCAATCAAGCTCCATGTCTTGGAAAAGGGAAGTCCAGTACAGGATAGGAGCCAGGTTATCAGGGTATTTCCAAGCAATCAAGGCATTGTATATTTTCAAACTGCGGAGGAATTCAGCCAATTCAAGAAGAGAAACCTAAAATTAAAATGAGGAGATGGGTGATAGACCCAAATGCCTTCACAATACAGTGCCATAATTGATATACCTTGAAAATATTGGAAGCAGTAGACATGAGCATTTGTAAGATCTCCACAGAGGAGCTCCATACTCCGTCAGGTGTAATAAAATCTTGCAACAAGCAAGAATTAATGGGAGGGTACCAATTAGAAGGTAGAGGCTTGATGTCCAACTTCAGGTTGGGGTTACCAATTACTGGTTGATATATATCCTTGATATTATCATAATTAAGAAATGCGCACAGCTGGGAATGGGATGAGATTGAATTTGCTATGGGAGTTTTACGTAACGGTAATGGGAGAAACCGTATTTTAGTATGTAACAATGCGGCCGGAAGGAGACCATATTTCTTGATACTATCCACTTCTACTCTAAGCCAGATCGGAGTGTATAAAGCCTGTGCTAAGCGCTGTTCAGCTGTCAGCCATTGTAGGTACTTATTAGCCTGACTGGCCCAGTAGTATAAGGCGAGATGACGAAGCTTTAGCCCCCCTTTGTCTTTGGGGGCAGCCAGTTTGCGGAAGGCCAATCTGGGCTTTTTATATCCCCATATAAAAGAGGAGAGCATGGAATTAACTTTGTGAAACCATGATAAAGATAGATTAATATTCAACATGTTGAGGGGATAAAACATACGAGGAAAGATATTCATTTTAATTAAATTAATCCTGCCCCATAAAGAGAGAGGAAGAAGTGACCATCTATGAAGGTCTTGGTCTATTTTCTGGACCAACAAATCCAGATTCAGATGTTTGAGACGAGTGTTACTTCGAGTTAAGATAATACCCAAATATTTCATGATTTTAGGCTGCCAAGCGAGTCCGGTGTCAGTAATTTCATACTTATGTACCCGATGATTCAAGGGGAAAACAACGGTTTTCGCGGTGTTAAGCTTATAATTCGATACCCTGCAAATGCACTTATTATATTAAGAAAAGAGAGAATGGAAGTAGCGGGGTTGGATATATGGAGTAAAAGGTCATCAGCGTATGCTGCAACCTTAACCACCTGCCCCTGTAAAGGAATACCCAGGACTTCTCGTGCTATTATAAGTCTCCGAATAAGGGGTTCTAAATATATATTAAAAAGCAAAGGAGATAAAGGACAGCCCTGTCTCGTTCCTACATGGAGATTGAACAGATCTGACCTCCTGCCATTACAGGCAATTCTGGCCGAAGGGGATATATATAACGAACGCACCCAGCCCAGGAATATATTGGGGAAGCCAAAAACCTTCATTGCTGCGAACAGGTAATTCCAGTAGACCCTGTTGAAGGCCTTCTCAGCATCTAAGGAAACCAAGGCCATTGGGGTAACGGCATCCTCGGAGGCCGAAAATACATGAGCAAGGGTGCGTAGATGGTCCGTGGATGATCTACCCTTCATGAAACCCACCTGCTCAGCTCCAGTTATTGAAGGGAGAACCAGACTTATCCGATCTGCCGAAATTTTGGCTAGGATCTTGATATCATAATTAATTAAAGATATAGGCCTGTAACTAGTGACTAGGTCCTGTGGTTTATCTGGTTTGGGCAATAGCACTATGAGAGCTTCAAAAAGGGAAGGGTCAGACCCCTGACCCGATAATAAAAATTGAAAAAGGGACAACAGCATAGGGGTTAATTGTCTAGAAAATGTCTTATAAAAATTAGAAGAAAAGCCATCAGGACCAGGAGTTTTATCAACGGGGAGGGCTTTAATTACAGTGCTTATTTCGTCCTCCGTGATGGGGCGTATAAGTGCTTCTTGTTGAGATTTATTAAGGGTAGGTAAACAAGAGTCAGTCAGATACTCTAGCAAGTCCTCTTCTGAGGGGGGATTAAGCATAGGGGCATATAGCTCCTGAAAGTGGATAGTGAATTCTTCTATCTCAGAAGGAGTAGTCTTAAGGGAGTCATCCACCGACTGGCGAACTGCTGGGATGAAGTGGGCTGATTCGAGTTACTTAATATGCATTGCTAACATTCGCCCGGCTTTCTCCCCCTGATCAGTATAGGGAGCATTCATTTTTAGAATGGCAAATTCGGCTTGCTCTCTCAGTAAATCAAGGTAGGCATCCTTTAGTTTAATTAAATCTTGCTTAACCGACTCCGGGGAGGCCGGGGAAAGGACATGCTCGATGTTCCTTATTTGGGATAGGAGGGAAAGAGCTTTATCTTCCCATTCCTTTTTCCTTTTTGACGATAGACCAATTAAGATACCTCTGAGGTACGCCTTGAGAGCACCCCATTCCATATCTGGTCATTGTGTTGTATTGACATTAAGGGCGATGAACTGTTGAATTTGAGATGTTAAGTACTCAACCTTAGCAGGGTCCTTGAGGATTTGATTATTTAACTTCCATCTACCACCTCCCTTGGGGACTGAGGACAGGGATATTACACTTGTTACCGCAGAATGATCTGAAAGGGGGCTGGGAATAATATTGGAATCCGCAACCCCAGAGAGCAACACTTGAGAAATGAGAATGTAGTCGATCCGCGAGGACGTGCCATGGACCGGGGAGACATACATGTATTCCCTATCATTAGGGTGGAGCACACGCCATAAATCACACAGACCCGCAGAGTCAAGAAAATCTCTAAATGCTCTCTGTGCGGGAGATAGACCATGCGGTGTTTGACCGTTTCTGTCTACCATAGGATCAAAAATCAAATTGAAATCACCCCCTATAATCATGGGAGTACCCAAAAAAGGGTTAAGGACTTCTAATAGATTCATGAAAAAACCTGGGTTATCTGTACTGGGGCCGTATACGGATCCAACACAATATCCAGCGCCTGCATTTTGTCTTTCACGAATAGATATCTCCCAGAGGGGTCAACTAAGGTTTGGGAGGTTCTAAAAGGTACCCGCCTATGAAGAAGGACCATAACTCCCCTGCTTTGAGTATTACCTTGTGCAGCGAAGACTTGCCCCATTTGTTGTCTTCTCAATTTGTCGGCTTCATGAATGAGTAAGTGTATCTCTTGTAAAAAAATAACATGAGCTTTGATATGGCTGAGATATTTCAATACCTTATATTGCTTAGTTCTATGCCTGACTCCCTTGACGTTCCACGTGCACAATTGAATATCATTAGTCATTATTCTTTACAGCCCTGGTTAACTGGATTGACATACATTTGTTCTGGATCCCCATAATGAAATGTCTGCTGCGCCAGTCCCTCTACCCCCCTAAACAGTGCAACCTAAGAGTAAGTAACAACCAACCAGAGAAAAAGAATCCCAGTAACCCACGAGATGCCCAGACCCCTCCCATCCCGCCCCCATGTCTCATGGTACTTGACACTCAGTTCACCAGGACATTTCCCCCATGCCCCAACCCCCCACCACACCATGATGAACAACATAATATGTTGGAGTATCTAGCTCTCTAAAAGCAAATCTAATTAACCACCCTAAAGATAACAACAACTGAAAGATAACTATATACAGTGATCCTACATACTTTAGCCTTAAAACATAACGGTCATAACAGTCGTTGTCCTGAGTCTAGCAAGTAAAGAAGGAAGAGAAAAAAAAAAAGGCCTTTTCCCTTACTTTCCCTTTACCTCTAACCCTTGCCTTTCTCGTATCAATACTGAAAACAGACCCTGACGCCAGTTAAAAATAATGTGTCAGGGTAATAAAATGTGACAGGAAAAGAGAGGCACAGATTCACGGAAAAGAAAGGCATCCAATAAGAAAAATGCACTAATATTATTAACCCCACCTTAAAAAAAAAACAAAAAAAACTATTTGATCCTGCTTGATACCTAAATAGTAACATAATAAAAAAAACCCGTACTCAGCCATCCCCCCTTACGCCTAGGGTACTAAAAACACTTTGAGCAGGTGTAAACTGTAGCTAGAATAAGAACAAACCTGGATCCTCAGCTCTGTTACTAAGGAAATCCCAAACCTTTTGGCATACCACACTAGACGAGAAGAAATTGCCCAGTGATACAAAGCCATACTATATGAGCCTTTCCCGTTACCCAGAGCATGTACCAAATAAGCATGCTCCCCCTCTTCAAGCCGCCCCACACATTTAGCAGACTCCAAAATGAAATAAATGAAGAACTCCCCCCTTACAGAACCCCAGACTGGACCAATGAATGCTGCAGTGCTCTCAGGACCAAGATCTAATGCTAAAAACAAAATTATAACCTGCAATGTCCCATTCTGATCCTCGGGCATGGTCAACATCCAAATACAAAAGTCCCATTGCCTAAACTAATCTTCGGTCTCTGCTGACATCTAATGGGCTTTTACCGCAAGTACCCAGTTCAATCCTGAGAGACCAACATAACTAGACAAAAAAGAAACAGTCACTGAGCTGAAAGGGCGTCCATGGCCATTCTGGAATCAGGTATCCAAACGGGGCATTCCAGCCCAGGGAAAACAGGAGCCGCTTGCATTGATGGTATGGACTATAGAAGAAAACTAAATTTAGGCACCTCAAGAAGTGGAGCAACATGCAAAGAAGAGCACCCGGGAACCCCCTCACATTATACAAGTGGCAGATGCATCAGGGCACTCAGAGAGAGAATACAGAGGTCCCCCCCGAGAAAATGAATTAACGCGGAGGTCACAAATGGAGGTAGATGGGATACAGTCCTCGGGAAGCAAAGCTCACCACCTTTAGTGGGCGGCCGTCGGGAAGTACTCAGCGCTTGGTTCTTCATGTAGAGGCTGCACTTCAAGCCCGAAGAAGAAGGGCATTATAATCAGGACAGACGGAATAGATCAGGGAAAGCCTCCTTGAGCCTTGCCATCGCCGCTTCAGCATTCTCAAAGGTAGCCCAGGAGCCAGCAATCTGTGCCTGGAGCCTGGCAGGGTAGCCCACTCTGAATCTTATGCCAGCCGCAATCAGTTTTGAGACAAGAGGATGGTATGTAGCTTGTTTTTGTCGTACCAAAAGGGGTAAGTCCTGGGCTATTCTTAACTTAGCGCCTTCCCATGTTACATCCTTAGTTTCTTTAACTTTTGTCATGAAATGCTGTTTTTCCTGGTAATTTAAGAACCGGAAGATAAAAGTTCTAGGAGCAGCACCTCGGGGTGGGATGGGGCTCAACGCTCTATGAGCCCTCTCAATGGAATATTCAGTTCCAAAATGTGTAGGGCCAGCAATTTTTTTAACAAAGAGCTGAGTGAACTTAACAGGGTGCGTGCCTTCTTCACGTTCCGGCAGGCCAATTATTACCGCATTATTGCGGCGGCTACGACCCTCCAGATCCTCGATTTTATTTTCCATTTTAGATATGCGTTGTCGTAAAACTGTCAGGTCAGGGTTCATTCTTTCTTGGGCACGCTCCAGTGACTGGATCCTTACTTCATTATCCGATGTTCTTTGGGTGAGTGTTTCCAGTGCATTTGAAATAAGTTTTATTTCACCAGCGATGTTCTGCATCTCTATCTTGAAGGGCTGAAACTCTTCTAAAAATTTAGCCAGCGTAAGAGGTTCTTCGTCCACCAGTTGAACGCCAGAGGATTGCGAATGAAGCACAGCCAAGGCCTTCGATTTTTTCGGGGCCTTCTCCGGCATGGTTGGAGGAGTGTGCTTCGGGGGATTTTTCTTCATTTCTGCATCTATTCAGATGTCATTGGGTAAATGCCACTTGACTTCAGGAACTTACAGCAGTAAGGAAGCAGTAGAATAAGACCTCAAATTCTAATAAAATAGAAATATAGGTGGTAGGAGGCAGGAGCTCGTGGGAGAGAATACTACGCAGTGAACTGCATCATGTGACCCCCTGGCCCTAGAATTTTAATATAACTACTGTAGCAGCTGAAGTAGTGCTTTACTATTAAAATCATTATCCAAACAGTTTAATCATATTAAAGTAGCAGTATTTGTTGGTGGAAATAATGTCATTGTATAGTTTTTTACTTGTAATGTATTCCTGGCAAAAACATTAATATATCCATTTTTCTTTTCATTGTAGTTCATTCCAGAACTGAGATATGGGGCCAGGTTCACAAAACTTTGCCAGGATGCAAACCCAGTTTGCCTGGGGCAAACTGGGCTTTGTGAATCATTGATATTCACAAAGCCCAGTTTGCCCCCACAAACTGGGTTTGCGCCTAGGCAAAGTAGTGAGGAGGGCCGCAATTCTAATGAAGGGAAGGGGACCTGCATATTCCCGCAATCCCATTCCCAAAGGACTTGCTCTATGCAAAGGCCTTTGTGAAGGCCTTGCATGAAGCAAATTACTGTCAACAAAAACCCTGGTGATAATCCGCATAACCATTGTGGTTGGCAGAGGTACTGTGGCCCGCTTCCTGGTCCGTGATCACTGACACTAGCAGTAAAATTAGATTTTCCATAGTGCAGTGGTTCCTACCCCCTCCCTGATCACCCATCAGAGATGTTACAATACACTTTCCATAGTGTAGTGGTCCGTCCCCCCGATCACCAATCCCCAAATAAAAAACTAGTTTCCATAGTGTAGTGTCCCAACCCCCTCCCCATCACTGACCACCATTTCCAAATGTCAGAACCCCAATGCCCTAGTGGTCTAGTGGCCCCCTCCCCCACCCTCTCAGGTATTTTACTACCCTACTTTAAGCAGCTCCCTTTTCATCGAGCAGCACAGCTCTTCTCTCACCTCCACGGTCGCCCACCCACTGAGCTATGAATGAGTAGATACGCTCATTTATTGCTCAGTCAGAAGTCAGCCACAGAGATGAGAGGAGGGCTGTACTGCTTGCCAAAGGGGAGTCAAGCTGGGGGGGGAGGGGGTGGTGGTTAATTACCTGAGAGGGTGGGGGACAACTAGACTATCAGGACATTAGGGTTGTGACATTTGGAGATGGCAATCAGTGATCGGAGAGGGACACTTGACTACCAGAGCACTGTGGTTGTGACATTTGGGGACGGCGATTGGTGATCGGGGGGAGGGACACTAGACTACCAGGGCATTGGGGTTGTGACATTTGGGGACAGTGATCAGTGATGGGAAGGGAGGTGGAACACTACACTATGGAATCTGATACAGAGAGAGAGAGAAAGCAGCCAAAGCTTCCTTAAATCAAGGAGGTTATTTACTAGACTACACTGAATTGAATTATTACTTTTTAGACCTGTGTAAGTAACTAGTATTGATTCTTTGTGTTTGGGGTTGACTTTTCTTAGGTTAGCTTTAATTGGCTAGGGAGGAACTGTAGCTGGGAGATATTTGCAGTCATTTGTGACTAGACATGGTTACTTAACCTCTGTCAAATAGGTGTCTGAAAGGAAGGAAGGCACTCCTCGGGGTGGAGGGTCAGGGTTGTAGTTGATTGTTTCTGGAGTGCAGGGGCAGAGATAAATGGAGAAAAAGACAAAGGCAGTAAGGACAGGGATGGGCAAAAATAAATAAAGCCATACAAAAAATGGAGGGCAATGAGTACCAATGCCTGTAGTCTAGGCAAAAAGCTCCCCAAAATGGTGGCCTTGATGGAAGAGGGATGCCTGGATATTGTGGCAGTCACAGAAACATGGTACACAGAGAACCATGGCTGGGATGTCACCATACCAGGGCACACAATCTACAGGAGGGAAGAAGAGGAGGAGGAGTAGCTCTCTATGTAAGGGAAGGGATCAAAACAACAGAACTAAAGAGTAAACAGGGAGGAGAGGAGGCACTCTGGGTCACCCTGGAGACTGGAAATGGCACCCCAATCCATACAGGGGTTGTATACAGACCCTCATCTCTGGGGGAGGAAATGGACAAGGAAATGATAGAAGGCATCCTTAGGATGGCAGAGAAAGGGGAGATATTGCTGATGGGGGACCGGAATATGCCAGATGTTAAATGGAGCACCTTTGCTGCAGCCACATCCAAGAGCAGGGCCATTCTTGATGCCCTACAGGGGGCATGCCTCAGACAGCTAGTTCTGGAACCCACTCAGGAGGGAGCAATCTTAGACCTTGTGCTCTCAAATGGGGACAGAGAGAGGATCTCTGATCTTGAAGTGGGTAGCCATTTGGGAACAAGCGACCACCAAATAGTGTGGTTCACGATAAACTTAGTGTGGCAGAGTGTAGCTACACACACTCCCCCGCTGAGTCTGGACTGCTGGACACTTTTCTGTCTCCTTTTTCTTCTTCTCATTTATCATATTAAAACTTCTATTGCACAACAGTACCTCTTGTACTTGCACTGTTAGTCTGTTCTACTGTCCTAGGTAGACCAACTAGGATAGTACTATACTATCTTCTTTACTTTCCTACTGCACCTTATGCTGTTACTTATTCTTCTTTCCATCCACAAAGTCCCATACAGAGGTCAGAGAAGAAAAATACACTTTTATAGGTAATATGGCAGTTGCAGCTGAACATGGTAAATGCTTTATGTCTTCAAGCATAAAATAAAGTTAAAAGCCCCCTAAGAGAATGGGCTAGTATTACAAATCCTAGTGTATTATAACAGCTGCATGTATGTAAATAAATCATTGAAATGCATATGCTGTGGACAGTGGAAAAGGTTCCCTGGATATTTACTTTAACAGCAGAGAGGGGTTTGCTGTACTGTAGGATGTCCTGAAGAGAATTTTTGATAACAGAGGGCTACACTATGAAATTAAACAAAAGAAGTAAGCACTTCTGTGGAAGGGACAGTGGTGTTCTTAAAACGTAATAAAATAAAACAGGAGCTACCAGAATGCTCCTAATCCCAAAACAAAGCAGCAGATTAATTATTGTGCAAACTGCTGCTATGCTGGAAAATGAAAGTCACAAATTAAAGATATAGGAACATCCCTTTGAAGCAGTATGCTGTTTTAAGTGTGTCAACTCTTAGAATAAAATAGAGAGGGTTGCAAAAGAAACTAATTAAAGAAAATGAACTAAAGTCTCTAAATGATGTTACTTCATGTCCCCTTCTACCCAGAGCCCAGTTAAGCATTTAAAGGACCCCACTTTACAGGTGTTGGAGCTCATTATATGAGCCTTTGTTTTTCTTTGTTATAAAGAGGTACCAAAAGACAATGGTTGTCTCTAGTACTATAGAATTAAAACTAGGGGTTTAAAAAGGGTTTAAAAGAAAGCCCCATCCTTGTTTTCTTCTGTTTTACAGTATAGGGATGCCGTACAAACTTTTAGTGAACTCAAAGACTAAAAGGTAGAGGCTATTGTTAACAGCTAGGTAGAAAACTAAACAGGGCCTTCTTGCTTACCTGGCTTCCAGTAAATGAGTCAGCATCCTACTTAGGGGAGCAGTGCCCTCTGCAGTCCCTTCTATATACAAATCTCCCTGTCACTCAAAAGTGATTAAGGAGGGAGTCAGTGTATAGTGGTGTATAATTAAGCATATTTTAGGGTACTGTGGCCCTTTCGTAACTGATTTTGATGTGAACTTTCATATAAACAATGGGAAATGTGATGGTAAAATGTATGGTGGGTCACCGTTTGATGTATAGATTAACCCAGATAGTTTTTCTTTTGTAAAAGAGTTATGAGGGCAAGTCAGGTGACCATACCAAAGAGTATATAAGCTCTCCACTGACCACATTAGTGAAGTCCAGTCTAGAGAGAGAGGACCTGTGCCAGACATTGGTCTGGTAGGAAACACAGTAAGAGGTGGACCTAGAAGGCTCTAGGGATCCACTCTGTGGGCAGTACTTGGGATGTTAAGAGAACTGTTATGCTGTAAAGTTGTCCTTTTATTATTTTAGTTTAATATTTTTGTTCTGAGAAATAAAATGATAAAAGCTTCCAGCACTTTTTATGCACTTCAGTGAATGGTCTGCCTGTTTATTGCATCCTGTCTAACCACACCCTATGACACTTAGCTGTAGAGTCAAGCCACACAAAAGTGAAGTTACTGGACTTCAGGAGGGCTGATTTTGTTAAAATGGGAGAGTGCCTCAGAAAAGCACTAGCAAACATGCAAGAAGGTGGGGTGAAGCAACAATGGGGAAACATCAAAACTGCCATCACAGAGGCAACAAGCCTTTGTGTGAAGCAAATAAATCAAAACGAAAGAAAAAAAACACTATGGTTCTCAAAAGAAGTGGCGGGGAAAGTTAGGGAGAAAAAGATAACATTCAGGAAGTATAAAGAAACACAGAAGGAGCAGGACAGAGAACTGTACCAGTTAAAGCAGAAGGAAGTGGGAAAGGCAGTCAGAATAGCAAAGGCCCAAACCGAGGAAAAGATAGCAAACTCGGTTAAGAAGGGGAATAAAACCTTTTATAGGTACATTAGGGAGCAAAGAAAGACTAAGGCAGGGATACCGAGGCTTAATAAAGAGGAAGGTGGTTGGGCAGAGAGCGACAGTGAAAAAGCAGGGCTACTGAATGAATACTTCTGCTCAGTATTCACAGTGGAAAGCAGGGGGAGATACCTAATCCAGTCAATAGAAGCATTCCAGATAGGGGGGTTGATATTAGTCCTTTCACAGAAGAAAGGGTTCTGAAAGAATTCTTAAAACTGAATGTGGATAAAGCAATGGGGCCTGATGGGATTCACCCCAGAATTCTAAAAGAAATAAGGGAAGAACTAGTAACACCACTGAGTACCCTTTTTAATAAATCATGGGAGAATGGTGTGGTAACTGAGGACTGCAGGAGGGTGGATGTGATTCCCTTTCACAAAAGTGGGAGCAAGGCAGAGGTAGGAAACTAAAGACCTGTCAGTTTGACCTTAGTGGTAGGGAAAATGATGGAATCACTTCTGAAGGAAAGAATTGTTGAGTACCTAGAGACCAGTGGGGCACAGGACCCAAGGAAGCATGGATTCACAGCAGGAAGGTCATGTCAGACAAATCTAATTGATTTCTTTGACTGGGTGACCAAAGTAGTAGACCAGAGAGGGACTGTGGACATGGCCTACCTAGACTTTAGCAAGGCATTTGACACAGTTCTGCACAAAAGATCAATAAACAAATTAGCCAGCCTGGGAGTGGGTCCCTGGGTGGTGGCCTGGGTAAAACACTGGCTGGACAACAGGACACAAAGGGTAATAATAAATGGAGTCCACAGTGAAGAATGGGGGGTTACTAGTGGGGTACCACAGGGTTCAATACTGGGGCTGATCATTTTTAATGTCTTTATAAGTGACATTGCAGAGGGATTGGAAGGAAAAGTATGTCTCTTTGCAGATGACACAAAGATCTGCAACTGGGTTGATATGCAAGGTGGGGTGGAAAGGATGAAAAGGGACCTGGCAAGGTTAGAGGAATGATCAAATGTATGGCAGCTTAGATTCAATGCAAAGAAGTGCAAAGTAATGCACCTGGGTAAACAAAAACCCAGGGGAAAAGTACACAATGGGGGGTGAGATACTGACAACAACAAAAATGGAAAGGGACCTGGGGATAGTCATATCAGATGACCTAAAGGTGGGCCAGCAATGTGAAAATGCAGTGAGGAAGGCTGGGCGGATACTGGGATGCATAGGGAGAGGCATCACCAGTAGAAAACAGGAAGTTGTTGGCCCTCTGCACAGACAGTTGGTAAGACCACATCTGGAGTACTGTGTACAGTTCTCGAGACCCCATCTCCGCAAAGATATAGACAGGGTGGAGGCTGTCAAGAGGAGAGCAACCAAAATGGTGCAGGGTCTGCACCAGAAGACATAAGAAGAAAGACTAAAGGAGCTTAAGATGTATAGCCTTGAGGAAAGGAGTGAGAGGGGGGATGTGATAGAAACTTTCAAATACCTCAAGGGAATCAACAAAGTTCAAGAGAAAAAGAGATGTGCAAGAACAAGGGGGCACAATTTGAAGATAGAGGGGGGATGGCGCAGAGGTAATGTGAGGAAGTATTTCTTCACAGGGAGGGTTGTAGATGCATGGAACAGCCTTTCTGTAGAGGTCATAGAGTCAAAAACAGTGGGGGAATTCAAGAATGTATGGGACAGACATAAGCAGTTCTAGTACAGGGTAGGAGGAAGTAGGCTCTTGGCTAACTAGGATCTGCAGCTTATCAGTTAGGTAGGGAAATGGGCAGACTAGGTGGGCCAAGCAGTCCTTATTTGCCATCAAAGTCTGTGTTTCTAAACTAAATTTTTATTCAGGGATTGGTGATTGGGGAGGGGGAAGGGACCACTACACTATGGAAAATGATTAAACAGTATGGGATGGGGAGGGACCACTACACTATGGAAAGTGTATTGTAACATCTCTGGTGGGCGATTGTGGAGAGGGAAGGGGGAGGGACCACTACACTATGGAAAAATAAATGTAACATGTCAAGTCAGCGATTGGGGTGGGAAGGGCAAAACTAGACTACCGGGGAATGCGGCTGCATGGGGCATGGGCTGGTGGGGATGAGTGCGCTAAGCCATCCATGGACCATGCAAATGGGCCCATAATGGGCATGCTAATGTTCATTAGTGCCTTACATGCCCAATGGGCTCATTCATATGGCTCCTTAGTGAATAGAGGCTTAGCGCTTGTGTGCTATTGTTGCAGGCCCATTCTCCTTGCTGGCTGTGGGGACAACGCTACTGTGCTTCGTGTTGGTTTTCCTGGGTTAGCACTGCCCCCACCAGCCCCTACTCACACTTGGATAGTGCACCATGCTATTTGATTGTGAATAGCTCCATTGCCCACCAGCACAGCCAGAAAGTGCAGTGCAAACGTTTGAGTGCACTTTGCATCCTTTTTGTGAATCCTGGCTGTGGGCTTTTGAAGCTTTTGAAAATAATTTCTCTCTGGCCATGCCCACTATGAATTAAACATTTTGGTGTGGTGCTGTGCTGTCTATACTCTGAACCATGCATTAGCATTCTTCTTATATACCCTGAGGTAAGTGATTTTTAAAAATTGTTAGTGGCAGTCATCTGCAATAACTTGAGTCACTAATTATTAGTAATAAAAGCTGTCTTAAAAACATCTGAAAGAGATAAAAATACTCTCAGCTAAATGTAGTTATGTCAGGAATATGGCATTGTTTAAAATATATGATGACTTTTTTTGCCGACTAATAAATATAGTACTACTCCTTTAAGACTGCACCACTCCTAAGGGAACAGCATGAATATATTAACTAAGGAACTTCAGTATAATACATATTAAGAGGCTCTCCATCACTTTCCTTTTGTCTGCCTCCTGTAGCAAAAACTTTGTCAAGAAGACTAAAGTAACCCAGTATACTAGAACCCATGATGGTGGGTAACAGTGATATCCTTACAAATCACTAATTTGTTAGTGAATATGTGTTGTACACATTTATATTGCCTTTTTATTGAACAGCTGTTGCATACAACAGTACTGGCATATAAATCAACAGACTGCAGCCAAGAAACCTACAGGTGGATTAAATTGATTAAAAGTGAAGTAGTATCTATGTGGTTGCACAATTGAATAAGGTATGCAATGACACAGGGCCCTACTGCTAGCTTTTTGGCAGACAGGACTCTTGCTTTCAGAGCAAGGAGCAGATGACTACAAAACTAGAACTTTTGTTACTAATAGAACACGTCTAGCTCAGCAAGAGTCAGTGCCTGTTGGGATTAAGAAAAAATATACTTTATTAGAAGTGGGGGGGGGGGTTATTTAGGTTAAAAAAAAGAAAGTCAGTGCGTTTTTCTGTGTTAGGGAAAGGGAGTTTGCTAAGTCAGGAGGGGAGCAGTTAATTGGGGGTATGGCTTAGGAGTACAAAACCAGGTGTCTCCAATTACAGTTCCCTACTGCTAGTTTTTTTGCTGACGGGACTCTTGCTTTCAGAGCAAGGAGTAGCTGACTACAAGACTAGAACTTTTATTACTAATGGCCCTCCTTCCCTCCTCTCCACCCTTCCACCCTAAGCCAGTTCTACTTTTATAGGCACTGGATTTGACTGACAACAGGAACTTCCTGTTTGGCAGTAGGAAGGGAAGGATCACTGAGACACATAGGTTTCATCATCCAGTTGAAGGAAAAGAGTAGCTGTCCCTCTCCCCCTAGCTGCTGGAGGTCTGAGTCTGAGCAAGAAAGAAGGAGACTACTGAAGAATACAAAGTCCCTGTCCCAGAACAGGAAGGGAGAGAGCTGTAAGGACACATAGGCAGTAGGAGAAAAACAAAACAAAACAAAAAACAGGGAGGAGAGAGTAAGCATACAAAGCAACAGGAGAGGGGCCACAAAATAAGACATGATGGGAGTAGTGCAGTACAATGGCTGTGGGCCGGCAGTCTTCTGGGAGACATTCTGGAGGCTGCAATGCTGCCTTATTTGTAGGCACCTCTCTGGTCTGAGGGAGGAGGTTGCTCATCTCCAGGCTGACTTGGTTAGGATTTATGAAACCTCCTCCCCCACCCAGAGACCACCAGGGCCACTGCCTCTACCTCAGAGGTTGCGAAGAAAGAGTAGCGGTTGGATCAAGGTGGGTTCAGGGAGGGAGAGGGTGGTGGAACAGAGGCATATTCCTCCAGTTGTACCCCTCCACAATTCATACACTCTTCTGGCAGAGAGTGGTTCTTCTATAGAGGTACCTGCAGTGAAGACCAAGGAGGATACTGGGAACCTCCATAAAGGAATCCCACAGAAGGGGGGCATGGGACCTCACAGGGGAAGGAAAAAACTCCTGTTGGGGGACTCAATCATTAGGGTGGTAGAACGGGGAGGAAGGGGAGAGGGAGAGGGAGGTAAGGTGCCTACCTGGCACCACAGCTTGGAGGGACAGGGAGCGAATCCTCAGGACTGCAGGAGTAGCTGCATGAGGGAGGGAGCTGGATGTCATTTTTCACCTAGGGACAAATGACCTGGCTGGGAATGGGACCAGAGCAGTGCAAGAGGAGTTTAAGAGTTGGGCAGGGCCTTAGACCAAATGCTTTGTCAGTGGCTGCTTTTTAGAGGTGCTACCTGTCTATGGCAAAGGTGATGCTAGGGTACTCCGTGAAATGTGTCAAGCTAGGAGGGGTAGAAGATGAGGCAAAGTGAATGGGCCTGGAATTGATAAATAGGTAGTTGTTGTTATTGTTCAGACCAGGTGAAGTGAAGTGAGCTGAAGAAGAATGTCAGACTTTTCACATACATCCACTCAGGTGGTAAGGCAGTTCTTTACCTATTTGGCTACATGATGTAATTCTTCATAAAAATGGAGAGGCAGAAGGCACGATTAGAAGAAGGAATTAGTTTATTTAGCAACTGACCATAGAGTAGGGACAGTAGAGAGGGATGACCATAACATACACAAATTACTATCTCTGTCTTGTGCCCGGAGGCTTATACTACACTCTGTACAGGAGGAACAGTAAAATAATCAGCTGTAACAGCTATGCTGTAAGAGCATCCTACCTATACTTCCCTATAAGAGGGAAACTCTATATTACAAGATGTCAGACTGGATTAATTGGCTGTAACAGCTATGCTGTAAGAGCGTCTTCCCTAAAGTCCAATGTCTATTTCAACCCCGAGGTGCACCTCTTTCTAAACTAAGGTTTTAAAATACAGCCACTCTAATTCAACAAGAAAAGTCTATACAGTAGGTGGTTGGCAGTTCATACATGCAGGTTTTCTCTGTCATCGAGAAGAAATGTGGAATCACTCCACTGCCTTGCCAGTGAAGTTGTGGAGACCTTTGTAGAAGCTAAAGCATACAGAGAGGGTTTAACAGACCATGAGTTCTCGGCGACACCCCACCTCTTTAGGGTTGCTGGAAATTACATGTAAGACTTCTTTGACTAAGAACCCACTGAGGGCCACCGGAAAGGAACACAAGATCTGGCTGCAGTCCACTTCTGGACTGCCCGGAAGGAAGAAGCAATGCAAACCACCTGGCCACAATCCGTTTCTGGATTGCCAAGTGAAGAGATGAAGAAGAAGAAGAATCAACAGTCCGCTTCTGGACAGAAGATGCACTCTAGACTGATGAACACACTGGATCAGAAGAATTGGAACCTCTGGACCACTCTTGGACTCCAGGAACACCTTCCCTCTAGAATGAAGGCACACACTGGGCTGACGACAACATTAGACTGGAAGGATCAGAACCTCTGGACCACTCTTGGACTCCAGGCAACCACTTTCTCTGGGCGTTGAAGTGCATCGCTCTTCTGAGTCGCAAGGCCGGATGAGTCAGGAGCACTTGCCAAAATAATAAATCGAATGTCGAACTGCGACCAAACTTGGAGTCCACGGCCGGATGAGCCAGGATACATTAAAACAACAAATCGAACATCACTCGGAGAACTGACGCTGACAAGTCGAACAGTTCTTTGCTGCAGACGTGAAAATAAGAAATGGATGGCAGACTTCTGCATTGGGCTAAGCTGCACTGGGAAACTGTAAGAGGAAAATAAACAGGATGATGCACCTTCGAGACTACTGCGGTGCGGCTCTTTGTGGATTGGTTGGTGGCTGCTCCTGGATGCACTGGAGGATGATTCCTGAAGATTAGATGAAGACTGACAGGGCTGCACCTGGATGAAGTGACTCCAAAGACTATTGAAGACTGATTCAGATGGTTTTCCAGCACCAAAATGCTGGCACCAAGCAATGCAAGACAGTTCGGACACTCGGTAATGTTCGTAGGATGAATAATAATGCAGGCAAATGCAAATAAAGTCTCAATTCCTTCTTTAGTGGTCAATAAATATACATTCTCAGTGGCCAGACTACAGTAAATATACAGGCAATTTATTGTACTGATTCAACCCTAGCTCTGGTGGACCTAACTATAACGGGGTCCTTTTAGCTAAATCGGGTTTTCCTGTTACTGTGGAATCACTACACTGGGGAATATGGTCTCTGGAAGGCTATACAATTGGATGCTTGATCAAGTCCCTTTAACACGTGGAACTTACGTGGCTAGCTAGGCTCCTATTATACCTGGGGGTTGCTTCTACTACTGGGCCCCAATAACATCTATGGGCCTAAATGGCTAGCTATGGGTCCTGGGCCTTGTATTGCCCTTTTAAATCTCCATGGCCCTTGGCCAGGCTCCTTTAAGGCTGGGTCTCCTGTACTGGCTGGGCCCCTTTAACACTCATGGGCCTGGCTTGCCCCTTTTAAGACCTGTGGAAGCAGTGGGCCTAATCTTGCCTTTTCAACTACATGGACCTGGTGACCTTATTATACAGGGCCTGATGCCCTATTTATTACTGGGCCTGGTGCCCTAACTGTTCTGGGCCTGGTGCCCTACTTACTATGGGTCTGGATGCCCTTATTACCACTGGGCCTGCCATGCCTGCTGTAAATCCTGTAGGCCTAACTGGAACAGGGCCCCTTTTAAAATGCAGAGGGGTTCCGTTTCACTATGCCTCTTTTAAATTATCTGGGCCGTTTCTTGGCTAGGCCCCGTTAAGTGATTCAGCCTGTCTGGGACCTTGCTGTCACTTCTTACATTTAACCTGCCTTGCTCCGCCTCCCTGATGCATATTTATAGGCCTTTTCTATGGCCTTAACTGATGGCCCCACCCCCTGGGTGTCACTTGCTCCCGCCCCTTCTGAATATTTAATTTAGGGTCCTATGACCCACTTCTCCTGTGGCACTCAGCTGCTCCTTCAGTACCTACTGTGTGCTTTTAAAATAAAAAAAATGCAGTCCTGGTATTGTAAGGTGGCGGTCAGCACATCAGGACGTGCTGCCGCTGACTCACCACTCTTCTCTGGCTCTGGGGTGGATTGGGAGCTGGAAGGTGTGCAGGCAGTGGGAGGGTAGTTGCAGGCAGCACAGTGGACATCCAGGGGGCCTCTGGAAGGCCTTCAAATAAACCAACAATGTGGCACTGGCAAAGCCACCGATGAGGGACTGAGGAAACTTTTAAAATTAAATAAATGAATAAAACAACAAAATGATGGGACTCTCAGCCCAACGGCCACACCATAGAAACATAGAAACATAGAATTTGACGGCAGATAAGGACCGCTTGGCCCACCTAGTCTGCCCATTTTCCTACCTAACAGATAAGCTGCAGATCCTAGTTAATCAACAGCTTACTTCCTCTTACCCACCCCTAGGACTGCCTTATGCCTGTCCCATGCATTCTTGAAGTCCCCCACTGTTCTTGACTCCACAACCTCCTCAGGGAGGCTGTTCCATGCATCCACAACCCTCTCAGTGAAAAAATACTTCCTCACATTACCCTGAGCCGCCCTCTATCTTCAAATTGTGCCCCGTTGTTCTTGCACATCTCTTTTTCTGGAAGATGCTACCCTCTTGGACTTTGTTGATTCCCTTGAGGTACTTGAAAGTTTCTATCATGTCCCCTCTCTCCTTCTTTCCTCAAGGGTATACATATTAAGCTCCTTTAGTCTTTCTTCATATGTCTTCTGGTGCAGACCCTGTACCATTTTGGTTGCTCTCCTCTGGACAGCCTCCACTCTGTCTATGTCTTTGTGGAGATGGGGTCTCCAGAACTGCACAGTACTCCAGATGGGGTCTCACCAACTGTCTGTACAGAGGGATAACAACTTCCTGTTTTCTACTATTGATGCCTCTTCCTATGCATCCCAGTATCCCTCCAGCCTTCCTTACTGCCTTCTCACATTGCTTGCCCACCTTTAGGTCATCTGATATAATTACCCCCAGGTCCCTTTCTATTTTTACTGTTGTCGTATCTCACCCCCCATTGTGTACACTTCCCCTGGGTTTTTGTTTCCCATGTGCATTATCTTGCACTTCTTTGCATTAAATCTGAGCTGCCATACATTTGACCATTCCTCCAACCTTGCCAAGTCCCTTCTCATCCTTTCCACTCCAGCCTGTGTATCAACCCTGTTGCAGATCTTTGTGTCATCTGCAAAGAGACATACTTTTCCTTCCATTTCCTCTGCAATGTCACTTATAAAGACATTAAAAGGACTGGTCCCATACTGAACCTCATGGTACCTACTAGTACCCTCCTTTCTTTCACTGTGTACCTGGCTATTACTACCCTTTATGGCCCTGTTGTCTAGCCAATTTTTATCCAGGCTATCACCTTGGGACCCATTCCAAGGCTGGCTATCTTATGTATTAATCTTTGTGGGGACTGTATCAAATGCCTTGCTAAAATCTAGGTAGGCCATGTCCACAGCCCCTCCCTGATCTACTACTTTGGTTACCAGTCAAAGAAATCTATTAGATTCATCTGACACAACCTTCCCATCGTGAATCCATGTTGCCTCGGGTCCTGTGCCCCAATGGCCTCTAGGTACTCAACAATTCTTTCCTTCAGAAGTGATTC
Source organism: Neoceratodus forsteri (assembly GCA_016271365.2). Lineage (NCBI taxonomy): Eukaryota > Metazoa > Chordata > Ceratodontiformes > Ceratodontidae > Neoceratodus > Neoceratodus forsteri. The sequence goes on along the minus strand of CM028131.1, from coordinate 867,419,395 downwards.
CATCATTTTCCTACCATTGAGGTCAAACTAACTGGTCTGTAGTTTCCTGCCTCTGTCCTGCTCCCACTTTTGTGAAGAGGAATTACATCTGCCTCCTCCAGTCCTTGGGTACCACCCCATCCTCCCATGATTTGTTAAAGAGAGTAGTCAGCGATGTCACTAGTTCTACCCTTAGTTCTTTAGAATTTTGGTGAATCCCATCAGGCCCCATTGCTTTGTCCATCTTCAATTTTATTAGTTCTTTTCAGAACCCTTTCTTCTGTAAATGGACTGGTATCGACCCCGTCTTCAGAGTGTTTCTCTTGTTTGGTTTAGGTAACTCTCCTCCTCTTCCTTTGTGAATACTGAGCAGAAATATTCGTTCAGTAACCCTGCTTTTCACTGTCACCCTCTACCCACATTCCTCCCTTTATTAGCTTCTGTATCCCTCCTTTGGTCATTCTTCGTCCCTAATGTACCTATAAAGGTCTTATCCCCTTCAACAGAATTGGCTATCCTTTCTTCGGTTTGGGCCTTTGCTATTCTGACTACCTTCCCAGCCTCTTTCTGCTTTAACTGATACAGTTCTCATCCTGCTCCTTCTGTGTTTCCTTATATTTCCTGAATGCTGCCTTTTCTCCTTAACCTTCCCTACCACCTCTTTTGTGAACCATAGCGTTTTTCCTTCGTTGTGTTTTTATTGATTTTTTATGCAAAGGCTTGTTGCCTCTGTGATGGCTGTTTTGATCACTCCCATTGTTCCTCCACCCTCCTTCTTGCCTGTTTGCTAGTGTTTTTCTGAGACACTCTCTCATTTTTGCAAAGTCAGCCCTCCTAAAGTCTAGTACTCTTGCTTTTGTATGGCTTGATTGTATGGCTGTGTTTATCGTGAACCACACTGTTTGGTGGTCACTTGTTCCCAGATAGCTACCCACTTCTAAATCTGAGATTCTTCTCCATCCCCATTTGAAAGTACCAGGTCTAAGATTGCTCCTCCCGAGTCAGTTCCAATACTAGCTGTCGGAGACATGCCCCCTGTAGGGCATCAAGAATGACCCTGTTTGGATGTGCCTGCAGCAAAGGTGCTCCAGTTAACATCTGGCATATTCAGGTCCCCATCAACAATATCTCCTCTTTTCTGCCATTCTAAGAAAGCCTTGTATCATTTTCTTGTCCATTCTCCCTCTCTGAGATGGGGTCTGTATACAACCCCATGTGGATTGTGGTGCCATTTCCTGTCTCCAGGGTGACCCAAAGTGCCTCATCTGCTCCCTGCTTCACTCTTTAGTTCTGTTGCTTGATCCCTCCTTACATAGAGAGCTACCTCCTCCTTTACCCTCCCTATCCCTCCTGTAGATTGTGTATCCTGGTATGTTGACATCCCAGTCATGGTTCTCTGTGTACCATGTTTCTGTGACTGCCACAATATCCAGGCAACCCCTTCCATCAAGGCCACTAGTTCAGGGGCTTGTTACACAGACTGTGCATTGTACTCATCACCCTCCACTTTTGATATCCTTCCCTTTTAGCCCCATTTCTGTCCTTACTGCCTTTGCCTTTTTTACATTTAAATCTGTTCTGCTCCTACTAACTTCTGTGCCTTGGTGTTTACCTCACTAATCACCATGTTTTGTGGGGAGGCTCAGTTTCCAGCTCCTTTAGTACCTCCCTTGGCTAGTTTACAAATGCTTGCCAATGAAGCATTTGAACCTCTCACCCTAGATCCTGGTTCCCCCTGGACAGATGCAGACCATCGCACCAGTATAGGTCTGCATTCCTCCAGGTGGCTCCCAGTCCCCATAAAGCCAAAACCCTGAGTTCCACACCAGTTTTTCAACCACTCACTGAATTCCCTGGTGAGAAGTGCCCAGCATCTCCCTTGCCATAGACAGGCAGCACCTCCGAGAAGGTTACCAGAGCGCGCCACGGTTAAGGCCCCTTCCCAACTCTACAAACTCCTCTTGCACTGCTCTGATCCCATTCCTAGCCAGGTCATTTGTCCCCAGGTGGACAATGACATCCAGCTCCCTCCCTCATGCAGCTCCTCCCACGATCCTGAGGATCTCGCCTGTCCCTCCAAGCCGTGGGCGCCAGGAAGGCACCTACCTCCTCTCCCATCCTCCCCAATTCTACCCCCTAATGATTGAGTCCCCACCAGGAGTTGTTTCTTCCCTTGTGGGTCCCTATGCCACCCTCCTTTGGGTTTCCTTGTGAAGGTTCCCAGCATCCTCCTTGGTCTCCACTGCAGGTGCCTCCAGAGGAACTCACTATCCACCAGAAGAGTGAATGAATTGTGAAGAGGTACAGCTGGAGGATGCAACTCTGTTCCACCACCCTCCCTCCTTGAGCCCACCTGGTCCAGCCACTCCTCTTCTTGGCAACCTCTGAAGTAGTGGCATTGGCCCTGGTGGTCCCTGGGTGGGGAGGAGGTTTCGAATCCTAGCCAGGTCAGCCTGGAGACGGGCAACCTCTCTCTCAGACCAGAGAGGTGCCTGCAAATAAGGCAGCATCGCAGCCTCCAGAATGTCTCCCAGAACACTGCCGCCCCACAGCCATTGCACTGCACCACTCCTATCATGTCTTATTTTGTGTCCCCTCTACTGTTTCTCTGGATGCTTACTCTCTCCTCTCCTTACAACTCTCACCCTTCCTGTTCTGGGACAGCAACTTTCTATCTTCTTCAGTAGTCTCCTTCTTCCTTGTTCAATATCAAACTACCAGGAGCTAGGGGGGGAGACACCAGACAGCTTTTCTTTACTTTTAGTGCCCCAATGGCACCACCGACCACACCGTACAGCATCTGGGACAGTCTTCAGGTGCTGGAGGCAGAGCAGGCATGCAGGCAAGTCCTCGGGGATGGCTTCAACACTAGCTATGCCTTTTCTCTTGCCCCCTTAACTTGCTGCACCATCTCTCCTCAACAGCTACCCAGGAACTCATGAACTGTAACTACAATTTTTAAAACAAAAGCTCTGATTCCAGAATGGTTGGAGTGGAATGCTGTGCATGAGCAGCTCAGCACAGCATTCCATTCAAGCCATTGTTGCTTGTACTGCATTCAAATCTACATTTTTTTTATATTTATGTAGTACACAGGGCACCTTGCTGAGCACTGGGAAACTGGGGACTACTGGGAATTTCTGAGGGAAACTGGGGACTACTGGGGCACTACAGAGGTAACTGGGGACTACAGGGGAACTGCAGAGGTACCTCTAACTTTGGCATATTACACTCCGTACCATGGGATTCAGTGAATGGTTGAAAAACTGCTGTGGAGATCAGAGATTTGGCTTCACTGGGGACTGGGGGTCCACCTGGAGGGATACAGGCCTATATTGGCATAATAGTCTGCATCTGTCTGGGAAGGGAACCAGGATCCTAGAAGGTAGGTTTAAATGCTTCATTGGCAAGCATTTAAACTAGCCAAGGGGGGAGGCACTGAAAAGGAGCAGGGGAAACCCAGCCTCCCCCCGCAAAACACAGTAGTTAGAGAAGTAAACACCAAGGTAGAGAAGTCAATAGGGAGAAGGACAGGGGTAAATGAAGAAAAAGGCAGTAAGGACAGGGATGGGGCTAAAAGTGGTAAGGCCATCAAAAAATGGAGGGTGATGAGTACCAATGCCCATAGTCTGTGTAACAAGCTCCCCGAACTAGTGGCCTTGATGGAAGAGGGACACCTGGATATCGTGACAGTCACAGAAACATGGTACACTGAGAACCATGGCTGGGATATCAACATACTAGGGTACACAAGCTACAGCAGGGACAGGGAGAGTAAAAGAGGAGGAGGAGTAGCTCTCTATGTAAGGGAAGGGATCAAAGCAATGGAACTAAAGGATAAACAGGGAGTAGAGGACACTCTGTGGGTCACCCTGGAGACATGCTAAGGCACCACAATCCGCATAGGGGTTGTATACAGACCCTCATCTCAGACTGAGGCAATGGACAAGGAAATGGCAGAAGGCATCCTTAGAATGGCAGAAAAAGGGGATATATTGTTGATGGGGGACCTGAATATGCCAGATGTTAACTGGAGCACCTTTGCTGCAGTCACATCCAAGAGCAGGGTTAGTCTCGATGCTCTACAGGGGGCATGCCTCAGACAGCTAGTGGTGGAACCCACTCAGGACGGAGCAATCTCAGACCTGGTACTGTCAAATGGGGACGGAGAAAGGATCTCAGATTTAGAAGTGGGTAGCCAGCTGGGAACAAGTGACCACCAAACAGTGTGGTTCACGATGAACACAGCCATAGAGTCAAGCCATACAAAAGCAAGAGTATTGGACTTTAGGAGGGCTGACTTTGGGAAAATGGGAGAGTGCCTCAGAAAAGCACTAGTAAATGGGCAAGAAGGAGGGGGTGGAGGAACAATGGGGAAAAATCAAACAGCCATCACAGGGGCAGCAAGCCTTTGTGTGAAGCAAATCAACAAAGCAAAACAAAGGAAAAAAACACTATGGTTCTCAAAAGAGGTGGCGGGGCAGGTTAAGGAGAAAAAAGATAGCATTCAGGAAGTATAAGGAAACACAGAAGGAGCAGGACAGAGAACTGTACTAGTTAAAGCAGAAGGAAACAAGGAAGGCAGTCAGAATAGCAAAGGGCCAAACTGAGGAAAAGATAGCCAACTCAGTTAAGAAGGGGGGATAAAACCTTTTATAGGTACATTAGGGAGTGAAGAAAGACCAAGGGAGGGATAGTGTGGCTTAATAAAGGGAAGGGAGGGTGGGCAGAGGGTGACAGTGAAAAAGCAGGGATACTGAACGAATACTTCTCCTCAGTATTCACAAAAGAAGAGGAGAGGGAGGTACCTAAATCAAAGAATAGAAGCACTCCGGATAGGGAGGTCGATACCAATCCATTAACAGAAGAAAGGGTTCTGAAAGAACTCTTAAAACTGGAGGTGGACAAAGCAATGGGGCCTGACAGGAGTCCCCCAGAATTCTAAAAGAACTAAGGGTAGAACTAGTGACACCACTGACTACCCTTTTTAACAAATCATGGGAGGATGATGTGGTGCCTGAGGACTGGAAGAGGGTGGATGTGGTGCCCCTTCACAAAAGTGGGAGCAAGACAGAGGCAGGAAACTACAGACCTGTTAGTTTGACCTCAGTGGTAGGGAAAATGATGGAATCACTTCTGAAGGGAAGAATTGTTGAGTTCCTAGAGGCCAGTGGGGCACAGGACCCAAGGCAGCATGGATTCCCAGCAGGAAGGTCATGTCAGATTTCTTTGACTGGGTGACCAAAGTAGTAGACCAAGGAGGGGCTGTGGACATGGCCTACATAGACTTTAGCAAGACATTTGACACAGTCCCACAAAAAATATTAATATACAAGTTAGGCAGCCTGGCAGCGGGTCCCAAAGTGGTAGCCTGGGTAACAAATTGGCTGGACAACAGAACAAAGAGGATAATAGTAAAGAGAGTTCACGCTGAAGAAAGGGGGGTTACTAGTGGGGTAACACAGGGTTCAGTACTGCGACTGGTCCTCTTTAATGTCTTTATAAGTGACATTGCAGAGGTACTGGAAGGAAAGATATGTCTCTTTGCAGACAACACAAAGGTCTGCAACAGGATTGATATGCAAGGTGGGGTGAAAAGGATACAAAGGGACTTGGCAAGGTTGGAGGAATGGTCAAATGTATTGCAGCTTAGAGTCAATGCAAAGAAGTGCAAAGTAATGCACCTGGGAAACAAAAACTCAGGGGAAGAGTACACAATTAGGGGTGCGATACTAACAACAACAAAAATGGAAAGGGACCTGGGGTAGTCATATCAGATGACCTTAAGGTGGGCAAGCTATGTGAGAAGGCAGTAAGGAGGGCTGATGGGATACTGGGATGCATAGGGAGAGGCATCACCAGTAGAAAACAAGAAGTTGTTATCCCTCTGTACAGTTGGTGAGACCCCATCTGGAGTACTGCGTGCAGTTCTGGAGATCCCATCTCTGCAAGGACATAGACAGGATGGAGGCTGTTCAGAGGAGGGCATCTAAAATGGTGCAGGGTCTGCACCAGAAGACATAAGAAAATAGATTAAAGGAGCTTAATATATATACCCTTAAGGAGAGGAGGGACATGATAGAAACTTTCAAGTACCTCAAGGGAATTAACAAAGTCCAAGAAGGTAGCATCTTTCAGAGAAAGAGATGTACAAGAACAAGGGGGCACAATTTGAAGATGGAGGGAGGATGGCTCAGAGGTAATGTTTAGGAAGCATTTTATTTCAAAGAGAGGGTTGTGAATACATGGAACAGTCTTCCTGAGGAGGTAGTGGAATCAAAAACAGTGGGGGAGTTCAAGAATGCATGGGACAGACATAAAGGAATTCTAGTAGGGGGGTAGGAGAAAGTAGGTTATTGGTTAACTAGGATCTGCAGCTTATCCACTAGGTAGGGAAACTGACAGACTAAGTGGGACAAGCAGTCCTTCTCTGCTGTCAAATTTTATGTTTCTATGATGTTGTTAATGTGGGATTATTATGGTATAATACAATATCTCTTTCTGATTTTGAAGTTTCAAAATGAAGTGTGGTGTTCACAGAAAACTATGAAAGAAGTGTACTTAAATGACTTGTGCTGTAAGAGAGTACTGCTATGACACATTGTTTAGACATATTGAACAGTTTATTGTTTTCTATGTTTGGATGAAATTATTTTCATACTCTAATTATATTAAATTGCAGTGCCCCCTGAAGACACCACACTGTAAATGATGAAATGTTGGGTTTGGTAAATAAAAAAACAATACTTAACAAATGTGTCAGGGTTTTCTTGCCCAGATCAACTTACATTCTGGCTTTCATTCTGGCATGTAATTAACATGTGCAGTGAATTAATACAAACCTTGACATTAACAATAAATTTCAGTTTCAGAAAATCCAGCCTCTGAAGGTCCTGAAATTGCTAAGAACATATATTTCTAAAGCTACGTGTAAATCCCAATCTTTTGAAAATATGTGCATATAAATATTTTGTGTTCCTCGAGGAAGATTCAAGAAAGTAGATTACAATAAAATTAAGATAATCACAGATGAACAGCTGGAGGACCTGTATAAAACAGAGGGGCAGAAAATAAGTGGGAAGTGATTAAAACGGCAATATTTGGAACCAGCCTATTCCATCAAGGGGAACCACCTTTTTCTACTTTTACATGTCTTTGTCTTTAGTTCAGTTTCCAACACTGTGGAAAGCTGTTAAAGTTCTTTCTCTCCAAGGAGTAGTCACAGTGCCTAGCTAATAATAACTTCTTTCAGAAATATCTGAGATTTTGTTAAAATTAGTTCAGCAGCATGTTTTGGAATTTGTGATTTTCCAGCAAGCCCTGTGCCACTATTAGTCCATCTTTTGATTAGCCCACAACACAAGTACAGCAGTATCCAAAGTAACCAGTGGTGTTCTGTTAGCCATGGACCGCGCTGACTACAGAGTGACAGATTTTTAGATCCTTATGAAGTCTTTGGCACTGTTGACGGCACTATTTTAGTATTTATCTTAGCTGCTGCAATTGGGTTTTAATGATCTTGTAACAAACTGGTTTCTGTTTTCTTGAACGAAGCAGGTAGTAGAAATCTGATTTTTTTGCAGATTCAGTTCTTTATTTGTTCAACCGCAGGGCATTACAAAATCCAAAGGATAAAAGTATATTGATGAAACAACAATAATAAATACATTATACAAAATATTGCACATAATATCACAATTACTAGGAGACATGCACAGCCGCCACCTTTTTCTGTTGTCTTAACAGGGCCTCAATTAGTTTTGACACATTTCTTGCATTATTTACACCTAGCATTTTTAATAATATTTCCATTAAATCATGCAAAGAATAAATGTAAATGCTGATAATATCTTTAAGGTGTAATTTTTCTCCATTTGTTATACAGAGTACTGTGGAAGAGGATATGAAATAAATTATCACCATGCCCTATATTACAATAAACATTCAACAGTTTTCTGTTCTTGATATTTTGTATACCTAAGTTCTGTTCCTTTCAAACCAACACATTCTAGGAGGCAATGCAATAATATACACTATGGGTGGGGTATTCAATGCAGTTGCGTGGCAAGTGTGGAAATGCGCCGATGAGCGATATTCAGAGGGAGACAATGCATGGCGCAAATCGCAGTGCGCCAATGTGCAACCCTAATGAATGCATGTGCAAGTGCAGGGGGCATAACCATGAATAAGCAGCGCAGTGTGATATTCAACAGCAAGCTGAAGATGCAAGTGCGGAGCAACAGGGACATGCACAGAGCAACTTTGAGCCCATTAAAAGACGGAGCAAGCAAGGGACGGAGGCTTGTGCCTTGAGGAGCAGGGGTGAGAGACAGAGGGAGAGAGCCAGTGGCCAGGCAGGACTGCAGCAGGGGTGCAAGACAGGCACAGAGGCAGGAGGTGCAACAGGCAGTGGGACAGGGGAGTGTGACCCTGAAAGTGCCTGTGTGTGTGAGCAGCTCAGTGTGTGCGTGTGTGTGTGTGTGTGTGAGATACCAGTGGGGGCAGCATTGGCAGCATGAGCCTGTGAGCCCAGATAGAAGAGTGGCAGTGGGAGGTGGAGTCCACTGCCAGCAGGGTTCCCAACACAGGTGTGTGCCCAGTGCAGGGGCACATGCAGCAGCACACAGCCAGGGTTGCCCGGGGAGACAGCCACACTGGGGGGGCACGACAGGCTGTGCCATGGCCAGTGCAATCTTCCACATGGAGGCAGTAATGAGGGGTGTGAGGAGGCAGGAGGCAGAGCGGCTGTGGAAGGGCCCAGCAGCGGTACGCCCGGAACAGGTGGTACCATGCCTGCACCACCTTTGAACAGTACAGTGACACCGAGATTGTGGACCAGTACCACCTGAACCAGGCAATTCTGAGGCAGCTCTGTGAGCTGTGCAGTGATGAGATGCAGGCACCCACAAGACAGAGCCACGCCCTGTTGGTGGACACCAAGGTCTTGGCCATCATGTGCCTGCTCGCCACGGGTACCTTCCAGAGACCAACAGGAGACACCACAGGCATAACCCAGTCGGCTGCATCATGACTCCACACACAATTCCTCAATGCACTGCTGCCACATGCTGTGGAATACATCCATTTCCCCAGCACACAGGCGGAACGTACAGCAAACATGCAGGAGTTCCACAGGGTGGCACGTATGCCTGGCATGCTAGGGCCCATTGACTGCACCCACGTAGGCTTCCAATCACCATCTGGGCTGGAGGGGGTGGCCTACATCAACAGGAAGGGCTACCCCAGTGTCAACTGCCAGGTGGTGTGCAATGCCAGGGGGTGCATAATCAATGTCTGTGCCACACACCCTGGTGGAGCACACGATGCCTTCATCTGGCACCAGTCAGCACTGTGCCACAGGTTCGAGAGTGGGGACATCCCCACCGGCCACCTAGTAGGTGAGTATGCAGCTGGAATGGGCAGCCTGGCACAACAGGGCAGGGTCTGGGGGATGCTAGGCTGGGGGCATCAGAGGGCCTGGCTGGGTAGGTGGGGGGGCAGCCACACAGACCACCATACTAACCCCACATGTCTCCACACAGGTGACAGCAGATACCCACTCAGGCCCTGGCTGCTCACCCCATACTGGTGCCCGTCGACCCCAGCGCAGGAGTGATACAATGAGGCACATGCGAGCACATGGAACATCACCGAGCGTGTGTTTGGGCTGCTGAAGGCACAGTTCAGTTACCTGAACAGGTCTGGCGGTGCCCTACAGTACAGCCCCTCGAAGGTCTGCGGTCAGTTCCTGGCCTGCTGTATGCTACACAACATGGCCACTGACCGTGGGATAGCTGTTGAGGTTGAAGAGGGGAACAGCAGTGGGGATGATGCGGACGCCGGGCCAGGCGGTGGTGGGCAGCCCCCCTGGGCGATGGGATCCCCGGCTGAACAGAATGGCCCAGCAGCACCGGGACATGATTGCAGAGGAGCACTACGGTGCATGCAGGTAGGTGAACATGACCACACACATGCCCCAGGGACCATGTCACAATATATAGGCATGCAAGGCTGGGCCCCATGACAGACATGGCTGGAGGGCAGCATGGACAGGCATGGGACAGGACTCCGTGGAAGCACCCTGTATGGCACTGTAGACCCCACATACACACCCCACACGCACATGCACATGCAAACAGGCACCCGCACGCGCACACCCAGAGTCCGTCAATGGGCAAGTGTCAGAAGCTGAACACCAGTGCACAGCGGCGGCCGGTGTTGTGTTGGCATCATCATGCACATGCCACAGTGTCCAGCGGTCGGGTGGGTGTGCACAAGGCAGGCAGCGTGCACCATCGATGGTGTGACCCCGGTATGCACACGCACACACCACACCAATGTGCACACAGGGCTGCGGCAGACAGCAGACAGGGAGGGTGGTGGATCAGGACCACCACACAGTCGCACAGCAGCTGTGGACACGTGGATGGCCCCTGCTGAGACTGCCCAGCAGATGCAGACTGTGCGACGCCCACAGGTGGTGTCACTGATGGTCCTCCAGGTGTGTTACTGCGGGAATGTGACCAGTCCCTCGCAGGTGTCTGCAGGCCCCTGAACAGGCCCACTCCAGGCATGCCCAGAATGCCCACAGCGGATCCCGGCATCAACACTAATGGAGTTGCACGATGCCGGGACCGAGGGGTGGAGAATGCACTCCGCGGTGTCTGCAGCGTATGGTCTTGCACCAGGGTGGCCAGTGGTGCTAGGCCGGCTGTGACTGCAGCGGTAAGCCAATCCAGGACTGCGGTCATGTCCTCCCGCATGGGTATGGTCTCGGCCAGGAGCTGCTCATAGTCCCAGTCATGCCTCAATGCGGACTGGCACAGCTCTGTGCGGAGTGCACGCACCCCTGCCATGACCAGCATCTGTTGCTCCACGGAGGTCTGGAGCAGACGGGTGTGCTCAGTCAGGGGTCAGCACCCTGGGGGGCATGGACGTTGCGCCGACCCACAGGTGTTGCGTGACCCCAATGCACAGCCCCCTGCACAGGTGGGGGCTGCACAGCAGGGCCCCCTTGGGGCTGATCAGTCAGTGGTGAAATGGCAGCGGCCACTGCACCCGTCCCCCCTTGGCCCTGTCCTGCTGTCGCTGCTGCCTCACCAGCCGCTGTGTGCGTAACGGCGCCAGGGTGGCTGCACCACCACCACCGCCACCCCCTTCGGACTGCTCCGCACCGTTGGCACCCACAGCCATGCTGGGCGTAGCAGCCGGTGGGTAGACAACTGCCACCAGGGCACCATCCATGCTGCTGTGTCCGGTGCATGGTATGGGTGCCTCCCCCTGATTGGCAGCACCACTGTCCAGGATAACAGTCAAGTCGTCATCGGTCCCGGCCCCTGCCCCGATCTGTGTCTCAGCATAGTGGACACCATGGCTGGCATCCTGCTGAAACACTGCCAGGGCCTCGTCTGCATCCACGCCACAGGCATTTGGTCAGACAGTGGGGATGGTCTGACTGCGGTCCGGATCCCGGACACCGGTGGAGGTGGATGGACGGTCCTCCAGGTCCAGGACTGCCCCCATGGTGGTCACCCCCACCCCTGCTGCTGCATGCAGGCACTCTGGAGCTATAAAGGAACACAGACACATTAGTGCCGCTCCCACACACCCCTGCCCCCCTTCCCCAGGTGCTGCTGTACCTACCATGCAGTGATGGGCTGCCCCCTGTCTGGAATCCACTGCTAGGCACACCCTCGATGGCGCTGCACCGCATGGGTGCCGCCACCAGCTCCTCCTACAGTGTCAATTGTGGCACGTCAGGCTGTCCACCGCCTGTGGCGGCATGTGCGGCCCGGATGGCGGCCACTTTATCCTTGATCCTCCTCCAGTCCATGCCTACTTTCTTTTTGCACTCCTTTGTGGTCGTCTGATGGCTGCCCTGCTGGTTCACAGCCCTGGCCACTCCCTCCCACGCAGCCGCCCTGGCCTGTGGGGTGCCTGTTGAACCACTCAGGAAGGGATCCTGGTCCAGGTAGGCATCGAAGAGGGCATCGCTGTCTGCCCTCGTGAAGTTGCGCCTGTGATTCCGTGCAGGCCCCTGCTCCTCAACCTCCTCGTGTTCCGACATGCTTATTCCTGTGGGTTTGGACATGTGGTTAGTGATGGCTGCAACACACAACGCCTCCCAATCCACTGTCCTGACAGGCCCACAGCCTGGTGGCTTACCTCTGAAGGATGCAGTACTGGTCTGATGCCTGTGCAGTCCCATGGCACCTTTATAGCGCATCACATGCAAATTAGGTGATGTGCAACTGTAATGAGATGCAAATGCCTCCGATGCACTGTGGATATGCTGATCAGCCCATCTGCGTATTCCGGCTGAATATCGTGAAGTTGCGCATGGCGCATTGGAGTTGCGTATGCACAAGCCATTGCGCAACTGTGTGATGTGTGCAGTAGGCCTGACAGTGTGCATGTGCGCACTGACATCACGTATGTCAATGGTGCATCCTACGCACATTGCGCCATACGTGTTACAGTGCTCTGCCACTATTTGTCATGTGGCGCTCGTGCAATGGATGCCCTATGGCGCCCATGCACCACTGGCACATGGTCCATGGGGCACACATGCACCTATTGTGCACCAGGCATGGTGTGCCCTATTGCGCTGTCGCGCACGGTGTGCGTGCCGATCTTTGACCCCACAACTATTCCTTGACCTTCCTGGTGCCTGCAGCATGTGCCAGTGCTGCCCCAGCTGTATTGCGCATCACCAGGGAATGTGCTATTGGGGATGGCAGCGCATCGCCTAGCGAGTTGCTCACCCACAGCACATGTGGCTCGTGCGCTATCAGGCACCATTTTGAATTGTCTGTTCATAATGGAGCATGCCGCACCGGAGCAATGTGAGGGCACCAAATTGGAACCAGGTTGAGCTGGTAAACCTGGTGGCACTGGTGGAGCCACATGTGGGTACCCTGTATGGGCAAGTGCCCCTGGACCGACCTCGCACTGAGGTGTGGCAGGAGGTGGCTGAGGGGTTCGAGGAGGCCACTGGGGCCCAGAGAGGCCAGGAGCAGTGCCGCCACTGATATGGTGACCTGAGGAGGAGGGATCCTGACAGGCTGAGGTCCCTGCTGGCACGCATATGGAGGGCGCCATGCCACATCCAGGTGAGTGCACTATTTCCATGTCTGTGCAATGCTGGTGTTCTGTGGGGGACCAGCAGGGTGTCACACCATGCTGCGGGGGGGGGGCTGTGGCTGCATGCTCTGCTGGCCGTGGCAGTGCACCATGGGTGTGCTGTGCCACCGCACCGCCACTGCACAGGGCCAGGGGGTATACTGTGCTGGAGGGGGGTGGGATGCCTGGGTTGTTGCCGGGTACTGATGTGTCCTTCTCACTGTCTCCCTACTAGGCCCTGAGGATAAGCGATGTGCCAGGATGGTGGGTGCTGCTGGCAGATGTGGGCAGGCAGACGCTGGTGCCCAGGCATGGGATGCTGGACGTGTGGGAGATGCCACCAGACAGGTGCCAGTTGCACCACAGCATGCAGATAGGCTCTCTGTCAGGGTTTGTTGTTGTGCAGGGTGGGGGTGGGCCACAGCCCCCTGTGCACATGCCCATTACTGCTGTGCAATGCCGGTGGGGTCCATTGCACCATGCCGTGGCATTCGCACATGTATGTGGCTGCTGCAGGTGGGCTGTGGGTGCACCAGGGTTCCAGCCGTGCAACTGCCATCCCGCTGCCTAGCCCTGTTGCCTGGCCACCATGGTTGTGGTGGCCGCAAGTGGTCGGTGTCAGTGTGCAGTGCTGTGTGTGGCTGTGGACGGTCAGGATGGCAGCCCATGTGGGCACACACACTGCTGGTGGCTGTGTGCCATCTCAGGGGCACATGTCACTGCTGTCCGCTGCGCACAGGAGGTGGGCTATGGTCATATGGACATGCACTCATACCACATCCCCTCCTTTGTTCTAGGTGCCCAATGGGTGGATGTGCATTCCAGACTGCTGGAGTGGATACTGAGGGTCACCACAGCCATGCTACATGTGGCACGGCTCCTTAGACAGGCCCTGTGCAGGCCACAGAGGAGACAGTGCACCAGGTGCTGGTAGGGCGCAGATGCCCATGGGGCCCATTGGCCTGCACCACCTTCCCTTCCCCTGACCCCCCTCCCTTTCCCTCCCTTGTACCCTTACCCAGCCATGTCCTCTCTCCCCCTGCCTCCCTTCCCCAGCCTGTCGTCTTGTTTGTGGCCTCCCCATTCCCTGCTCCCATTTCCTGTATTTCTGTATATAGTTCTTGTTGTTATGTTTTAATACACATTTATATTGTTAGCCATCTGTGTCTGTGTCTGCTTTGCAGCTGTCATGTGGAGCCATGCTGCAGTGGTGTGCATGGTGGCTGAGTGGTACGTCTAGTGTTGACTGGGGTATGTGCCTGGTGGTCTGTGCCCAGTGGCCGGTGTGCGTGCCCTGGGGCATACGTGTGCACTCTGCTCATGTTGTGTGGCTTGTGTGTTGTGTGCTGTTGGCATGTGTGTTGTCAGCTATGGTCCAGGAGGCATGTCCCGTGCCTTCCTGCCAGTGTTGCCTGTGGTTGTTTGCCAGTGGACATTGGTGCCACACTGCCTCCATGCACCACTGTGGTGCGCATTGTCGGGGGCCTGCAGCCGTGCACCTGCCATGCCTTCCTCCTGGCATCCTCTGCACCCTGGTGGTGGTCTGTTCTGCTCCTGTGGCATGCTCCCTGCTGTGTCTGTTGTCCTGTGTCCAGGCCCATGCGCCTCTGACCCTTGCACAGCCCTGGTTGCACTATGGCGCTTGCTGACTTGCTCCCTGGTGCAGCCCTGGTTGTGCTATGGTGCTAGCTGACTTGCTCCCTGGTGCAGCCCTGGTTGCACTATGGCGCAACCCTGTGATATTCAGCTGTGTTGCGCTGGCATGTGCTGTCAGGCACATCCTTTGAATATCGCATTCAGTGTGCACTGGCGCAGTGTACTTGCACTGCGCACCTCTTGCGCCTGCCTCTGACACATTTCTGAATATCCCACCCTCTGTCTCTCAGCAGGTGATAAAAGAAGCATTAAGCAAGGCTTGTTGCCATGCCATAGTTTGTGTCTGAGATACCTGCAGGACTCAGTCTTTATATACTGAGAATAATACATTTTTATTATAAGGTCTGTAAGATTAGGAAATAACATCATTTAAGGAATCCAACCACAAACCACAACGCTTATTATCCTTTAAAATGCTTTGTAACTTATCCAATGAAGAGATTAGAATGCATAGTTTGACCATTTTATTTTTCTTTTAGTCAATGTTTGGACCAAATATTGGTTTTATTATTTAATATTCTCAGCCGATAACATAGTATTCTCAGATCTATTATTACTTCATTTGGGACTCTGCCAAGTTCTGTGCTTACATGATGTTCTGATCAAGTTCTGCTTATTCTCAATGTGGAATGACAGAACAGTGAAACGGGCACTTCAGTTGAATGAGGGGAATACTATCCCCAGACTTCTGAACCATATACGATGATCAGATTGAGTTTAACTTTCCCAGCCTGTAGGGCAGGAATAACTGAAGACCCACCATGTAAGAAATTAAATCTCATGATAGCATTAGTATTCAGTCTAATCTTTTGGGTTCGCTTATATATATGTTTTATCCAGTTACCATTATTGGTGCATGTAACGCCAAAATATACAGTAGATATTCCTTAACTATCTCCAACTGACTCGATTGATATAGAGTTTATATGCTTTTTTACTTCCAAAAATCAGAATTTTTGTTTTCTCAAAATTGAGTGATCGTTTATGATTTATACACTAATTTAAAAAGTGAGTTAATTTGCATTGTAAACCAATAAGTGAAAGGGAAAATAGGACCATATCGTCTGTGTATGCCAATATCAGACGGGGTTTATCCATAATATTTGGAGAGTGAAAGCTCTCTGCTTCTAATTCTAGTAATATTTTGTTGACATAAAGGTTAAAAAGTAAAGGGAAGTAAGCAAACTTTGTTTTGCACCATAGTTAGAGATAACAAGGCTAGTAAGATTTCTTGAGTGTCAAATCTAATATATGTGCTATTATTGGAATATACCTGTATAACAGGAAAAAGTAGATTTGTGTTTATTCACAAATCTGATTAATTTCTCCCATAATAAAGTTCGGTCATTGGAATCAAAGGCTGCTCTAGAATCAATAAAAGCAGCATAAAATTTACATTTCTTTATAAAGATGTAGTTTTTGATTAAATTAGCTGAGACAAATATGTGATCAGTAGTTGAATGATTATGTCTGAAACCTACATGTAAATCAGAGTATCCTGCCATTATCTACACATTGCTGTAATTTGTTTACTAAAAATCTTTGAATATGTTTTTGATATTGTGGATAATAAACTAAATGGTCTGAAATTTCTTGGGTCGTTCATGTCTGCTTTCTTATACAGTGGAACAATTACATTAGTTTTGCAGCTATCAGATGTATATCAAGACTTTTTCAATTTTTCTATTCGGTTTTATTTCTATGGTGCCTTTCAAATACCAAGGCACCTTACATAAGGTTGAAACAACTTCAACATAAAGTTACATATATTATAAATAGGATAAAATATTTGTAAACAGTCAGAAATATAAAAATAATCCCCAAAAGCACAGCTCCATAAAACAGTTTTGACTGCCTGTTTAAATCCCTCCATGGTCGGGCACTTATGTATCTGATGGGGTAGAGAATTCTAAAGATTTTAGACAAACACTTGAAATCTCTAGCAACCCCTCATCAATCGAGCGGAGCGATCGCCCAGGGCAGTAAGGGACCAGAAGTTCTTTCATGCAGTCTGGACCCTGTCTGTGTGGGGCTTTATAAGTCAGCAGTCCAACTGTGAAGGTGATTTGCCACTGTATCGGCAGCCAGTGCAGCTCGCACAGCACTGGCAAAATATGACAGGAACAAGAGGTCCCCGTCAATAACTGGGTTGCTGCATTCTGTACCAGCTGCAAGTAGCAAATATCCACTCCCAGGAGTCCTAGGTAAAAGGCATTGCAATAGTCCAGGCGAGAGGACACAAAGGCATGGATCAGCGTAGGAAGGTCACCAGATGGAACTAGATGCTTAACTCTGGAGATATTCCTCAGGTGATAAAAAGAGGATTTGATGACGGCTGACACCTGCGAATGCAGTGTCAAGCCTTCATCAAAAATTACCCTAAGGTTTTGCACCTGCACCCATTCAGAGGTCAGGAGTGGGAGGCCCCCAAGAAAAAGTCCTGAGGGTAACTCCAGCCCCTGTATCTATTTATTAAATAAACTGGTTAATAGTGGTACCCATATATTCAAATGAATCTTATAAACATTGGCAGACATTTCTTCTAACCCTGGGGCATTATTTACTATACATGCAATGACTGCATCTTTTTTTTTTAGCTTTTGATGATCAGAAAAGGAGGACTAGACAATTCTGCATATTTTCAGCCTCGTCCTGGGGTAGGGGGACACAGATGTATGCCAACTGCAACTGAACCAGATTTAGCTGTTGGTGGTATTCTTAGTGAATGGGGGAAATTTGGCCAGGACTCTGGGGAAATTCCCTACTCATCAGTAGAGGAAACCGCTGTTGCAAGCATGGAGTCCTCCATTTCGGGAGACATGGAGCTGGAGACAGGACCTGTTTCGGATGCTCTGTCTGGTGCTGTTGACACCGAAAAATGTTTTACTACTGGATAGTACTGCTGGATACTACTGGACTGAATGGGACAAAAGAAGGTGTGAGCCCATCGAGATTGTCCCCCTTATCAGAGGCACATTAATTACCCAGATATTTGAGAAGTAAGCCACACATCTAGATAAGATTTAAAGACTTCAAAGCTGGATATATTAACCAACTCTTGTGGTAAGGAATTCCAATATTTTGCAGCTCTTATAGAAAAGAGATTATCACGCTTGTTTGAATTGGCCCATTCAACCACTAATTGTTGGTCATGAAGTCTACCCACAATATGTTTATTGGCTAGAACAAGACCACATTGATCCATCAATATGGGTGACTTCAATATTTTGTGAGTAAAAAGAATATCCCCCTATGTCTACGCATATCAAGTGGGTAAAGACCTGTTTCTCTTAAATGGGATTCATAACTAAGTAATCTTAATCGAGGAATCATTTTTGTAAATTGTTTCTGAACTGTTCTAGACGAATAATATTTCCTTTCAGATAAGGTCTCCAAAAAGGGGATCCATAATCCAACTGGGGCCTAACATAGGCCCTGTACAGGGCACTAAACAATGTTCAGTCTTGCTAATAAATGTTTTTCTGATTTGTTTCAAGAGAACATTGGCTGATCTTACCACTTTATTACAATGGTGATTTAGATTTAAGTTAGTATCAGTTGTGATGCCTAAATCTTTTTCTTGTGAAATCTGTTTTATCTGAATATTGTTTAAGTAATATTTATTTTGTGGATTTTTGTTGCCAAAGTGAAGGACAGAACATTTATCAATATTAAAGACCATAGAATTACTCTGTGCCCAAGTTTCAATATGAGGAAGATCCAATTCAAGTGATTTAATGGATGCAAAAGTATCAACTCTACCTCCCAATTTAGTATCATCTGCGAATTTAGAGAGATGATTATTATGAGGCACAATCATATCTCTAATAAATATATTAAACAGTGTGGGTCCCAGTGCAGAGCCCTGTGGAACTCCACTTGTCACTTGGCCTGGATTTGATAGTGACCCATTTATTCTTACCCTTTGGGTCCTATTTTGCAACCAATTTGAAGTCCAATTGATTAGGTATGATGAAAAACCAAGTTTAAATAGTTTGTTAACTAGTAAGGAGTGAGATATTTTGTCAAAAGTCTTGCTGTAATCAAGTAATATAACATCAGCTGGAACTTTGTTATCCATATATTTACTTATATTATTGTAGAAAGAAATAAGATTGGTAGTACAGGAATGGCCTTTTTTAAAGCCATGTTGTGTTGTGTCCTGAATACCTACATAATCCATTTATTTTTCAAACAAATCTTTAACTAAGTGCTCCATCACTTTTCCTATTGTTGATGTCAGGCTAATAGGCCTATAATTCTGAACATCCGACCTTTTACCCTTTTTATAAATAGGAACAACAGTGGCTAATCACCAGTCATCTGGGACATCATTCTCAAGCAGAGATTTATTAAACAACAGAGTTAACGGTATTGCCAACGATTTAGCTATTACTAATATAAACCTTGGATTAAGTTCATCTGAGCTGGAGCTGGAATTTTTTTTATCAATAATAATGTATGCAGAATTTTGTCATGAGTGAAGGAAGATACAAGGGACTTTTTATTCAATGTTTTTGTTGGACAATCTAATGAGTTGAAGACAGAGCAAAAATAAATATTGAAGCAATCTGCCCTCTCCATATCTGATTCTTTAAGATTTCCATTCACTAGTAATGGTCCTAATGTTTTATTGTTTCCCTTTTTACCATTTATGTATGAGAAAAATGTTTTATGACTCTTTTTAGAATGTGCCAAATTAAATTCTATTTTCAGTTTTGCATGCTTAATTGCTTTTTAAAGAAGAAACCACAGATTTATACTGTAGTTTATAATGTAAATTAGTAGTTTGTTCAAGTTTTTTGAACAAAACCTATTTTCTTTTAATTAATTTAACAATGGATTTGTTAAACCAGATAGGTATTTTACCCTTTTTGTTGTATCTAGACTTTGTAGGAATAACATTTCCTTCCAGATGATAGAGAAGGTTTTTTAATTCAATCCAAGCATTATTTTCTGACATATCCCTGAATTTATTTTCCCAATCAATCTCAGAGATTTTTTTTATTAATAAAATCAAAGTCAGCATTGTTGTAATCCTTGTATATTATTTTATTGGTAATTTTTGAAATACTAGTGGAAATGTTAAATTTAATTGTATAATGGTCGCTATTACCTATCGGTGCTAATATATTCATATCTGAGATTTTTTTCTCAATATTGGTAATTACCAGATCAAGTAAATTACTCCCCCTAGTGGGCTGATCTACTAATTGTTCAAGTTCACAATCCAGACATGTAGTGACAAATAATTTTTCTTGTTCAGAGCTAGCCGAGAAAGAATCCCATTTTAAACCTGGGAGGTTAAAATCACCCAGAATCAAGGAGTCTCCCTTAGTAGCTATATCAGATATAATTTTTATCAAGTCAGAAGTATAGGTCATGTCAGCAGATGGGGGTCTGTAACAAACACCTACAGTAAGTTTGCGGTGTCCTTTAAGTTGTATTGTAACCCATATAGATTCTGTAGATGTAGGTGTTAAAATTTCATAGGATGGAATGTCTTCTCTAATATAGAGACATATTCCCTCACTCATTCATTTTTCTCTATCTTTATGATAGAGTTTGAAATTTGCTATTTCCCTAATCCACTCAGATGAAGAATCCCACTAGGTCTCTGTAACTGCTATAATATGGAGATTAAGTTGGGTGCATTTGAGTTCAAGTTCAGATTTCTTCAAATTATTTAAAGATCTTGCATTGAATAGTAAAAAATTACAGTTCCTATTAGCGAAGGAGACCTTACCCATATTTAGAGAATTGGCAGAATGACCATTCTCCCCCAAGTATATAGTTTGAATGTTTGTTTATCACAGAGTTTAAAGTTTTACCCAGCAAGGCACTCACCCTTCTGCTAAGGTGGAGACCGTCCAAACAGAATAATGAATCTCGTCTGTAAAAAATTTCCCAGTGTGGGATACAACATATATTTTGTTTGATACACCACTTCCTTAACCATTCGTTTATTTCTTTGATATTGGCAGTAATGATGTCTGATGTCCTCAGCACAGGAAGAATTTCAGAAAAACATACAGTACACCCTAGCTCCTCAAGAAGATTGTAAATGGCTACATAATCTCTTTTTAATTGAATAGGGCTCTTACTACTAATATCATTAATTCCGACATGTATAATAACATGCGGATTATGACCTGCATTAGAAAGAATCTTAGTTACCATGTTTGTTATGCTAGAAATTTTTGCACCCCGAAAGCTAGAACATGTTCGATTGGCTTTATCTGGGTTGCATATAGCTCTATCGAGATGTTTAATTATAGAGTATCCCAGTATGTTAACTTGATGCGGTGAAATCCTGGGAGTAGATGAATCATATGTATCCATAAGTATATTCATCTGAGGTTGTTGGATAGGGGTAAAATTTTGATCTGTCCCTGAGGGATTTGGTGCCAATGGGATGTCCATTTTTTGTATGTCTATTGCTAACTGTGGGGTCTGTGGTTGTTTAATAGGGGTAAAATTTTGATCTGTCCTTGAGGGGTTTAGTGCCAATGGGATGTCCATTTTTTTGTACATCTATAGCTAACTGAGAAGTAGAAGAAGGATCAGACTCTGTGGAACCCAATAACAATGGGACTGATGTGTCATCTATTATAGCTGGGGGAAATTGGGAGCATCTCTCTTCATCCATATTATGTAAGAGGGAAGCTGAAGGCTCAGAAAGTATTGAGAAGGGATTACAAGTTGGAATACAGAATTGCTCTGCCCTATGACCTTTTTGGGTGCCCTAGCTTTGGGAACCAATACCCAATCAGAGTTATATTCAGGGTCACCCACACTGCCACTCTCTTCATCCCTACCTCACTTCCTATGCTGAGTTGTTGTGGCATTTATATCTTGATCAATAAAAACATTAGGGGCAAGAAGGGAGGTGCTAGATAAGATTGTAGTATTTTTTTCATTCAGCAAGGATGATGATGACTGGTTGATAGTATTAGTATCATCACTCAGTAAAAGACTGACCTGGGAGACATTATCTAGGTTTATAAATCTATGTGACATGTCCTTCTGGAGATCTTCTAATTGTATTCACCTGAATCCAAATATTTCAACCTCTTTATTCAGTTCTTCATTAGCAATACATTTTTTTACAATTAAAGGCAGTATGTGGGCAAGGCAAAGCCTGAACCAAGTGGTACCTAGAGCACAGCATACACTGATTCCCATTTCACCATCTAGAGTCATGATGGTTATAATGGTAGATGTATTTACAGTTTCATGAGGCACAACAAAAGTGCTTACTATGATATTCATTGCAACAAAATGGAGATACAAGGGTTGGTATCAAAATTAGTGGCTTGGTGGCAAGACGCCCTTTATTATAATAAAATATACTAAACAACTACCAGATGTTTTTACTATCTCACCATAACACCAACAATCATGCCAAACACGCGTGAGATGCTGTTCATTACAGGCCAAACAATATATGTGAGTCTGACCCGGAAGTACACTCCGAAATCATGGAGAGCAAACCCACAACTTAAAATTAAGTTAAAGGTACAATTAGTGCACAGAACCACTATGCGTAGTTCAAGACTAAATAGAGTGGATCAAACAAAAAGGATTTCACAGCAAAACAGCTCTACTTTTAGGGATTTTGTCAGTATGGTTGAATAACCAACATACAGGAGCACTAAATAAGCCGAAATAAAACAAAACTATATAAAATCAACAGTAGTTATGAACTTAAGTTAATCTATAAATCACACCCACCAACGTATATTACAATATAAGACACAACCCCTCCGATGCTGCACTCCACTGACCTATATAACTGGTTGCTGTTTACTTACAAAAACTGGCCTCCTGTCCCGTTTCCCCTGCTGACGCCTGCAGATGCCGCTGGCTTCTGCCCGCGTCTCCTCTGCTCTGAGCTTGGCTCCACTTGCAGAGCTGAGCAATATATAGACGCTCCTGCCTATGTCACCCATTACTATGGGGATGCTTAATTACCTCCTGCTAGCAGAAGACTGTGCACATAACCTGCCTTTATAAAGGCAGGTTAGTCAGCACAATAACGCTGGAACCAAACACTGTATTCAATAGAGGAGCCTCTAGGTGGGCAAAACAGTTCTCCTCAAACCTTTGCCAGTCTTTTTAAGAAGCCTGTGGAGCTTACAAAAAGATGAAATACTGTGCAGATTTGTTATTTGGGAGGTATGAGACACCTTCGGATCGTTTTTAGTGGATATTCCTATGCTAGTCTCTGAGGAACACAGTATACAGTTGGACGGATCAGTCCTTATGGAGTTTCCACAGATTCCGAGTCAGACAGAGGATCTTAACCTCTCTTTAGAGGAAAAATGGTGGATTCTGAAAGATGAGCTGGATTTAATTGAAGCCCAGTTGGCGGCAGAGAAACTAAATTATGAGGACGATAAGAAACGTAAATGGCTGGATAATGATTCCCCAGACACTGTGAAAGGTGGCGCTTCCAAAGTCTTTATTACTGGCAATGCTCAGCAGGGCCCTGATGTTTGTGATTTCAGACCTTGCCAGGTGACTACATCACATTGTGGAGACATGGGAGAAGCATGGTCCCGGAAGGAGCCCTGGAGAGGGCAGGTTGGACACTGACTGAAGACGGCATTTGGATTGTTGGAGTGGACTCAAATACAGTCAGTGCAGATGAAGAAGCAGTTGCAGAGCCCATTGCGGACTTGCCCACTGCTGTTGATGGTGTGGGACATCAGCAGCCAACAGAGCCTTCAGGTACTGTTGTATTTTCTCCTATTTCAGGTGCTTCTCCCCATGGCCAGCATATTCCACCTGTGGATGATGCTAGGGCCTCGGTTGAACAGATCCCTGCTTTGAAGCATGTCCCGGAGCCCCAGCGGGGCGATTCGATAAAGGAGCCTCTAGGTAGGCAAAACAGTTCTCCTCAAACCTTTGCCAGTCTTTTTAAGAAGCCTGTGGAGCTTGCAAAAAGATGAAATACTGTTCGGATTTGTTATTTGGGAGGTATGGAGACACCTCCGGATTGTTTTTTTTGTGGGGAAAGTTCTGTTAAAGCAATCATTGCAATTTACCCCTGCAGATGTTTATACTCTTATCCATGCTGCAGGGGAATCAACATTTGATATTAGTTTTTGGACCCTGGACTTGTTGGAAAAATTCTGGGCCCTGTATATGAATTTGAAAACCAATCCCCTTTGGAATCCATTCCAAATCATTCCTTTAATGAAACAATCTTTTTGAGTGATCACAATGTTATTTTGGAATGAGGGAGTTAATATCTAGGATATTCTCTACTGGTTGGATAAGAAATGTGAAGTACAAGGTACCCCTGATCCTATCTTGGATGGGGAGGGGTTTTGGAATGGGGGTTGGAAGATTAAAATTAATCTTCAGTATGAAGGCACTGATTTGAAGCATTTACCAAATTGCCTGTATATTGGGAGGGATAAAGGTTTTATCTTTTATCTGGGTCAACCTCGTCAGTGTTTCAAATGTGGATCTGCCAGACACATCAGTCCCAACTGCGAGGTGCCTAAGTGCACTCAATGTGGAGACTTAGGCCTCACAAGTTACCATTGCTTGAATCCATTGAAGTGTAATTTGTGTGATGAGGAAGGCCATTCTTTCCCGACTTGCCCTTGGGCATCCCATAATACTGCTGATGCGGACTATACCATACAGGACTTTTATATTCAGAAAACAAAATCAGCTTCTGTCTTTCGGGGTTCTTCCCCACCCCCGAGACCCACTTCAGATTTGGCAAACCCGACTGTGGCTAGGCTGGTTACTACTGTTTTGGAGGGTCCTTCTGATGCTAGCTGTAATACTGTCCAGGTTTCTGAGGATGTCCCACAGTCCTCTGAAGGTATGGCCCCTCTAAGCCCCCCCCACCTGTGGGTGATGGGTTTCAGAAGGTTAAAAACAAAAAAGAGATGAGGGGGAGAAAGGACAAGGTAACCCCTGGTGCATCGGTGGAATCCGTTGCTCACCATAATCCCTTTCACCCACCGCGGGAAGGCATATCTGAGGAAGACTTGGACTCTGACACTGCATCTTGGGCCTCTTCACAAACTGACGCTCCCTCAGATGCTGAAGATCTGGAAGGAACTGTTGCTAGCAGAACCAGGAGGAGGTGGATGGGAGTTAGGTCCTCCTCCAGGAAAGTTCCTTGAAGATCCCTCTGATACAGCCTTTTGGGGATGGGACACTATGATTTGGCTATTGCCTCCCTCAATGCAAATAGTGTTTTGTCAGAGAGGAAAAGATTAGCGATTTTTGCTTTATTTTCTGATTTGAAATATGATACTGTGTTTTTTCAAGACACCAGGTTGCAGACCCAGACTGATATCAATGTAGGCAGGGATGCATGGGTTTGGGGTGCTAGTTACTGGTTGTGAGGGATGGATCTTTGTAGTGGGGTAGGTATCTATTTCATAACTCATACTGTTCCAATACTTCATAAGGTAGAAATTTTACCAGGTAGAGCTCTTTTATTAGATGTTCAAATTCAGGGGCTAGATTTTCATTTGATTAATGTGTACGCTCCCCAGGCTAAAATGGCAAGGACTGATTTGCTTAAATTGATTTTGCCATATCTTTATACATCTAGAAATCTGCTTCTTGGCGGAGACTTTAATACTAGTAGATTTTTGGCTAATAGGGGACCACGGATCTCCAAAATATATTGTGACTCAATGTATCTTAATCATGTTTTACAGTTACCGGTTTAATTGATGCATTTGCTTTTCCTAATATTAGGAATCAGCCTCATACATTTTTTAAAGGGCTTTTATCCACATGGATAGATTTTGGTTTTTTGTCTCCTAATTTAACTATTAGACATACAAATGTGATGCCAGTTGCAACATCGGACCATGGTCTTCTTGATGTCTCTCTGTCTGACCTTGCTGCCACCATGGGGAGGTAGGGGTATCGGAGACTAAATTTAAGTTTGCTGGATAATATCAAGATACGGGAAGGTTTTCATTTTCTTGTACAAGCCAGGGAATCAGTGGCCTTTTTATATGACTCCCTAGAGGTGTGGTGGTCTGCAAGTAATGAGTATTTCCAAAAATATTTTCAGTTAATGGGAAAATTGAATGGCACACAAAAAAAGGAAGATTATAAAGCTTTGCAGGAACAATTAAACTTATTGCAGACTTTACAGTTTTCTTCCAGAATTTTCTATGTAGACCAAATTGATCAAATTAAGAGCAAGTTATTTCTTCTGCAATATAACAGGATGAAATCCTTAGAAACTGATCAGAGATGGGGATGTACAGGGAAGCATGGTATGTGAATCCCTTTGACTCTTGTTCAATCCAACAGCAGAATAAAGTTATGTATTACCTTAAGTCTAAGGAGGGGATTGAGAAATATGGGAAACTGGATATTATGGAGGAAGTTGAAGGCTATGTAAAGGAAAAATTTTCTTTATTAGGTATATCAGACAGGGAAGTACAGGATTGGGTGGTCTCTTGTAGTTTGACACAAATTTCTGATTCGCTAAAATCCTCCCTGATTGCCCCGGTCACTGAAAGTGAATTGGATTCCATCATCTCTGGGTTGAAACAGGGCATAGCCCCAGGGCCGGATGGCCTTCCAAATGAATTTTATAAATTACTTTTTCCTCTGCTTAAGTTGGAGATGGTAGCTGCTTTCAATTATTTTTTTAGTACTTATAAATTGCCTAGTAGCATGTATGATGGTCTTATCTTTTTCCTGTTTAAATCTGGGGATAAAGCTTTTTTGGATAATTGGAGACCTATAATACTTTTAAATATGGATAGTAAAATCCTGGCAAAATTATTATATCATCGTTTGACTTTGGTCCTAGAGGACATAATTCATCCTACACAATTTTGTGCTATTCTGGGGAGGAAAATTGTGGATGCATTAATTTTGCTTAGAGAGATTATGGAAAAAGGAACTGGTGGAGAACTGAGTGGTTACCTGGTGGGGTTGGATCAAACGAAAGCTTTTGATACTGTTAGTCATGAATATTTATGGATTGTACTACGGGATCATGGTTTTCCAGATATTTTCTTAAATTGGATTAAACTGTATTATCAGAAAGCATTGGTTAAGCCATATGTGAATGGCTGGGTGGGGGCTAGTTGTCCGGTTCACGGGGGGGGGTAAGACAAGGTTGCCCCCTGAGCCCGGCATTGTATGTCCTGGTTTTGAATCCACTCTTATGGAAATTACAGCTAAATGATAACATTAGGGGTCTCTCAGTGCATAGTGGGGATTTGGAAATAAAGAATATTACCTATGTGCATGATATGTGCCTGGTTCTGGGGAACCAGGCATCAGGAGGTACAGCAGCTCAAGAAATTCAGCTTTTTTCACAGCTTACTAGTACTACTAGTACTACCATTAACATTGCTAAAAGTACATGCCTTCCTATTGGAGGCTTAGTTCCAGTGACATCTGGACATCCCTTGTCAGTTACATCATCAAAAACATTTGGGGGTATATTTTGGTACGGGAGATATGTGTTCTTATAATTGGACTCATATTATTTCAGAAGCTAAGGTGAAAATTAAGAAATGGAACTCTTGGCACATGTCCAAATTAAAGAGAGTTTATATAGTTAAAACCTTTTTATTAATTATGTTTTTACATTTATGTGTGGTTTTCCCACCAACTAAACAATTAGAGATGGTATTTTATGGCATCTTCTTTCAGTGTATTTGGGGTAGCAGACTTAATCCGATAAAGAGAGGGGTTTAATATCATTCCATTAAGGATGGTGGGCTACAAATGGTTCATCCTATTATTTTTTTCTTTTCTTTATTTTTATATGGCAATCTGAAACCAGTGTTGCAATCTGGCACTAAAATTTGGAGTCCCTGGGTTTCTGATCAAGTAGGCCCTTGTCTTGATTCCTGGGGAGCTGAGTCTGCCATTCCAAAACAAAAATCATTACAGGGTCTCCCTTATTTTATGTGGTATATTTTTGGTAAATTGAAATTATGGTCCCTTACGAAACATCAATTTTTGACGTTTTCCAGGAAAGAGATGTATACTCATGTTGTGGAAGGTTTTTTATAGATGTTCCTAGATACTGGATTAAAACTCCAGTTGAGACTGTTAGCATAGGGAAGATGTTAACAAATCCCAGATTATGAGGTAAAATGTGGGATGTGCTTAGGTTATGCACTCATAACAAGTTGAATGTACGGAACAACTTGAAACATAAGGAGGTGGCAGACAGAGGGTGTCCTAGGGATAGCACTTGTCATGATATATTGTAAACTATGGAGCATTTAGTTTTAGAATGCTCATTTGTTCTGTCCTTTTTGTCCTTTTTGTATTTACAGTGGCCCAATTTTCCTTTTTTATTTATGACTAGGGATATTTTGTTAGTGGGCTTATTACCTCGAACGTGGGATAAATATGACTCAGGCACTGTTCATTTATTCTTGTTAGTGCTTAAGTATCATATATGGTATACAAGATGCCAACTGACATTGTATAAAAGACAGGTTACAGCAGAACAATTGTTCTGGACAGTACAAAATTAATTGGTATGGTTTAGGGACTTGGATTTCTTAATCTGTTCATTCTCTCTATTTCAGGATAGGTGGAGACACATGGATTGGTTTTTGGATGTAGGGTATTTTAAGGGTAACAGCCACTATGGCTTGTAGGTTTGTCAGCTTAGGACTGCTGGATTGCTTACTTATTTTTGTTTCTTTCTTTCCATGATGTATAATGGTATGCCAAATCCCCTTTTTCTGTTTATTTTTCTTTTTCTCATGCTTTTGTTCGATGTTACATTGCCATGAGGTATTTTGCTATTGTGGTTATTTTACCACTTCCTTATGCTATTCGGGGTTCATTTTGGGGTTATATTCATGGTTACAGTGCTTTTATGGTCTCTACGTGATGTGATATTTCTTTCTGTTTATTTTTCCTTTTTTGTTTTCTTTCTTTAGCGTGGAGTAACACTGCTATGTAGGTATTTTTTTTTTTTTAGTTTTTAAAGTAAGCTTTGCTTTCACTACATGGGTTTTTGGGGTTATACTAATGCTATGTTGCATTTATAAATTTACTGTATGATGAAATTCTTATTTCTGTTTATTTTTCTTTTGTATTATTATTATTTAGTGTGATGTAACACTATTATGTATTTCTTTTAAGTTATAATAAAAGATTCCCCTACTCTGTAGACAGAGGACGCTGTGTCTCTGTCTGTCAGGGTCTTGCAGTCTAAGATGGACGACGTTGGAGGGAGAAGTCCTGCTAAACCAATGGAGAAGGCTCCTGAGATGGCTGGAATGCATCAGGATGGTGGCCAGCAATTGGTCTCGAGCGGTGAGCCTCTTCCCTTGGAAATGGATATGGTTTCTGAAGGTTTACAAACAGATGTGGTTTTAGCGTCACTCCAGCAGCTCCCAATGGGAATTACTGAGCTGGATCAAGCCTTGATAGCAGAGGAGAATTTACTGCACATAGCAGAATGGCTACGTACAGCCGAGATGGAATACTCTGCAGCACAACATAGAGCTGAAGAGGCGAAGGCTAAAAGAAAATGATCATAAAATCCATCTCCTTTGCAGATGCCGGATCCAAGTAAACAAATTTTTGTTTTTCGGCTAGCTCTTCTGGTGGGCTCAGACCCAAGGCAGCACAGAAAACCTTACCTCCTGCTGATTTCTTGCATCCTTCCTCTTGGTCAGTGTATGCAGCCCTGGAAGGTGCAGGTTGGACCCAACATACCTCTGGTACATGGATTCCGGATCCGGAGGTGCTGCTTCCTGGTTCTCCTATCATTTCAGCCAACATTCCTGGGATTCTTGAGGTACAAACACCAGTTCCTGCCCAATCTATACAAGCCACTCAGCCCGAGGAGGAACATGCGCCAGTGGGGCCCATAGTAGCAGACTTGCCTGCTGCCACAGGTAGTATTTCATTTTCACCTGCAGATACTGTTACATCTGATATTTTCTTTGATGCCACTACTGGTCTGCCTTCTCGGTAGGTGGAGGGGGGGGCCCTCCTCAACCCGATGATATTACAGCACCTGCTCAGGAGCAATCAGAGGCCCCTACCTATGCTAGTCTCCTAAAGAAACCTGTGGAACTGGCAAAAAGGCATTATGCAGTTTGCCACAGATTTCTGGGGCCTTTAGATGACACCCCTACTAGGTTTTATGTGGGGAAAGTTTTGCTAAAGCAACAAATGGGGTTTTCTCCAGCAGAGGTATATGCCCTCATCCATTTATCAGGGGAGCAATCCTTTGATATAAGTTTTCAGTCATCAGATATCTTAGATAGATTCTGGTTGAAATATACTATCATGAAAACCAACCCCACATGGGAACAATTCCAGGCTATACCACTAACCAAACAAACATTCAAGATTAAACAGTCCTTTTTCACAATGAAAGGGTCAATATTACAGATATCCTGTACTGGCTCAAAAAAAATGCAAAATTCAGGGCAACCCTGACCCTATTCTAGACGATGAAGGTTTTTGGACTGGGGGTGGAGGGTGAAAATTAACCTCCATCAGGATGACTCAGGATTGCAACATCTCCTGAACTGTTTTTACATCAGAGGGGTTTATTTTTTACCCAGGCCAGCCCCATTACTGTTATAAGTGTGGGTCTCCCAGACACTTGAGCCACACATGTGACGTTCTCAAATGTGCCCAGTGTGGGGAATCTGGACATTAAATGTTTCACTGCAGAGGCCCTCTGAACTGCAGTTTGTGTGAAGATGGCCACTCATTCAGTCTGTCCTTGGCATCTCACAACACTTCAAACAGTGACTATGCTATACAGGATTACTGCATTAACTCTGCTTTAAAACAGGCTAATAGACATCTGTCTAGCCTTTAGCCTTCCCCCCAGGAATCCTTTCCTTGCCCAGTGGCTCCGGCAGTAGCCCCAACCACCACTACTCTGACTGTGGTTTCACATCCGGAACAGACCCCTCCTGAACCTGAAATTTCTGGCCCAGTAACTGTGTTACTACCTGGAGGCCCTACTGAGGATATGCCCCCACCCACCGCTCCCAGTCTCTTATCCTTTTCAGGTGGTAGGAAGACATAGCAGTACCAGAAAAAAAGGTGGGGAAGTTGCACTGCCTACGGTGATCCTGTCCCTACACAAAACAAATTTGATGGTCTTCCTATGGAAGAAGGAGACCTGGCTTGGAGTCAGATTCAGCCTCATTTCACTCCTCCCAGACTGATGGGGGTTCAGAGGGGGAACTCCTCATGGATGATCAGGACCCTAAACCCCAGGGTCAGAGTATGGGTACAAGAGCATGGGTAAAGAAAAAAATGATGAGCAGTTTCTGGGTCCACTTCATTATATAACATTGCTGTGGCCTCTCTGAATGCTATCAAAATTAAATCTGATCAGAAGAGAGCAGTGACTTATGCACAACTGGACTCTGCTCATACAACATGATTTTCTGACAGGACACCAGGTTACTTTCCATGGAGGATGTACTTTCTGCTAGTTCTGCTTGGCTACGTGGGGATTCCTTTTGGCCAATGGGGGAAGATGAATGCAATGGGGTGAGAATTTGTTTAAATAACCCTGATATTACTGTGATCCACCAGGTAGATATAGTTCCAGGCAGGGCTTTCTTGCTAGATATTCTGTTGCATGATGCTGCTTTCAGGTGCATAAATGTGTATGCCCCACAACAAAAAAAAGCAAGGATTGATCTGTTTCAGGCGATCCAACCATATCTTTTTACCTCAAGTTATATTCTGTTGGGTGGTGACTTTAATTGCAGTAGGTATAAGACGGATAGGGGGTCACAGACCTCCAAAGTTTTTTTGTGACATTTCTTGTCTTAATAATCATTTGACCAGTAGTAGTTTGATTGACGCCTTTGATAAACCTGGGCTTATTCCTTCAAAAACATATTTCAGAGGCGTTTTCACCACCAGAATTGATTATTGGTTTATTTCTCAAAATCTGGATATTATCCAAACCCTTACTGTCCTGATACCCTTTTCTGATCATGTGCTTTTAAACCTTACGGTTTCTAATTGTGAAAAAATGGGGAAGGGTATGGGGTACTGGAGGATGAATCTTACTTTGCTTAACACTCCAATAGTTCATGAGGGTTTCAAGAGGCTCCTGCAGGCCAGAAAATTGGTATGCTTTCTTTATGATAACATCCAGATTTGGTGGGAGGACACAAAAAGGGATATACAATCCTATTTTAAAATGATAGGAAAACGCATAGGTAAATATAAAACAGATAAGTACAAATTATATAGAACAGAATCACAAACTCTGTTATCTCAACAGAATCAATCTCACATAGATCTATCTGCTCAAATTTCCCTGGTCAAACAAAAAAATGACAGACATCCAATATGATCAATATAAATCCTTGGAGGTAGAGCAGAGGTTTGGGACACAAGGGAAACAGGATTTTACCAACCCATTTCAATTTGGCCTTTCACAAAATCACAAGAAACATATTTCCATAATCACAGCTGGTGACGGTATGGTGATAACTAGGAGTAAGAAATCTTAAATGAACTTGATAGCTATTTTTCCCGCCATGTTCCAGCCTCCTACAGATGATCAGAGTGGCATTGATTCATGGATGGTAGATTGTGATCTGCCCCGCCTATCCTACTTCTCAAGAGAAATACTGGTTCAAACCATTACAGGTTCAGAACTTCAGGGTGTGATAAACTCTATGACAGTAGGTTCAGCACCGGGTCCCAATGATATACCTTATGAGCTATATAAACTCATTGCAGACACAATGATCCCAGAACTAGTGCAACTCTTCAATAGAATGTTAATGGATGAACATCTACCACCTAGTATGTGGGAAGGCCTAATTGTACTACTACATAAATCAGGTATTAGGTCCCAGTTATCTAACTGGAGGCCAATTTCACTCCTGAATGAAGACTTTAAGACTTTTTCTAAACTACTGGCAAACAGATTGGTCCTGGTGGCTGGTAATCTTATACACTCCTCCCAAACATGTAGTATTCCAGGTAGATCCAGTTTTGATAATTTGATTTTACTTAGAGAGATTTGGAATAGAGGCCAAACAGGTGAACTAGCTGGGTTTCTTTTCGCACTTTTATTTATTAGATCATCGGTTTACAGACCTTTGAGTCAAAGATTCTTTTACAAAGGCACCTCATCAAGAAAGCAATACATCACAGCAAACAAAACAGTACAGTACATAACAGTTAGATTAAAAAAGCAACCAGTGTTACAGGCATTCACTGGTGGTACAACTTGGTAATAGGTAGATTACACTAGTCATAATATAGGTACACAAGTACCATGTCAGGTAGCAACCAGAGATATTTTATTACATTAGTCAGCAGATGTTGCCTGAGACCCCAGGCATATACAGCAAAAGTAGACAGGGCAGACCCAGCCTAGGGGTGAGGGTAAGGGGCAGGAGGGCACTTGACCAAAGCAAGGCCTTTGACAGGGTTCTCCATGGCTTTCTCTGGAAATGCTTGGCACAATATGGCATTCCATCTAATTTTATTAGTTGGTTATGAATAGGTTACCAACATGCTACCATAAGACCCTATTGTAATGGCTGGACTGGTAAACCCACTAAAGTATGAAAGGGACTGTGTCAAGGTTGCCCTCTCAGTCCATTATTGTATATTTTTTCTTTAGATCCATTTTGATTCACAGGTTGAATCAGGATATGAACATTACAGCTCTGCCCTTTTCCAGTGTAGATCCAGAAATCAGGACCACCATTTATGCGGACGATTTATGTCTTCTAGCAAACACACAATCCTGTACAAGAGCTGGTCAGCTTTTGTCCTCGTTCTCACAGTGTACAGCAGCTAAGCTTAACTTACAAAAAAGTAAATGTTTACAAATGGGCACTGAAGACCTTGAAATGAATCAGATTGTTGGTGTTTCTATACATTCAGAACCCTGTAATATTCTTGGGGTGGTTTTTGGGAAAGGAGACATGGCTCTCTTAAATTGGCAAAATAAGATTCAACAGGCACAGACCAAAGTTGATTTTTGGAATAAATGGAAGATGACAAAAACTAAGAGAGAATATATGATTAAAACCTATTTGCTCACCTTGCTTTTACATATTAGTGTTGTATACTCTTTGCCAAAACAATTAGAAACCAAAGTGTACAGTTTTTTGTTTCCTTGTCTATGGGGAAGCCGGCTTAATCCGGTAAATTGGGGCATTTTGCTTCTGGAAAAGAAACAGGGGGCCTTAAGATGGTCAACTCAATACTTTTTTTCCCCTATGTTTACATTTTAAAACCTCAGTCCAGTCCTATTGACCAAGGATAAACTATGGATCCCATGGGTAAGAGATAGCCTTAGCCCAATATTACAGATCTGGCCATTACATGTCATAATCCCCAAACAAAGATCCCTTCAGACCCTTCTGGGTCATTTTGTTTCCTGTTTCGAAAAAATCAAACTTTGGTCATTGACAAAAGATCATTTTCTTTCTATCACTAGGAAACAGTTGTACCAAACAATTTTGGAAACATTTTTTTTGGAACCCTCCCCCTTTGTCACACAAACCAACTTGGAGAGAGCACAAATAGGGAACATGTTAACTTGTCCCAGCTTACCCCCACAAATGTGGGTTATTATGTGGTTGTCTGCATTGGACAAATTGAATGTAAAAGGCAATCTAAAACACAAAGGACTGGAAGAAAGATTCTGTCCTAGACTCATGTGCATAACTGAAATAGAAAAGAAAGAACATTTATATTTTACATGACCTTTTATTTGGTCCTTTTGGTCATTGGTAGGTCAAAATTGGAGTACCTCTCCTTTTAAGGACATGACCTTTGACATATTGTGTTCAGGTATACTCCCTTCTACATGGATGGAGTATAATGTACAAACTATGTGGATTCTATTGGCCTGTTTTAAATATCATAGTTGGAATGTGAGATGCTGTTTATCCCTTCAGCAAATTGAATTAACAGAATTACAATTGTTTCACATGATAGAGCCTTCTATTCAGACAACTAAGACTCATGAAAAAAGCTCTTTTATCCACTCAGGTATTCCATGACCTGTGGGGGAATATCCAATGGAGTCTTTGACACATGAGGATTGCCTTGAAGTCAGAGTTTGGGAGCTGTCTGGATTACCCCACAGGAAGTCATGACATGTGTTATCCCCTTAGGGAGGATAGGGAGTCTGCTTTCCTCTCGACAATTTCTTTATTGCCTTCCCAGTTTATGCCAGCATTTGGAATGGAGCAGGTAACAAAGTATCTTTCTCACCCTTAGTGGGTTATGCTGCAATACACCTCTGCATATTTTTGTTTTGAAGTTTTGAATGAACCATTCCCTTACTCTTTTGGTAGGGAGGGGAAGGGGGTATCCTCCTAGTATTTTTCTTTTATTATGCTTAGGGTTTAAGTATGTATCACTACTCCTTTGTGTTTCTGGTTTCTCCCATTTATGTTTTGCATACTTACGTTCCCGTTTTTATAGTATGAAGTAATACTCTTTTGAGTTTATGTTCTTTCTCTTTTATGATTTTGTATGAATAATTTCTGTTTTGTTTATATGTTCTTTTAAGATATGAATGAAAAATTCTCCTACTCTTTTAGTAGGGAGGGGTATGCTTACAGTATTTTATTTATGTTTTGGGTTTACAGTATGAAGTAATACTCTATTGTGTTTATGTTTTCTCCTTTTTCATGATTTTGTATAAAGAAATACTGATTTGTTTATATATTCTTTTAAGTTATGAATAAAAAATTCCCCTACTCGTCTGCAGGGGGACCCATTGTTATCTTGGCTCCCAGCCAAGATGGCGGATCTTGGAACGGAGGTGGAAGACATGGAGGTGGGGGAGCAGGTCTCCTCCCCCACCTTGAACCCTGGAGAGACTCCAGCAATGGGAAAAAACTTCAGAAACAGACCAGCATGGTAGAGTAAAAACTCTAAATGCTTTACCTGATCTTGAAACTGAAGAAAGACCTGTGGACTGGACTTGGAAGCTGAAAATGTTGTGGACCTTTTAGACTAGTTTTTGGGTAATAAGTCAACAGGACAAGAAATGGAATCCAGTGCTAAATCCACCAAAATGGAAGCCCCCAGAAAGGTGCAGGTTGAAACAGAATGGATCAAGCAACAAATGGAAGTTGAAGAGAGGAATTACCTATTCAAAAAAATGACATTACGGAAGTGACTACAGCAGCTGCAGCATGACAGCCAAAGGAACTATGTCAGTGCTGCACAGCTGCCAGCTGATGAATCCACATCGAAGGGGACACCGCTTGACCGGGCAGAGGCTTTAACAGCTGCAGAGAACGTAGGAGCGGCCACTCCTGAAGGCAAAAATCAAAGCCACAAGGTAAAAACCTCAGATTGTATTCATGTAAATATATCGGCAGAAATGTCCAGAATGGCAGGGAGCGCCTCTGAGGAGGTTAGCCTATGATGACCCAAAAGCTCTGACAATTTACCCACAAAACAAACAACATGGTCTGTTGATAATGCTCTATTAGCTGCGGGCTGGGAAAAAGATACCTCCACAGGCACTTGGCAGTCAGGGGCTTCCCCCATTCACATGCCTATGCCTGAAGACTTTGTTAGAAAACAAAATACTGAGTCTATATTAAAGACAGAGAACAGGGAATTAGAAGTACCAATGGAACTGGCATTAACGCAATATCCAGTATTAAACATCCCAGGATCAAACTTGCAAAACATAGGGGCCCCTGAGGGAATGGACAATTAGGAACCAGGCCCTTCCAGGCCTCAAGCTAATGCTCCACTAAATGTCCCAAAGAAAACTACAAACAGATCTTTTGCATCTTTATTCAAACTCCCCATCCAACCTGCAAAAAGACACAACACAGTACATCTCACATATCATGGAGGAATGCCTGAATCCCCACATAGTTTGGTTGTTGCTCACTCCTTATTAAAGGACTCCATGAAGTTCTTTGTGAATGAAATATATGCCCTGATACATGTCTCTGGTAAGACAACATTCGACATTAGCTTTAGATCTGTCAATGATTTAGAACGTTTTTGGGTAGAATATAATGGCTTGAAAAACACTACATTATGGACACCTTTTTTGGCAACACCCTTGACAAAACCAGCTCATAAAACAGTAACTGTGTTGTTTAGAATTGAGGGTGTCAGCGTAAATGATCTAACTTACTGGCTCAAACAAAAATCTACTGTACTAGGGGATCCGGAGGCCATTTTGGACTCTGAAAATATTTGGATGGGAGGTTGGAGGGTGAAAGTACTGCTAAAGGCTACTAACACAGGAGTGGTGCACCTCCTGAACTCCTTTTATTTTGGGAAGGGATAGACGAGTACTATTTTATCTGAGGCAACCCAAGGCATGCTACCAGTGTGGCTGAGTTGCACATTTAAGCAGTGCATGCAATAAAATCAAACGTACGGTATGTGGGGAATTGGGACATGCTGGGTCACATTGTTTAAATGAGAGTAAGTGTAATCTATGTGATGATCTGGGACACACTTTTCAGAACTGTATATGGGCAGCTCACAACACCCAGAACATGCAGATGGCCTGGAACAGAGGGCATATATCACCTTAGCACAAAAATCGAAGATGAACCAACAACCCAAAACAAGCAGAGCTGCCACTGACCCTGCAGTACCTGATCAACCACACGATGAGGAGGTCATGGCATCCAGCCCCACCAAGCCACTACTTCAGTATTGATAGATAAGGTATCTGAAGACTAGGTTTGCCGGCAAAGGCACCTAGCTTCACCTGAGCTCTTTTCTTCTAGGTTTGTTTGTAAGGACAGAGCAAGGAACAACATTATCAAAGCATGGACAAAGATTAAGGCTTCTTTTGGCTAGGCAGATTTATTGTGTGTTACTATTTTCTTTTGTGCTTACAGGTTTTGTTGCTGTTTTTTGCTTACATTTTACTGTTTTATTGTTCTCTGATTCAAATTGCTGTTGCAGGGCATACTTTCTGCTGCATTGTTACAGGGTGTGC
Source organism: Neoceratodus forsteri (assembly GCA_016271365.2). NCBI lineage: Eukaryota > Metazoa > Chordata > Ceratodontiformes > Ceratodontidae > Neoceratodus > Neoceratodus forsteri. The sequence goes on along the minus strand of CM028131.1, from coordinate 867,381,687 downwards.
CTACAGGTTTGTTATGTTTTGTGCTTACAGATCACTTCTGTAATCTTCTCTGATTCATATTGTTTTTTGAAAGGTACATCTTCTGTTAAATTGTTCTGCAGGTTGTGCTCACAGGTTTTGTTACTTTTTTACTGCTTTATTTTTCTATGTAGCAAAGTGTTTCTGGCAGGATATATCTTCTGTGAAATTGTTCTAGGTGGTGCTTACAGGCTTTACAGTTTTATCTATCATTAGGCTAAGCTTTCAGGGCTAATTACGGGAGCACATATGAGATACAGATTTAGGGATAATGACTGCATTTGTTGTTGGTTGACTGTTTCTGCTCTTACCTCCTTGTTTCTTTCATCCATGGTTCTTTTTTGGCAGAGGAAGGGCCCAATTATCTTCTTGTTTCTTTCATCCATGGTTCTTCTTGTTTGGCACGGGAAGGGCCCAACTACCCACCCCCATCCCCAACCACCCCATGCTACACTCCTTTTATAGAGTAGCACAGTCATGACATTTCCTGTAGCAAAGCAGGAAGGGGAGGATCAGAGGGATATCCACACAGTGACCTCAATTACAGGGGTACAAGTAATTTAACTTGTTATAAAAAGTTATACAAAAACAAACAAACAGAAAATCTTTTTTTTTAAAATGTAAACTTTTGCTTTCATTTTCCTTCTAATTACTCAGACCAGGTTATAAACTCGGCAACTCAACTAGAATGAATATTATTAACTGCAGGTACTGTGGGACACTTTTCAAAAGTCCAGTTATACAGGATTTAGGATGCTGTTCTACATGCTGGACCATCGGAGATCTAAGGGCTCAGCTCCAGGCAGCATGGGCAGAGATTGCGCTCCTCAAATTGAATATTCAGGAGAAAATATATTACAAGAACCTCTCGCCATTTTCCCAACATCCAACTAAAGCACCTTGACCACAGAGGGTAGTTGGTCTGGGAGGTTGGCAGGTGGTTAGAAGGGGCAAATCGGGTGCCCCATCACTCAATGCTCACCAACATATCACCTCCACAAACCACATCAAAACTGCACACATGTATCTGCCTCTATCTCTGAAATCAAACAAAGGGGCAGAGGACACTGCAGAGCAGGACACTGGAGCACAGGAGATAGCACTACAAAACTCACCAAAAACAGGGACCAAAACAAAAAAGACAAAAAGGAAATCCAAAACACTTCTGATCATAGGAGACTCCATGATTCAGGGAGCTGATACCTACTTCCAGCCGGGGGTTATGGTCAGATGTCTCCCAGGTACATCAGCATGGAGAGACACTGACCACATTGCTAAAATCATGCAGGGAGTAGGAGAAAACATTGATGTCCTTGTATACATAGGGACTAATGAGCTTACCAGCTGGTCAGTTGTGGAGACCCAGGAACACCTGACTAGGCTGGGAGACAAACTGTCATCCATTTCATCTGGCATCTCCTTCTCCTGCTGATCTGGGAGATGGGGGCAGACAGACGGAAGGTCAGAGAAGGGGAGATAGGGGAGCTAAACATGTGGCTCAAGGGCTGGTGCCAGGAAAAAGGACACAAATCTGTAGGTAACTTGCAACAGTTTTGGGAGCGAAAGGTCTTTAAATTTGATGGACTGCATCTAACTAAAGAGGGAATCAGTGCATTGGAGCAGAAGTTTGATGTCTTTACAGAATATTTAAACTAGCAAATAGGGAGAGGGGTGCAGCACTCAATACATTGAATGGGAAGTACACTCCTCCCCCCTTAACTAGTGATCAAACAGGAGTTCAGCATGTTTGTAGTTCATTTGCATCACCAGGTAAGGAAAAAGGTCCAGCTCCCCATACGACGTGCAGGGGAAAAGTCAGACCTTGCCCCACAATTAATGCACCAAAATCTGGCCAATGGAAAATCATGTACACAAATGCCCACAGTCTGGGAAAGAAAGATTCCAGACCTAGAAGCAACAATGATAGAGGCTAAACTGGACATAGTAGCCATTAGCAAAACATGGTTCACCAGTAACCACACTTGGGAGACTTCAGTACCTGGTTAGCTACTGTTCAGAAGAGACTGAGGTACAAGGGGGGGGGAGTGGCCCTTTATGTCAATGAAAATATCAAAGCTACAGAAATTCAGAATACAAATAAGGAGCCAGAAGAACTGTGGGTCACCCTGGAAACAGGAAATGGGACAGCCATATGAACTGGGGTTGCCTAAAGGCCTCCAGACCAGGGGGAGGACATAGACACATTACTGTTAGAAGATATGCAAAACATGACAGCTAAAGGGGAGGTTCTGATAATGGGAGACTTCAACATGCCAGATACAGATTGGTCAATACCAGCAGGAACATCCACCATAACTAGACACATAGTGGATATCCTGCAGGTGGGGGACCTCAAACAATTGGTACAACAACCTGAGACAGAGCTATCCTGGATCTAGTACTGACTAATGGGGAAAGGGTCACAGATCTCCAGGTAGAAGGTCACCTGGGGGCCAGTGACCATCACATGGTATGGTTCAATTTGGCCACTAGAACTAAATCATCCCATTCCAAGGCAAAAATATGGGACTTCAGAGGAGCTGACTTTGATAAGATGGCCAACAGAGTTAAGCTAGCCCTGGCAATTCAGGGAAAGATAGGTGAGGGGGTACAGGCAAAGAAGGCAAGCATTAAGGATGCAATACTTGAAGCAACATCCCATTGTGTTAGGGAGAAAGGCAAGAGCAAAAGATGGAGGACACCACTTTGGTTCTCAAAACTAGTAGCAGAAAAGGTCAGAGTCAAAAGGTTGGCCTTCAGGAAATATAAGGGAATGCAGCTGGACGAAGATAGAGAGGCATACCAAATTTCCCTAAGGGAAGCAAGGAAGGCAGTAAGGCAGGCAAAGGCCCACATAGAGGAAACACTAACACAAACAGTAAAAGAAGGGGACAAGACTTTCTATAGATACATTACTGAAAGGAGAAAGTCCAGAGGGGGTATTGCTAAGATCAAAGGGGTTAAGGGGAAGTGTGTGGAGGAGGACCAAGGAAAAGCATCTATCCCAAATTGATACTTCTGCTCAGAATTTGCTGAGGAGAAGGTAGGGCAGGACCCACAGATCAGCACCATAGACACAGGAGAGATGGAGATGTGCACAAGTCACTTCACAAAAGAAAGGGTCCTACAAGAGCTTACTAAGCTCAGGGTGGACAAGGCAATAGGACCTGATGGCATACATCCTGGGGTACTAAAGGAGCTAAGGGTGGAACTAGCAGAACCATTAGCAGAACTGTCTAGTGAGTCTCTGTGCACAGGAGAGGTCCCAGAAGACTGGAGAGGGGCTTATGTGATCCCACTCCACAAGAGTGGCAGCAGGGAGGAGGCAGGGAACTACAGACCAGTCAGTCATCTCAGTAGTGGGCAAGATTATGGAGGTACTCTTTAAGGAAAGGGTAGTGCAACACCTGGAATCCATAGGAGCACAGGATCAGCATGGGTTTAAACAGGAAGGTCCTGTCAAACTAATCTCATAGATTTCTTTGACTGGGTAACCAGAGTGGTGGACCAAGGGGCTGCAATTGATGTCACCTACCTTAACTTCAGCAAAGCTTTCAATACTGTTCCACATAGAATATTGATTAATAAGCTGGGTAATCTCAGGGTGGGTCAGAAGTTGGTCAACTGGGTGGCAAACTGGTTGTTGGGCAGAAAACAGAGAGTGGTGGTAAATGATATACAGCCAGAAGAGATACAAGTCACAAGTGGGGTACCTCAGGGATCAGTGCTAGGGCCAGTCCTCTTCAATATCTTCATCGGTGACATTGCAGATGGACCTGAGGGTAAGGTTTGCCTGTTTACAGATAACACCAAGATCTGCAACAGAGTAGATGATTGAGATGGGGTGGGCAGAATGAGAAGAGATCTGGAAAAACTGGCAAAATGGTCTGAAGAGTGGCAACTGGGGTTTAACGCAAAGAAGTGCAAGATCATGCAAATAGGGAAGGAAACCCTGAAGCTACCTATAGATTGAGAGGGGAGTTGCTGGCAATCACAAAGGAGGCTAGAGACTTGGGAATCATCATCACAGATTACCTGAAATCATCCAAGCAGATCACTAAAGCAGTAGGTAAGGCTAGAGGGATGTTGGGGTGCATTAGTAGGGGTATCACAAGTCATAAGAGGGTGGTAATAATCCCTCTTTACAAAACACTGGTTAGTCACCATCTGGAGTACTGCTTGCAGTACTGGAGGTCACACCTGTACAAGAACATTAACAAAATGGAGGCAGTCCTGAGAAGGGCAACCAAAATGGTGCAGGAACTGCATCAGAAAACATATGAGGACAGATTAACAGAGCTCAATGTGTATACCCTAGAGCAAAGGAGGGAGAGAGGTGATATGATCGAAACATTCAAACATCTTAAGGGCATTAACAAGGTGAAAGAGTCTAACATGTTTCAATATAAGAAAAATAGCAGAACACAGCATGAGATTAGAGGGAGGTCAATTAAGGGGTAATGTGACAAGTTATTTTTCACAGAAAGGGTGGTGGATGCATGAAATGGCCTACCTCAGGAAGTGGTGGATATGAATACAGTGCAGGGCTTCAAACAGGCATGGGATAGGCATAAGAGAGCAATACAGAGGAGTATGAATAACTATGCCATTGACAGGGTAAAGGCATCTGGCACATTTGTAAGGTAGAAAAAATGGGCAGACTAGATGGGCCTTGTGGTCCTTATCTGCCATCAACTTCTATGTTTCTGTGTTTCTGAACCCATGCCTACTAAACAACCTCCAATCCCCCCTTCCAGTGTTACAACAGGGGCTGAATCAGCCAAACAAGTGGAACAGACTGCAATGCAGGAGATCAATATAATGCCACCCCCCCCCCCCAAATCCCGGATCAGAGAGGGAGAAAAGGGTAACCAGGCAGGACTCCAAACTTAACCATCCTATATCAAAGACAGTTAGGAAAGATGGTGTACCACTCTCAAATAAATCTGACATTCTCTTAGACCAATCAGATGACTCATCTGAGGACTCAAACTCCTCTTCAGTGGCCTCCGCCTTCCCTGATGTTTCCACAGACACTGAAATTGCTGGGATTGCAGTTAAGAGGAAAGCAAAGACTAAACTAAAAAACAAAGAAAAATCCTATAGGAAGGGAAGAAAAAAATGACCCCCACCCCCTTCACCATGTTTATCTTTGAATGTACACAGATATGACCTTTTACACTATAAATGTAAATAGTGTAAACAACTTAAATAAAAGGTTATTAGTCTTCTCATTTCTGAAATATTTACAGTACAATTGGGAATTATTTTCCTACAAGACACATGCCTCCGTACCCTACAGGAAATACATCAAGCACAAGCAGATTGGCACATGGGCCCCTCATACTGGTCCATTGGGCCTGATACATGTTCAGGGGTAGGTATCTATTTAGATTGCCAGAAATCAAAGTGATAAAGCTCTATGACTTAGTACCTGGCAGGGTTTTGATTATAGTTGTACAAATAGAAACTGTTAGGTACAGATTAACTAACCTTTATGCGCCACAGACTAAAGTATTAAGAATAGACATCTTTAAACAAACACAGCCATATCTATATACATCTTATCATATTATATATGGGGGTGACTTCAACTGTAGTCTTTCTTCAACAGATAGAAGTCTCCAAATGAAACCCCCCAAATTTTTTGTGACTCCCAATTTCTGCCTCAAATGGTTAAAACAGCAAGGCTAAAAGATGCTTACCTATCTTCCACAAATCAACATACCCCAACATTTCACAAAGGTCATCTAGCTGTGAGAAGTGATTATTTTTTTTTGTCTCGCATAACATTCCCTTAAAACAAGCACAGGTTAGTCCAGCTGAGTTTACAGATCATAATTTATTAAAATTCATGGTGGGCTACTCAAATTCCATAACAAAAGGTCCTGGGATGTGGAAATTTAATACATAACTTTTAACAGATTCTTTATTTTTTACCACCCTTTCTCATTTTTTAGAGGCTAGAAAATTTATCGATGTGTTTTGACAACCCTCTTTTATGGTGGGAAGACACAAAAAATATGAGACTCAGAAAATGACAAAACAATTTAGCAAAGCCAAATGTCTTAGCTCATATCTGAATTATTTACATAAAAAACAACACCTACAAAAATTATATACAATTTCATATAATACTAATCAAGATCGCTCACAGCAAATTCAGTTAATTAAAAAATAATTATTACAAGTTCACGGTCAAAAATCATGCATATTACACCAACAACAGACATTTGGGACCTCAGGTCCCACTTTGTCAGTCTGTCCCTTTAAGTATTGTACACAAAAAGTGAACAAAAAAGAAATAACTTTCTTACTGATGACCAAGGTAATTTGCACTACCAAAATAATGATGTACTGCATGTAGTGGCAATATACACAGGAGAACTGTATGGCCCACTGCCTACAGCACCTACACAGACAGGCCAAACCCTTTTGAATATTCACATACCAGTGCCTTCTTTAGACATATTAGAATGAATCAGTCTTCCAGTCACAGAAACAGAAGTGACTGAAGCAATTTCTACCCTTAAATCTTGTAAAACTCTGGGCCCAGATGGCTTATCTAATGAATTATATAAAAAAATTTAGCCCAGATTTGGTTCCTGAACTGATTAAAATGTTGCAAACTAATGATACCCCCCTACACATGAACATGGGTACTCTATTTACATAAGAAAGGAGACAAAGTCCACCTAACCAACCGGAGACCTATAAGTATGCTCCTTGAATGACAGTACTAGTCACAGATGCAGCCAATACACAAGATTACCTAATAGCTCAGGTTCTTCGGAAGGGTACACTACTGTAGGATGGACTACCTATTAAGCTCTTCCCTGATATTGGCTACATGACCAGGTGGAAGAGAAAAAAATTTGATGGAGTGAGGGCTGTGTTATGGGAGGCCTCCATCATGCAAGGTATAATTTTTCCAGTGTAACTTCGAATAGCTTACATGGGGAGGATTTACTTGTTCAACAACCCCACCGAGGCACTGAAGTGGAGCCAGAAGCACACTATGTCCAAAGCTCACACTGAAATCTCGGATCTGCCATCAGATGAAGAAGACACCTGAGCTACATGGGTTTGTTACAGTTCCTTATTGGGGTGGGTGACTTAGAAAAAACCCAGGTAAGCCTGAGTTTATGTTGGCTCTAAGGGATTAATCTGTACAGTATGTACAATATATTGGACCTGGGTTTCTGTTACTAGCCGCCGAGGACATTACCGTGTTCAGACATTTTGCCATGGTTTATTAATATGGGCTAGTTTGACCCAATAATTACTGAACTCAAGTTAAATGTATACAGGGTATGTTTTCCCTGTTTCAATGGAATAAGTTCTATACATTGGGTATCAGAAAATCTCTTTTATGAAGTGATGTGTCCGACTCATTTGTATACCATTTTGCTAACCTTACCAAAAGGTTGTGTCTTAGGTTAAATTTATTGTGAAGAGATCTAAGTTGTTAATATTTTCCGCACTGAATAAGAAAATGTGTAGTAGCATCTACCAAATAAACATATAGCATTACGTGCACACATGTGCACATAATATGGTGAAGCATGATGGTTTTTCTACCCTCCTAGATGGAAGGGATATTCACTATTTTATCACTAAGACTTTATGGATACAAAGTCATGCAGCTCATGGGCCCATTAAACAGCCCTTTCGGTATTCATTTTTTTTGGATGTATAATTGGATATTCCCTCCAAAGATGTATCTAAAAGCAATTGTTGGCTAAAGTGTATGTGTTAAGGAGAGTGGCACCCTCATAAAAAAACAGATGATGCTTTGTAATGTCATTGCTTGTATTATCAAACTGAATGTTTGTTTTTATAAAACAATAAACATAAAGTTTAAAAAATAGTAGGATACCCATTTGTCTGCATGGTTTAAGATTGAAGGGCTTCTCTCATAGTTGCTAGTACATTTTGCAACCAAGAGCCAGAAAGTACAAGAATTGTTTCCTACTATGACTTTATGCATTAGTTCCCAGATTCATTTTAATTTTTTTCTTCTCATTTGCTAAAATACAGTTATGTGTTTTCTGGGCTTGATTAAGTTCCAAGGGATACTTTCTACTGAGATGGGTTTTACTTACTTGTTCCAATTTGCTGAGAGCCCTTATTGCATAAATGGGCATAATTGATTAAACTGAGCTCTACTATTTCTACCCAGTTCACAAATTGTACACAATACTAAAGTAAGTATAGCGAAAAGTGTAATGAGTTCTTCATAAGATTCTTTAGGTGATGACATTTTTTTTATATTTTCCATAATTATAATGCTTTTTGGAGAGAAAAATACTTTCCTCCAGTTGAGTTTGAATAGAGAGGTCTAATTTTAATCATTTTTGGAATCCACTTCTAAGGGTTTCTCTTCAGCATGCATCATACTACATGAATTATTACTAGAATCTACATTAATTGTAACTATCAAAGCAGTGTGATCACTCTCTGTATAAAAATCTACTATTAATTTCATGAAAATATCAAGATCCAAAATTGGTGACATGAGAAAATATGACACTTTTTTCATTACTTGAGAAACATGTGAAATTGCCCCCCTTATCTGCTTTTGTATGCCCATTTAAAGTAACTAAATTAAAACTTTAAAGTATTGCCTTTACCTTACTAATATTTTTAACTTGATAATTATAACACCTCTCTATATTAACGTAAGTAGAAATACAAATGGAAGAATCCAATATATTATTAAACTGAGCAACACTTGAATTAACGTCTCCTGCTACTAGAAGACCCACTTTATCTTTCATTTCAAAAGTTTCTGTTAATTTTCTCTCTAAATCCCTCCATAAATATTACTTTTATTTAGGATTCCAGGTTTTATGTGAGTGTTTTTTTTAATGGTGTTTCTTTTCAACCTTTTTCTACCCCTTTCAAAAATACAAAAAATCTGTTATTTTCAGTATAATCAATTTCACAGACTCAAAAATCTTTATAAATCAGTGTTTATTCACTCAATAAAAAAATAAATATTTCACTTTTTAAAAATGCACTGTGTACCATGAGTGTTGCATGTTAGCACCATAGATATTTCACCCTAGTAAACACTGCATCATAAATATTGCACCATAAATATAGAACCATAAAGACTGGAAGTGTGAACTACTGACATTTCATGTTTGAACTAGTATTAGTTAATAATAAAGGTAATTAAATTGCAAACTTATTATAGTAAATCATGCAATGCATTTTCAGAGCTTGCTTGGACAGTCTAGCTCTTTCTTTTCTGGTAGCAAATGCTCTGATCTCTGAGAATGTAGTAGTTGTAAAATTTTATTTGTACAGAGATATCACCATTAAGGCTATTTATACCCTTTTTACAAGGTGCACCTGTTTAACAAAGTTTCATAAATAAAACAGTATAAATATACAATACTAGAGCACATAACACAGACTCGGGTCATGGAAAAGGGATTAATTACAAATACCAACAATAAACAATATAAATGCTACAGTAAACAATGCCAGTTCATTTCCAGTTTCACTATTGCTCACCTATTGCACTCACAGCGAAAAGTTAGTGCTTACTGCGCAGCAATTTTATATAAAATGACCTTTCTACATTAACACTTGACACAGGCAATGCAAGCATACGCAAAACACATTCATCTAGTTCTGGCCACTGCTCCAACTTTCCTCTCAAGTACTGATGCACTTCTAAATTAGTATTTGTTGGTACTGATTCTGCCAAATATTCAGCAAACTGAGCAGAAAGCAAGTCTTTGTCTAACTTATTAAAAATGTCAAATATGAAATGGTAGTGTTCATAGTTCACTGAGAACTCATTTCTCCTGAATGGGTCTATAACTTGTGCAGAGTACCACACAGAGGCATCATTTAGCTCAAATCCCATAGTAGGTATTTATTGCCATTGCAACCTGCCATTTCTCATACATCGCTGTGTAGAACAGTTGGAAACTTTTCCTCCAGGACTTGCTGCGTCTCTAAGGGTAAACAATTTAGAAGTGCACTAACTGCAGGGCCAAATTCAGTGCTGCCACCATTGACTTTGCTTTTAATTAAAATGTTTGTGTCCACACCAAGTAATATTAAAGACTTGATGAATGAGAGTCTTTTCTGATTCTAGTCACTTCATGATGTCAATAATAGGCCGCATGTTCTCATTTAAAAAGTTTAAAATACAGTACACAGTGTTCTTTTTAACCTTTGAATCTATGTGCTTTTTCATTTCATCACATTTTCTACCAGCATCATCACTCAAGAGAAACACAGTGAACGGTCACCACATGGCTAGCAAAATTTCAGAAGCTTCTAATACTGAGCACCAATGGCTATGGGTTACAGTGGGAATAATTTTTTGTTTCACTCCCAGCATTGAGCAGACAGCAAAATATTTGCGTTTTAGTTCTCCAGCTACTTAATATTGCCCCCGAATGCATGATGAAATCAATTAAATTTTTTAACAAGTTTGATGAAACCAGTGCAGCCTTCAAAATGCTATCGAGAAGATGACATGGATCTTGTACTGGGAAGGCTTTGAATTAAGGCTGTGCTTTGTGGAGATCCTCACAAAACTTTTTTGTATAGCTGTCTGAGTCACTACAGATGCAGACAATGTCCTTCCAGCTTTTACCATACAAGTTGAGCACTTTTTGAAGCAATGCAGCAATCAAAATGGCCTTTTAAGACTCAATAACATCCAGGTCTGCAATGATCGTCCACCTGAACCAGCCCTTGTTTCTGTCTACAAATGTAAATAAAACTGCCACAGCAGGGTCTCTGTGCATTTCGGGTATCTCGTCAATGGTAGCCAAAACTGGTGATGCAGATATCATTTCCAGTATATGATCTGTATCGGAGTTGAATACCTCTGGCAAGTACTTCGCGTACATCTGCCTAGATTTTGGCATAGTTTGTGAAGCAGGGGCCCTCTTTCTGAACATTTCGCTGAGCAGCCCATCAGTTTGATTTAAACTGACACCAGATTGAATCACAGCATGAGCAAACTCATGGGCCACATCCCTTTCTTCCTCTCATTTTCATTTAAATCTTGTTATTGAGACAGCTAATGAAATCTGACTCAGTCTATGCTCTTCCTTTTGAGTCAGCTGCTTCTGTTTGCTGTGAGTCTTTGATTGCACATGCTCGGCTATATGACTGGCAGTCTTTCCCGGTTTGTATCTCTTCAACAAGAAAATCATTATTCTTCACAGCATACTGGTCAGCAGTTTTAGAACGTTGTGGCATTATTTCTTGTTGTGCTGTCTGCTCGCATTCTCTGCATCTCTCTGCTGCTGTTTTATGCTTGTGCAGCACATGCTTAGCATGATGCGTGCTACGTGCATGCACATGCATCATTATCTTATGCAATGCCCACTAGGAACTTTTTTTTTCAGTTGTAATCGATTGCCCAACTGTCACCTCGGTGGTGTTTTATCAGTGATTATTGGTTATAACCGAAAACTGGGAACCCTATTTATATTGCTTTGATGATCTTGGTAGAATATATACATTTAGTATAATACAGTGTGTTCCAGAATAACATATACCAAATGAAAGTTTTCCTCCTTTGATGGCAACTTAATAGACTTTAGCGTCTGATAAATTTAGCAAGGATAGACAAGCCACCAGCATTTCTTCCATTTTTAAAGCTTTTTTTTCAAGAAAAAAAAACATTGAAATCCATTTAATTTGTAACCATGGAGTAGCCAAGTTTCTTATTCGAAAATTACAGTACTAATAAAGTTTACCCATTCAGGATCAGCCGCCTTAAAAAACAAATCCTGCTATGTACCTTGAAACAAATTTCAACGGATTGCAATCAGAAATACTATTCAAATCATCTTTAGCTCAGATGATGCTATGGGAAGTCTTTGTAAGAAGAGACTATTGGGGTTATTAGAAGTTGAAGATTTTTGTTCCACTAGAGGGCCAATATATATGTATTACTCCTTTCTATTATTGAAATCTCAGCTTCACTGGCAGGTAACTGAATTTTTTTGTGAGAGAGAGAAATTACAGTGGTTTAACAAATCAACTATATGAATGCCTAAATGATCCAGGTTTGTTGCTTCTAATAATATTTGTGAAGCTAGCAGTTTATCTCTCACACATATGCCAATTTAGCTACTCATGGAAACACTACAGAGTCTGTGCACTCTTATGATCCTTTTAAAGCCCAGCTTCCCAGGTAGAACATTGAAGACCAGAAAACACACACACACACACACACACACACACACACACACACACACACACACACACTGTGCAATAGGCTGGAATAGCTTTCATTTCTTTGTGGCACTACACCAAAAATACAAAGAGTTACAGGTTCATTGGAATCACAGTTTGAGTCATGTTGTGATAAGGAGTTTGAAAAGTTTCAATTAAAAGTGTAAACTAATTCAATAATGTTGTTCATCTTAACCCAAGTAAATGGTAGCTGATACTCAAGAATTTTATTCCTAATGAGAGACTGCCAAGACAGTGTTGGGTCCATTGCTACCCCAAATTTACTCAGTCTCTTTACAGCGCTCCATGCAAATTTTGCTATTTCGCATAATCTGGGCCTGAACTGTTTGACATAGCCTAAAATAACATAATATTGAGTCTCTGCTCTGTGCAGTCTCCAACTTCGCAACAAAACAGTGCTGAATGAGGGTGTTCACATTTTCAGGATCTTCACATGATTTCCTAAAGAGCCCTGAGATTTTAATAACTGTGTTATGGCCTTCAAATTGTATTTCTTTTATTATCATCATGGCTATACTCATGTATGTTGATTACTTCTTGCTCAGTAGGTAAAGTTTCTTGAGGGGTATCATCTGCTATTACTAGTAAGTCCTCTGTCAAGGTTCGTTTTGAACAGGGTCTTGTCATTGGTTCTATATCCTCCCCTTGCCCCCCCAAGTATTTTTTTTCTATTAGGTGCTTGCCATGTAACACACTTTTTCTACTCTGTTGCTTGATTTCTCTTTGGTGATTTAACTTTTTTGTTGTATTATCTTTATTATTCTTTTCATACTTCATTCCACCTTTTATAATTTTTTATATATTTTTTCTTAGCTATTGGAGTATCTAATAATTATTACTAAAAAAAATGTTGTTTTTCATTTTCTTCTCTCCATTTTTAATCTTTATTAGAACTTTATTTTTTTAAGTTGTTTTATTCTCCTGTGTAGGCTTGGGGATATACTCCATCTCAACTGATTGGTGCTGCAGTCAGTTTCATCTCTCTGTGCTGTCTCCAGGAGCCTATTTGGGGACTGGGAGACAGTGGCATGCCCCCCCAAGTGGGGCTCATTCTGGACAAAGGCGGGAGAACTGAGATGCTAATCTGGCCCCTGGCATCTCCCAGAATGGGCTTAACGTGGTGCCATCAAGTGCCCTGGTGTCATTGTGTGACTAGCACAGGATTTTTTCCTCCCTTGAATTCCTCCTGGGGATGCAGACATGCAGTGATGTCAGTGTGGGGTGTGCATGCTCCCACACGTGCCCTGGAGACATCCACCATCATTCTTAACCCCTGATGTGGTCCTGTCCAGTGTAATGCTACCAGCCTCTGGTGGGAGTCACTCATGCTGGTTCCACAACTTACCACCCTGGAGGAGGAGAGCAGTCCTGTGGATGCTCAGTCCTCTTTCCCCTGATTGGCTCTCTGACATCCCAAGTTCACTTCCGAACCCAGGTTGTCAGTGTTGTGAGCAGTAGCGCTACTACTGTGCCAGTAGGCCATCCCTCGATTTTGATTTAATAAATCTGTTTTTGCTGCTAATCATCCTTTTATTAATGTCAATTCCTCTTTTAGATTAGTAATCACTTCCAGTTATTATAAAGCTCATGAAGCGTGGGAGCAACGGTGAAGTGGTTATTTATTTATTTATTTATCAAGTCTAGGATTACAAATACCTTTGAGCCATGGCTCTTTTACAAAGGTTCCACGTCAGAGAAATACAAATTATGGGGAACATCAAGACAGCCATTACAACAATGTGGACATTGCAAACAGAGTACAGATTAATACAGTTCAAGGGTAGCATTGTAACAAGGCAGCCAGTGGCATTTGTCAGAGAAGATAGACAACAGATAAGAAGTGCCAGAGTCATAGGGAGAGGGAAGAGGGTGGGGGGGGAAGGAATGTAGGAAGGGTGGCAAGAGGGTGAAAAGTGCAGCATTGGGTATACCAAGATGTGAGGGTAGAATCCAGTGGGGGGGGGCAACTGGTTGCTTTAGTTGGATAGGCTTTGAAACATAAGCATGCACCAACCGTTACCTCCATGAGGTTTTCTGCTTCATCTGGTTGTAGAGGGTCCCACTCATAATTATTATTAGCAAAAAGATTAAATATTCAATTAAAATCAGGTTCTGAATGACTCAGCAGCTCTAAAGTCTGTACCAGATTATTGGGTGTGGGGAATGGTAGGAGTTATCCTCTGCCTGATCTAACATAGTATTAATACCTGAATGGATACCTAAGGGACCAAAGAGGTCTAATCTACCTTTAATTAAGTTCTAAGACTGTTCTGAAATCACAATAGAAGTTGAAGTGAGAAAGTCTTTTAGATGTTGGCTTCCTGTACAGTGAACATCAACTTGCACCGTCTATTTGGAGCCCAAAGTGATTTTCTCTGGAATATTTTTTCCCTTAATTTCTAAGAAAGTAGAAATATGTTATTGTAAGGGATCAATAATCACTTTCTTTTCTTGGTTTCTTAATTGGTTTACCTTCTATTCTTTCCTTATGAACTATCTGGGTATTTAAAATTTCAATTAGCTCAAAGTTCTCAATCTGGGAATTTTTCAGACCATGATTATTATCTGTAAAGAAGGCTAAGTCCTCCTTTTGTTATTCTTTCATTTTTAATTTTATTTATTTTACCAGGAAGGTGGACTGGATTAAGTAACCTGTTTTCAGCTATGCCTGAAGAAAAGGGGACTACAGTAGGAAAACACAACAAAATTACAACGCATAATCACATAAAATCAAATAATAAAACATAATAAAAATGATATTTACATATATACAATATTAGCATATATCCACTCATGGGAGGTTTGCTGCAAGCTGTGGGAGTAGTCAGGTGACACTCTAGGAAGGGTAGAAACCCACCTGAAGAGTAGTCACAGTTGGACTGTTGCATGCATTGCTGCTGTCACATTGCTACTGCCTGATGCACCCTAAGACATGCAAGTACAGTAGTAGTCACCACAAAGTCCATAGCACACATGACACAGTCACACAGCAATTAATTATAAATAGTGTTATATACTGCATAATGTAACAATGTGTTATCTGTACAGTATAACAGACACATTTACTTCATGGTGCCGCTAAATAGGGATACTCTGCTTATAACATGTCCATCTTGTAATGTAATAGTAACGTATATACGGAAATTAAATAAATACACATACATATCTAATCATAATATACCTTTGACATATACCTTTGCAAACACCCTTCTCATGATTATGGGCACACCATTATGTATCTACCCATCCAGGGAGGGCTCTGCAGGTTGTGCACACACTGTTAGACCAGCCCGGGCTGGTCTAACAGGTGTTTGTTTCTGTCAGCACAGTACACTTTAATGAATTCCAGAAAAGGGGATGTTGTGGCATTGCCCCATGCTGCACCCCTTTTTGTGTCACAAGGATGGCACAAGACCCCCCTTGGTGCACGCAGCCTGTGTTTGAGAATATATCGCAGCGCAGTTCCTGACTCAAGATGCTCCTTGCATCATTCTTTCTGATGCAAGCTCCTTATGTCATTCTGGAGGCTGAAAGAATCTGGACCCATGTGCATAACATAACATACAACATATGTTGTTAACAAAAATTGAAAACAGGAGCAGATCCAAGACTGAACCCTGGGGCATTCTGGTAATTATATCTCTAAGACCAGATTTCTCAGAACCCATTTTTACCATATGTTTCTGTTTAATTAAATACTGTTCAAACCATTGTACAGTATAATTTTCCACTCCTAGATTCACTAATATTTTATTAATATGGGATGGTCTGCCAGGTCAAAGGACTTGGTCAGGTTGATAAAAATAGCCCCAGCGAGCAGTCCTTTGTCCATGTTATCCTAACCATCACTGTTCAATCTGACCAAGGCCATCAAGGTTTCGTACCCCAACAAAATCCATACTAATCCTCTCAAAACAAGTTATCATCTTCCATGCACTTTGTTTACTGATTAAATACCACCTTCCCTAATAATTTTACCAATATTGGTAGAACAAAAATTGGCCTGAAGTTTGTGATTAGTTCCAGCTTTATGTAGTGGGTTTACCACAGCTGTTTTCCAATAATCAGGGAGTTGATTTTTAGAAAGTGATAAATTAAAAATATATGCTACTGGTTTTGTAATCTGTTTATCTGCTGTTTTAAGAATTTTGGTAAAATGTTATCACCCTTCCCCCAATTACTGTTCAATTTCTGAAACAATTCATCAGTCTCTTTTTCAGTTAATTTAAATAAATTAAAAGTTTTTAGTGGTGTTCCCTGTCCATCCAATTCTCTACCATCAACATAAACTTGGTCAATCTTGGTTTTATAGCCTGTCATGTTAGTAAAAAAACTGTTATTTTCTCAGTTATTTTTAAGCTAACACTTATCACCTCTTTGCCATTTCTTATTTTATCAATTCCTGTCTGATTAATTGGTTGCTAAAACTCCCTAAATGGGTCACAGAAATTTCTGTGATTTGGAATCTTTTAATTGTCCATCTTTGGAGTATGTTTGCATAGATTTTACTTCAAGTTTGCAGAGATTTCTATATCTGATATAGGCATATAAGTCACTTTTTAAGATTTTTTATATTTTTATTTATTTATTTTTTATTTATTTTTGAAAGTTGGATTTACAACCTTTGAGTCAGGGACTCACTTACAAAGGCACCACATTGCAGGGAGGGTAGACATGGTTACAGTGTGAGATACAACAGTGGTAACATACAGGTGCAATACAGATAACAAAAAGAACACAATATAACAGTGGTTTATGGGATAAAGTTACATGCAGTAAATAACAATCGTAAAAAGTATGATAATAGTAGAAGTCACAACCCTGGTCATACCAGGGAAATACCTAAGTGGAAGGGTGGGGGGGGAACAGGGGTGAGGAAAAAACAAAAAAAAGGGGGGAAGCAGTCCAACGGACATTGTCAAGGCTATGGGCAAGAAACAGGAAGGGACCCCAACATTAGGTTGATTAAGGGCAACTACAGCTTTGGGCACCAAAGAGGTGGTTATGGAGAGTGACTTTAAAGGGACCAATTTTGGAAGACTTAGTGACAGAGAGCAGGAGGGAGTTGAACCATGTGGGGGTGCGGTAGTGGAAGGACCTTTGGGCTAGGGAGGTCTTGCTATGGGGCACCAGAAAGGTGGCCTTAACTGCGCTATGGGTGGCAACAGATGGGGAGGCAGGCTGCAGGGACGTGGTGACCCCTGGGGGGAGAGTCCTAGCAGGGATATTTTGGCAAGCAAGCAGGTTTGGTAGTGCAGGTGCTCCTCCAAGGTGGGCAGGTTGGCAGTGGAATAGAGCAGGCAAGTATGGGTGCGGAGGGATGCACTGGTCAGGAGCCTGCAGGCCTTGTTTATCAAGGTCTGGATTCTGGTGAGGGCGGTATTGTTGGCTGCAGTGTAGATAGGTAGGCTGTAGTCCACTCAGGACAGGACAGAGGAGCTGATGGCCAGTCAGAGAGCGGTTTGGGGGAGGCAGTCTCTGTGGCAATAGAGAAGGCAATCCGAGAGTTTATGGCTGAGGACAGGGTATTGATGTGGGTGTGGAATGTAAGAGCCGAGTCGAAGGTGATGCCCAGGTACTTTTAGGATGACACCTGCTCGACAGGGTAAGCATTACTGGGGAGAATGCAGAAGGGGGCATTTTTGGCCTTATTCTGGTGATGGGGAAAAAGCAAGATTTGTTTTTTTTGAGGTTAATGACCAGCCTATTGCTTCCAAAGCCTGTCTCTTATAGTCATTAATTTGATTAAACCCATATTTAACCACTGTAAATGTTTGGTCTGTACTCTGTCTTTTTACAGGTGCATTTGCCAACAATTTTTAAAAGACTTTGATTAACAAAGTTACAGTCTCTTCCATTTGGCTCATACCAATTTGCTACCATCAACATAAACATGGTCTGTTTTAGTTTTATAGTCTGCCATGTTTGCAAATAAAGTCATTATATTTTTCAGCTATTTTTAAGCTATCACTTATCAAATCTTCACCATTTCTTAAATCAATTCCTGTCTGATTGACTGAAGACTCCATAAATGGGTTCCAGAATTTTCTGGGATTTGATAAGTCTCTTAAGTGTCTATTTTTGAAGTATTTTTGATATTTTTAAAATTTATTTTAGCTTTGCAAAGATTTATATATCTGTGGTAGACATTTAAGTCATTTTTAAATTTGATTTTTTATATTGCTTTCAAAGCGTGTCTCTTATTTTCATTAATACAGTTAAGTCTGTATTTAACCACTGTAAATGTTTGATCCATCCTCCTGGTCTTTTTAGAGGTGCATACTTACCAGCAATTATTACCAGAGTTTGATTTAAAAAAATTACAGTCTCTTTAATTTGATTCATACCATAAAGTGGTGACTAAACTATTTTAGAAACCTCTTCAGATTTTTGAAAGACCTACATTCTTTTATTGCAACTTTGTTTTCTTTTTCTTTTTTCTTCTTCCTAACTAGGTAGACCAGACAGTGGTCTGTTATGGAATCCGTCAACACCTCTGAGCTGGCTAAGAAATTCATCCTATTTATTAATACCCAGTCAATAATAGACCCCTTCTGTTTTATAGTTTTTTTTTGAGTACAGTATGTTCAATTATCTGATTAAAACCATTAGCCATTCATATACTATTTACTTTATCATTCTTACTTAAAGTTGCCCAATCTATATTAAACCCCCCATAATTATCTGTTCTTTCTTCTTTTCTTTTAAAGCTGCTAGTTTTCTATAATTAATACATTTGTTTTAGATTATTAAGGTGGCAAATACAGACAAGAGAAAAATATCTGTTCCTTTATCATTACCAAGTTTAAGACTAATAGTAATATTTTCAGCTGAATTACAAAAATCCGCTTTTACCCGCTCTACTGAATACTTTTTTTTACATAAATAGCTACTCCCCCTTCACCTCTATGATGATCATTTTGAAAGAGGCTATACCCCTTTAAGCTAACCTTATCTGTGGAACTGATTTTCTTAACCAGATTATATCAGATTTTTCCAATTCCATGCAAACATTTATTTCATCTGTATGAGCCATTAGACTTCTAACATTCAAATGAATGAATTTGATTCCATTTACATTATTTACTGTAGTTGTGAAACATTTCCCAAACTACATGAAACAGGACCTGGGTTTCTTTTATATCACCACTTAACAATAACAGCATCAGTGGCAGTAGTCTCCTTGTTAAGCAAAAAAACTTAGTATAATTTCTCTTCATTTTAAATAATTTAGGTTTAGAATACTTGATTTTAACACAATGAATGATACTAATTTAGAATTAAATGTTGTACAAGAAATACCTCCTAACTGTAAGTCATGTCACTGTTTTTTCCCATACTTTAGCCATTTTGGCAGTTTACTCAAAGCAAGGTGACCACTACATCTGTTGCTGTTGAGTTCATTTACCATTGTCAAGTAGTGTAAAGCAGATATTGTACACCATATGCACAAAAAGTTTTTGTAGTAACTACTCTACAGTAACATAAAGAAAATACTGTTAATATTTACATAAGTAATAAAATTAACTAAAAAATCTAATCCAAAATAAAATCTTCTATTTAAAATAGATTAACATCAAAAACCTTTATATTACTATGAGTCTGCCTCCCATAACCACAATTCTACCTCCAGCCCATGTGACCCCTCACTCACTGGGTGAAATTTTGCTGATAAATGGAATAAACAGAATGTAACTCTGGTGTGGGGCAGGCTCAAGCAATAATAAAGTCAGGTTATAAAAACCAAAAAATACTAATATGTTAGTAAGTTCCAGATTGTTTTAAAGAACCAATTTTATATTATCGATATTGTAAACCAAGTCAGTTTCAAGTGTCTAATATTAGACAGCTCTAATCAAACCCTAGATTTACAAATTACTCTATCTAACATATAAGGAATTTCTAAAAACATCTACTTTATCTAGGTAGGTTGCCGAGTAACATTGCAGAGATTAAAAAAGTAAACAAACTTTGAGTAAAAGTATTGCAGTAGGCTACTTTGAGAAAACTATTGCGGTAGGCTATAACATATATACAAAACACTAGATAGTTTCCAAAAATGACTACTTAGCAAGTTATTCAAAAACATTGTACATTATATACTATAATGTTTTTTGAAATTTTCTCTGAGTGGCTTTTGTGCCACTCACGTGACTGTTGCACATGTGTGTGCCGTGGAGGTGGTGCAGACTTTTATGAACAGTAGCCTTGCACCTCTGGACACTCCCCCAGCTGTCAGCTCACTGCTGAGCCCCCTACCAGCACAAGGAAAATGTAGCTGGAACAAAATGGCTGAGCAGCGATGATGGTAAAATGGCTGTAGGCTGCTTGCTAGTAGCGGAGGAGATGTGGACTTTTAAGAACAGTAGCCTCACCAATCCAGACATTCCCTTAGCAGCTGGCTCACCACTGACACCCCCCCACCAGCACAAGGAAAGTGTTGATCACAGATGGCTCAGTGCAGGATAATCTGCTAACAGTTACAGGTACAAAATGCAGGTACTGTAGCTGGAGCAGTGTTCAGATTGCTAAGCAGTGATAATGGTAAATGACTGCAGGCTGCTTGCTAGTAGTAGAGGCAGAGATCTCACATGACTGTCCTCCTGAGTAACCCTTAATGAAATATCTAAGGGTAATGGAACCTCAGTTCTTTCCATAATGTTATTTTCACTCCCCAAAATTATAATAATAGTGACTAAGGACTTTTTTTTTACAGTTCAGCAAGGGGTCAAATTCTGTGGCTTTTTAAATTTTTTTTTTCTCCTTTGTATTATTTAAATTAACCAATTACCAGCCAGTTCTAGTGTGCATCATATCCTACTTCAAAATTATTACACCAACATATTAACTTTAAAAGGAATAAAAATATAAAACAACAATAAGAAGTACAATCCTATTATAAAAATATGTATAGTTGAGAGTGCTGAAAAGCATATGTTTCAAATATCAACTCCACATTTGACTAACATGGAGTTAATTTGTCCATGATTCCAGAACATCGATAACCATATTGTAAAATTCAGTCGGTATTACCAGCCCAGATGCGTAAGAGCCCATATGCTGTATAATCATTGTTTTTTTTGTTTTCGTAGGTTGTAGGAAGATTGTCAGATAAACAATCTCCAGACATGATGGCACGTACTGCTCAGAAGTGATATCTTTAAGCAGGTCAGTGTTTGTTTTGCAATAGGCCTCTTTTATGGGATGGGGGTCCATATGAACCGAAGAGCTCTTATTGAGCAGTCCTCATAAAATAAAATCACCAAATAATAGTCCAACTGAAGTCATAAAAGCCCAGTTAAATACACTAAAAAAGAGGGCTGTAAATTCTAAAAAGGCAACACAATACAATATACGATATAAAAGCAAACTCAGAGCAGCATAAAAAAGGTTAAAACAAGTTATACATAAATATCAGCAGAGGGATTAATGAAAAGCATTACGAATATTAACCATTTAAAAATGCAGCTACTAAAAATAAATTTTTGGGACTCATTAGCTTCTTATCCCAGAGTCAGCAAAGGTCCAGGGGACCAGCACCTACACAAAAGGCACACACTGTGTTTCGTCCAAAATCTGAAGTGCAGAGAGCGTAGTAATTTCCAAATGGCAATTGCTTTTAATTCTGTGCAAAAAATATCAAAAAGCACACTCACAATACAGGAAATAATGTAGTCCACTCTGCGATATTACAGTCCTTCAAACCACACACCATAATCCATAATCCAAAGAAATAAAAACAATCAGGACATAAACAAGGCTGGTAAGTAGCTTGGTAGTACTGGAATGGAGGAGCCCCACCACTGGATGTCATGTCTCCTGATGCATTTCACACATCACTCATGCTTTGTCAAAGGCTGATGTGTAGTGAGATCTGTCTCAATAAAAAGGTTGGTCTTAAAGATATAGCACCACATAATTAAAATGTGTGCAAATTCTGTGCGATAAAGCCAAGACACCCATAATAACAAAATGGCAATAACAATATCAATAAATACATATATAAACAGTAATGAAAAGTTAGAAATATTAAAAAACCTGTGCCAGCTAGTCAGAGCACCAGGTTAGAGTACTGGTCCATAGAACCGGGTGCTCTGATTGGCTGGCACAGTTTTTTATTGAGATAAATCTCACTACACATCAGCCTTTGACAAAGCACGAATTACATGCGAAACGCATCAGGCGATGTGACGTCTGGGGGCAGGGCTCCACCATTCCAGTACAACCAAGCTGCTTACTGGCTTTGTTTATGGCCTGATTGTTTTTATTTCTTTGGATTATGGATTATGGTGTGTGGTTTGAGGGACTATAATATCGCTGAGTGGACTGCATTATTTCCTGCATTGTGTGCTTTTCGTTATTTTTTTGCACAGAATTAAAAGCAATTGCACTTTGGAAATTACTAAGCTCTCTGCATTTTAATTTTTGGAGCAAACACAGTATGTGCCTTTTGTGTAGGTGCAGGTCCCCTGGACCCTTGCTGCATTTTACTATATTTGACTCAAGCACTACATGCCCCTCTTTGTGGCCACAACCCAAACTGTACTGCACTTATCCCAGTGTCCCAGAATCTTGGGGTGAGTAAATTCAGGAAGCCTTGCAAATCAGGAGTTTAATTGTGGGTGGAACTGAGAGAGGCTTAGTGCCTTCTAAACATTAATTACTACTGGGTGTTTAGCTAGCAGCAGCAATGAGACATAAGGGGAAAAGGGGACATAACACACACACTGATGTTACTGCCCTCCTTCCCACCCCTCCACCCACCCAGGCCTAGCTCCACTTTTATAGGCTCTAGGGGATGACTGACAGCAGATTGATACTTCCTGTGGAGGCAGGAAGGGAGGGTTCACTGGAACACATAGAAACAGTTACAGGGCACAAAGGCACCTAAGCAAGGGTGTTTCTCTACTAAAGAAAAGTAGAGAAGGGAGGAGAGAAAGGGGAAGTGAGAGAGAGAAAAAATACCCTAAAGTAGGAAGGACACTTATAGACATGCTGGAAGTGGTGCAGTGCAGTGGCTGTGGGGTGGCAGTCTTCTGGGAGACTTTCTGGAGGCTGCAGTGATGTCCCATCTGCTGGCACCTCTCTGGGGTGAGTGCTGAGGTTTCTTGTCTCCAGGCCAAGTTGGCCAAGATTCGGAGGACCTCCTTCCCCACTCGGAGACCACCAAGTCTGCCCTCACTGCCTTAATGGTTGCCAAAGAAGAGGAGTGGCTGGATGATGGTGGCTCAGGAAGGGTGAGGGTGGTGAGGAAGAGACACATCCCTCCTACAGTTCCACTCCATAACACCTATGCTGCTCTGGAAGGGCAGGACTGCTCCAGAGAGGCACCTGCAGTGGTAACCAAGGAGGATGTGGGTGTCCTCCATGGCGGAGACCCCGGGGGGGAGGCAGAGGACACCAGAGAAGGAGGAAGCAACTCTTGGTGGAGGACTCTATCATCAGGGTGGTTGATTTGGGGCCAGGAGGGGAGGGAGTGTGGGAGGTCAAGTGCCTACCTGGTGCTACGACTCGAAGGGTTGGACAGCACATCCTAAGGACCACTGGGGCAGCAGGATGGGAGGGTGTGCTAGACATTATTGTCCACCTGGGGACAAAAGACCTGGCAAATGGTGAAGCTATGGTAGTGTGGGAGCAGTTCAGAGAGTTGGGGAGGGGTCTTAGACAGGTGGCATGCTGTGTAACATTTTCAGAGGTGTCACCTGTCGAGGGCAAGGGGGAGAACAGGGCACTTCATACCAAGAGATTCAATGCATGGTTGAAAGACTGGTGTGAAGTAGAGGAATTTGGCTTCATTGGGGACTGAGGTTCCAATTGGAGGGATGCAGACCTGTACAGGGGTAATGGCCTGCATCTGTCCAGGGGGGAACCAGGATCCTCAGTGAGAGGTTTAAATATTTAATCAGCAAGCATTTAAACTAGCCAATGGGGGTGGCGGAAATAAGCTGGGTGAAGCAAACAGACCCCCCCCAACAAAATTATACAGATGGCAGAGAGGACCCAAAGGTTGAGAAATAGCCAAAGATAACTAAAACCAAAATAGGTAAAAATGCAGAGAAAAGGCTGAATTGGAGTAAGGACAAGAAGGTTATGGAGGAAAGACATGGGGATAGGAGGAGAGTTATTAGGAGAGGAGGCAGTAGAAATTGGAAGGCCATGTGCACAAATGCCCACTGATGGGAAACAAAATCCCAGACCTAGTGGCCCTGATGGCTGAGATGGACCTGGGCATTGTTGGTGTTACCGATACATGGTTCATGGGGAACCATGACTGGGATATGCCCCTTCCTTCAGGGAGTAGTACATGGAGATAACCCAGGCTTTAGCGGTGGAGAAGCACATTGCGTTGAGGATTCAAAGAAGTGACCTTTATAAACAGGATTGGGAAACTTTACAAATGCTTTTGTTAGCATTGGGCTTGCATTGGAAGGGGGTAGGTATGGATGCAAATAATTTTTCTGAATTCTAACTACTCCTCAATCCAACTGTGTCATACCATAGTGTGGTTAGGGGGGGATCCTGAGGAAGCCGAATGCCCACTGGCCGCTCTAAGGATAGCTGTCTGCTCTGCGAAGATGGAATGTTTATACTCTTTGACCTCTCTGGATGGCTCTCATGGCTCCTGTGCTTTGAGGGTGTTTTGGGGGAGGAGGGAGTCTGCGGGGAGGGTTTTCTCTATTGCATGTTGGGATTCAATGGATATATGACACTGTCATACATATGATGAGCATGTATATTCTGTTCTTGTTGTTTGATGGCTTGTTATGTATTGGTATGTTTTGTTGTATGTTTTAAACTTTTAATAAAGTATAGTTAATTAAAATAAATAGCCCAGGCAATAACAAAAGGGGATAAGAACTTTTACAGGCAAGTTAGTGAAAGAAAAAAGACTAAGCATAGGATTGTGAGACTAAAAAGGGAAGGAGGGAAGTGTGCAGAGGGGGGCCAAGAAAAAGGAGAAATCCTGAACAAATATTTTTGTTCAGTATTTACAGAAGAAGAGGAAGGATAGGGACCAAAGTTAGGTGACAGAAGCACCACTGGGAGGGAGGTGGACACCAGTCTATTTAAGGAAAGAGTCTTAAAGGAACTCACTAATCTGAAAGTAGAAAAGGCAATGGGGCTGGACCAGATACATCCCAGAGTATTATGAGAACTCAGCGAGGTGCTGGCAGCACCACTGACAGCCCTGTTCAGCAGTTCCTTGGAAACAGGTGTGGAGAGGGACTACATCCACCTCTCCACAAAAGTAAGAGCTGGGAGGAGGTTTACAACTATAGGCCAGTCAGCTTGACCTTGGTGGTGGGGAAACTAATGGAATCACTACTAAAAGAAAGGTTTGTGATATATCTCATATCCAACAGAACACAGGATCCAAGGCAGCATGGATTCACAGTGTGAAGAACTTGTCAAACAATTCTGATAGATTTCTTTGACTGGGTGACTAGGGAGGTGGATCAGGGAGGGGTGGTGGATATGGCCTACCTGGATTTCAGAAAGGCCTTCGACACCGTCCCACATAGGAGGCTAATAAACAAGCTGGGCAGCCTGGGAGTGGGTCCCAGGATGGTAAACTGGGTCAAAATTTGGCTGAGCGATAGGACACAGAGGGTGGTGGTGAACAGAGTCCAGTCTGAAGAGAAAGGGGTGATCAGTGGTGTCCAGCAGGGATCAGTGTTTGGACCAGTCCTCTTTAATGCCTTCATAAGCGACATTGCAGAGATATTGGAAGGGAAGTTGTGTCTCTTTGCAGATGAGACGAAGATCTGCAACATGGTTGATACCCCTGGAGTATAGGAGGTGTAGAGGAGATTTTTATCTACTTTATAGAGCATTCACAGATGATACATTGTGCAGAAGTCTAGCCTTAGAATTAAAAATTCAGTATTATGAATTGAGATCACATGGGCTACAGTTGAAAATTAGTAGACCTAATTCAGTAAAAAGGCAACATTGGTATACGCAGAGGGTAGCACAGTACCAATCTGGAGCTCCCTACCCCAAGAGGTTGTGGCTAGCTCCTCAATGACAGCATTTAAGAATACTTTAGACAATTATTACAAACCTAAATGGAGATTATTTTGACATTAGTTGGTGAGCATAATGGACGCAAGTCTAACCTAGCTCTGTATTTTCCTATAAATCCTATGAATCCTATTCCCTGGAAGAGAAGAAAGAGAGGGAGGATATGATAGAGACTTTCAAAGACCTCAATGGTGCAAATAAGGTACAAGAGGGTAGCATATTAAAAACAAAATTGATGTTCATGAACAAGGGGCCATCATATGAAGATAGAGGGGGGTAGATTTAGGGGTAATGTGAGAAAGCATTTTTTCATGGAAAGGGTGGTGGATCCATGGAAAAACCTACTGGAAGAGACTGTAGGGGCAAAAATGGTAGGGGAATTCAAAAACGCATGGGACAGACATAAAGGAATGATAGCAATAGGAAAGAGAGGGTAAGCCGCAGATCATTTAGGATCTGTGGTATATG
This sequence comes from Neoceratodus forsteri, assembly GCA_016271365.2. Lineage (NCBI taxonomy): Eukaryota > Metazoa > Chordata > Ceratodontiformes > Ceratodontidae > Neoceratodus > Neoceratodus forsteri. Next base: position 867,354,933 of record CM028131.1, on the reverse strand, counting down.
AAACAGTTGGGGAAATTGGGCAGACTAGGTGGGCCAAACGTTCCGTATTTGCTGTCAAATTCTATGTTTCTAGGTTTCTATGTCAATGCGATATTGTATTGCATTTCCCATATTATATGATAATTTAGTTGGACTGAAATAACAGCTGCTCCTATGTTGTTAAACTGTTAGACTAAAAAGTTTAATTTTCCATTTTTATCAGCACTGTTAAAACATCTTTTACTCAGGAGAACTTTCTTCGTTGGCTAGGCGGTTGACCAAATTTTTAACAATTGTGCTGGAGTGCTCTTCGAATCGGCTCAAGAAACTTTAAAAACAAAGAGTCTTTTAAATATTGGTTGACACGAGCCACAGTCTAGCTGATAAATGAAAAAGAAATTGAGTACAGTCACAAGACTCTATAATATATGCTCAAGTCTCCACTTAGATGCCAAGATTCTGATGTCAATTAATAGGGAGAGCTGTCTAATGGCTAAAGCATTATGTTGCTTATGTCACAATCTTATCATCAGTGATAGGGTACTTTACAAATTCTAAATTAATTTACCCAATTAATACAGGACATCTATGCTAATTAACTTTCAATTAGGTCAGTAAATTTGTAGCTGATTTCCAGGTCTGTACAGCTGCAGATAAGATTTAAATTTAAAGATACATGCTTCTCGCACTAATTGCCTGTAAAAATGTAAATCAAAAGCAAAAGAAAAAAAATCATAAAAATCAAATAGCTTGAAATTCTTGAAAAAAACAGCAGAGTTATTCACAATTTTAGTTAGTCAGCTAGCTTATTTTATAACCAGCTTACTTATTCTATAATTTATATTTCACTGAGTCTTATTAGAACAGACCCTTAGACATCCTTTAGCTCGGTTCCATGTGATAATGGTGACCACGTAATAGCAATCACCGTTTGGGTGAGTCTACATCACCGAAAATGAATTTCGGTGATGTAGACTCACGGCGAACAGCAAGATGGCACCTGAGATGTAGGCTTTCTATTTTTATGTGGGGGGCTGTGCCCACACACCACCCCAGTGGGGGCTTTGCCCCAGCACTTCACACACACCCCTACTAAAGGATTCTCAACCCGGGGTAAAAGTGAAAAAAAAAATAAACCCATGCAAAAAAAGCGTGCCCAGAATTTAACCCAGCACCCTCCCAACCCCAGCCTGCCACCAACCCACTATGCCACATGACCAGCTTATTAGCCCACCACCGCACTACACCCCACAAACCCTCCCTCCTCTTCTGCCCATCACATAACGTGGTCCCTCCCCCCCACGCACATGTATACATAGCGACATCCTGTCGGTATATGCGCTGAACCCCCTATCCGGTCGCCCTCCCTGCCAGGTAGCCCTATGCAGAAGCACCGTGATTGAGTCACCCTTTTGAAAGCACTCAATCACGGTCACCTTGTACACGGGATACCCTTTAGCTCAAATCATTCAAGCATTTTAGCATAGTTTTAACATAAAGCATTTAGCATTGATTTTATATTGATTCTCTCAAGCTATTTATTAGTCAGTTTGATTTGAGTTTTGACTTTTCACACTAAATCACTTCAAGATTCTCTCCCTTAGCTTCACCACTTAGTCATTTCTGGCTGACAGCTCAAACCCTATCCATCTTAAATTCACTTTATTATTGCAACTTCCCTTACAGCTGAGCTTCCAATGTCAACTAGTAACCAAAAAAGTCACCACTTTTTCATTTCTGGCTCTGTAATCCTCGTTCCTTCATCCACAGGCCCTTTCCTTGATATTCAGCTTCTTTCCATGAACTCTCAAACCATTCTGTCCCATCCTCTCCTTCTTTGTTTTCCGTTCTACTCCATTCTGTTTCTTTCTCCATTCTGTTCTTTGACTCCTGACTCCCACTCTCTTTGGAAGAAGAAGCTTTGCTAAATGCAGTCAATTCAAGTACACAAAGGAGTAGGTAACAACTTTACCCCCATCCCCACCCTCACCCCTCCAGGCTAAGCTGGTACACATGTGCAAAATATACAGTCAAGCATTCTGAAAGACACTGAGACACTAATTCACAGTGTCCACAGCTCACATTGGCTGAAATCAATGTGGTGGAGTCATATGCTCTTCAAGCAAAACATGGCGATTTAAAAAGTGATATTTTAGAACCAATCTTGTTCTCAGTATTCATTATTTATTATTCAAATTTATTCATTATACATTATGTCTGCTCAAAGCTAGATTCAGTCTAATACCATAGGGCCTGGATATTCAGAAATGTGCCAAAGTCTGGCGCAAGTCTGGCGCAGCGCAAATCCGATGCACCGTGGCGCAACTGGATCAATATTCAGAGGTTGCGCAGGCCGAACAGTGCCAGTGCAATGTGGCTGAATATGGTAGAGTTGCCCCATGGTACAAACAGAATTGCACCATGGCACAAACAGAGGTGTGCCATGGCGCAAACAGAGATGCTCCAGCACCACCATAGCAGCAGGGCAGCACAGCAACAGAGGGGGGCAGGGCACAGAGAACAGACTCAGGGACAGAGCCATGGAAGCACAGTGACAGGCCACAGGAGACCTCCACCAGCAGGGCACAGCAGGGCACACACAGGCACCCAGACACTGGACCCCAGAACACAACAGTGGCATGGATAGCAGGTGACAGGAGGTGCCAATGGCCAATGGAGGGCCACTAAGTGAGCTCCCCCATCAGGCTGCTGGCCATGCCCCCCCAAGACCATAGCAGGCCACACCCAGGACCATGCAGCCAAGCACAGACATGCCACACAGGCACACAGGGAGCCCACACAGTGGGCACTGAACAGGCTGGGTTGCAGGCAGTGTGGCAGACCACATGGGACAGGCTGCACAACACCAAGCAGAGGACCCCAACACAGTGTGCAGACAGTACACCACCACTGACCATGGCCGCGTGCCACCACCATGCACGCACCCGCCACACACCCCTGACTGCCGCCCCATGGGTACCCCAATGCACAGTCACCAACCCAGGAGATGGACACCACCACAATGGGACACACCACAGCACATAGCAGGGAACCACGGAAGTACAACATGCGCCCCCTCTCATGCACACAACACGGACAGACAGTGGACCACTGCAGCATGGCTCCTCACGCCACCTGCAAAGCAGACACAGACACAGGCAGGTATGTCAGAAAATATTTATTTATAAAACAACTATTTATAAAAACAGCAGGGGCTGGGGAAGGGTAGGGACAGGGAGGGAAGGGGACAGGGAACAGGGACTATACAGTGGGAGGGGTGACTGTAGGGGAAGGTGCAACAGGGAAAACAGGTGCAGCCCTAGCAATGGCCCCATCTGGCTGCCCTGCAAACCTTCACTCCCTCCTCTCCACTGCCATCATTCTCCGCATGGCCACCACCACCTCAAGAATGCTTGAGACCACGAGCAAGGTCTACCGCATGAGCTGGCTCAGCATCTGGTGCTGTGGCCTTTGCACAGGATGCTGGACACCTATAGCAAAGGATAGGACAGGTGATCAGTGCAATGGCCCAAGGAACCATGCCCACCCATAGTGCACAATGGGCAGTGGGACCACACACCCCTGGAGGGCCCGGAACGGCCACCTACCGGGGGGGTGGGCCAACGCCAGCCATCAAAACGGTGCACCATGACGTTGCACAGAGGTGGTCCCCACCGCACAATGGCCACACGACTGTGCAGTGACAATCACATGGCACAGTGCAACAGCAGCACCACAGCAACAATGGTGGCAGCCAGGCGCATGCCCACCCCATCAACAGCCGGCACACGTGTCCAATGGACGCGCCACAGTGGCATGCACCATGCACAGTGTGACACACACAGCTGCCATGGCACATGGCACAGGCAGCCATGCATGCACCCACTCCCCCTGCCACCCCCATGTACAGCGCAAAGAACCATGACAGTGCTTACCTGGCCCCTGTGGTGCTGCTGGTGCTGGTCCTCCACCATCAGGATGCACCACCCGGTTGCGTGCTGCTGCGGCCCTATCCCACCTGTGGTCCTCCAGCCCTGGGAATGGAAAGAAGACAGGTGCACATCAGTAACCGACCACAGCAGCATCCTCCCCAGCCCTCTGTGCACAGGATGTGACCCTGCCTGACACGTCCCACACGCCAGCACGGCTGCATCGCAACGCAAGCGGCAGCTGGCAATGCCATTCCATGATGCGCATGACAACAGTGTACCCCACCGCAGGACATGCCAGGCAGCAAAGCCAACACCACAATACAGCACCAGGGCAGACATGCAACATGGGATGACTTACCTGACTGGGGCACTACACCACACCTGGCACATGCCTGAAGCCTCCGTAGGCAGTCAGTGTCCTATCGCATGAGGTCACCAAACCGGTGCCTACATTATTCCCCAGTCCTGGGCACCCCAGTCCTCTGCTCCAGACTGGCAGAGATAGCCTGCCACACACTGCCCCGGCCTGCTGCAGGGGCACCTGGCCAAAGAACTGTGGGCTGTGGGGCTCCAGCTGCAGCACAGCTGCCTGCCACCACTGCAGGTGCGGCAGTGTGCGCTGCCATGGATGTGCCCTGTGGTGATGATGGTGTGGCCGTGCAAGTGCAGGGCAGCATACAGCAGCTGGAGGGGTGATGGCAGCAGGCTTTGGGTGCCACCAGGCAGCCAGACACAGGGTCTGCTGCTGGTGAGTCTGCCGTACCCATTCCCCCTGCAGACCCCGCTGTGCAGTGTCCACCAGAGAGGGTGGCTGTGCAGAGTGGCAGATCACCCCAGAGGATCAGCGTCATGCCCAGGAGCCCCAGGATGCTGACCGTCTGGCTGAGCACATCCAGCTGCTGTGAGCGTCTGTTCAGCAACAGGAGCTGTTTGCCTCTGGGGTGCATGCACTGCGTGCGGAGGTGCACCAATTAGCCGAGCAGCAGGACAGGGGCACTGCACAGATCCTGGAGGGGATGCAACACATGCAGGAGGCCATGACTGCCTCCTTGGATTGCATTGCCTGCGCAATTGCAGATGGCTTCAAGTTGCTGGCTTCCACGGGGCATGGTCATGAACAGGAGACCCCCCGCAGTGTGCCGTCCACCCCATGGACCTGGCATCAGGCTACCCCATCACCGTCATCACCAAGCTCAGATGTAGGCATCCCAGACATGCCTGAGGTGGGCCTGTTTGGGCACCTGCACTCCCCCACGAGGACACGGTCGCGGTCCCATGCTTCCACCCTGGGGGGCTGTTGGACACCCCCCTGGCTGATGCACAGCCTGTGGCTGCCAATCGGCCTGGCACGGACGCCCCTTTGGCCATGATGGCCATGGTTCCATGTGGATGCCCTGATCTGCATGCTGCCCTGACCGTAGTCTGTGACTGATGCCCTGTGCACCCATGGGCAGTGTGTGTGTGCCATACAGATAGTGGTGTGCCTGTGTGATGTATCACATGCTGCCTGTGTGTGTGCATGCCCGGCCACTGGACCATGTGGCGTGGGTGTGATGAGGGCAGTCTAGCACCGGTTGCACCTTCTGCACCGGTGCCATGCATCTGATCCATGCCACAGTCCAATGCCTGTGTGTGTGTGGTGTGTGTGTGTGTGTGTGTGTGAATTGCTGTCTGTGGGGGTGTGTGTGTGAATTGTTGTCTGTGGGTGTGTGCCACTGACTCCTCTCCCCCTGCATCATGCCTCTGTGTGTGCATGCCCCTCACCATGCATATCCCTGCATGTATGTTGTACCTGTCTGTGTGGCCCATGCATGTGTACCGCACCACTTACCTGTGTTCATCAAAGTGTTCCTGTGCGGCAGTGTAGCAGTGGCATCATGCCTGCTGCAGCAGTCGGAGGTCCCTCCACCCAGGGGGTGGCTGTTCACCCCCCCTCCGGCCCATTGCTTCCATTGTCCCCACTACTGTTGCCCTCATCAGCCTCAACAGCTATCTCACGGTCAATTGCCATGTTGTGCAGTATGCAGCAGGTCAGCAATAGGCCACATGCTTTCGAGGGGCTGTACGGTAGGGCACCGCCTGACCTGTCTAGGCAATGGAAGCATGCCTTCAGCATGCCAAAGACGTGCTCGATGATGTTGCACTGCGGCTGGTGTGCCTCGTCTGTACCTGCCTGAACAATGAGCACTGGTAGGGTGTGAGCAGCCAGGGCCTCAGCGGGTATGCACTGTCACCTGTGTGGAGAATGACATGGTTAGCCCTCAGCTATGCTGTGCTGTGCCCCTCACCTGTCCCTAACACCCATGCCACCATACACACCCTGCCCATCCCCATCCCCAGGACTGCTCTGCCCATCACACCTTGCACTTGCCATACTCACCCACTAGGTGGCCTGTGGGGATGTCCCCACATTCAAATCTGTGGCACAGTGCAGAGCTGTGCCAGATGAATGTGTCATGTGCACTCCCAGGGTGTGTGGCGCAGACATTGGTGATGCACCCCATGGCATCGCACACCACCTGGAAGTTGATGCTCGGGCTCCCCTTCCTGTTGATATACACCAGTCCCTCAGGGCCAGGTGGCATGCGGATGCCCATGTGGGTGCAGTCAATGGCCCCAATCATGCTAGATATGTCTGCCACCCTGTGGAAGTCCTGCATAATTGCTGTATGCTCCACCTGTGTGCTGGGGGAATGGATGAATTCTGAAGCATGTGGCAGCAGAGCATTGAGGAACTGTGTGAGGAGGTGGGATGTGGCCAACTGGATGATGCCCGTGGTGTCCCCTGTTGGTCTTTGGAAGGTGCCCGTGGCCACCTTCATCTCCACTGACATGGAGTGGCTCTGTCTGGTGGGTACCTGCATCTCCTCACTGAACAGCTCACAGAGCTGCCTCAGAATGGCCCTGTTCAGGCTGTACCAGCCCACGATCTCAGTGTCACTATAGTTCTCAAAGGTGATGCAGGTACAGTACCACCTGTGTCGGGCATACCGCCGATGGGCCCTTTGTCTGCCACATAGCTGTTTTTCCTGCTTCCTCACACCCCTCATTACTGCCTCCATCAGGAAGGGCAAACTCTCCATGTCTCCTGCTGTCCACTGTCCCCCTGGGCGGTTGGCTGCTGGCTGTGTGCCACCCTGGTACACAGGTTTTGTGTCTGTGTATGTGTCTCTCTCTCTCTCTGTCTCTGCCCCTCTCTCTCTCTCTCCCAAGCCACCTCTCTGTCCTTCTCCCTCTGTGTCTGGTCTTGTGTCTGTCTGTCTGTCTGTCTCTCTCTATCTCTCCCTCTCACTCTCACTCTTGGTGCAACTGCTGTCTGTGTGTTTGTGCCCTGTTTTTATAGGAACAAGTCTGGTTGGTGCAACTTTGATTTGCTCCACACTTGCACCATGGTTTCACGGTTGAATATGCCATTGCACTGGGAAATTCATGGGAATGCCCCCGGCACTTGCGCTGCATACATTATAGTTGTGCATTGGCGCAATGGATTTTGCACTGCGCAATGGCTCCCACTAAATATGGCTCCTCGGCTTAATTCCGTACTTGCGCTGGTGCAACTCAGTTGTGCCATACGCAACTGCTCTGAATATCCAGGCCTGTGTATACAGATTACCTCATATTATATACCTTGTTGGAAACAGTATAAGAGGCTTAAGGCATGTTATAGAAGTCTTAGAAAATCTTAGAAATGTTAGAAGAAATGTGATTTAAAACAATTTACATGTTTAAAAACTCACATTATTTTAAAGAGCTTCTAGCATAGTGTTTTAGGGCGATCAACAACTTGTATTTATTGACCTTATAGTTATTGATTTATTTAAAATTGTTGACATGGAAGGCACACATGCTGAGCTGTAAAACATCTTGTTTCCAGATGTGTCCCGGGGAAAGGATACAAAACAATGATAGCAATAATCAAATATCAAAAACACAAATCCAGGCACTCACCACCACAAAAGAACTTGTCCCAGAAGGGAAACATTTTTAAAAGGATTTATTGAATTGCCCGACGTGTTTCTGGTCCCACTGGACCCTTTATCAAAGGCCTTTGATAAAGGGTCCAGTGGGACCAGAAATGCCTCAGGCAATCCAATAAACCCTTTTAAAAATGTTTCCCTTCTGGGCCAAGTTCTTTCGTGGTGGTGAGTGCCTGGATTTGTGTTTTTAACTTTTAGTTTTCCATGGCACCCCGTCCTAGTGCGAGCTCCTTTGTGGTTTTTGCAATAATGAAATATGCATATTAAAAACATACAAAAAATATTTTTATTCAAACAGTAATCTGTGGCACCAGTCACAGTTAGTGGTGGCCCAAATTCATGTGTAAAGATGCATTGGGTGCACAGAAAAAATGAGTGTGCAGCATAAACATAGACCCCTGCAGCAAAAATGCACTTTTAGTGGTAAGTACCAAATGTAAAGGCTACAGACTAATGTACAACAGGCACGGCACTCCATGGCTTACTTCACCTTCATCAGGGGACAGAGGAAGTAGAGAGCAGATGGGTTTTAGATATTAGTCCCTTTAAGGGACACATCAATATATAGCACAGCAACCTTTGATTTCATTGGTTGTTCATAATTCAAAAATGTAGCCCGAGATATACAGTATTACTTTTTTCATTAAAATGCCTTAAAATATAATAAATTTCTTGAGGTTATTACCAAAAGGATTGTATTCATGGCATTACATGCCTCAATGCACACAGTGTGTGGGAGCTAAAAACAAAGTCCAAGGATCTAAGCAATTGCCAGTATTTATCAAGTTTACCATACATCATCCTAAGGGTACATTTATTTTGCCTGTAAATTATGAGAGACAACAACCAAGTTAGAGCTAAAATGGGATTTAGTATTTAAAGCAGCATATAACATTTTTGGAGGGGACATTATCAGCAGACATTCCTATTAAGAATAGAAAACATCTAAATACCTCCTATGTACTGTATTTTATACCTGGTAACCACTGTCTTCATGTTCTGATGAAGTGGAGTATCAAGCATGAAATGTCAGCTACTTGATAATATTCATGGATGAAAAAGATAAAAGAAAAAGCTTTGCCACAAAAGAAGGAGAACCTTAGTTCTGTTTTAATTTTTAATAATCTTTTGTTGGCAGAAGGATCCTCAACATTGCACATTATTTGAAACTGAGTAAAGCAGCCTGGTACCCTTGTACAAACTGTACAACATGGACCTTCAGAGACTCACAGAAACCAACATAGCCTTGTAGCGTGGAGGTGGAACTGGAACTTGGCCTTGATAATGAGGCGGAAGGGGTCGGGATTAGGGTACACATTTTAAATATGTTTGCCATGTATGAGGTACCAGACCATTGATGCAGGGCCCTGTACCTATAGCTTGACCTTGGATCATGAGGGTAGGGAAGGGAGGATGAGGATGGTAGTTTGGCTTAATAACCCTAATAGTACAGAAAAGAAGGTCATGGCACACCAACGACCACAAATGAAACTCCACAGTTAGAAGAGTGCTGATATCAAAAATGCTTTACTTAGCAGCGGCCAAAAAAAGAGTACAAAAATACAGAGTACGGACTCAGAAAACTCCTCACGTTTCACCCAAACATGGGCTTTGTCAAAGGTAATGTCCCCTAGTGTTGTGTAGCTTAAATAGCACCCATTCTTAATCTCATGTATTATTCTTAAAGTGCAAGCGATCATTTAATTATTAGACAACATTTACCCTACAACATACAATTCTAACAACACCTGACGATAATTTTAAAATAGAAGGAATAACCACACTGTATGCCCAAAACATATTTCATTGTACTGCCAGTATTGTATTTGCCCCACTACTTTATATTTTAAATTATTAGGCAAATTCAAATGAAAGGCTTTTATCATTCCAGCACTTCCATTTCATAATGGGCATTTCAGTGTGGTCCTTACTAAGAATCCATTTAGTAATATTTAATGTCCTATTTGTATAGGAAAAACTAGTTTCCTTCCTTTCCATTCATATCTTAATACATTTACAAATCATTCACAAATTTGTATTTCGTATGTATATCTCTCTTTACTTCAGTTTAACCTTTCTCCTTACATAGAGGTACACGTGTATGACATAGGACGCTCGACATTCTGCCCCCATCTTAGCTAACCAGAATTGCTATAGGACAAGGGGGAAACTCAAAACACGTCACGGTCAAATGGAGGTGGGGGTGGAATTTCAAATAAAACTGTAGATATCTTACAGTAGGACAGGGAACTCCAGTTAAGACCCATATGAGGCCCTTTCAGTTAGGCACCAAATAGAGAGATATGCCTGGAAGAGGCAGAGAGAGTATTTTACCGAGAGGAATTTTTATCCTTCTAAGGCACCATACAAAAGATTGTCTGGAAAACAGCAGAGTGACTATTTTGCCAGGTCATTCTTTCTTTCTGTATTTCTTCTTATGAGAAGGAAGGACCCAAATTAGTCTAATAACAGACCCTTTCATTTATATATCGCCTTAACAAAACATTTACATACTCTATGGGCATTAGGTTGACAGCCCTAATATTTCATTTCCAGACTTTGTGGGCTTTGGATTAGTAACCCTAACAGGACATTTCCAACCAAGAAAACAAACAAGATCACTGCACTCCTACAGGCAAAGGTGCTCTAACCGAGGTAGAATGCACTTAGAAGCAAACATACAAAAGTATGCCACTCTGTTATAGATGATGAGTGGTTGGGCTACACAAAGCACAGCTGCAGATCAAAGTATGCCTTTTGTAATGTTTTAATGGGGCATCTTGACATATGAGGAGAGATTGAGGGAGCTTAACATGTACACCCTTGAAGACAGAAGGGAGAGAGAGGATATGATTGAGACATTCGAGTACCTAAAGGGCATAAACAGAGTTAATACAGAGGGCTTGTTTAGGTTAAAAGAGAGGAGGGACATCAGAGGATACAGTCTAAAGTTGGAGGGAGGCAGGAAGGTTCAGGAGAGAGATGAGGAAGCATTATTTCGCAGAAAGGATGGTGGCTGGTTGGAATGCACTGCCAGAAGAAGTGGTAGCACTGTAGGCAGTGTGCAGCTTCAAGAGGGGAGGGAAGGGGATGGGGCCAATGGAAGGTTAAAAATTATGGAGAAGGTGGAGGAAGAGAAGTTGGAAGTGGGGGACACTAAGTTAGAAGGGGGCAGCTGCAGTTCAATAGACTGTGTGCTGCACACTCGAGCAGACTAGATAGACCGAATGGCCTATATCTGCTGGCAATTTCGTATGTTCATATCTTTCAACATACAGACAAAAACAGCAGCTTGGTAAAACTTCCCTTACCCCCTGCTTTGCACTTTTCATGTAGAGGTGGTTGAGAAAGTATTAATATATGTTCATTGGCATGAATAGCCTTGCTTTTTTGAAGAAATGACAGTGGTAACTTGCTTTGCATATTAGTTTTGAGACCATGAGCAAAGTAAGGAGTGACTTGTGACACACTTTGCATAGGGCTCTTTCTTCCATATGAAAAGTTTGATGCACAGGGCCATTTGAGCCCTGCACATAACTCCAAACTTTGTGTATGCAATGCCATGCATACCCTGCACAAAGCAGCACATGAGACATACGTACTATTTTGTTCATTTATGACTTTAATTGCAGTACAGAAATTCAAGCTGTTTTTTCCTTCATTGTTCATGTTCTTATTTCACAATGTTATATGTTTTGTTTATGTAGTACTTAGACATTTTCTTATGACAGTGTTCAAAATCTTTATGCAGCACATATATTTTCAAAACCTTCATGAAAGGTTTATTTATGAATACTTTGGGTTGCAGTAAAAATGTCTAATTACTAATAAACTTTAAAAACACATTGTGTGTCTAGTTATATCTCTCCCACAGAAATACTGAAGTAGCTCCCTTAACATTTAAGTACTTAATACTGTGTGACCCTGAGCAAGTCACTTAACTTCCTTGTGCTCCCAGGTCAAACCTGTAAACAAGCTTTCAGCTTAGTGTGCTATTCCTGGTTAAACAATGGGGGATAATACACTATCTTACATTAAAGTTCTATTCATATGGAACATTAACACTAGATAAAAATATTTCGCACAGCATGTACAGTTCCAAAATCAAAATTATCATGCAGCACATACATTTTGAAAATTGTTGAGCAACCTGCAGATGTTAAGCACATAGATTTTCAAAGCTTTTGTGAGGCATATAGATTTTCAAAACCTTTGTGAAGGATTTCTGTGTGAATGTTTCAAGTTTCAAGTTTAGGTTTATTTGTTCAGCATTTGCCATTACAAAGAGAAAACAGCTTAAAAACATTCATATACAAATGTCAATATCGGGTTTAAAATCAACAATACAATAGTTTGAATAGTATACATATTTCATGTCCTCATGCACATACATTCACATTTTACACATATCAGCACTGATTATTCACATACATACACATGCATATTATTTCTAGAAGCATGAGGCAGTGGCAGTCCATTTACAACATTTTTATAAGGAGACCATAATCCATGGACCATATCTCATTCTATATTAACATTGTGTACCTTTATTTTTCTTATTTTATTGGTTTCTAATAGAAAGAGTGCTAAATTTTCTAATATTTGGGGGGTTTCTGAATTAAATATAAGGTCCAAGATATATTATGTTGTGTAAATGTTTAGCTAAAACCATTATGAAAGAAGCAGATTTTGAAAGCCAGCACACAGCATTTTTATTTTTAAAATCTTTGTGCAGCGCTTAGATTTTGAAAAACTGTCATGCAGCATGAAGGTTTTAACATAGGAACTGATGTCAGATAAGGACTGCTATGCCCACCGAGTCTACCCATTTGCCCTACCTGCTGTACCGGCAAAGGTGCTCTGGCTGAGGTAGAGTGTAACATACATACAAAAGTATGCCGCTCTGTTATAGATCGTAAGTGGGCGAGATACAAAAAGCACAGCTGCAGATCAAAAAGCTTTGCTTGCACTTTTAAGAACTACTTTGCTGGTGCCCCATGACCCTTTTGAAAACTGCCACACAGTATGAAAACCATTCTACACCATGAATATTTTTCAACCCTATTTAAAATAGTCCTGTTGCATATAGATTTCCAAAGATTAAAAAATTCATGAAGGATTCTTATGTGAACATTTTCATTTTTAATTAAAGATGACTAATTGGTAATTATCCTTTTTTTCTGAAAATATATGTTATAAGCCACATACTTCCCCTCTCTCATGAACACTAATGGGTCACCCTTAACTTTAAAGTATTTAAAAGTTGTAATGCCTTAAAGTCTTTGCACATTTAGAATTTGAACACAAAAATAATCTACACAAGGTTTAGCTTTTTGGGGAACTGAGCATGTACGACCAATTAACCACAATTTAATTAAAAACTCATAAACATTTTTTAACAAAACCTCTAAAAGGACATATTTCTCTATAACATCTAACAAACCTGTAATTTTCTTACCTAGTCTCTTTGTTATTTTTTTTTCTGTATCCTTTGGCAAAAATATAAGCTTAACAATGGACAAAAATATATAAATTCAACACTAAATTACTCAGAAACAGACAAAGGGATTTTATAATACTTTCCACATTAGTGCTGCTTTAAACTCTAGGCCAGAAGCTGCATTCCACAACTCTGGTGCTTGACATAGGACATGCAAAATCAATCAGAACTGTCCTTGTGCAGGGTCCTGCATGAAGCAGAAGGACTCTCTTAATTTTCTTCATGCAGCGCCATGCATGACACTAGTGTTCATAACTTTCTTTACACAGTGCCTGCATGAAGCAGGAGATAACTCGTAACTGTCTTTGCACAGCACGTCAGACCTGTAGCCTGAAGTAACAAACCCATGGAGCATGGTTCCAAACCTATAGCTTGGCCATGGGTTACTAGGCTAGGGGCTAGGAAGGGGGTTGGTGTTAGGGTTGAAAAAAACCCTAATGCCACATTTCCCTGCTTTTGTGGCTTTGGAACTCTAATGATGCATTAACATAGTTTTTTTTTCAGCAAATGTCTTTACATTTTAAGAAAATAGAGCTGTAACTAGCTTTGCACATTGCCCTTTAGGCCTTGCACAAAGTAGGACATGCAGGGCACTTTGGACCCTTTGTAAAACAAGACCTGAGTCAAAAACATGCTTTGCACAGGTTTCTTTGGGTGTTGTGTGGAGCAGAAGGTGAGTACTAACTGATTGTGTGTAGGGCCCAAAATGGCATGAGTCCTAACTTGCTACCCATAGAGTGCAAAAGGCCCTGTGCAAGGTATGCAAGAGTACTAAGTTGCTTTATGCAGGACCCAAAGGGTCCTGCATGAAGAACGCATGAGTCCTAACTTTGTTAAAGCAGGTCATGAAACAAAACTTTCTTACAATTTTGTTTGTGTATTACTTTAATTGTAGTATGCAATTTGTTTTGTCATGTTCTTGACCATTGTTTTGTCACCATTAAATGTTTTGTTCATGTAGGACTTTTTACATTTTTCATGATCATTTGCTGCATAGAGCATCTTGTTCATGCTTAATTTAGAATATGTTTTGTAATAATTCTCTTTTTTTGTTGTTGTTTCTGCTGGACTTAGAAATTTTCTTGACAATTGTTTTTTAGGTGTCAAGTGATAGCTGCCACCTATTGTCATCAGGTGTACTCTTCTGTGTAGATTTTTAAGACTGTTGTTACATTTAGTGTGTAAAATAGTAATGAGGTCTGAGTAGGGACATGACTATCAGAATGTGGTGCCTGTTGAAGAGATTTCTTAATCAGCAAACTCCAAAGGAGTTGCATACCCACAATGCTTTGCACTTGGTTTATCCTTTAGAATACATGCACATTCCTTGGAGAGAAACAAAAAGTATACACATTGGAAATTATCAGCCTTCTGGTATTGTTTATACATACTGCTGGTTTTGCAAGCTACTTTTGTAGCTCATGCATGTTCTGCTGATTGTAATGGAGTGATAAACAAAAGAGTAGGGAAGGTTTTTAACAAGAGGATACATTGTCAAACACTGTTTTGGTTTTCTGTGGTTGGCAGTGATGGTATAAACTGATAGATTATTATTATTCTCTGTTGATAATTAAGCAGATTGTCAATCAGTATGTGTTTAGAAACCAGAAAATGAAATGAAAGACTATAATGCAAAATGAAAAAGATTACTTGGGCAACTCTCAGCACCTTTTGAACTCTCATTGATGGTAGTGCATGACTGTGTGCAGATTGTAGAGATAATGATTTAGTGTGTGCTGGCTGTGGTAAGGTCTGAGTAGGGACATAATCAGCAGAATGTCGTGCCTGATAAAGAGATTTCTTATACAGCTCCCCTGTAGGATTTGAATACCCCAAATGTTCTACATTTGGTTTATGCACTGGTGAGAATTACAAAAACTAAACAAACTGTTAATTATTAGCCTTCTGATATAGTTTATACATACTGCCCTTTTTGCAAACTGCCTTTGTATCTTGTACAAGTCATGCCAACTGTAATGGATCAGTAATCACAAGAAGGCAAGTCACGGCACTCACCACTCCAATTCTCATAACAAGGGAGTTTACTCTCAGGTTAAGCTCAGACCTTCCCAGATATTTATTGCAGACACAAAAGGACACAGCAGAACAGCAGAGTGAGACAAAAATTCCACTGACATTTCACATTCACATGCTTTTTCAGAGGTTGCTTTTCTCACTGACTTTTTGTCACAGAGCACCCCTCCTTGCAGTTTTTATTTTCCATAGCTGTAATCATAAGGGCTGGGAGGGTGTTAACAAGAGGAAACATTGTCATATAGTGCCATGGTTTCCTGTTGCTGGCAGTGATGACATCACTCATTCAATCTTTATTTTACCAGGAGAAAACACCATTGAGTGGACTCATTTACAAGGTGGTCCTGGGGTACATAGATAAACAGGATAACAATATTGCATAAAAAGAAGAAGAAGGCCAAACAATATCAACAGCTAGCCAAAATATAAAAGTATACATAGAAGTTACATAGCAACACAACAATAATAAGAATAATAGGAATAATCGACCACATACTATATAATCAATCAGCTGGTTAAGTGCCAATAGGAGATATGACACAAAAGTAGTCAACTAACAGATCAAATGATATCCACATGAATAAAATAAAAGAGGGAAAAGAGAAATGTGGTAAGAGCAGGCGAAAGGAGGTAGGAAGCGAGGATGTAGAGGGGATAAGAGGCACAGTGTGAGCAGGTAGAAGGAAGAGCAGGTGAAAGTCGATGGGGAGAGAGAAGGAAACGCTCAGATGGATAAAAGGGGAAAGTGAGCATTAGCTGTGTCAGGTCACGCAGGAAAGGACAAGTTTAGGAGAAGCAGGTACAAATTTTCTTAAGGGAGTGGCTCAGCCAAGTCTTGAAGGTGGACAGTTCTGTTAGATTTGAAAGTTTCAGACATGAACTGAGTGATGTGCTGGAGGGGGCTCTCACAGGCTCTAAAGAAGTGGTAGTTATATTTGTCACTTCATTAAATAAAGTGTAGAAATTCAGGCTGGTACAGTATTTTCAAAGCCCCAGACTCTGAACTTGTATTCATATCTCCAGTAATTCTGCATCCAGGAAAATGTGCCACATTTTCAAATGTCCTAATGCATTTGTGATACTTGATGCAGTTTACAACAAAAAAAAAATTATGCATGAGTCAAAATGTGATGCATGCATCATTTTCAGAGCACAAGTCACAGAACTCATGCTCAAAAGTTAGTCTACCTTTTAGATGGTCTAACGGTCAGGGTGAATTTAGCACAGCCATATCCAAAAAACAGACTCAAGTGTTAAATCCTCAGATCCTATTATTAAACATTTTGAAGCACATCACTGCAGGAGCTGATGGCTCACTGTTGTCATGTGTGGTCTTTGTGTAGATCTTAAATATTGTTGCATTTCATGTTGGGACATGGCCAGCAGAATATAATGCCTGTTGAATACATTTCTTATGTAACTACCCTCAATGGGTTAGCATACCAATGATGTTCTGCTCTAATTGTTGTTGTTTTTTTATTTTTGTATTGTAAAGTGATTTACAAGCAATTACAAACACATGAACATATGAAGAACCCAGCAGAAAAAGGCAATTTGATCTATCTAGTCTGTTTGTATTGCAGGGTCATAATCTTAAATTACTGACCTTGCCCCTCAGTCTGCCCTTCCCCTCCTACCACCCCTCCCTTGATCCTTACTTTCCCCAACTCTATCCCAGCCTCTCTTGAAACTATTCACTGTCTTAAACTTGCCATCACATTTTACATGAAGATGTGCCTCCCTCCTGAAGCCCCCCCTTCAATTTGAGACTATGTCCTGTCTGTTATGGTTTTTACTTACCTTACAGAGACCCCCCTTATCCACACTATTTACTCCTTTCAAAGACTTGAAGGTCTCAGTCATATTCTCTCTCTCTCTCTTGCTCTGTCCTGTCCTCCAGGGAATACATGTTCAGAGCCTCCAACCTCTCCTCATGTGTTCTACCCTGCTGGCCCATGATCATCTTCATTGCCCTCCTTTGGATAATTTCCAGCAGGTTAATGTCCTTTTTAAGGTATGGGCACCAGTACTGTACACTATACTCCAGATATGGCCTCACTAATGACCTGTACAAGGGCAGTATTACCTCCTCTCACCTGCCGCTGATCCCTCTGGCAATGCAGCCCAACATTTTAGTTGCCTTTGCTGATGCCTTGCTATGCTGCATGGAGTGTTTCAGGTCACTAGTGATCATCACTCCCAGAACTTTCTCCTTCTCCAATGCAGATACCTGAACCCCTCTCAGACTATAATCCACTCTAGGGTTCTTGCCTCCAACTGGATAACTTTGCATTTCTTTGCGATGAAGCCAAGCTACCAAATTCAGGTCCACCTTTCTAGTTTTTTCAGACCCTCCTTTAGATCCTATATCCCTTCTGCTGTGTCCACCTTCCCACAGAGCTTGGTGTCATCCATGAATAGACACATTTGGCCCTTAATGCCATCCCCAATATCATTTATGAAGACATTGAACAGCACTGGTCCTAGCACCAAGCTCTGTGGGACCCCACTGGTGACCTCCTTGGTGCTAGATAGCACATCATTCACCATCACTCTCCAGGTCCTGCCCCCCCAGCCAGTTTTACACCCATCTGGTCATCTTCTTCCCAACCCTGAGATCTGCCAACTTCTTGGTCAACCTCTTGTGGAGTACAAAGTCAAAGGCCTTGCTGAAATCCAGCTAAAGAATGTCAACTGCTTGGCCCCTCTGCACTGTTTTGGTGGCCCAATCAAAACAGTTAATTATTTTTGACATGACCTCCCTTCTATAAACCTGTGCTGCTTCACTTCCTGGAGACCATGCTTGTCTAGATATACTCTAGCAGCTTTTCCTTAAGTAAGGTCTTCATGAGCTTGCACATGACTGAGGTCAGACTGACCAGTCTATAATTCTCTGGGTTATCCTTGGAACCACTTTTATGGAGGAGCACTATGTGTGCCATTCTGCAGTTCTGTGGTATGACACCTGACTCCAGTGAATTATTGAACAGGCCAGCCAGTTGATCCACAAAGTTCCACTTCCAGCTCCCTCAGCAATCTTATGTGTATGCTGTCTGGGCCTGGGAATTCATCTACCTTCAATGCTAGCAGCCCTGCCCTCACTCTATCCAACTCTATCACTACATCTGTGGCCCCTGCCCCCCTGCTCAGCTTCTTCCCCCTGTGGTACTGGTCCATCTTTCTCCCCATTGAAGATGGAACAGAAGTACTCATTCAGTACCTCTGCTTTGCCCCCATTCTCCTCCACCAACCCATCCCCCTTTCCTTAGCCTGACAATCCCATCTTTCTTATCCCTTTTCTCACTAGTATAATGAAAAAGGCCTTCTCTTTTGCCTTAATTCCAACAGCTACCTGTGGTTCCTTCTGAGCCTTAGTCTGCTGAACCACATTACCTGTTACACTAGCCATCTTCATATAATCTTCCCTGTCTTCTTCTGTCTTGGTCCCCTTGAATTTCTTGTATGCTCCCCTCTTGTTCCTTACTGGCTGGGTGATCTCAGTACTAAACCAGCTGGGTGTTTTGGCCCTTGAGTTCTTCCACATGAGCTTAACACACTTCTCTGTGGCAACTGGTATTTTCTCCTTGATGATGGATTTGGTTCACCATCATATCCCCTAAGATACTTACCAGATTACTCCTTAGTAACTTGCCCATCTTTCTGAAGTCCGTCTTCCTAAAATCCTGGTTTCTAGTCTTAGTGGGGGTCCTTTCCTTGCCCATGTCCAATCAAAACCACACTGTGTAATGGTCACTACCATGCACGGGCTTCTTGACTGATATATCCTGGATGTACTCCCCATTTGTCAGTACCAGATCAAGGATTTCCCCCTCCCTGGTGGGCTCTGTCACAGCCTGAGTCAGAAACCCATTTTGCAGTGCATCTAGGGTAACCTGACTCCTGGCCTTGATCATGGCCGGTACTCTCCAGTCCACTTTGGGCAGGATGAACTCTTCCACTATTACAACCTCTCCTTTCCCTGCATCAGTCAATATTTGCTAATTCTATTTCCTGTCTCTTTCCTTCTCTTGGCTGGTGTTCTGTAAACCACCCCCAACCTCACATTCCTCCCTCTATTAGACAGTAACTGGATCCACATAGCTTCCACCTTCCCATCCCCTGATTCCTCCCCTGTACATGTTATATCCTACCTGATGTATACTGCCACCCCTCCTCCTTTTCCTACTGCTCTGTTCCTCCTATGTAATTTATACCCAGGGATCTAGAGGTACCAGTCATTGTTTGGTGTGGCCTAAGTCTCAGTGACTGCTGCAATGTCCACTCCCTTCTCTGCCAACAATGCCTGCAGGTCATTCCCTCTTGTTTCCAAGAATTTGTGCATTCAGGGACACCACCTTCCACCTAGATTCTGAGTCTTGTTTCTTTCCTTCCCCCCACCATTCTTGTTTCTCTCTGTTGCTTGTGCCCCCATCCCCTATTTTGGGAGTATTTAACTCCCAAAAACAAGGCAAAAACTTTCAAAATAAAGGGAGAGGAAGTCATTTACTTCCAAATGTAAAAGAACAAAATTGGATGACTTCCAAAACTGAAGGCACAGAAGCTAAGAAATGATGGATTTTTTTCTAAAAGAAATTGTATTTTACAATTAATATTTTTATTAACTTCAATAAATTGATCATTCCTAGAATACTGCCTTTCAAACAGTGGGATCTGAGAAGAATTTTAACTTCCAAAAATTGGAATGACTTCCAGATTTCAACTCATGAAAGTGTCTGACTTCCACTAAAAATAAATTAACTGAACCCCTGCTGCTAACCCCTTCAATCCCCTCCACTCATAAGTCCCGCTGTAGTTTTTATTTATATAAGCTAACCTAGCTTAAATGACACATCTAATTTCCTGTTAGGATAGCTTGCCTCTGCTCAGCACCACTGGGACTTTGATTATTTCTGTTGGACGTAGAAAATACTTTGCAATATTTGTTTTTTTTCCCATTTGGTCATATGTTACAATGTGAGCATGCTTTTCATTGTCTGAACATGCTGGAATAATTACAATCAAGCTGAATAATTTTTGTACCAAATCATGAAAACTTTTTTCTAATTAAAACACTAAGTTTAATTAGTTTTTTGAAGTCAGCTCAGACATACAGTTAGACTGTCTTCTGATGAATCATTCAGGTATCAACCTTGTATGTGTGTATGCATGTATGTATATGTGTATGTCTTTGTTTGTTTACCAGGTAAGTGCACTGATCCCAGGGACCATTTTCAGAAATGACCTGGGCCATAAAGATGGCACAAAATACAGTGGGGACAGGTTTTATAGGAGTTACAAGCACAGTAAAGAGTACTGGAACACATTTAAGTATAACTCTGCAGTTATGTACATGAGAAGCATGATGTTATTACAGTACAGGTAAGTAAATCAGTACAATTCGACACAAAAGATAGTAAAGGCACTTTACTGGTAAAAGCCTAGACATATGGGCAGTGCTAGGTTGGCATGTCGGTCATCCAGAGGAGCAGGAAAAGTTTATTGTTGACATTAGATTTAATTTATAGTGGGACTTGAATATGGGGTGTGAGTCTAGAGTACATAGTGGGACAGGTAGGCTGTTCCATACGTTTGGGGTGGCTGAGGAGAAGGCTTTTTGGCCCATGCATGTAGTCAGTTGTGGGCACTCTAACAGGAGAATCGAGGACTAGAAAAGTTCCAGAGGTCATGGTGTGGTAGGATGAAACCCTTCCACTGCATTTTTGTTTAATGAAAATAGAAAATGAGTTCCCAAGGGGCTACTAGATAGCCATACAGACACAATAAGGCTGCTCTAAGGTACCAAATAAAATGAAAGCCTGCTGAGACCTGAAACATTCGGTGCAGGAATGGTCTAACAGCATGTCAAATTAATGTTTCTTTCCTATCCTTTTGGCTGCAGCCTTTCTTCAATGCTAATCTTCCTAATATTCTGTCTTGTCTTTGCTGGACTGATCACCCAGCACTGAAACTTTACTACTCTTTCTAATTCTTCTCTTTCTGAACCCCACCCCCTCACACTCACAGCTAGCATTAAGTATACACGTGCTGCCCAAGCACAGTTAGAGTGAAAGAAACGTTGCGTACTTTGGTGCTGTATTCCCCTGTTAAAAGTTTCATTTTGCAAAATAGTGTACCTGGGGAAGAAAGTACATAAAATGAATCTGTGTTTTTGGTCCTAAATATCATATAAAACAAAATACTGAAAGATAACTACTATAAATCACTTTTAGTTTTATATGGAAGGTAATAAAGGTATCAGGAATCCCAAAGTTCTTACTGTACCAAACACATGTTTTACAAACTGTTACCAACAATGCATTAGCAATGCTTTTTATTTTATATTGCTGGTTTTATTAGTATTTTTCTGATGCTAGATGAAATGGTTCTTTAAGCCAAAACTGAACACATTGCTATATGTTGAGGAACATGTACCTGTTTGGGCAATGCCTGACTCCATGTGCTTTTAGTTTGCTGACGTCCATTTTGTGGATTACTATGGGCTCAGGCCGGCTGAAATCTGTGGGCTTTATAGAGCTCTAGCATGAGGGAGTATGGAACAAGAAAGGTGGGTTATCCTGCCTGGATGTTTCCTTCTTTATTTTCTTATTACTTTATTTTCTGATTGTTTAAAAGCTGATGACAGTTAAAATACTGTTTTTTTATATAATGCTTCTTTTTCTGTATGAAACAACCATATTTAAAATGGTTGCAAACATTTAACTAACATTTAAGCTATGACTGACAGGTCAGATGATCTCCAGCCCTATAAAAGGAGCTAACTGAGCACAGTCTGGCAGATGAGATAAGTTGAGACCTGAGCTGTGGAGGGAGCAGTCCTCTGCAGGAGTGAAACTGGCTTATGCAAGAGGGGAATAGTCAGTGCAGGAGCAGTCTCAGAAAGACTGACCAATGGTGGTGCTAGACAAGGCTGGGATGTTTTGGACCAGAGCTGAGTTAAGCAGCTGGAGGGGTGATTGGTCTACCTACAGTATGGGCTGCAGAGCTGCAGGTGCATTTTGGACCACCCTCAGGTACTGGATTTGTTCCTGTGAGCCTACTGCCTGAGTGGGAACTAACAGCCCTTTAAGCCAAGTTTTTTTTACAGTTGTCCAAGATCATCCTGACTAATCAATCAGTACGAGCAACACAGCAGTTCCAGATCTGCACTATTTGAACTGTTTTTTTTATTGTGAAGTGTGTGGAAGATCTTCTCTAACAAAGTGCACTGCCCTATGGGACATTGTAAAATAACTTGTCTCACTTTCTGTGTCTTCATCCAACCTGCCTTCTCACATATGGTGTGAGAGTGGGATGCTTCACCAGTATCTGAATAAGGCACAAAGGCTCAGAAGGTGAGATGTCCCAAAAACAGAGAACAGGCCTCAGACACAAGAAAAAGTTAACAGAGAGCACAAAGGACAAAATGGAGGTCACTGTGAAACTAAGCAACCCAGAAGAGACAATGAAAGATAAACAGATGCTGAAGGTAACAGTAGCAACAGTGCTAGAACTGACCAAGACCTCTGATCGGTTGGAGGCACAATTTATGGTGATGGAAGAGACAATCAAATGTGTGTGGTGAGGAGGTGCTGTTAGAACTTTACTACTCTACTGGGACTTAAGAACTAGAACTCTACTACTGGGACCTTCAATTTTGGGTAAAAACAAACAAACAAAAAAAGAAAAGTTAGTGTGTTTGTCTGAGTTGGGTGAAGGGAACTGTTATCTGTGCAGATAGCTAAGTGAAGAACAGAACTGTGAATTAGGGGGAGTGGATTGGGCAGCAGGAAGCCAAGTGTTTGGATTTAAAACTGCCGTAGATAGCTTTTGGCAAAGAACAGCAAGAGGAAGGAGGTGCTGTTAGAACTTTATTACCCTACTGGGACTATATAGCCCTCCCTCCCTCCCTCCCACCCACCATTAGCCAGTTCCACTTTTATAGGCACAGGATTTGACTGATAACAGGAACTTCCTGGTTGGGATCAGGAAGGGAGTGATCACAGAGACATACAAGACTCACTATCCTAGAAGGAAAAGAGTAGCTTTCCACCCCAGCTGCTAGAGGTCTGGCTCTGAGCAAGTAAGTAAGAAGGAGACTACTGAGGAATACAGGAATTTCCTGTTCCAGAACAGGAAGAGCAGGAGCTTAAGGGCACGGAGGCAGTAGTAAAGTTGGGAGTAAAAAAAAAAAAATTATAATAATAAATAAATAAATAAACAGAGAGAGAAAAGAGTAAGCATACAAAACAACAGTTGAGGGGCCACAAATAAGATATGATGGGAGTGGTGCAGTGCAGTGCAGAGGCTGCGGAGCAGCAGTCTTCCCGGAGACATTCTGGAGGATGCTGTGTTGTCCCATCTGCAGGCACCTTTCTGGGCTGAGGGAGGAGGTTGCTTGTTTCCAGACTGAATTGGCCAGGATTCAGGGGTCCTCCTCTCCCACCTAGGGACAACCAGGGTCGTCTCTGCTGTCTGAGTGGTTGCCAAGAAAGAGGAGTGGTTGGACCACAGTGGGCTCAGGGAGGGTGAGGGTGAGGGTGATGGGACAAAGCTCCATCCCTTCAGTTGTACCTCTCCACAATTCATATGCCATTCTGGCAGAATGTGGTTCCTTTATGGAGGCACCTGCAGTGGAGACCAAGGAGGATTCTGGGAACATCCACAAAGGAGACCCACAGGAGGGTGTCATGGGACCCTACAGGGGAAGGAAACAACTCCTGGTGGGGGGACTCCATTGTAACAAGTGTAGAACTGGGGAAGGGGGAGGGGGAGAGGACTGTAAGGTGCCTGCCTGGTGCTATGGCTTGGATGGACAGGGAACGAATCTTCAGGATCGCGGGAGCAGCTACATGGGAGAGGGAGCTGGATGTCATTGTCCACTTAGAGACAAATGACCTGTCTGGGAAAGGGATCAGAGCAGTGCAGGAGGAGTTTGTGCAGTTAGGGAGGGGCCTTAGACAAGTAGCACACACAGTAACTTTCTCGGAGGTGCTGCCTGTCTATGGCATGGGTGAGGCTAGGGTGCTCCGCACCATGGGATTCAATCAGTGGTTGAAAGACTGGTACAGAGTTCAGAGCTTTGGCTTAACTGGGGACTGGGGGTCCACCTGGAATGATGCAGGCCTATACTGGTGGGATGGTCTGCATCTGTCCAGGAGGGGAACCAGGATCCTAGGTGATAGGATTAAATGCTTCATTGGCAAGCATTTAAATTAGCCAAGGGGGGAGGCACTGAAAAGGAGCAGGAAAAACCTAGCCCCCCCAAAAAATCAGGGTAGTTAGTGAGGTAAAAACCAAGCCAGAGAAGTCGATAGGGAGAAGGGCATGGGTAAATGGAGAAAAAGGCAAAGGCAGTAAGGACAGGAATGGGGCAAAAAGGGGTAAGGCCATCAAATAATGGAGAGTAATGAGTACTAGGTAACAAGCTCCCTAAACTGGTGGCCTTGATGGAAGAGGGATGCATGGATATCATGGCAGTCACAGAAACATGGTACACGGAGAACCATGACCGAGGTGTCAACATACCAGGGTACACAATCTATAGGCGGGACAGGGAGGGTAGAAGAGAAGGAGGAGTAGCTCTCTACATAAGGAAAGGGATCAAATCAACAAACTAAAGGGTAAACAAGAAGCAGAGGAGGCACTGTGGGTCACCCTGGAGACTGAAAATGGCACCACAATTCGCACGGGGGTTGTATACAGACCCTGGTCTCAGAGGGAGGAAATGGACAAGGAAATGCTAGAAGGCATCCTTAGGACAGCAGAAGAAGGGGAAATATTGTTGATTGACCTGAATATGCCAGATGTTAACTGGAGCACCTTTGCTGCAGCCACATCCAAGAGCAGGGTCAGTCTCGATGCCCAATGGGGGCATGTCTCAGACAGCTAGTGTTCGAACCAACTTGGGAGGTAGCAATCTTAGACCTGGTACTCTCAAATGGGGATGGAGAGAGGATCTCAGTTCTAGAAGTGGGTAGCCATCTGGGAACAAGTGACCACCAAACAGTGTGGTTCACGATAAACACTGCCACAGAGTCAAGTCATACAAAAGTAAGGGTACTGGACTTTAGGAGGGCTGACTCTGTCAAAATGGGAGAGTGCCTCAGAAAAGCACTAAGAAACAGGCAAGAAGGAGGGGTGGAGAAACAATGGGGAAACATCAAAACTGCCATCACAGGGGCAACAAGTCGTTGTGTGAAGCAAATAAACCAACAAATCAAAACGAAAGAAAAAACACTATGGTTCTCAAAAGAGGTGGTGAGAAAAGTTAGGGAGAAAAAGATAGCATTCAGAAAGTATAAAGAAACACAGAAGGAGCAGGACAGAAAACTGTACCAGTTAAAGCAGAAGGAGGTGGGGAAGGCAGTCAGAATAACAAAGGCCCAAACTGAGGAAAAGATAGCCAACTCGGTTAACAAGGGAGATAGAACCTTTTATAGGTACAGTAGGGAGTGAAGAAAGACCAAGGGAGGAATAGTGAGGCTTAATAAAGGGGAGGATGGGTGGGCAGAGAGGGACAGTGAAAAAGTAGGGGTACTGAATGAATACTTCTGCTCAGTATTCAAAAAAGAAGAGGAGGGGGAGGTACCTAATCCAATCAATAGAAGTACTCTGGATAGGGGGGGTCGATACCAGTCCTTTCACAGAAGAAAGGGTTCTGAAAGAACTCCTAAAACTGAAGGTGGACAAAGCAATGGGGCCTGATGGGATTCACCCTAGAATTCTAAAAAACTAAGGGAAGAACTAGTGACACCAACGACTACCCTTTTTAACAAATCATGGGAGGATGGTGTGGTACATAAGGACTGGAGGCCGGCGGATGTGATTCCTCTTCACAAAAGGGGAGCAAAGTAGAGGCAGGAAACTAGAGACCTGTGAACTTGACCTCAGTGGTAGGGAAAATTATGGAATCACTTCTGAAAGAAAGAATTGTTGAGTACCTAGAAGCCAGCAGGGCACAGGACCCAAGGCAGCATGGATTCACAGCAGGAAGGTCATGTCAGACAAATCTAATAGATTTCTTTGACTGGGTGACCAAAGTAGTAGACCAGGGAGGGACTGTGGATATGGCCTACCTAGACTTTAGCAAGGCATTTGACACTGTCCCATGCAAAAGATTAATAAACAAATTAGCCAGCCTGGAAATGGGTACCAGGGTGGTAGCCTGTGTAAAAAATTGGCTGGACAACAGGACACAGAGGAAACAGAGTCTACGCCAAAGAAGGGGGGGGTACTAGTGTGGTACTGCAGGGTTCAATACTGAGTCTTGTCCTTTTTAATGTCTTTATAAGTGACATTGCAGAGGGACTGGAAGGAAAAGTATGTCTCTTTGCAGATGACACAAAGATCTGCAACAGGGTTGATACATAAGGGGGGGTGGAAAGGGTGAGAAGGTATTTGGTAAGGTTGGAGGAATGGCCCAAAGTATGGCAGCTTTGATTCAATGCAAAGAAGTGCAAAGTAATGCACCTGGGAAACAAAAACCCAGGAGAAGAGTACACAATGGGTGAGGGGTATTAACAACAACAAAAATGGAAATGGACCTGGGGGTAATCATATCAGGTGACCTAAAGGTAAGCAAGCAATGTGAGAAGGCAATAAGGAGGGCTGTGGGGGTACTGGAATGTATACGGAGAGGCATCACCAGTAGAAAGCAAGAAGTTGTTATCCCTCTGTACAGACAGCTGGTGAGACTCTATCTGGAGTACTGTGTGCAGTTCAGGAGACTCTATCTCTGCAAGGACATAGACAGGATGGAGGCAGTCCAGAGGAGGGCAACTAAAATGGTGCTGGGTCTGCAACAGAAGCCATACAAAGGGAGACTAAGGGAGCTTAATATGTATACCCTTGAGGAAAGGAGGGAGAGGGAGACATGATAGAAACTTTCAAGTACCTCAAGGGAATCAACAAAGTCTAAGAGGGTAGCATCTTTCAGAAAAAGAGATGTGCAAGAACAAGAGGACACAATTTGAAGATAGAGGGGGAGACAGCTCAGGGGCAATGTGAGGAAGTATTTTTTCACAGAGAGGGTGGTGAACACATGGAAAGACCTTCCTGAGGAGGTTGTGAGGTCAAAAGCAGTGGGGGAATTCAAGAATGCATGGGACAGACATAAGGCAATTCTGGTGGGGGGTAGGAAGAAGTAGGCTGTTGGTTAACTAAGATCTGCAGCTTATCCAATAGGTAGGGAAATGGGCAGACTAGGTGGGTCAAGTGGTCCTTATCTGCAATCAAAGTTTCTATTCATCTGGAACAGATAGTTCAGAGAATGTCAGGAGGTTCAGAGAGGAGAACCTGAGGTTGTGCCAGCTGACGTGTTGAGAGTTCCTGAAAGTGATACTAAGCAGGACTGCAGTGGTGTCCGTGAGATAAAGGCCACTGGAGAGAAGACTGTTCAGATAAGCATCAAGGTTGTACCAGAGAAAAGGGCTGTTCTGGAAGAAACCACAGTGGTAGACTGTTATGGTTACCAGGGTGGGACAGCTGAAAAGGACAGCGCAGTAGTTTTAGGTGTCTGTGAGGAAAAGCTGATACCTATTTCTGTAAGTAATGTTAACCACCTCAATGATGCTGAACAGGAGGGCCTTGCAAAGGCTGATGGGACTGTTAAGACTGTTTTGGTTGAGGGTTCAACTAATTGTTCACCAGTGACATGTATCACTGAAAAAGCCAATATGTTAAACTATGGTAAAGCGAGAGTGTGTGAGAACTCTAGTAAGGATGAACTTACTAGACCATATTACATAAGAAAGGGCAATGAGCTGCTTAGGAGGTGTCTTAACCCTTGAACTAGCTGCATGGAGGAGCAGATGGTGGTACCCAAACCACTCCAGCAGCAAGTTTTGGCACCTGCCCACATTGGCTCTTATGGAGAGCACTTGAGGCGGAGTAAAACCATGGCCTGCCTAGTAACTCACAGCTACTGGCCTGGAGTTTTCAGGCAGGTGAAAAAGTTCTGCAGGTCCTGTGTAGTGTGCCAGCTGTCAATAGAAAAGGGCCAGAAGTTTACTCCAGCTAACAGAAAAGAAGGTAGTGGGGTAGCTAGCTGTAATGTGGGCCATGCAAGGGTTAAGTATGGTCAGGATGTTAGCACAGAGAGGGGTGTCATGACCTCTGGGCCCTTGTGAGTTGGTGGGGCTTAGATGGGCTTTTTGAGATAGGGTAACCTGAATAGTTATGAATCCATCTAATCAAATGTTTTGAGGTTTTCCATTTGTCCCCAGTTACAATTTGCTGTAAATCAAATGTAAAAAAAAATGATTTTCTTTGCTTCAGTCTAGGCCTAGGATGATTCCACTCTGTGTGTAGGTGACTAGCCTTTCTATTTTATAGACAAATGTATGGAGCTGTTACTATAGGTGGAAGCAGAGAAGGTTGGGAATGTTTCTCATGATATGAAGCTCTCTGTTCAAAAAAAATGTAAAAATAAAACTGTAAATTTTAAGGTAGGAGGTGAAGGGTCAGCCATTTTAAAGAAGTAATAAGGGTACTGAGGATAACCCTGGTATTCTGAGCAGTGGGAGTATCTGTTCTGGGACCTGTCTGGTGAGCCAGAGAATGGCAACAATTTGCTTAAAATAGTGAAGGTGGCTGCTGCCTTGTGCAGTAAACTCCTCCCTGGATTTGGTGGACAGCATGTTTAAAAATATATATATGTAGATGGGGAATCTGGCCTAGAATAAAGGGAAGCTGAAGAATAAATACATGGTTACAGAAAAAAAAAAGAAAATTTGAGTCTGTCTATTGTGAAAAGGAACCTGCTGTTGCTCTGCCTAGGTGAGACACAGCAAGTAAAATACAAAGACAGTAGTTGAAGAGATTTGGGAAAATTGGGAAAACCTCAAGGAGCCTTTGGGCTGTGTGAGCAAAAGAGGGAGATGGGTCCCTTTTTAAGATCTATGTATACTGGGTATTTCCCACTGGACCCCTTCATATGAGGCAAGATCTTTTCAGAAGATTTGGAGACTGTAACACCTGTATAGCCTGTTGGAGGTCTGTGATGGGCAAAAGAATGTAAGGGCTTTATGCCTAGGAATGAAACGCCACTCTGGGTGCAGACCCTCCTTAAAAATGAAAAAAAAGGGATCCCTAAATATGGAAATGGGAAAAGCTGCTAGTGTACAGATTATGAAAAGGCAAAGATTGGCTACATTTGCTACAGTAGTTTGGTGTAAGCCTGGATTGGTCTGTGTACCAAGAAGTACATTTTCCTTTGTATAAAGGTGGGGACTGGTACTAAGAAACCACCATGACGAAAGATGCATGTATAGATCCCAAAGTAAGTTGGACATGAGACCCTCAGAGGACTGTTACAGGAGATGATACATTCCATCTGATCATTTGCACAGGGTTCTTTTAGTGTAAGGCTCCTGAAAAGGGATGGATGGGAGCTCCTTTTTACTCTTTGACTAGGAAGTAGTGAGCACGGTACTGGGATAATAGATGCTGGTATCGGAAACCAGATGCTTTTCAGAGCTGGTTCCCTCTCAAGGCTGGAGGTATGTGGTAGGATGAAAACCTCCCACTGTATTTTTGTTTAGTGAAAATAGACAATGAGTTCCCAAGGGGCCACTAGAAAGCCTTACAGCCACAATAAGGCTGCTCTAATGTACCAAATAAAATGAAAGCCTGCTGAGACCTGAAACATTTGGTGCATGAATGGTCATACAGCAGGTCAGATTAATGTTTCTTTCCTATCCTTTTGGCTGCAGCCTTCTATGCTAACCTTTCTAATCTAGCTTGTCTTTGCTGGACTGACCACCCAGCACTGAAATGTTAATACTCTTTCTAATTCTTCTCTTTCTACTACTATAAATCACTTTTAGTTTTATATGGAAGGTAATGAAGGTATCAGGAATCACAAAGTTTTTACTGTACCAAACACATCTCTTAAAAACTGTTACAAACAATGCATTAGCAATGCCTTTTGTTTTATATTGCTGGTTTTATTAGTATTTTTCAGATACTAGATGAAATGTTTCTTTAAGCCAAAACTGAACACATTGCTATATGTTGAGGAAAATTTACCTGTTTGGGGAATGCCTGACTCCATGTGCTTTTAGGTTGCTGGTGTCCATTTTGTGGATTAATATGGACTCAGGCCAGCTGAAATCTGTGGGCTTTATAGTAGGGTTGGGTAGACTCGAAAAGGTCCTGACCCTTATCAGGATCAGGTCCAGCCCAAAGTTCTGATATGTTCTGATTAGTTCTAATTCGAATCAGAACCTTTTGTAAAATGTGATGAAAACTGCAAATCTGCTATATAATTGCATGAAATGACACTGAGATCTGTGACACACACATAAAATTGTAATCAGTCAATTGAATATGGCGTCATGCAGTTGACCTCTGTCTGTTTCCTGTCTCAGAGTCAGTAGTACTAGTGCTACATCTGTAAACTGATCTGTCTGACCTCAGAGGAGGAAGACCATTCCCATTTAGTAGTATACACTGTACAATGGGCATATCATCATAGAAACACAGAAACATAAAATTTGAAGGCAGATAAGGACTGCTTAGCCCACCCAGTCTGCCTATTTCTCTATCTATTGGATAAGCTGCAGGTTTTAGTTAACCAACAGCCTACTTCCTCCTAACAGATATCAGTTTGTTAATTGTTGCACCAGTTCCTTCTCTGCTCCACTGAGAATCATGTAGGTATTTTCTACGGCATGGGGTCCCCTCCACCCACCCACCCAAATTGATGACACATTTAGGGGACACCTAGCAAAAAAAACCTGCATGTCCTTAGGATTCCAGAGACCTAGCTACTGTGGTGGAAGGGGGAGTGTGGCGATGAGGCCGAGCCTGTACTGAGTGGGCAGTCACCTATATTCAGGCAATCCAAAAATGCAAAAATTAGACAAGTCCATTAGTACATGCTGGAAAAAGTGTACCATCAGGTTCAGGCAATCCAAAAATTAGGACATACTGAAAACATTGTGCCATCAGTCTCATCTTCAGGCAGTCCAAAAATTACACAAGGCCATTAAGACATGCTGTGAAAAGTGTGCCATCAGGTTCAGGCAATCCAAAAATTAGCAAAGCATGTGAGGAAGACATGCTGAAAACAATGTGCCATCAGTCCAGGCAGTCCAAAAATTAGAGAAGTCTATTAGCACATGATGCAAAAAGTGTGCCATCAGGTTCAGGCAATCCCAAAATTACACAAGTCCATTAGGACATGCTGCACAAATTATGCCATCAGGTTCAGGCAATCCAAAAACTAGCAACGCATGTGAGGAAGACATGCTGAAAACATTGTGCTATCAGTCCCAACTTCGGGCAGTCCAAAAATTAGAGAAGTCTATTAGGACGTGATGCGAAAAGTGTGCCATCAGGTTCAGGCAATCCAAAAATTAGCAAAGTCTGTTAGGACATGCTGAAAACATTGTGCCATCAGGTGCAAAAATTGTGTAGGCCACATATGGACTTACTTGAGTACTGATTTATTTTTCTGAAAAAAAAAAACTGTGATCTTTCTACTCTTCCAAGTAGTCATCGTTGAGGTCACTGCGAAATGTATTTGCTGCCTCTGGGTCATAGTTGTAACCAGTCAATGGAAGGTTTACTTTTAAGAATGTTAACTTTTCAACATTTTCTGGTAGTAGCCTAGATTGTGTATCTGTTACCACATTTTCTGCACAGCTAAAAAGTCGCTCTGAAAATAGACTGGTTGGAGGACAGACCATGTACTTCAGTGCTACCTACACAAGTGCAGGCCATACAGGCTCCTTGCTTTGCCAGTATTTAATGGGATCTTCATTCCATTCAACACCACTTCTGCTAAATAGCAGTCAACCATGGTCTGGGCAGAAGCAGTGACATATGTAGAAGGAAGGGCTGATTTTTCAAGGACGACAGCATCCATGTGACCCCAAAGATGACTGCTGGGCGTAGAATGTATGGCAGCAGCTGACTGTTTTGTAGCCTGACTGAGAAGAGAGAGCTGTGAAGGTGCAGGAGAAATGGATGAGGGGACTGCATCTGTTGTCACGTTTTTTTTCAAAAGCAAATCTACTTCTTGAATGATTTTCTCTCTGCAGTTTTGGAACACATTTGGGTCATACTGTGAGAGGTGTTTCATCTTGTACCGTGGGTCTAGTACTGTTGCAATAATGTAATGTTCTGCCACAAGCATTTCACAGAGTTTCTCATCATCTCTGACTTTTTTAATCATTTTATGTACTATGTCTTTTTTTTATTCTGGGTGGCAAGTCCCTTTCAGTTGCGCTAGACTCTCCCATCTGAAACTGGCTTCTTGTACTTTCCAACTCATCCCTGATTGCATTCAGCTGAAATCTGAGAATCTTGATCAATGGGATTATTTGGTTGTGTGTGGTACTGTTGGAACTCACTTCCCTAGTAATTTCCTCAAAGGGTTGCAGGATCTTGATGAAAAGTTCTAAAACAGCCCACTGCTGAGGATTAATGTACACATCAGCATCCCCTGTGCTGTTCTCTAGAGTATACTGTCTTACAGCCTTTTTTTGCTCTAGTAGTTGTTGGAACATGTAAAAGGTAGAGTTCCACCTTGTTGCAACATCCTGGATGTGTGTATTAGGAGGCAGTCCATGCTGTTCTTGTATGGCCCGAAGACCACGGCATGCTTTGCAAGAGTGGCTGAAATGTGTGCATATTCTTTTTGCCATATATGTGAGAGCCTTTATATCTCTGTCCTCTTCCATAAATGCATGCGCAATCAAATTTAGGCAGTGTGCAAAACACTGAATGTGGACAAAGCCCCCTTCAGACAATGCTTTCTTTATGTTTGAACCATTGTCAGACACAATAAAACCTATAGAATGCCCTTGTGATGTCAGCCAGTACAGTGTCTCTCTATTGAGCTCATCCAGGATGTTGGAAGCTGTGTGATTATATGGGATAAACTGGATGCGAAGGGAAGCCAGTTTCAGAGGGGAATTGTCAGTGTCACTAGAGGGAGTAAATGATACCCAATGCTCAGTCAGTCACATAAATGGTTCTGGCTGGCAGCTTGTCCATATGTCAGTAGTCAGATGGCCAAGCCAGCAACTGCATCTTTTAAAGCATTTTTCAGTTTAGCACTTACTAAATCACACATCTGTGGTATTCCAACAGTGGAGAAATATTTCTTGGATGGAATATTGTATTAGGTGATTCAAAAGCCTTTTGAATCTTACATGCTCCATAATTCTGTAAGGCTGTAAGTCCAGTGCTATCATCTCCAAAATTAGTTTTGTTATAGCAATTGCTTCAGGATGAGTACGCTGGTACATAACTTTACGTTCAGTTGTTTCTGAAATCATGAGCTGTCTTCTAGCAGTTGAAGTTTTCAGATGGCCAACATCAGGAGTGCTGGATGATGATAAGGGAAAAGGGGGACTGTTTGTAGTACTTATTCTAGAAGAAGACAGAGAAAGAGTTGATAGCACAACTGAAGCAGCAGGGCTGCTGCTGCTATCACTTGATATAACAGGTGCAGCAGGTTTAGTCTGACTTAACTCAGCCTGCATGTTGTCTTCTTTCTCTCTGACCAAAAAATCATGCCTGAGACATAATGAGTGACATCTCTCTAAATGTCTTTTTAATGCTGAGGTACCCAAAGCACCTTTTTTGCTCCCTCTGCTGATGTTTTTTTTACATATAGAGCAAACTGCTCATAACTCATTATTGTCAGCCAGAGAGAAAAGTAAGACCACACATAAGATGTCACCTTTTTTGTTTTATTACCAGGCATGCTATACTGTCCTCTTTTGTCACTTCCATTATGTTGTTCTTTCTCAATACCGGGAAGCTGCTCATCATGTTTTTTTTTCTGTTTCACCATTATCATCATACAACAGTTCCTCCAGGCCAGTAACAGAAGCTAAATCTGAATACACTATCCCCTCATCTTGTTTCTCCTGCACCCGCACCACTCTGTTTGTGCTCAAACTGCCCATCTCATCCAAGTCCAAATCATTACATTCATCCTGCGTCTGTGCAACTGCCACCCCACATCATTCCAGCTTTCCATTTGTTTCTGCTTTTCCCCCTTCTTGCTTATATCCTCCATTTCATAATCATTACTCTCATCAGAGCTAGATTTCTCCTCCTCCTCTGTTTCATTTAAATACGTACTGGTACTGTGCTACACATAGGTACCATATCTTGGCTTGCCACTCCTTGTGGTGCTGACTACTCCTTTAGTTTTAATTAAGGTCATTTTGGCCTTTTCTGTCTGTTTGGATATCATTGTGGAAGAACCACTACTGCTGCTGGATGAAGTCCCAGCAACTGGTCTTTTACCAGTCAGACTGTGCAGTGTTGTTTGTGCCATACATTTCCCCATGCCTTTCCCCCTTTTGGCCTCCTCCTCACCCTGCCTGGTGCACATTTTCAGCTTTTTTTTTTTATTACACACAAAAATGTTTTTTTTTCCTGTATGTTATGTGTTTTCTTTTTTTTTAGTCCTCTTAGTGGTTTCCAAGTTCCTCTGCCCACTCAGTACAGGCTCGGCCTCACAGCCACACTCCCCCTTCCACCACTGTATCTAGGTTTTTTTTTATTTTACACACAATGCTTTTTCCTGTAGGAATTTTCTTTTTATTTAGTTCTCTCATTTGTTCTCAAGTACCTCTGTTCTCTCCGGAAGGGCTCGACCTTGCAGACAGACACCCTTCCCATTCCACCACTGTAGCTATTTGTTTTTTTTTTTTGAATGAGACAAAACATGCTTTTTACTGTAGGAGTTTTCTTTTCTTTTCACTCCTCTCACTTGTTCTCAAGTTTCTCTGTCCTGTCAGGACAGGTTCGGCCTCACAGTCACCCTCTCCCTTCCACCAATGTAGCTAGGTTTATTTGTTTTCAATAAGACAAAAAATGCTTTTTCTTTATGTAGTTTGTTTTTTTATCTAGCAGGGAGCATGCAGCAATAATATAAGCAGTAAACCATGTAATATATTCACAACAGCAGCTGGTAAACAAACACACAGTCACACACAGTCACACACAGGTAAACTGGGAAGCATGAGACGCTACTACAGTATACAGAAAGTCAGAAAAGTTTTTTTTTTTTTTTTTAATTAATGCCTTCCAGGCAAGACAAAGTATGGCACTCCAGTAAAAGCAAAGCAGAATCTTGCAGCAATTTCCTCACTACTTCACAACTCAGAGGTTTACTTCACTTGAGACACGCGGGGGGGGGGACACAACTAACTCACTGATGTTTTCTTTTTTTATATAAAATTAAGGCACTTGCTGCAGTTTCAGGCTTTTTAAATGAGGTAATGAAAAGCTCAGCTAACTTGAAAAGAAGAAGCAGGAAAGATAAACTCAGGCACTGCGTGAGCAGGGAACACTCAAAGCTTTTAAGTTCCAACCTGCCAGGCTGGTGGTGATCTGCTTTTCTCTCTCTCTCTCTCTCTCTAGTCCCTTTTGTTCTTTTCTAGTTAATGCCTGCTTGCTTTTGTTTCTTAATACAATTCTGGCACTTGCACTTAGTTTGCAGTAGGCTTTACATTTACAAATAGTCACAGAAAAGGAAGAGCAGATGAGATTTGACAAACATGGGGAGGCAGTCAGGCCATCCACTGTGAGTGATGAGCACTCAAAGCTTCCCCCTGCTAGGCAGGTTGATCATTTTTTTTTAAATTCCCTTATTTCCCCATTTTTCTCTGTAGTTGTTTATTTCACTATTTTAAATTTCTTAAGTAAAAGTCAATCACTCGCTGGATGCTTTTGGTGAAGGTATTTAAACTGTGACTGGTAAACACACATGATAAAGAGAGCTCAAACTAGCTCTGTCTCGTCTGTATCTCTCTCAGCCATGCACTCAGCAATTCCTGCCACACGCAGCCTTATATACCTCAGTGCCACCTGACCAACACATGGCTAGTCAGGTGGCAGCGGTGTGTCACCATCATGTGTGTCTGTGTGTGGCACAAGTGCAACCAGGAGCACCAGCTGTGAATGTGAAGCTGGCATTTAATGTGTGTTTAAAAAAAAAAAGAGCTCCGATCGACTTACACTGGATGAGAAGGGGGATAAAACAGGAACTTTTGGCTGTACAGTGTGCACAGATATACTCCCAGATGGGTCTTCAGCAAAATTCTGATATTAACTGATTACTCATGTCTGCTGCATTTACAGTAACTCCAGCTTTTTTTTTCCAATTCACTCACATGATAATTTTAAAAATAAAATACCTTTTTTGTTACCTCGATTTTGTCACCTTTTTAGAGGCTTTGATATGGAGTAGTCTGTTCTCTGGGACTAATTTATGTTCTGCCTCTCTACAAAAACCACTTTGTCCTCCAAATAAGTCTAGTAAATGTGTACTTTCTTAACACCTATAGTGTAGTGCATCTTCTACCTGTGCGATGAAGGAAAATTGCCTGATCTTTTTGTTCATTATACTTTCTTTGACTCATACCAAATCCCACATCCCCAGCCCCACCAAAAGAAATATATTTTGCATCTTTGTGCATTTTCTTCATTGGTCTGACCATCTTCAGCAATGGTCAATGTAACTTGCCTCTTGAATGATGATTTCTAATAATTAATGTATGGTATTGAAACAGATGCTAAATCATCATCCCATGTTCTGTGCAGTGGTGCAGAAAACAAAACAGGTGTAAAGTACTCTAATTAAACACTTTTAAAACCCCTCCTAGGGCATGCCTGTCTGATGCAATGCAAATGATTAAACATACTGCTACAAAGGGCGAGGTTACAGCTGCTCCCTGGACCTCTTGAAACTGGTCACTGCTTTGTGTAAATATGCTGCTACTTTTTTTTAAAGGATATAGTGCCTGTAACAAAATTGTTGCTGTGGCCTTGGCTACCAAATTTATGTGAACAGGTGGTAGGAAACCATATGATAGGGCATACTGGTAGTTGGTAGGGTTAGCTGACTGGCGGAGAGGCTTATTTTTAGAATACATGTATACAAAGGCTAATAAGCATTATGACTCAATACAATGAAGTATATTTATTAGCCACACGTCACTGTCACTTTGTGAATATGAGCCTGGTTGAGACTTCACTGTCTGTGCTGATCGCATACACATTTATTTATTTATTTATTTAAAAGTTTTACCAGGAAGGCATGCTGAGCAGGCTACTACTCAATTCTAGATGCATCCTGGGGAGGAGAAGATGGGATAACAGCAAAAACATACATCAACACACATCAAAAGCACCGTATACAAAGTCAAAGACAAAATGCGTACAGCATAAAATATATAGATTACATACCAGGTTCTAATTCGGATGCTTTTATTTTTTATTTTTGTTAGTTTTTTTTTCACACAATGACAGGTGGGGTGCTGTAGCCTCTAAAGTGCTTTACCTGCCCATGGGGGTTTGGGGGTGGTTAGGCACCAAATCCTCAGTGGCAGACTGTCTGTGCTGATTGCCTGCCCCCTGATGAAGACCTAATGGTTGAAGCACAGGGGCATCTGGTGGAAGTTTGCCTGTGATTACATTTTGATCTTTTCACAATAAATACCTATGTTTGCATTAATTTGGTGAAGAGTGCCTGCTTTGAAGTGCTGCCTACATTGACTTTGCTGTGCTGGACAATTGGCTTGCTACCTTGTTAGCACCCCACCTAACGCTGAGGTGTGAGTTTGTTTGTGGTTTTCAGGGTGAACATCACCACCTGAAAACCAAATTACTAGAATCTAAAGTTAGCAATATATTGAACCCTCGCTGTATACAAATAGAATTAAATGTAAGATGTGTTTCATAGTTCTGATATGTGGAATCTCGGTCTTGGGGGTGGGCAGGTGTAACAGGGTGTAGTCTGACAACAGCACATTGATGTCACCAAATTATTAGAATCTGCTGTAAGTGTGTAATTTTTGTTGAAGCAGTGGTATGCTCATCCTACCCATCAACATTATGTAATGTGAATGTCACGGGAAGGGAAGGGAAGGTAGATGGAGAGCAAAGGCACATAGCTACTGTAAGTTTGTGCAGTCTCCACTGTCAGACAACCTGCTTTATCTTGGTGCATCTAATCTATTTATGTTTCTTGTTAAATGTCAGCAACGTTTTAGCCGAAGCATTTCTGCTTTCTTTTGATGCATCTTGTGGCTCCTTTTCTCCATCCCCACATTGTACTCGTGATCGGTTTGATAGCCAGACGAACTGCAACATCTTATTTGCAGTCAATGATTGAAAGTGGTTGCAGCCTGGTGTTAGAACATTACACAATATTTTTTTCTTTGTGCCCTGTTAAAAGTGTCTAGTTACTGATGGTATGCACAT
Source organism: Neoceratodus forsteri (assembly GCA_016271365.2). Taxonomy (NCBI): domain Eukaryota; kingdom Metazoa; phylum Chordata; order Ceratodontiformes; family Ceratodontidae; genus Neoceratodus; species Neoceratodus forsteri. The sequence continues at coordinate 867,316,276 of CM028131.1, read as the reverse complement.
ATTTTTCCCCGATGACCAAAGGGTGCTGTATGTTTAACAGCATGCAAGTGCATTTATTTATTTCATTGGGGGCTATCTCTCTTTCTCTGGCACAGTAACTATCTCACCTCACCTTGACAGCCCCCTATCAGTGTTTTGATTAATTCTGTCATTGATTCCCGCACCCTTCTCCCCACCCACCACTGGCAACCAAAATAGGCTTCTGTGCTTCAGTCTACATTTCATTCTTTGAAAGTTAGCAAACAGTAGTCTCATCATTTGCATCATTTCAGGCATCATTCTGGTTCAAGGAGTGGGCAACCAATTCACAATTTCTGTTCAGTTTCCTTCCAAACTTTCCTGCTTTTCTCTAGGGGCCATTCACCTTTCGTGTTTCAGCTACCAAGCAGGGAAGTACATACAGGCTGTGGCATCAACATTAGGAGACTCAGTATTGTGCCTTCAATGGGCTTGCCTCATGCAGTCTCCTGGACAGATGGAAACAAATCTTATGTGGTCTCTGTGTTCTCCCTCCTTCCTGTTTACCAGTCCAGCCTGGCAGCCATCAATTGCTTATTCCCCTGCTGAGCTGGGGCTTCCTTCACAGGTGCTGCTGTTGGTAACTGCAGTGTGGCACCCGGTGAATGCAGTCTTTCTGCCACTATGGACTCCCCTATGCCCCCGACCCCCACACCCTGCAGGCAACCCATGTTAGATGAGAATCCTATAGTTGAAGGAGAGCCTGTCTACTGTTATTGCTTGTATCTCTGTAACTTTCCCGGGTCACACCTGAAAATAGGCACGTGACTGTCTAGTGTGCTTACCTGGTAAACAAAAGCTAAATAAATAAAATAAAATAAATAATTCATAACTGTCTGTCCTGCTGTCATATACACACATACTTTAAATGTTGCTGTTTTATTTTTTTCATTTTCATAATTAACACAATCGCATATTTGTGTTGTTATCAAGATTTTAGCACCAAGCACTGGTTACAGTATATCATAATCATGTGCATGTGGTTCAGAACAGTAAATACTTCAGAAATCTCTGCACACCTCATTCATCGTTCTTTGCAACTGTCAAGGATAACAAGTGAACTGCATCATTTTGCCCCTCTAAGTCACTCTGTTCATCAACTATCCCTCACAGAAAAGTTGCTGCCATATACAAAAAAATGGGCTCTAAACGTACACAAGATAAGCAGTAAATCATTTTCTCTACAAAGTAGTCTCAAACAGACACATTGCAATGGTGAACAGCAATGGTGAACACATTACTTCCAGTACTGTGTTTTGTGGTCTCACTCACTAACTATGGTGATCTAATGTAATGATTTATGAGTATTCTGGCTGTCATGTTGTGTCACCTCATTGCTAGTTTGGCAGGTGGTGGTCAGTACATGTCCTTATGGGTTGTAATTTGTTTTTTCCCCACTGCTGGCACCATATGTGGGAGAGCTGGTTGGATGAAAATACAGAAGACGAAACAAGTTCTTTTAAAATGTCTCATGGCTTCCACACACTTCACAATAAAATAAAGAGTTCAAACAGTGCAAATCTGGTACTTCTGTGTTGTTCGTACTGATTGACTATTGACTATTCTGGATTGGGCAACTGTGAAAAAAGCTTGACTTAAAGGGCTGTCAGTTCCTACTCAGCCAGTAGGCTCACATGGACAAATCCAGTACCTGAGGGTGGTCCTACCTACAACTGCAGCTCTTCAGCCCATACTTTAGGTGAACCAATCACCCCGTGAGCTGTTTTACTCAGCTCTGGTCCAAAACATCCCAGCCTTGGCTAGTACAGCCACTGGTCAGTCTTTCTGAGACTGCTTCCAGCACAAACTACTCCCCTCTTGCATCAATCAGTTTCACTCCTGCAGTGGACTGCTCCCTCCACAGCTCAGGTCTCAACTTATCTCATCTGCCAGACTGTGCTCAGTCAGCTCCTTTTATAGAGCTGGAGATCATGTGACCTGTCAATCATAACTTAAATGTCAGTTAAATATTTGCAACAATTTTAAATATGGCTGTTTCACACACACACACACACACACACACACACACACACACACACACACACACACACAAAAAAGCAAAACATAAAAAAAAAAGATTTTAACCCATTATCAATCAGAAAATAAAGCAATAAGGAAATAAAGAAGGAAACTTCCAGGCAGGATATCCCACCTTTCTTGTCCCCAGACTCCCTCATGCTAGAGCTCTATAAAGACCACAGATTTCAACCAGCCTGAGCCCATAGCAATCCACAAAATGGACGCCAGCAAACTAAAAGCACATGGAGTCAGGCATTTCCCAAACAGGCAAATTTTCCTCAACATATAGCAATGTGTTCAGTTTTGGCTTAAAGGAACATTTCATCTAGTATCAGAAGTTACTAATAAAACCAGCAATAGAAAACAAAGGGCATTGCTAATGCATTGTTTAACAGTTTGTAAAACGTGTTTGGTACAGTAAGAACTTTGGGACTCCTGATATCTTCATTATCTTCCATATAAAACTAAAAGTAGTTTATGGTAGTTCTCTTTCAGTATTTTGTTTATATGATATTTAGGACCAAAAACACAGATTCATTTTATGTACTTTCTTCCCCAGGTACACTATTTTGCAAACAGAAACTTTTAACAGGGGAATACAGCATCAAAGTACATAACATTTCTTGCACCCTAACTGTGCTTGGGCAGCACATGAATATTTAATGCTAGCTCTCTCTGTGTGTGTGTGTGGGGGTTCAGAAAGAGAACAATTAGAAAGAGTATTAAAGTTTCAGTGCTGAGTGATCAGTCCAGCAAAGGCAGGATGTAATATTAGAAGGGTTGGCATAGAAGAAAGGCTGCAACCAAAAGGATAGGAAAGAAACATTAATTTGACATGATGTAAGATTATTCCTACATCGAATGTTTCAGGTCTCAGCATGCTTTCATTTTATTTGGTACCTTAGAGCAGCCTTATTGTGGCTGTAAAGATTTCTAGTAGTTCCTTGGGAACTCATTCTCTATTTTTATTAAACAAAAATACATTGGGAGGGTTTCATCCTACCCACACATGGTGGCATGTCTTAGATCTTAGCGGGGGGGAGAGGCAGGATGCATCTCTATCTCTGATGGCCTTATCGACAGTGCAGCCTAGAATGCAGTCACAGTAGAGTTAAGCACTGTATTTTTCTCATTTTTTAGCTTTTAAAGTTTTTCTTCATCCCCATCTTTAAAGGGGAAATTTGTGCTAATTGGCAGCTGTTTATAAAGTTCTTATTCTCAGAAATGATATGCATTCTCCTCAAGTAAACATATTTAACTGTAAATGGATAAAAAGTGATAGGTAAAACTTAGTTTGCATTTGTTCTGTTTTTATGGGCAGCATTCTCTTACAGTTCACTACATGGAATCACTTATGTGGAGTTTTTACTATGTCACAATTTGTGTACAGAATGCTAATTATGAGCTGCTGACATATCAGAACCCTGTTTAGTGTCCTGTGCACAAATCACAATATAGTCAAAACTCCAAATTATTGGTTCCATGAAGAGAACTGTAACAGAATGCTGTGTATAAAAACAACACAATGCAAAATACAGCTTTTTATATCATTTTTATGTTTGCTTGCGCGCATGCACAAGGAACGTTTTGGGAGAGTAGCACACTTTGGAGGTGTGCCTCTCCCTTTCAATCCACTGCTCAGCTGAGCAGGCGTTGCAGTCCTGCACCAACGGGTGCGGGAGCTGTGTATGACAGTGGTGGTCTTTGCTTCAAAGAAAACCACCACTGTCATACAGAGCACCGCGTCACGCTGCCCCCCCGCGTCATGCCGCCCCCCCAAATCTTTGCTGCCACACTGGGAGCCCACCCCAGCATGGCAAACATCCCGCGTTGTTTGCCGACAGGGGTGCCCAATCCCCATCAGCTCCTCGGCCCCAGCCTTTCTCGCCACGCTGGGATCCCACCCCAGCGTGGCAAACGCCCCACTTAGTCTTTTTTTTCACCTGTAAAGCAAAAACGTCCCACGGGTGCTTTTCCCAGTCCCCCTCCCACAACCCGCACCCACCCACTGCGCACTCCAGCCTCCACCACGCTCCACCCCATACTTACTCCGGAGCTTGGTGTGACGATCTTCGTGGACCGGGAACACGCCTGCACTCTTCAAAGCCGACCATGAACTGAGGAAATGCTGGTAAGCTGTATAATGGGCTAGATAGGGGTTTTCAACTTTATTGCATATTCAGGATTTTTGCAAATGTTTCAACTTGGGGTTTTGGGACCCTTCGTGAATGATGTCACTGTCATGGCGTTATTCGGGCCCGGCGGTGATTTCACAGTCACCGCGCAGTCACCGCGGAAATCACCTTTTCGCGGCCTGAATAACGCCATGACAGTGACATTATTCATGAGAAGGTTCCAAAACCCCATGTTGAAAATTGTGCAAAAATTCCAAAAAATGACTGTTTTACGAGCATGCGTTGCGCAGTTCCAAGCAGACTCGTAAGTTCGCAAATTTTCAATATTTTCACTCCAGATTTTCCACATTGCCACTTTACCACACCTCTTTATGAGCAGTACAGCTGTCATTTTTCACATCCTGCCCAAAACGTGTTTCCACCCATGTAACGCACAATAGCGCAGTCGGTGTGCAAAATCAATGTATGAGATGCAGTAAGAAAATCACAGTGACACTGTTCATTAGCAGAGGTCTTAAAATGGCTATGTTGAAAATTTGGTGAAAAAATTCCTAAAAATGACTGTTTTACGAATGTGCATTGCGCAGTTCCTACGCACGCCCTTAGGTTTTCGAATTTTCAATATTTCCACTCCAGATTTTCAACATTGCCATTTTACCACACCTTCATGAGTATTACAGCTGTCATTTTTCACATCTCACCGAAACGGTTTCCACCCATGAGCGCATAATGGCACAGTCAGTGTGCTAACTCAATGTATGGGACGATTAAGAAAATCACAGTGACACTGTTCATGAGCAGAGGTCTTAAAATGGCTATGTTGAAAATTTGGTGAAAAATTCTAAAATGACTGTTTTATTTAGTGTTCATTGCGCAGTTCCTATGCTCGCCATAAGTTTGCGAATTTTCAATATTTTCACTCCAGATTTTCAACATTGCCATTTTACCACACCTCCTCATGAGCAGTACAGCTGTCATTTTGCACATCCTGCCCAAAACGTGTTTCCGCCCATGTAGCACACAATGGCGCAGTCAGTGTGTGAACTCAATGTATGGGACACATTAAGAAAATCACAGTGATACTGTTCATGAGCACAGGTCTTAAAATGGCTGTGTTGAAAATTTGGTGAAAAAATTCCTAAAAATGACTGTTTTACGAGTGTTCATTGCGCAGCTCCTATGCACACTCGTAGATTTGCGAATTTTCAATATTTCTACTCTAGATTTTCAACATTGCCATTTTACCACACCTTCTTTTGAGTAGTACAGCTGTCATTTTTCACATCTCACCCAAAATGTGTTTACGCCCATGCAGCACACAATGGCACAGTCGGTGTGCGAAATCAATGTATGGGACACATTAAGAAAATCACAGTGACACTGTTCATGAGCAGAGGTCTTAAAATGGCTATGTTGAAAATTTGGTGAAAAAATTCCTAAAAATGACTGTTTTACGAGTGTTCATTGCGCAGTTCCTATGCTCGCTCGTAAGTTTGTGAATTTTCAATATTTGCACTCCAGATTTTCAACATTGCCATTTTACCACACCTCCTCATGAGCAGTACAGCTGTCATTTTTCACATCCTGCCCAAATGTGTTTCCGCCCATGTAGCTTAATAATGGCGCAGGTCGGTGAAGGAACTCACCGTATGTGGGACACATTAAGAAAATCACAGTGACACTGATCATGAGCAGAGGTCTTAAAATGGCTGTGTTGAAAATTTGGTGAAAATTCCTAAAATGACAGCTGTTTTACGGCGTCGTTGCACAGTTCCGCACTTGCGCTCGTAGGTTTGCGAATTTTCAATATTTCCACTCCAGATTTTCAACATTGGCATTTTACCACACCTCCTTATGAGCAGTACAGCTGCCATTTTTCGCATCCTGCCCAAAACGTGTTTCCGCCCACGTAGCGCACAATGGCGCAGTCGGTGTACAAACTCAATGTGTGGGACACATTAAGAAAATCACAGTGACACTGTTCATGAGCAGAGGTCTTAAAATGGCTGTGTTGAAAATTTGGTGACAAAATTCCTAAAAATGACTGTTTTATGAGCGTGCATTGCACAGTTACCACGCATGCTCGTAGGTTTGCGAATTTTCAATATTTCCACTCCAGATTTTCAACATTGCCATTTTACCACACTTCCTTATGAGCAGTTCAGCTGTCATTTTTCACATCCTGCCCAAAACGTGTTTCTGCCTATGTAGCGCACAATGGGGGTAACAAAAAGGTCATGCTGAAAATTTATTGTGCAAATACCAACAATCGCACAGGGCATTAGGGTAAAGCACCATACGTGCCAAACACCACTGCAAATACCTGCAAGCGAAAGTTCGGCATTGACAAATGCTTGTTTAATTCAGGTACAGTTAAATATGGATAATTTATGTGAATGCATATCATTTCTGAGAATAAGAACTTTATAAACAGCTGCCAGTTAGAAATGATTTCCTGTCCTCTTTAACTTGGCAATAATATTTATATTTGTTCAGCTATTTTTTTTCCATATCATGCATGCACCTTATTATAAAACTTTAAAACCTTTACTTAGAAACAGTAAAATGGTTTGCTTTTAGACAATGAAAAGGCTTTATTCTGATATGGAATCTAATGAACCTGTAAGTTTCTAGATTTAAATCAGTCTAGTTTTTGCCCTATACAATGGCAAAAAAAAAGCATCTTAGTCTGGGGATTTTTTAATGAAATTTTACTAATTAATAACTGTTGAACCACCAAACTAATTTTCTTCAAGTCTGACAAAACATTAGACCCTAGAACTGGGAATGTGCACACCAAATGTTGCAGTCCTCAGAGACAGGTTCTGGGCTATTTATCCACATGGGTGTGGTGTATAGACCACCAACACAGGGGAAGGAGTTGGACAGGGGATTTGGAGGAGGCCATAGGTAGAATGGCAAGCAAAAGGGAAGTATTGATTATGGGGGACTTTAATTAGCTGGATGTAGATTGGAGCATTCTGGCCATGGCTACAAGAAGAAGCGGGGCCATCCTTGATTCCCTACAGGAGGGTTTTGTCAGGCAGCTGTTTACAGAACCCACTAGAGATGGGGCAGTGCTGGTCCTGGTATTTATAAAAAGGGACAGCACTGAATATGTCACAGTGAGTAGTCCTCTGAGTGCAAGCAATCACTATACTGTGTAGTTTGGCATATGGATTGGGCAAGGGAAAAACAACACTAAGATGAGGGTCCAGGACTTCAGTACAGCAGGTTTTAAAGAAATGGTTGACTGCCTCAATAAATACCTCAAAGGGAGAATGGCCGGGGGAGGGAGTGCAGACCCAATGTAAAAAAAATCAAGGAGGGAATAGCTAAGGCACCAGCATGCTGTTTGAAGGAAGTAAGCAAGGAAAGGAGGAGGTAGAGGTTGCTTTGGTTCTCAAAGGAGGTAGCTAAGGTGGTGATGGAGAAAAAAACAGTATCTAGAAAGTAAAATGAGACCCAGATGAAGGTGTACAAGGAGATTTATTTGGAAAAACAAAGCAAGGCTGGAAGAAGGGTGAGGGCAGTTAAGGTACAATCAGAGGAGAGGATTGCCATGGAGTTGAAAAAAAACTTTCTTCAAGTACATAAATGAAAAGTGGAAAGCATGGGCTGGAATAGTGAGAATCGGGGGGGGCAGTGTAGAAGAAGAAGATCAGGAAAAAGCTAAAATTTTAAGTAAATACTTTAGCTTGATCTTCACAGTTTTTTTTGGGGGGGTGGACCAACATGTACCAGCAGGCACTGGGGGGAAGGGGGAGTGGACACAAGTCCACTTTTTGGAGGACAGAGTTCGGAAAGGATTGGAAGCCCTAAAAGAGAAGAAGGCAATGGGACAGGACAGGCATCACCGCAGGGTTCTAAAAGAACTGAGCATGGTGCTAGCCACCCCCTAGCAACACTATTCAGCACCTCATTGGGGAAAGGGATAGTTCCAGAGGACTGGATGAGTGCCAATGTAGTCCCTCTGCACAAGAGCAGCAGCAGGGAGGAGGCCAACAATTACAGGCCAGTCAGTCTCACATCTGCAGTTGGGAAATTGATGTAGGCCCTGCTGAAGAAGAGGCTGGAGGAGTACCTGGAGGCATATGGGTTGCAGATCACTGGCAGCACAGTTTCACAGGGGGGAAGTCATGCCAAACAAATCTCATAGATTTCTTTGCCTGGGTGACTAGGAAGGTGGATCAAGGGAGAACAGTTGATGTGGCTTATCTGGACTTCATTAAGGCCTTTGACACTGTGCTGCACTGGAGGCTAGTTAGGAAACTAAGCAGCCTGGGGGTAGGGGAGAAAGTGGTAAACTGGGCACCAAATTGGTTGAAGGATAGGATGCAGATGGTAGTGGTAAATGGCAGACACTTGGGGGATGAGAGAGTGACCAGCAGGGTGCCACAGAGATCGGTACTGGGACCAGTCTTCTTCAATGTCTTCATAGGTGACATTGCTGAGGAACTGGAGAGGAAGGTGTGTCTCTTTGCAGATGGCAGAAAAGTCTGCAACAGGGTGGACACTCAGGAAGGGATGTAGAGAATGCAGTGAGATCTGGAGAAACTAGAAGAGTGGTCTAGGGTGTGGCAGCTGGGTTTTAATGCCAAGAAGTTCAAAGTTATGCAACTGGTTTGGGGAAACTCAGGAGCTGTGTATAAAATGGAAACTGAGGTACTGACAGTCACCAAGCAATAAAGAGACCTCAGGGTAATCATAGCTGATGATCTCAAGGTGGTAGGGAAGTGTGACAAGGCAGTAGGCAATGCTAGTAGGATGCCTGGGTGCAAAGGAAGGGGGATTTCTAGCAGGAGAAGGCAGGGGATGTTGCCATTGTATCACTCACTAGTGAGACCCCACCTACTGTGCTGTGTCAAGATCTGGAGGCCACACCTCTGCAAGGACATTGACAGGATGGAAGTGATCCACAGGAGGGCTAGCAAAATGTGGGGGTAGCATTAGGCGCCATATGATGAGAGGCTGTGGGATCTCAACATGTACTCCCTGGATGCGAGGAGAGTGAGAAGGGATGCGATTAAGACCAATAAATACCTCACAGGGGTAAACAAGATGCATGTGGGGATTCTCCTTCAGAGGAGGAAACGCACCAGAATATGGGGGCATGCAATGAAGCCAGTGGGGGGGGGAGTTTAGGAGGGATGTGAGGAAACACTTTTTTACTGAAAGAGTGGTGGATGCCTGAAACAGCCTGCCAGAAGAGGTGGTGGGGTAAAAACAGAGGGGAGCTTCAAGCATGTGTAGGATAGGCACACAGGCATATAAGTAGGGGAAAGGGAGGCAGGAGGAACACTGGTGACCAGATAGGGTCTGAGGTGTCAGAACAGACACAGAAAAATTGGGCAAACTGGATGGGCCTACTTGTCCTTTTTGGACAACAAGTTCTATGTTTCTATGTTGTCCAAAACCCAATTTTTTGACATGAACACTAACTCATCCCTAACATACATGTGCTGCTGTGCCGTGTACATATTAAAGAAAACAATGCTAATGCACATATTAGGGTTGAACCACTGAAGCGCAAAGCTACAAAATAGGGAAAAGAAAAATTTGAGTACATTTTGGCATAATCTATGCAAGCATTGCTGTGCCAGTTTTAGGGTAGGCCAGCCCAATGTCGCTTGATCATTCAAACCCTGAGGAACACCATACTGTACCTCCAACTCCAAGGCTTCACAGACTTTTTACCTTAATTTTTCATTTAACTGCTTTTTGCACTTTTTGTTTCAACTCTAATAGATCCATTAACTCATTCATTTGCAATTTATTTCCTTACTTTTTGAAAAACATACAGTACATGCCAACTGATACATTTTGCTTATGCTTTATCACACTCCATGACAAGCACACCTTAATGACTTTTACTGCAGCAGACTAGTAGCTTGCTTTGTGAGCCTCACAAAGCAGCTGCTTAAAGAGCTACTGATGCCTTAAAGAAAACTTTAAAAAACATAATAATTAGGTAAACTTCTGCCTGCATTCCATTTATATTTTATACATTTCTCCTCCCTATAATTTATTACCAAAGACATGTGTATGAATATATCATCATTGTCCCTTAGAGTTAATTTTGAGTCATCTGCCTCTATAGCAGACTCCCTACTTCAAGTCATAACCCTCTGTTGTGACATCACAAACTGCTGCCATGGGAGTAACTGTGCGGTCACAAGCAGTGCTCTATGACTTCAGGTAGGGAAAAAGCAGTAGAAATAGATTAACTCTTCATGAGCAAAGATCCTGTTTTCATGCAAATAACCTCACTACTAAACAATGGTGAGGAGGAATACAGAAATAATGGGAACTACAAGCTGGACAGTGCCTAAATATTATGTTTCATTAAAGTTCTCCAGAACATGTCACCAGCTCCTTAATGATGCTCACTGTGGAATACATGGCTTTCTTTTTTGATGTGGATTGCAGTAGACCTGTAGCTTGCTTCATGAGTGGCCTATGGACCACTCACATAGCTGCTGCATAATGATGCTTACTGCTGCAGCACACACACACACACACACACACACACACACACACACACACACACACGAGCTGTAGCTTGCTTATGGAGTGTCTCTGCAGGCCACTCCTGAAGCAGCTGCATAGCGATGCTCACTGCACCAGACCTGTTGCTTGCATTTCAAATAGACCTGGAGGATGCTAACAAAGCAACTGCATATGTAGCAGACTTCATCTACAGGTTCACAGATATGGCCCTACAAAGCCATCTAGATTTTTGTCTTTTTCAAACTAAGTGTCATATAAGCTAAGTTGTATCTCATGAAAGTGGTACTGCAAGTCATGAAAGCATGTTCATGAGTAACAAAAGCAGGACCTGTTTACATGGCACATTTCAGTCCAATTTCATTAATGTTTTTAAAAGTATTTGTTCTCTTAACAAAAAAAAAAATTAAGAATCAGTCTTACATCCTATCCTGTTGACTACACACATTTCAGACTTAACTTCCAACAGACGTTATTGTTTTTGATATACAAAGTTTTCTGTTCTTTTTCCCACTTTTATATCTGCTTAGAGAGCCCCTAGTGCTGTGTGGCACTTTGTCCAGATTTCTGTGGCAGCATTTTCTGATTTCTGCAGCATGATTTGTTCATTTCTATGGCAGAATGCAGTCTTGCCATTGGCTAAAATATGATGTGATGTCATCGATAACATCAAATGCGGAGCATATAGGAGGGGCTTCAGGATAAACGAGATGGGGAAGGTAGCTGAGCAGTATGGAAAAACTGTATATTTGAACGATAATTCATTAATAACAATGAATTTTGTGGCACTATTTCTGCAGCATGATGCAAGTTCTGCAGAAAAGTCTGGAGAATCACAGAATTCCAAGGTCCTTAACTGGCTAAGACTTATAGAAGTGGGTGTGTGAGTCATGAAAGTGGATTCATGATAGTGCTGAGCAGAATTTTTAAATTCTGGCAGAATGGAACTCCATGGAAGTTTGAAAAACTCCATTCAAATCCTGTCAAATTTTGTTAGAAGCGGAGCGGTGGGTCTGTGTATCAGAAAACTGTGGAACATGTTCCCTCTGATAATTACTGTAGAATGAAATTCCATGGATTTTGATATATTCCACCAAACATTCTGCAACCATTTTACAATGGTTCTATGTAAACCATTTATCCAGTTTTATTAAAAATATATCCATTTCAATGTTTCAGCCTTGAAGATGAGTAACCTGATCATAAATAGTGTCCTCAATATTTATAATTAATGTCTGCTGTGTCATCTAGTTCACCAAAACTGCACCATTATTCATGGATCATTATCCCATGAAAATGTATATGTAGTAGCAGTAAATTTATTTATAAGGTGCCCTTTCTTGGAGGTTCTGGGCACCGTACAGGAACAGACAGACAGACAAATAAACAAATAGACAACATAAAAATAACTACATAAAAAATTAAAAAAGTCCCATCATTACAGTTAGAATTAAAGCAGCAGCTGTATCACAGGGAATACCCAAAGACTAATTTTGGACCATGAAAGCTTGTCTAAACAGATATGTCTTTAACCCCCTTTTAAAGACTTCCCTCAGTACCCTAGGAAAGTGCTCTACAACACAGGGCTACCAACCTCAAATGTGCAATCCCCGGAGGATTTCAGCTGGGCCCTTGAAACTGAGAGGAGACCCTTGGAGGAGGAGCAAAGGGGGTGTGAGGACTGGAGAGGATTCGGAAGATCTGACAGGTAACCAAGGCCCAACCCATGCAGGGCTTTATAGGTTAGTAAACCAACCTTGAAGGCAATTTGCCACTTCACAGGTAGCCAATGCAGGTCATACAGGACTGAGGTCACATGTCTAGACCTCGAAAGGCCAGTCAGCAACCTCACTGCTGCATGCTGCACCAGCTGCAAGTGACGTAGGCTACCCTCCATTAACCCAGAGGTAGAGCACATGACAATAGTTCAACCTAGACATCACAAATGCATGCACCAGTGTTAGTGGGTCTTTAGTAGGGATAAGGGGCTTAATCTAGCTGATGTTCCTTAGATGGTAAAATTCACTCCTGAGCCAGCCTGCCAGTGCAGCGGTTGGATTTCCACTTGCGACGCCAGCGACCCAGGTTCAGGAACGGACACGGTTCATTGGAGGGCCGGCCGGTGGAGAAGAATGGAGTGTCCCATGGACAGCTCTCCTTTTCAAGGGGGAAGGGTGGGGAAGTGCCCGGCGCAAGGAGGACCCCTGGCGGAGGCCAGGAGTCATTCAAGCTACTGGCGCTTGAACATTGGGAGGTGGGGCGGATGCTGGCATCATTGAACGTCCCCACCTCTGAGAAAAAAAGGAAAAAGGAACAGGTGGGATGGGTCCTCTGTCTATGTGAAGCCCTCCCTGGATCTTCGATTAGCCTGCCATTGCCGCACTCCCCCGACCAGATATTTGTCCTGCAGCCCGGATACAGGGGTCCAGTGCCACGGCCCCACCCTCTGGGGGATAAGCCGGGGGTAACTGGGGGAGAGACAGTGGCAATAGATGGGGTGGAAATTCCAGGGGCCATGACCAGGGGTGAAGGCCGACAGAGGATCTCGCCAAGATAAAGAACATATAATAAAAAAAAAAAATTCACTCCTGACTGCAGCAGACACTTCATCCTCCAGTGTCAGATGATAATCAAGAATGACTCCCAGATTTTTTACCATTGCAGAAGCCAACAGCCTGGATGACCTGAGCTGCAGCCTCATCTCTCTCGTGACTACATCTGCTCCCTCCTCCGACAAAGCTCAGTCACTAGTGCCTCAGTTTTTTCTGGGTTAAGTCTCAGTCAGCTATATTTCATCCACTTCTGAATCTCAGACAGGCATACATTCAGTACCTCAACAGTGTCAGGCATCCTAGGTGCAAAAGACAAATACAGCTGGGTATTGTCTGTATAGCAGTTGAAACACAGACTGCATTGTTGAATAATCCTCTGATGGGGCAGTACGTATGTACACTGCTAACAGAAAAAGCATGAGGACTAAACTTTGGGGCACACCACAGAGAAGGGGCATCAAGGATGATGAGAAAATTCCCATTACCACCTTCTGCATCCTATTCCTGAAGTTGGACTCAATCCAGTGAATAACAGTGCCAGTGAGTCCTCCATACTCCATCTGCTGATCCAGCAACAATCCATGCTCTATAGCTCTACAGTACCAAATGCTCAAGAGAGCTTGACGAGAGCAAGACTTCACCATTCACGCATATCTCTAGCCCTGAGGAACTCATTATGCACCCGATCAATGCTCAGTGCTATGCCTAGATCTAAAACCAGACTAGAGAGGCTTATAGATGTCATGAGCTATGAGGTGCACCTCAAGCTATAGCACCACAACTTTCTCAATAATCTGATCTAAATAAGGTAGGTTAGGGACAAGATGGTAATTAGCTAGAACATCTGGGTCCAAAGTCGGTTTCTTCAGAAGAGGCCTTGTGACTCCCTAGCAGACATGTGGGGCCTGGGTCTGGTTCATAACAGGTGGGCCACAGCTCCGAGACCACTTCACAGATCTCTTCCATCATAATCAGCCAAAGCTCTGCTCAAGACAGCTGAGTGCATCCATGAGGTACAAGCTCAACTCCGCTGGGCCAGGACAGCCACTTGGACAGATCCCAGCCTGAATAGAGGACACTCTGTCCAAGAAGAATCGAGTGAACACTTCACATATAGCTGCTGAAAATGATCTTACCGGCTGAAGACAGGGTGGATTTATTTATTTAATTAATTAATTTAGTTTTTCTTGACTGGGTAAGTGCACTAGACAAATTCTGCCTATTTTTAGGCACGACCCAGGGAAGGGGGATACAGATGAATGCCAACTGACTTTGAACCAAATTAAGCTGTTGGTGGTATTTTAGTGAATGGGGGGAAATTTGGCCAGGGCACCATGGAAATTCCCCTACTCTCCTGCAGGGGGATTCTGTGGCTGTCTTGCCAAGATGGCCACTTTGGTGTGAGCCTTGGGAGAGAAGGATGTCGGAGAGACAGAGGAGCAAGCATCCTCCTCCTCTGTCCCTGTAACTTGAGAGGCTACTGTTTCTGAGGACGACATGGACGTGAATGATTTTCCAGAGGAATTCTTTGATACTGCAATGGAGAATACGCCACGGGACATGGGAACTGCTGGAATTGTTGAATTTGAACCTACGGAGGGTAACGCTGTTGATCTACTGGAAAAGGAACGATTGTTGGAGCTTGTCCTGGCAGAGGAGGAGCGGTTTTACTCCAGAAGAATGGATTGGTTGCTGAGATTGCTGCCTTGAGAACCGCTCCCTTGCCAAATCAAACAGCTGACTCATGAGCTGTATTGTCTTCAGACAGTGACGTGGTGGGTGTTAAGGAGCAGGGCATGGAGATCAAGAGGTGGCATTCCAGAGCGGCTGGCAGTGGTGAACATCGGGGAGATGTGTGCCAAAAGCCGGACATGGGTAATGAATCTCTGGGTGAGTCTGACAAAACTGATTCTACTGAGCACTTGGGTATACACAGGTTGGGTAAGATGCTGACTGGTAGCAGTGTTCCCATTGCAATGAATGTACAAGCCGCTGTGGGAGGTACGGAACAGGCTGGTACGGTACTGGGGCTTGTAATAGCTAATGACCTTCCCACGTTGGGGAAAGAAGGAGTTAGTCGCATGGGGAAAACAGATAGCTTAAGGCACCACAATGGCTGGTCCCTTGAATGTGCTATTAAAAGGGCTGGGTGGCTCCACCAATCTGATGGGCAGTGGATTCCTGACCCTTTGGATAAAAATGTGCAACATTATATTCAACAAACTACACCTGTATGTACAAGGAATGTGTCACCTGCTGAATATGCTAAACCTTTACTAGACTTGGACAAAGCTGGTAAAGTATTATTGAATTGCAGTACGGTAGTGGGTCAACACACATGTAGGTTACCAGATAATGGTGTGGTACTTCCCAACTCATCTTCTTTGGATGGTATTAGAATGGAGCCTTCAGACCAGGTGTTACAGGATCCAAAATAGAATGCATGGTTGAATCCAATGTTTAAGTTGGTGGATTTATTCCAGAACAAAGGGGAACCAGCCCCTAGGAAGAATGCAGTTCGAGTAATATATAAAGGGGTTCTGGAAGATCCGCCAGATAGATTGTATATAGCAAGACAATTATTAAAGGGTTCTATGAAATTTTTTTCTTCGGAAATTTTTGCCCTTATCCACATTGGAAATTCCAACTATGATGTTAGTTTTAAATCTGTAGCTAACTTGGACAGATTTTGGGTGCAATATCAGAAATGAAAAAATACAACAGTGTGGATTCCATTTTTAGCGGTTCCGTTAATTAAACCTGCAATGAAGTAGATCACCATTATGTTTCGAAATGGAGGTGTTAATATAGAGGACATTTTGTTTTGGTTGAGACAACGGTGTGAAGTGTTGGATAAACCGGCACCAATTCTCGATAGTGAACAAATATGGAATGGGGGGTGGAAATTATGGGTCACACTATAATCCACTAACAGTGGACCTGTGCACTTTCCTAATAGTTTTTTCTTAGGAAAAGATAGCGGGAGTTTGTTTTATTTTGGTCAGCCTAAGGCATGTTTCAAATGTGGGTCATGGACTCATCTTAATACTGCATGCAATACTCCGCATTGTAATCACCGTTTGGAGTTTGGTCACCTAGCAGCGGATTGCCTTAATCTGTTTAAATGCAATTTGTGTGAGATGACAGGACATGGGTATGGGAAGTGTCCTTGGGCGTCCCATAACAGGGATGACTGTCCATCTCATGAGGGGTTAATTAATATGGTCCAGCAATTTAATGTGAAAAAAGTGGCTGTTCAGGAGGTGGACAGGCTTCATAAGACTCAGGTTCCCCCCCGGTGGAGGAGAAGGGTGAGGAGGAGAAACAAGAGAGTGTAGAACAACAGGGGAATGGTCATCAGGTCCAAATTAGTGACACTCAGATTTCAGAAGTCCCTTCGGGTTCTCTTGAAGCACCTACTTCTCTCATTTCAGCTCCTGAAGACTCATGTTTATCAGATATGCCCCCCTTCCCCTTCTGATTCTCAGCAGCAGTTTAAAAAGGTTCTCGCTAAGAAATGGAATAGGTCAGGGAAGGCAATTTCCTCTAAGAATTCCCCTCTGTCTAAAGGTGGAATAAAAAACCCTGATGGTTGGAAGGGTGAGAATAAGTTTGCAGTTTTGACACCAAAGGATGAGTCAGAGGGGGAAGAGTCAGATAACTCCTCAAGGGCTTCGACCACTACTGATATTACTTCAGAAGGGGAGGAAGGGGATGGCAAGGGGGAAGAGTCTATCCTACGTAGATCTCGGCATAGACGGGTAGCTAAGGTTTCATGAGTGCTGGGCTAAAGGTGCTTCTCCCCCCTCATTCTACATATGGCTTCTTTAACTATTTCCACAGTTAATGTCAATAGTATAAAGAGCCATAAAAAAATGATAATGACATAGAATCTTCCTAAACAACAGGGATGTGATATTTTTTTCTTCAAGATACTAGACTTAAAACAACTTTTGCTGTTAAAGCTGCCAATAACATTTGGACTAAGGGTGCTACCTTCTGGTCCATAGGTGAAACGACGTGTGATAGGGTAGGGATTTTATTTGCAAATTCTGATTTAAAAGTATCTCGGTTGGTAGATATTTATCCTGGCAGGGCCTCTTACTTGACATTAATTTTCAAGGGGAAAGATTTAGATTGATTACAATGTATGCCCGACAGACTAAAGCACAAAGAGTTGCATTATTGAATGATGTTCAGCCATTTCTTTATACCTCTAGGTTGGTTGCTTGGGCAGGGGACTTTAATTGTGCTCTAGGTACCTCTGATAGAGGGTTGCACACCATGAAACTTTTTTGTGATTCACAGGCACTCATTAATATTGTTAAGACAGTGAAGTTGGTGGATGCATACAGACTTAAACATTCATCTTCTCGATCTCCACTAGAATAGATTTTGTGCTGATTTCTGCTGCTTTACAGGTACAATCTGTCACTGTGAGGGCCTCGGAGTTTACAGATCATAGGTCAGTGACGGTACAAATTGTTTGGGGTACTGCACCTAGGAGTAGAAAAAATCAATGGAGGCTTAATAACAAGATTATGGAAGATGAAGGTGTTAAGCATGGAGAAGAGAGTGAGTAGTGAGGCTTTCTGTAATTGATATGTATGATGATATTGCCTTATGGTGGGAGGATACCAAAACTGATTGGAAGGCTTTTTTCCAACAAAAGTCTAGGACCATAGCAAATAAATATTATCT
Source organism: Neoceratodus forsteri (assembly GCA_016271365.2). NCBI lineage: Eukaryota > Metazoa > Chordata > Ceratodontiformes > Ceratodontidae > Neoceratodus > Neoceratodus forsteri. The sequence continues at coordinate 867,298,344 of CM028131.1, read as the reverse complement.
AGATTATTTGAGTCTGATAGGCCAGTTGCAGAAACTGATATCCTTGACAGAAACTGAGAGAAAAGATTATAGTACTCAGATCAAGAACGTTAAGAAACGAATGTTTGACCTACAATATGACAGAGCTAAATCTTTAGAACAAGAACAGAGATTTGGACTGAGATTGCATAAAGGTGCTTTGGACCCTTTTAAAGAATGTAGTGATAGGGTAGGTAATAAATTAATTACTCAATTGACATCAGTGACAGGGGAGGTGGTTTCTTCCCCACAGGAATTGTTGCATGTGGTAGAACTGTATTTGGGGTCTCTCTTTAAGAAAGACTCGGGGATTGATAATTTGACTGTAGATTTAGAATAATTACATTTACCTGAAGTGAATGATTTGGATAAACAGAGCTTACTGGAGGAAATTTCAGTGGATGAAGTAAGATTTGCTGTCTCCTCTTGAAATCCAGATTCAGCCCCAGGGACTGATGGATTAGGGGCTGCCTTTTATCAGACTTTTCAGGAGGAAATAGTTCCTGTTTTTGTAAGGGTTATTAATGAAATGCTGTATAATTCTTCTTTGGCTGGTTCTATGTATCAGGCTCGGGTAATCTTGCTGCATAAAAAAGGGCCTAGAGAGGACTTGAAAATTGGGAGAATACTTAGTTTGTTAAATACAGATTTGAAAATTTTAAGTGAGATTTTGCTTAACCGATTATCTAAAGTGGCAGATAAGTTTATTACTCCAGAACAGATGTGTGCCATCCAGGGTAGAGCACAATATGATAACTTGATAGTATTATGGAAACTATTTCACATTGCACAAGAAGGGACAACAGAAGGATTTATACTGGCCTAGATCAGGAGAAGGCATTTGATCAGGTGGCACATGACTTTTTATTTTCTGTCCTAAAGGCTTATAGAATACCTCCTGAATTTGTGGGATGGATTTATACAATGTACCAGAAGGCAACGATTCTTCCTAATATCAATGGCTGGATTGGTAATCCCATTTTAGTGGAAAGAGGGATGAGGCAAGGTTGTACCCTTAGCCCTCTCTTGTATGTGTTTTCTATAGACATTTTCATTAGACTAATAATTAGCCATGAACAGATTAAGGGACTACGTATATGTGCTGATACTCCACCGTTAAAAATAATGGTTTATGCAGATGATTTGTTACTTTGTTTATCCCAAGAAGCTGAAGGGACATATGTGAAGGATATTTTGACTTCTTTTTCAAAATGCTCAGGATCTGAGATTAATTTTAATAAAAGTAAAGGTGTTCCATTAGGGGATACCCCTTTGCCTGAGCAGGGAAGTATAGCTGGTATTCAAATAAGTAGAGAGCCACTGACCATTTTAGGGGTTGAGTTTGGTTCCGGGGTTATGGCTCATGATAACTGGAATAAGGGACTGGATAGAGCACATCGATTAGTAGCTGGATGGAAGGGGAGACAGATAGTGAAAAAGAAAATAGTACTTTTGATAAGGTCATTATTGGTTCCTATTTTTTTTGTATGTAAGTTATGTGTTTCTGCCCCCGGTTTCTTTATATACTGCTTTGGTCAGTATTTTTTTCAAGCCTTTTGCGATGGTCTGCATCTGTCCAGGGGGGGAAACAGGATCCTAGGTGAGAGGTTTAAATGCTTCATTGGCAAGCATTTAAACTAGCCAAGGGGGGAGGCACTGAAAAGGAGCAGGGAAATCCCAGCCTCCCCCCACAAAACATGGTAATTGGTGAGGTAAACACCAAGGTAGAGAAGTTATTAGGGAGCAGAACAGAGGTAAATGTAAAAAAAGGCAAAGGTAGTAAGGACAGGAATGAGGCTAAAAGGGGTAAGGCAATCAAAACGTGGAGGGTGATGAGTACCAACGCCCGTAGTCTGTGTAACAAGCTTCCTGAACTAGTGGCCTTGATGGAAGAGGGTTGCCTGGATATTGTGGCAGTCACAGAAACATGGTACACAGAGAACCATGACTGGGATGTCAACATACCAGGATACACAATCTACAGGAGGGACAGGGTGGGTAAAAGAGGAGGAGGAGTAGCTCTCTATGTAAAGGAAGGGATCAAAGCAACAGAACTAAAGAGTAAACAGGGAGCAGATGAGGCACTCTGGTTCACCCTAGAGACAGGAAATGGCACCACAATCCGCACGGGGGTTGTATACAGACCCCCATCTCAGGTGGAGGAAATGGACAAGGAAATGATAGAAGGCTTCCTTAGAATAGCAGAAAAAGGGGAGATATTGTTGATGGGGGACCTGAATATGCCAGATGTTAACTGGAGCACCTTTGCTGCAGGCACATCCAAGAGCAGGGTCATTCTTGATGCCCTACAGGGGGCATGCCTCAGACAGCTAGTATTGGAACCCACTCGGAAGGGAGCAATCTTAGACCTGGTACTCTCAAATGGGGACGGAGAAAGAATCTCAGATTTAGAGGTGGGTAGCCATCTGGGAACAAGCGACCACCAAACAGTGTGGTTCACGATAAACACAGCCATACAATCAAGCCATACAAAAGCAAGAGTATTGGATTTTAGGAGGGCTGACTTTGGGAAATGAGAGAGTGCCTTAGAAAAGCACTAGCAAACAGGCAAGAAGGAGGGGTGGAGGAACAAAGGGGAGTAATCAAAACAGCCACCACAGAGGCAACAAGCCTTTGTGTAAAGCAAATCAATAAAACACAGCGAAGGAAAAAAACGCTATGGTTCTCAAAAGAGGTGGCAGGGAAGGTTAAGGAGAAAAGGATAGCATTCAGGAAATATTAGGAAACACAGAAGGAGCAGGAGAGAGAACTTTATCAGTTAAAGCAGAAAGAGGCTGGGAAGGCAGTCAGAATAGCAAAGGCCCAAACTGAGGAAAGGATAGCCAATTCTGTTAAGAAGGGGGATAAGACCTTTTATAGGTATATTAGGGAGCGAAGAAAGACCAAAGGAGGGATACTGAGGCTTAATAAAGGGAAGGGAATGTGGGTAGAGGGGACAGTGAAAAGCAGGGTTACTGAACAAATATTTCTGCTCAGTATTCACAAAGGAAGAGGAGGGGAGGTACCTAAACCAAACAAGAGAAACACTCTGAAGACAGGGTCGATACTGGCCCATTTACAGAAGAAAGGGTTCTGAAAGAACTAATAAAATTGAAGGTGGACAAAGCAATGGGGCCTGATGGGATTCACCCAAGAATTCTAAAAGAACTAAGGTAGAACTAGTGACACCGCTGACTACTCTGTTTAACAAATCATGGAGGATGGGTGGTACCTGAGGACTGGAGGAGGGCAGATGTGATCCTCTTCTCAAAAGTGGGAGCAGGACAGAGGCAGGAAACTACAGACCAGTTAGTTTGACCTCAGTGGTAGGGAAAATGATGGAATCACTTCTGAAGGAAAGAATTGTTGAGTACCTAGAGGCCAGAGGGCAGGACCCAAGGCAGCATGGATTCACGATGAGAAGGTCGTGTCAGACGAATCTAATAGATTTCTTTGACTGGGTGACCAAAGTAGTAGACCAGGGAGGGGCTGTGGACATGGCCTACCTAGATTTTAGCAAGGCATTTGATACAGTCCCACACAAAAGATTAATGCACAAGTTAGCCAGCCGGAGTGGGCCCCAAGGTGGTAGCCTGGATAAAAAATTGGCTAGACAACAGGACACAAAGGGTAGTAGTAAATGGAGTACACAGCGAAGAAAGGAGGGTTACTGGGGGGGTACCACAGGGTTCTATACTGGGACCGGTCATTTTTAATGTCTTTATAAGTGACATTGCAGAGGAACTGGAAGGAAAAGTATGTCTCTTTGCAGACGACACAAAGATCTGCAAAAGGGTTGATACACAAGATGGAGTGGAAAGGATGAGAAGGGACTTGGCAAGGTTGGAGGAATGGTCAAATGTATGGCAGCTCAGATTCAATGTAAAGAAGTGCAAGGTAATGCACATGGGAAACAAAAACCCAGGGAAGAGTACACAATGGGGGGTGAGATACTGACAACAGTAAAAATGGAAAAGGACCTGGGGGTAATTATATCAGATGACCTAAAGGTGGGCAAGCAATGTGAGAAGGCAGTAAGGAAGGCTGGGGGGATACTGGGATGCATAGGGAGAGGCATCAATAGTAGAAAACAGGAAGTTGTTATCCTCTGTACAGACAGTTGGTGAGACCCATCTGGAGTACTGTGTGCAGTTCAGGAGACCCCATCTCCACAAAGACATAGACAGAGTGGAGGCTGTCCAGAGAGGGCATTCAAAATGGTGCAGGGTCTGCACCAGAAGACATAATGAAGAAAGACTAAAGGAGCTTAATATGTATACCCTTGAGGAAAGAAAGGAGAAAGGGACATGATAGAAACTTTCAAGTACCTCAAGGAATCAACAAAGTCCAAGAGGGTAGCATCTTTCAGAAAAAGAGATGTGCAAGAACAAGGGGCACAAGTTGAAGATAGAGGGGGGACAGCTCAGAGGTAATGTGAGGAAGTATTTTTCATGGAGAGGGCTGTGGATGATGGAACAGCCTCCCTGAGGAGGTCGTGGAGTCAAGAACAGTGGGGGAATTCAAGAATGCATGGGACAGACATAAGGCAGTCCTAGTGGGGGGTAGGAGGAAGTAAGCTGTTGGTTAACTAGGATCTGCAGCTTATCTGTTAGGTAGGAAAATGGGCAGACTAGGTGGGCCAAGCGGTCCTTATCTGACATCAAATTCTATGTTTCTATGTTTCTATGAGTAGATTGAACCCCATAAAAAGAGGATACACATATAGGAGCATACGGGACGGTGGTATAGATATGGTCAATCCGATCGCTTTTTATGTAAGCATTTTTGTGTCATATAATTTGAGTCCCATCTTTTGGCCTGGAGATAAGTTATGGCACCCTTATGTACGGGCTTGGCTGGTACAAGGGTTACCCTACTGGAGAGCTGGCAAATTGGGACCATTAACGGAACTTCTCAGTTTTCCGAAATATGGACTGGAAACATTTAAAAACTTGATGAAATGGGGGTTAACAATATCTCTCCTAGAATCTTTGGATAGGAAACAGTTGTATAAGCATATTGTGTTCTTGGAATTTAAGGATGTGATAGTTTTCCCAGAATGTCCTGCAGATTACGTAGGGGTAGCCATCAAGTTTTTTTCTAATAAATGGATGCCAGAATTTATATGGGACAGTGTATGGTTGAGTTGTTATGGGAGATTACCTGTTCAAAATAATGATAAACATAAACAGATGTGTGACAGGTACTGTATTAGGGAACACTGTATAGCGGTTTTGGAATCTCAGACTCATCTCTCTTTGGAATGTCATTATGTACGACAATTTTGGGCATATTTGGCAACAAGATGGCATGAGCCTTTATTTTAATCTTTAACTTACTATACATTAATGTATGGTGTACATAGGGGAGAATGGGGAAAATTCCATGTTGATACTTTGTTTATTATTTTTTCGGTTATTAGATACTATGTTTGGCAAATCAGATCTATGTGGGTAACACAACAAAGGACAATAATGTTTTAAGAGCTGTTAAGTAATGTACAACGTACACTGCAGAACATAAGGTGTGGGGAATATAAAAGATATAGAGTTGCAAGGGTGAAACACCTGTGGGTAAATTGTGAACATTGGGTGGATGATGTATGATATGTATTCTTGCAACTGTGTATAGATTTTCTTGTATATTTGCTATGTTATTTCTGTTCTATGTTGAAGGTTGATCTTTTGCTGTTTGTTTTGTCATGGAGTCCTCTTTCTCAATAAAAATTCCCCTACAAGATGGCGTCCAGGAGTGCTACTGAGCAGGAGGAAGTTATGGAGATAGAAGAACAAAATTTAGAACATGGAACTTCTGAGGAAAAAAGGAATTTAGAGGAAACTACTAATACCATGGAAAAAAAATCATCCAGGTGATCTAAATAGTTCTTTGAATGACTCAGATATTTCTGATATTGAAATTGAAATAAAAATAAAACAAGATGTCAGAACTGAAGAAGAACGGATCCTGGAAAGACAAATTAAGACACAGTTGGAAGATGAGGAAAGGCGATTTGCCATTACAAAGATGAAACTAAGTCAGAGACTGCAACAGATACATACTGACAGGAACAAGATAGCTGTCAACCAGGCCCAGCTGAAGCCTGATGATGCACCAGTATCAAAGGAGCCGACTACCAGCTGGGCAGATGTAGTAGAAAATGAGCTGAAACTACAGGATGCAGCGAATGCAGAGGAAGCTCTCGCAGGGCCTGCAGGTACGAATTCAGATACTTTTAAAGATAAAGTAAACTTAACTGTGTCACAAATGGGAGTAACGTCTGGAATGGCACAAACATACTCCACAGAGTTTGGCCTAGGACGACCTGATATTGTATGTCAAGCACAAAAACAAACAAACTGGTCTGTGCAAAATGCACTGCTTGCAGCAGGATGGGAGAACGACTCTGAGTCTGGAAACTGGAAATCTGGGCCTTCCCCAATAAAGATGCCTAGTATACCACAGAGAATTAGTAGAAATCACCAACCAGAAGCTCCCCCAGAATTTTGCCTCACACAAAACCCAAGCCTGCATTTTAAAGAAAACGCAGCACCCCCACAGCCCGATAAGGTTTCAGAAGGTACAACCATTGAGAAGGAGACGCCTGCTAACCCAGCTCTCACATTAACTGAACCACAAATGCATAGAAAACAGTTTGCTTCTTTATTTAAATTACCAATGATGCCTGCGAAGAGACATAATGCTGTAAGGCTTCTGTTTGTGGGGGGATTGTCTGAAATGCCAAACAGACTTTATGTGGCAAGAAATTTGCTGAAAGACTCATTAACATTCTTTGCAAATGAGATCTACGCTCTCATACATGTGTTTGGAGAGACAACATTTAATATGAGCTTTAAAACAGATTCAAGTCTGGACAGATTCTGGAGCCAATACAACAGTTTAAAAAACACCCCACTATGGACCCCATTTGTAGTGATACCCTTAACCAAACCGGCCCAAAAATGGATCACAGTCCTATTTTGAAATGAAGGGGTGAGCATGCATGATTTAATTAGTTGGCTTAAGCAGAGATGTACTATCTTAAAAAATCCTGAGGTAATCATAGATTCAGAGAAGATCTGGACGGGGGATAGAAGGTTTTGGTCCTGCTTAAACTGAATGATACTGGAGTATCACATCTGCCAAATTCCTTCTTCATGAGGAGGGACAGAGGAGTATTATTCTACCAAGGGCAGCCACGAGCATGCTACAGATGTGGATCAGTGTCACATCTGAGTAGTGTACGTGATCACGTCAAATGTAATTTATGTGGAGAAATGGGACATTCTGAAAATCATTGTAATAATGAATTTAGATGCAACTTATGTGACATTGTGGGCCATACCTTTCAGAACTGCCAATGGGCAGCCCATAATGTGCCAGAGACAGCAGATGGGGACTTACAAAGAAATTGTATTCATCAGGCACAAAAAGATAAAATACAAAACAGAGTGAGAATCGCAAGAAGTAGACATACCTCCATCAACCCCCACCAGAAACCAGACCGAATGGAGCTGAGCAATCACGCCCGAATCACCAGGAAATACAAAATGTGGACGTTCAATCTGCAAAAGAAAACAAAGTGGCAAAGTACAAAATGATGGTGACTGATCTTGAGGTTAACATGCCTCCGAACTGGGCCAGAAGTAGAGAAAAGAATGACAAGATTTCAGGGGAAACATGTACCCTCTCAGACTGAAGTAACTACGACTAATAAATCTGACATCCTATAGGACATTTCTACAGGAACTGGAGAAGATTCGGACTCTTCAACAGTAACCTCCATAGCGGAGGAAGTGGTGTCTGCAGGTGATGAAACTCCCATAAAAGGAACAGGAAGGAAAAGGAAGGCAAAAACAAAACACATACAAAAAACAATGGGGTTACAAAGGTGGAACTATAAATAAAAAATCTGAATAGCTTCTTTGTTGCACCTATACATGGTGAATGTAAACAGTATTATGAAATTGGAGAAATGTAAACATTTTTTTTCTGTATTAATGTCTATGCTGGGAGGCATATTCTTTTTACAGGATGTTCGTTTTCATACTTTGTCTGAAATAAGGACTGCACAAAAAAATTGGTTTAAAGGTCCTTCTTTCTGGCCCATTGGACCTGAAAGCTGTTCAGGAGTTGGCATACTTTTTAATGTAGCTAGCACTTCAGTGTTAAAACTGAATGACCTATGTCCAGGGAGAGTATTAATTATAGACATTGCAATAAGCAGCACTCCATATATAGCCTCCTACCATAATACTGCTAGATTTTGGGGCACCATCAAGGGTATGATGGGCCAGGATGTTAACAAGCCCCTTCCAACCCAATTACAAAGTAACTATGGCCCCATTACTGGCACATTGGAAATCCTGGATGCATTCAACAACCACTTCACAACAGCTGGCCTTGCTTTGACTCTCCCCAGCTAACCTATTAAGGGATCATTTAAGCTCCCACTATACTGGTGAACAAAGAGTTGACTCCTCCTTTAGCTTCAAACCTATACTGTTGAAACAAGTTGAGGATCTATTATGGCATCTAGATACCAAAAAAGTGCAGGAGCAGATCTTCTGGGCCCATTCTTTCTAAAGACTGCGTGTAATGTGCTTACAGTCCCCTAACTCACCTCTTTAACCTTTTCCTAAACTCTGGTTTCTATTCTCATCTGTGGAAGATTCGTTTCAAGTGGGCCTCTAAAATCAGGGGATCTTATGGATCTTAATAACTACAGGCCCATTTCCATCCTACCCGTGTTATCCAAGATGCTGGAGAAATTGGTGAGTATTCAGTTAAGGAATATCTGGACAATGCTAATCTATTAAATCCAGCTCAATCTGGATTCAGGGCCAAACATAGCACTATCACTGCATTAGCCAAGGTCACCAATGATTGGCAAACTGAACTGGATAAAAAGAACAATGTCTGTGCTGTATTCCTGGACCTGAGCAAAGCATTCGACACTGTGGACCATGAACTGCTACTCTCATCCCTACACTCCATTGGCCTAGATACATCCTCCCTTAAGTGGTTCAGATGCTACCTCTCCGGTAGATCACAGCAGGTAAAAGCTGAAGGTGACCTCTCCCCATTAAGACCACTGTCAAGAGGAGTCCCCCAAGGCTCTATTCTGGGTCCTATCCTTTTTGCCATTTATATAAATAAAATTGATTCAACCCTTACCAAGTCCTCAGTACACCTCTTTGCTGATGACACTATACTGTATGTCAGCAACCCTTCACCCAAAGTTGCTCATGAAATCCTACAAGCAGAATTCTCCCTGTTACAACATCAGCTTCTCGAGAAAAAGCTTCTGCTAAATGCAAAGAAAACAAAAGCAATGATGTTCACAACCCAAAACTCCACCAACACATCCTCTTCAATCAGTCTCCCCCAGCTATGCACTATACTTGGAGAAAATCTGGAGTATGTTGAAAATTTCAAATACCTAGGTGTGTGGATTGACAACAGACTTGACTTTACTCAGCATCTAGAACAACTGCTGAAAAGCTTCGCTAAGGCTTGGCCTCCTCTACAGATTAAACCCTTCCTTAATAGAGATTCAAAGATGAGATTAGTCCAGGCCATCTTTCTATCAGTCATTGACTATGCAGACTTCCTCTATAGTCACTGCCCCACTCCCTACCTTCAAAAGTTTGATACCTTATACCATAGAGCAATAAGGCTCATTACAGACCTGCCATATAATACTCACCATTGTTCTCTCTATGATGCAATTGGATGGGTTTCTCTTCATGTCAGGAGGAGCAGAAATGCAGCTCTATGGATCTACAGAGCTTTATCAAAAAAACTTCCAAGCTATATCCTGGACTGCTTCAACCTGACCACTCCCAGCTCCTATGCCCTAAGAAGCAACAATATCATCCTGCTCAAATTGCCCAAAGTCAACACCAAAATAGGGAGGGCAGCAATCAGCTATTCTCTAGCCATAGCATGGAACACCCTACAAAAATCCCTAAAACTGTCCATTATCATTCCATTTACATCCTTCAAGCAGCACTGTACAGCCTTCTTCACAGAGAAATGCAGTTGTTACTGATAGAGATAGAATAGTCATCCCACAAAACCATATTCCAATCACATATGGCATATTCCTTCCAGCCAGACACCGCCAGTATATGGCTCCCAATATTCCCTTCACCATCCTTGTACTCATTATGTGAGTGACTGTCATGGCCCTCATTGTGATACATATGTACTGTACATATTGTAGATGTTAGTTTAACTTTCTCTTGCCACGCTTTAACATGTGAATTCTCTGTATATTATTGTGTTATAAATAACATTTTCTTTTTTCTGTATGTATAACTGTCTCATAAGTATGTGATGTAATTGCTGTGCATCAACTCGAACCTTGACCTTATCAGGTCTATCATGTAAATGAGCCTTGCTCAATGATGATCGCCTGAATAAATAAAGATTTGATTGATTGATTGATTGATATAGACTTATTAATGCATATGCTCCCCAATGTAAAACAGCCAGAATTGATCTTTCTAAATTAATTAAACCCTTCCTACACACATCCATGACTATATTGATGGCAGGAGATTTCAATTATGCTTTATCTTTATTAGACAAAAGTAAATGTGCAAAACCAAAAAAAAGTTATTGAAACATAGAAACATAGAGTTTGACAGCAGATAAGGACCGCTTGGCCCACCTAGTCTGCCCATTTTCCTACCTAACAGAAAAGCTGCAGATCCTAGTTAACCAACAGCCTACTTCCTCCTACCCCCAACTAGGACTGCCTTATGTCTGCCCCATGCATTCTTGAATTCCCCCACTGTTCTTGACTCCACGACCTCCTCAGGAAGGCTGTTCCATGCATCCACAATCCTCTCCATGAAAAATACTTCTCATATTACCTCTGAGCCGTCCCCCATCTTCAAATTGTGCCCCTTGTTCTTGCACATCTCTTTTCTGAAAGATACTACCCTCTTGGACTTTGTTGATTTTCTTGAGGTACTTGAAAGTTTCTATCATGTCCCCCTCTCCTTCTTTCCTCAAGGGTATACATATTAAGCTCCTTTAGTCTCTCTTCGTATGTCTTTTGGTGCAGACCCTGCACCATTTTGGTTGCCCTTCTCTGGACAGCCTCCACTCTGTCTATGTCTTTGTGGAGATGGGGTCTCCAGAATTGCACACAGTACTCCAGATGGGGTCTCACCAACTGTCTGTACAGAGGGATAACAACATCTTGTTTTCTACTGTTGGTGCCTCTCCCTATGCATCTCAGTATCCCCCCAGCCTTCCTTACTGCCTTCTCACATTGCTTGCCCACCTTTAGGTCACTGATATAATTACCCCCAGGTCCCTTTCCATTTTTATTGTTGTCAGTACCTCACCCCCCATTGTGTACTCTTTCCCTGGGTTTTTGTTTCCAAGGTGCATTACCTTGCACTTCTTTGCATTGAATCTAAGCTGCCATACATTTGACCATTCCTCCAACCTTGCCAATTCCCTTCTCAACCTGTCCACTCCATCTTGTGTATCAACCCTGTTGCAGATCTTTGTGTTGTCTGCAAAGAGACATACTTTTCCTTCCAGTTCCTCTGCAATGTCACTTATAAAGACATTAAAAAGGACCAGTTCCAGTACTGAACCCTGCGGTACCCCACTAGTAACCCTCCTTTCTTCACTGTGGATTCCGTTTAGTACTACCCTTTGCATCCTGTTGTCCAGCCAATATTTTATCCAGACTACCACCTTGGGACCCACTCCAAGGCTGGCTAATTTGTTTATTAATCTTTTGTGTGGGACTGTATCAAATGCCTTGCTAAAATCTAGGTAGGTAAGTTGATACAGTACCTTTTCCAACACAGAAACACACACTGACTTTCTTTCTTTTCTTTTTTTTAACCCTAAATGAGACCCCCTCTACTTCTAGTAAAGTGTCTGTTTGCTTAATCTCAACAGGCACTGACTCCTGCTGAGATAGAAGTGTTAAATTAGTAAGAAAAACAGTAGCTTTTTTAGTTTGCTGCTTTCTGCTCTACAAGCAAGGTTTCTGTCTTCCAAAAGCTATCAGCAGATGCAAATTTTTTATTAAATATGAATCAAACAGCACGTTAATAGACTCTCATCTAGTCAAAACTAAAATACATATCCTAACCTTTTATAAAGGCAAGCTAGCCATCAGAATAAATTACATCTTTGTATCAGCACATACCAATATTAACTCTGTCTCCATAGAGCCAATGGCTTTTACAGACTGCACTCTTCTATCTACAGTAATTGGTCATGTGCAACATTTTAAGAAAGGCCCTAGTTTCTGGAAATGTAACATATCCATACTATAATCTAAAGATATGGAAGAGGAATTGAATCAGTTTTGTCAGGCCAGAAAGTCAGTGTTTATTATGTTTGAGAACCCAGCGCAATGGTGGGAAGATACAAAAACAGAACTGAGACATCTATTAAAACATATAAGTAAACATACTGTATTAGTAATCAAACATATCTAACATATCTACAAAGCAGACAAAAATTTCAACATTTATTATCCTTAGCATACAAAAACAATCAGAATGTATCCAAAGAAATTGATTCGGTCTGATAAGATTTAATGGCCTTACATAAACAAAAGTCAGACACACTATACTTCCAACAATGGTTTGGAACTCAGGGCACTGCTGAAACTGTCTGCCCATTTGAAACTTGCAATAATAAAATCTCTAAAACAAAAATAGCAAAATTACAAGATGATAAGGGAACCCTAAATCCTCAATATTACACATAGTCTCACAATATACTACACAAAATGTTTGCCCCACTGCCTAGAGATACCATAACAATATGTTCATATCTAGGGGATTTAGATATCTCAGATATCCTGCAAAATCTTATAAGGAATCTTAGTAAACAAATTAGTATAAAAGAAGTAGCAGATGCTGTACAAGCTTTAAATTCGGGGAAAATGCCAGGAATGGATGGTATCCCCAATGAAATATACAAAATCCTAATACAACACTTAGTGGAAGAACTCACGCAGACATACAATTTCATCTTGTTCGCAGGAGAGGTTCCCCTTCATACGAACATGGGAGCACTGAACTATATTTTTAAAAAAGGAGACAAGACGAATATAGGAAATTGGAGACCTATATGCCTTCTAAATTCAGATATAAAAATTCTAACTAAAATCATAGCTAAAAGACTGTTACTGGTAACAGAATATGTCATCTTGGAAACCCAGACATGTTCAGTACCAAACAGGCATATCCATGGCCACCTTATCTTACTAAGAGAAGTAATAGAAAAAGGAAAACTTGGGATGCTGGATGGATGGATATATGGTATCTCTGGATCAAAAAAAAGCATTCAATGCAATAAGTCAAGGCTTTCTGTGGGAATGCTTAAAATACTATCATATCCTGACAAAGGTAGTGTCTTGGATTAAAGGTCTGTGTAGAAATTCAACTGTGATATCCTGGACAAATGGTTGGAAAGGACAAATTATACCTATAAAGAGAGGGGTGCACCAGGGTTGTCCTCTGAGCCCAGTTTTGTATATATTTTTTATAGATCCACTACTGAGACATATCAATAAGGCAGGTCAGGTCAAGCCTTTAGAAATAGGAATAGGACAGCCCCCAATAATGGCATATGCAGACGATATGACACTTTTAGTAGCAGATACACAATCTATAGCAGAAACAATTGCTCTATGTTCCACATTTGGAAGTATTTCAGGGGGATCCTTGCATTTGGATAAATGCGCTGGACAACGTTTGAATTACACCTTAGATTACAGTATCCAAATACATGGAATCAACATACAAATCACTCCTCTGACCATCTTAGGTATTCAGTTTGGAAATGTTAACCTCAGCAAAATGAATTGGTCCCAGAAATTACAGATAGGAAGCCAAAAAGTAGCAAATTGGAATAGATTGAAAATTGGGAAGAAGATAAGGATTTATTTAATAAAAACCTATTTAATACAGGTATTTTTATACATAAGTTAAGAATTTCTTCCCCCAAGAAAGATAGAAAAATCCTTACTTAGTTTATCTTTTCAAGCTGTATGAGGCAGCAGGTTAAACCCTATAAAACATAACATACTATATCTTCCCCAGAGACAAGGAGGTTTGGATATGGTAAATCTTATTCTATTTTTTAATAGTATGTTTCTGATCACAAATATTAAACCACTGCTCATATCAGTAGATAAGATTTGGGAATCTTCATTGTTTTCTACATGCCAGTCATGGATCCAGCTGAAGCCCTGCCAACATCTGAGAACATTGCATAGAAAGCAACTTTATAAGCATCTACTAAACTCTGTTCAGTGGACTGTGGTTTTGAAAAATGCCCTCCAGATATGGTGATGAACCTTAAATATTGGTTGAATAATCAAATGATTCCACAAGAGATATGGGATATGCATTGGCTAAGCTGCCACAAAAAATAAATATTAAGGCACACCATAAGCACAAACATATCTCAGACAGATATTGTAGCAGATTGTATTGTATCCAGCAGATAGAAACAATAGATCATTTGTTTTTTCAATGTGACTTTATTAAAGGCTTTTGGCTATACTTATCGAAAATGTGGAATGAACCAGTTTTTAAATCAACGTCTTATAATATTTTAATCTATGGAGTGTTTCCATTTTGATGGAGGAAATGGAATAAAGGGACCTTACAAGTTGTTCTCTCTATTATAAAATGGCATATCTGGATGTCCCATTGCTCATTTACCCTGCAGCAAAAGGAAAGTACATATCTGGAAATTGTGCAAAAAGTTAGATGTGACATTAGAAAAATATATGAAAAAGAGTCCAAAATGGGGAATGTAGATGATTTAAGATGAGAAAATGGATAGCCATGCCTTGGATTACAGATAATGATTTTCCAATCACTTAAATGAGGAAAAACAGACAAAGAAATAAGGGATGATTATTGTATTTCTATAAATTTAAATAATACAGTATAGATGTTTGTGGTTTCCCTTTTATGTTATTCTATTTTTCTCAATTTTTCTTGCTTGTCTATGTTATTGCTTTATGTATTGAAAGTTTGTAATCCTTTATTTTTTGCAATAAAAATTTCCCCTACTCTTTTCGAGGAGTGCCACGGGGTCTTTAACACCCAGCTGAACTACCACCAGAAGAAGCAGATGGGACCTCGGTTTAATGTCTCATCCAAAAGACGGCACCTCAGGAGTGCAGCACCCCCTTCATGCTGCACCGCAGTGTCAGTATTGGGATATTAACCCAAGTGTCTGGTGTGGGGCTAGAACCCACAGCCTTCTGATCTCCCTGCCTCAGAGGTGAGTGTGCTACCTGCTGAGCCACTGACCTTTCTACAGTACAGAAGTGCTGAGCTGGTCAATTCCTCCTAGCTACAATCTCCCTGGACAGAAATTTGACTTCTTATGGGACATTTCTCTTTGATAGTCCTCATAATGAATCATCAAAGCCAGTTTGTCCTCTTGGGTCCCAGACCTCCTCCAACAGCACTCTAACCTCAGATCCATGGGTTTCAGTTCCCAAAACATCCCCATTAAACCATGGGGAACCTAGACATGAAACTCGGGGTCATGCATGGATAGGTGTTATGAAATCAAAGGCCTTGGCAATCACCCAATTATAGGTCAACACCACATTCTCCAATCATGTCTCCCAAGCTGTCACCATTTTTGAGATGTCCAGAACTGCCAGCAGTCCTTCTAGTCTAATCTGTCTTAAAGGGTGATACTGAACTATCTCCAAAGGGGGAGGACTATGGGGGGCCCAAAGAAGCACTTTATCATGCAATGATCTAACCAACTGACCGGGTCAGTCTTGAAGTTACTGACCTTAAGCCCCAGGGAGAAAAGCAAGTCCAAGGTGTCACCATGTTGCTAAGCCACAGTAGTAATAACTCGTGCGAGGCCCAGTGATTCCATTAGCTGGAGGAAATTGCTTCCAAAGTGCAAGAATGTATTGTCAACTCAGGCATTTAAATCACCCAGGACAATCCATCTGGATGACTGCAAGACCCTGTCAGTGATGAAGTCCACAATTTCCCCACAGAAAATCCCCCTGTGCCCTGGAGGCTGGTACATTAGGAGAATCCTGCAACCTGTACTTGGATCCCCACTCACAGACACACATTCAGAGGATGAGGTGTCCCCCACAGGGTTCACAGTGAAGTTAAGCTTAGATCTAAAACAGCAACCTCCCCCACAATCCATCCCTGGGCAGTATACCACAGAGAATCCATCTGGGACCACCACCTCCAGAACTGGGCTGGCATCATCACGCTTCAATTTCAGTTGACTCATAGAAAGGATAACAAAAGTTTCTATGCTTACATCAACAATAACAAACAATCTAGTAATAAAATGTCAACATTACTTAAGGATGGGAAGTTATCTCAGATAATAGGAAGATAGCTCAAAATTTCAATGAATATTTCATATCAGTATTCAGCAATCAGTCTACCACAAAACCAGTGCTCCCTCTAGAATGAAATCCCTTAATTCAGTTACAGGAACAGGATGTATTAAGTGAGCTGCAGAAATTGAAACCCAGCTCCTCTCCTGGACCTGATAGCATAAATCCCATTGTGGAACTTGCCAATGTCCTGGCTCATCCTTTTACTTTGCTTTTTAATGCATCCCTGGAGACAGGTCAGGTCCCAGCAGACTGGAGAAGGGCATCAGTCATACTAATACATAAAAAGAGTAGTAGGAATAATGTAACAAATTATAGGCTGATAAGCTTCATGTCTGTATGTTGTAAACTAATGGAAAGGTTGATTAAAAGTGAAAAAAAAGGGAGATTGTTAAGCTAGGCCTGAAAGATCATTTGCAGCATGGTTTCCAAAAGGAACTATTTTGTGTTACTAATCTAGTTTCTTTCTACGACTTCATCAGTAATAGAATCGACATTGATATCCCTGTCGATGTCATCCTGCTTGATATAGTCAAAGCCTTTGATACAGTCCCCCATGACCTATTAATTAGCAAATGAATAACTATAGGTTTTAATATACATATTGTACGATGGATCAAAAACTGGTTAACAAATTGAATACAGTCAGTTAGGATTAATGGTTCCATGTCCGATGACGGACCTGTGTGTAGTGGGGTGCCCCAGGGATTATACTGGGGCCTGTGCTGTTTGGCCTATATATTAGTGACATTGGGGCATGATTAAGCAGTATTGTTAAATTCGCTGATGACACCAAGGTCGGGGGAGAAGTAAACTCACAGGATAAATACCATATATTAAGTCAGGATTTAAAACAATTTGAAAACTAGGGACTGAAAAATAAAATGAAATTTAATGCTTCTAAGTGCTCTGTCCTACATTTTAGACACAAAAATCCAGGATTTCAATATAAACTTAATGGACAAATTCTTAAATCATCTACTAAAGAAAAAGATCTGGGAATCTGGATGAATAAAGAACTGTCATCACTAGATCATTGTAGATATGTTACATAAACAACTAATAGACTAATTCATTCAATAAAAAAGCTTTTATTACAAGGAACAGGAATTGCATATTGAAATTGTACAAAATGTACTCAATCCCCCACCTAGACTATGGATTACCAGTTTGAAGTCCCTATTTTAGGAAGGATATAAACTTACTTGAAAAAATACAAAGGAAAATGACTAAGTCAATTAGGGGTTTAAATACTGTACATTATTATGACAGAATTAACATATTAAATCTATTCACATTAGAAAACAGAAGAAAAAGAGGTGACTTGTTATGACTGTATAAGATCCTGCAAAATCATGAGCTGATGAAACAATATGGGCTCAAATATAATCTAAGGCAAAATAATCTAAGATCTCAAAACAGACAGCTGATCATTCCAAAAACAAATACAGTTAAAAGATATATGTATTATATAGTGAGAACAGCAAGAATATGGAATACATTACCTAGCAATATAATTCAGTCTCCAACATTTGATACATTTAAAAATCAGTTAGACACACTCCTTGTCCAAAATATTTCAAAACAATAAACCCACTAGGAGTGGGAGACAATTTAATGGGCTTTCAGCCTACTTTGTCTTTACAAGCCAAGTAATATCAAGTAACCAGGTCTCTGTGATATAAACCAGATGGATCAAGGAACCCAAAATCTTAGACCTGGTTCTCCCAAATGGAGATGGAAAGAGGATCACAGATGTAGAAGTGGGTAGCCATCTGGGAACTAGCGACCATCGAACAGTATGGTTCACAATAAACACAGCAATAGAGTCAAGCCATACAAAGGCAAAAGTACTGGACTTCAGGAGGGCTGACTTTGCCAAAATGGGTGAGTGCCTAAGGAATGCACTAGCAAATGGGTAGGAAGGAGGGGTGGAAGAACAATGGGGAATAATAAAAACTGCCATCACAGAGGTAACAAGCCTTTGTGTGAAGCAAATAAACAAAACAAAATGATGTAAGAAACCACTATGGTTCTCAAAGGAGGTAGCAGTGAAGGTTCAAGAGAAAAAGAAAGCATTCAGAAAGTACAAGAAATCACAGAAGAAGCAAGACAGAGAATTGTATCAGTTAAAACAAAAGGAAGCTGGCAAGGCAGTCAGAACAGCAAAGGCCTGAACCGAGGAAAAGATAGCTAACTCAGTTAAGAAGGGGGATAAAACCTTTTTTAGGTACATCAGGGAGTGAAGGAAGACTAAGGGAGGGATAGTGAGGCTTAATAAAGGGAGAGGTGGGCAGAGGGTGACGGTGAAAAGGCAGAGATACTAAACAAATATTTTTGCTCAGTATTTACAAATGAAGAGGGGGAGGTACCTAAAACAAACAACAGAAACACTCTGGATACAGAAGTTGATACCAGCCCATTTACAGAAGATAGGGTTCTGAAAGAACTCTTAAAACTGAAGGTGGACAAAGCAATGGGGCCTGATGGGATTCATCCCAGAATTCTAAAAGAACTAAGAGTAGAACTAGTGACACCACTGACTACCCTCTTTAACAAATCATGGGAGGATGGGATGGTACCTGAGGACTGGAGGAGGGCAGATGTGATTCCCCTTCACAAAAGTGGGAGCAGGGCAGAAGCAGGAAACTACAGACCTGCTAGTTTAACCTCAGTGGTAGGGAAAATGATGGAATCACTTCTGAAGGAAAGAATTGTCAAGTACCTAGAGGCCAGAGGGGCACAGGACCCAAGGCAGCATGGATTCACAGCAGGAAGGTCACACCAGATGAATCTAATAGATTTCTTTGACTGGCTGACCAAAGTAGTAGATCAGTGAACATGGCCTACCTAGACTTTAGCAAGGCATTTGACACAGTCCCACACAAAAGATTAATATACAAGTTAGCCAGCCTGGGAGTGGGTCCCAAGATGATGGCCTGGGTAAAGAATTGGCTGGAGAATAGGACACAGAGGGTAATAGTAAATGGAGTCCACTCTGAAGAAAGGGGGTTTACTAGTGGGGTACCGCAGGGTTCAGTATTAGGACCGGTCCTCTTCAATGTCTTTATAAGTGACATTGCAGAGGGACTGGAAGGAAAGGTATGTCTCTTTGCAGATGACACAAAGATCTGCAACAGAGTTGATGCATGCACAAGGTGGGGTGGAAAGAATGAGAAGGGACTTGGCAAGGTTAGAGAAATGGTCAAATGTATGGCAGCTTAGATTCAATGCTAAGAAGTGCAAGGTAATGCACCTAGGAAACAAAAACCCAGGGGAAGAGTACACAATGGGGGGTGAGATACTAACAACAACAAAAATGGAAAGGGACCTGGGGGTAGTCATATCAGATGACTTAAAGGTGGGCAAGCAATGTGAGAGGGCAGTAAGGAGGGCTGGGGGGATACTGGGATGCACAGGGAGAGGCATCACCAGTAGAAAACAGGAAGTTGTTATCCCTCTGTACAGACAGCTGGTGAGACCCCATCTGGAGTACTGTGTGCAGTTCTGGAGACCCAATCTCCGCAAGTACATAGACAAGATGGAAGCTGTCCAGAGGAGGGCAACTAAAATGATGCAGGGTCTGCACCAGAAGACATATGGAGAGAGACTAAAGGAGCATAATATGTATAGCCTCGAGGAAAGGAGGGAGAGGGGGGACATGATAGAAACTTTCAAGTACCTCAAGGGAATCAACAAAGTCCAAGAGGGTAGCATCTTTCAAAAAAAGAGGTGTGCAAGAACAAGGGGGCACAATTTGAAGATGGGGGCGGCTCAGAGGTAATGTAAGGAAGTATTTTTTCACAGAGAGGGTTGTGGATGCATGGAATGGCCTTCTGGAGGAGGTTGTGGAGTCAAAAAC
The DNA here is from genome assembly GCA_016271365.2 of Neoceratodus forsteri. Classification (NCBI taxonomy): domain Eukaryota; kingdom Metazoa; phylum Chordata; order Ceratodontiformes; family Ceratodontidae; genus Neoceratodus; species Neoceratodus forsteri. The sequence goes on along the minus strand of CM028131.1, from coordinate 867,278,065 downwards.
AGTGGTTGAATTCAAGCATGCATGGGACAGTCATAAGGCAATTCTAGGGGGTGGGAGTAGAAAGAAGTAGGCTGCTGGTTAACTAGGATCTGCAGCTTATCCATTAGGTAGGGAAATGGGCAGACTGGGTGGGCCAAGCGGTCCTTATCTGCCATCAAATTCTATGTTTAAAATTAAATTTGCCATATTGGCAACCTTGTTCCTCATCCATCTCACATTGCAAAGCATTGCTTGAAGGGGATGGAGTGAGGCATCCAGCCCTATGGCAGGGCCCTGTGTTTATTGCGGCAAACTGGACCTATATTCTGCAGCAGTACCTCATGCTTGCTGTGGTCAGACTATGAGCAATTCCGTGGCAATTGTGCAGCAAGTCTGTCATGGGTTTTACATTCTCTGGCAACTCAAATGAGCCCCAAAATAAAACCTCGTTACCCAGAAAGATGCTCAGAAAAAGGCAGCCTGGGGCAGTTTTGGCAGATGCACAGGCAAGGCAATGCAAATCAATTCTGGCATCATGATCTGGATTGGATGCAGAGCATGGGGGAATTGAAGGGTTATTATTTTTTATTTTTTTTCTGCAGTCTGTTATGGCTCCCTCCCACCTGCCCAGTGCTGGTTTATCACAGCTATGTTCCTGACAGTTTCTTCCCTTTCCTGCCCAGTTGCTTGAAGACCAGTATTGCCCGGTTGCAAAACAGTGCTGCTCCAATGGCTCTCTCCCACCCATTTGCTTGAAGCCTGGTGGTGATGGTTTGTGGTGTAATGCTACTCAAGTTGCTTCCTCCTGCTCATGTAGTTCAACAATGTTGGTGTCATTTGTATCAATGCCACTTGGCTTCCATATCCTCTCTCCCACTCTGTAAGGATTTACTGTGAGGCTAGAGAGTAGCTGGACCATTTTACATTAGACAAAGGTCCAGAAATCCTCCCATTTTTTGTCTGCAATAATTACTAATATTTTTTCATTTCACAGTTCTGCAATTGGCAAATAGAACCACTATTCTTTCTCATGAAATAGACTTCCCGAGGTTCCCTCAGTGTTTGTAGAAGGCCATAAGGGTCATCAACTTCAGGGCTGAGTGCCACTGGATTGGAAAGGGGTGGCCCCACTTACTATTGCAGCCCAGGGGGTGTGAATGAATATTGGAGCTGCCAACAACTCACACTAATGCCATTTTAACCTTGCTCACAATCATTTTAATCATTTAGTTAGGGTTTTCAGTGATGACGTCCATTTTTACTGCACCAAAAATGCTGTTTCTGTGGCAGAGACTTGTTTCTGTGGCAGGACCATCTTTCTGCGGCAGCTGCTGCAACTGCAGAATTGCAGAAAACATGGGGCCCTGCCTATGGCTACCTGCCTGCTCAGTCTGGTGGGATCCCTGGATATGGGAATCAACCGCGTTTCGGCTCTCTCTAGGTCCCATTTCAGCTTAGGTCATCACTTGGTCCTAACAGTCCTAATAATGCCCCCCTTGTTAGCATCCCCCACACCCAGCTGCCAGCCACATCGTCTCCTCTCGAACCACACTCCCCTGAACCTCTAATAGGCAACTTGAGGTAGGAGGGAATCCTGAAAGGGGTGCAGGTCATGCAGCTTGGCTGTGGAGTAAATAAACATAGAGGGTCTAAGACTATGTCCAGAACACATACCTACAGATGCTGGACTAAAACCAAACTTCCCAAAACACTTCACAAACACCCCACCCGCACTACCACCCTCCAAATAAAATAAAAAATTACCCTCCTGCACCACCCTCTAACACCCAATTTTACTCACACACAATACACTTCTGACTCTAAAATCATACACCATACACACAACTAGCTCTATCCAATCGCACCAATACTCACACAACCCTAATACAATAAATACCTGTAAAGCACATGCAAGCCATTTATCCTACACTAATAACACCATACACACAACCACCCTGACGTAAAATTTCTTAACACAATATTTAGACAACAGTGCCACAGTGTCCACGCAAGCAACTGCAAAATGCAATTAGCAGAGTCAGAAATGTAGTACACAAATATATGGTACCAGAAGCACCTGTATACTCATGGAGTCTCTCAACTAATACTGTATGTCCACTGTATCAAATGCCAGTGAGAGAACAGAATAGAAACATCGCCCAATCCTTCACAGGAAGTGATCATTACAAACCTTAGCAATTGCTGTTACCATGCTGTGACAGCTTCAGAAAACTGATTCTAAAGACCCAACAATATTATTTTTTACCCATCCTGGTGGCGCTGAGGGTTGAGGCACTGGACATCACACCTCGCGCCATGCCAGCGACCAGAGTTCAGGAGCGAGCTCATGTGCTGGGGGTTGACAGGGGAGGAATTGGATTGAGCGCCCACAGGGCTGCTCTCCTATCCCAGGGAAGGGCATCGGGGAGCTCATCGCTCCGGTGGCCCCTGAAGGAGATTGGGGGTGCCACAGAAGTGTGGGCTGCATGTAATAGCATGCCCGACGTTGGCAGGGTTGCCACGCATCAAGCGTCGGGGTGTGCACACGTGGGGGGTAGGGAGCGAAGAACAAAGAAAAAACCTGGCTCACTGGGATAGGCGACGGCACCTATCCTCCATGCTCAGTGCTGGGTTCATCTTGGCTGGCCTCACTACTCCTCCACCTAGGCCCCACCTGCAAGCCTGAGTCTGCCTTTCAAGAGAGCCCAAGGGAGGAATCAGGCTACCTTCCCCGGGAAGGTTAAATCTGGGGTGCTGGCTGCAGGGGGGGGGGAGAAAAGGCACAGACTGTAGAGAACCTCAGGTGGGCAGGCACATGGATAAGGTTGCCTGAGAGAGTTCCCATGAGCCACGACCAGAGGGAAAAAGATTAAAAAATAAAAAGATATTACTTTTTTAGGTGATTACAAAGCTGCTCTTCCACCACCTTTTACAACATTAGCCAACAATAACAAATTGGAAATAGACTGATAATTGGGGTTTAATGAATGCTTAATGAACAGGGACTCACCACCACCTTCTTCAAAGAAGCAGGGAGATGCCTCCACTCAAGGATGCATTAACAATACCTGCCACAGCCAAAGACAGAACCTCTCCACAGGCATTTAAAAGCTGGGTTGAGACAGGATAAGTCTTGATTTGGTGCAGCATGACTCAGAAAACAGTTCAGTTACTGTACATAGTGACAGCTTCCTGGCTCAACTCAGTCCACAACATCAGACTCCTGCACTCCCTTACTCCTGTCCTCCATCAACTCTTCAAATGTCAAAGCTCAGAGTTGAACCATGAAGTGCTTTGATAAGAGGTTACAGGGCATATGCAGAGTGGTATAAAGGAGTCAACTTCAAGTGCTAATACCAATTCCTGGTTATAGACAGCAGTGCTGGACAGTTCACAGTCAGAAGTGGCTTAAGTGGGGCCCTGAATCTGAACCAGATGGCACAGTGGTGTGACCAAATGACAGGCTCCAGCCTAGGAGAGAAAAAACAGATCCAATGTGTGGCCTCTTTCATGTGTGCCAAAGCAGTAGCCCATTTGGGGAAAGGGTCTGGTAGACTGCATCCTAAATTATTAAAATTGCTGCTAAGCCAATTTTAAGACCATTTATATCTTTGCTTAATTGCTCACTTACATCAAATGCTGTTCCTCTGATTTGGAAAGAAGCACATGTAATGTCTATTTAAAGACAAGGAGATAAAATGAAGCCTGCGAACTACAGACCAATTTCTGTTCTTCCTAATTCCTCAAAATTACTGGAAAGGCTGTTTTTTAACCAGCTGATAAATTATATGAGAGACTACAACAGTCTGACCAAACACCAGCATGGTTTCAGGAAAGGCACAGCACTGTGGTGACCTTAATCAGGTTAACTAGTTGGGCTCAGTTTTCAAATGCCTAAGAATGCCGCAAGCCCCTGGTGCACCGATTATATGGCGCATGGGGCATGCAGCGTTCTCCCAGCACTGATTGGGACTTTCACTCCCGTGCGCCGCATGCCAAAAGTTAGACCAGATCCCCCCCATTTAACTTTTGGCATGTTGTGGACCATTTCTATGGGGCTTGTGCCAAATATCTGGTGTAAACTGCCATAAAGTGTAGAACATGTTGCAACTGCACCCGATGTACTAAAAGCAGGAGCAGTTGCATCAATGGAGCTTGGCGCAGCTGTGCCAAGAAACAGGGTTGATGCAGGGTTTGATATAAGCCCTGTGTCACCCTTAGAAAACTGAGCCCATAACCTCTACAGTACATTTGATCCATAAATGCTAGTGGGTTCTTTCCCTGTTGGCTTGACCAAGGACTTTAATTTGGTAAATCATCAGTTTTTTATTTAAAAACAGTAGAGTGTTGGTGTAGCAAATTATACCCTGAAATGGCTTCACTATCATCAACCAGATTGACATCAGCAAGTTAAGATAGATTCAGAGTCATCAAGTTCTGCTATATAAACAGCAGGAGCTCCTCAGGGATCTCTTTTGTGGGATCCTTGTTATTTTCTATCGTCACCAATAGTTTGCAATCTGTTTGTAAAGACATTGATATACTTATGTATGCTGATGACACGGTTCTGTACAGAATGAACAATAATCTCTCTGTATTGCAAAACCAATTTCAGATTGATTATATACAGAATAATGTATGGGGATGGGTGTGTTATATGTTTTTACACACGTGTGATACTACATAAAGCCAAAGAGCAAAACTTGAGGGATTTATAAAAATTTCAGACATCAAGGATGTGTGTAAAACTCATTAAACAAGCCCTTCTCATACCTTTTTTTCATATTTGCTGGCTTTTTCCATTTTTGATTAGCAGTTTTGGGTCACAGCATGATTTCTGGGTTGTGGTGTAAATGTGTTGCTATTTCTGGTATGAGACTGGGAAGGAGCAGAATGGTGGGAGGGAGGGAGGGACGGAGGGAGGCTTATAGAAAACAGTTTGCTGCCTCTGTTGTTGCCTGATCCCCCTTTCTTCTCTCTCTCTTTTTCTCTCTGACATATGGACAGAAAGAGAGAGAGAGTTCAAGACAAACTGTTTTTTTCTTGTTGGTTTAAAGTTTAGCATGTGTGCTAGAAAGCTTTGCTTAACAACTCTGATCTATTTATTTATTTATTGAAATGTTTCACCAGGAATGACACACTAAACTACAAGTTGCTCGTCTCACAGTGCATCCTGGGGGGGAGGGGGTCATAAGGGAAAACACATAAAGTACATACACAGAGTAGCATAACAGTTGACAGATTAAGTGAACAGATTAATGGTGTAGACATACAACATACTACACAATATATACATTGGCCACATTAAGACTGAGGACATTATCACATTGTACTTTGATATAGAGTGCAGAGTACACATGACTGTACATTGAAGTACTGTGTAGAAAACAATTGTGCATAATGTTAAGAAGACCAGTTAAGCATAATGAAAGAGAACTGTATCCTGTGTATCGACAGCTAGCTGAGTAGGAGATAGAAAGCAGTGAGCCAGCTTGAACAAGAGAACATAAGGATTAGCCACAGGTACAGTTTACCACCAGAACGTTTTGTAGGGCTAGCAAAATGGAGTGCAAGGTGAAGGAGTGATGAAGCTGTGGTGGAAGGTTATTCCATAACTTAGGGAGGTGATGTGAGAAGGCCATCTGTCTAACCGTAGTGGACCGACATGGAACTACTAGCAGTCGAGAGTCATATGACCTAAGAGAGTGGGCTGGTGGGGAAAGAATAGTAAGGGAGGAGGTGTGATATGGTGGAAGTAAGCCAAACCAAAATTTTGATGCGAATTTGGCATGGTGCAGGAGGCAAAGATTTTCTAGGAAGTAGAAAGCCAGGGAGTGGTAGAGAGAACAGTGGTGAGTGAAAGGAGAGGCATCAAGAGCGAAACGACAGAAGGAGTTAAAGAGAGAGTCCAATCTGGTTAAGGAAGACTTGTGAGTGGCACTGTAGACTACATCACAGAAGTCAAAGATAGGTGGTATCATCTTCTGGACCAGTTCATGCCTAGCTGGTACTGGCAGGCAGCTACAGTTTCTGTATAATGCATCAAGTTTTGGGCGCAACTTCTTCAGGATGGCTTCAACATGCTCAGAAAAGCTGAGGTGTTGGTCTAGCCAGACCCCCAGATACCTAAAGGAGGAGGTTTCCTCAAGAATTGTCCTGTCAAGGGTGTGGAAAGAGGGCAGGGAGGGGAGCTGAGAGAATCTCTGCTTAGTGCTGAAGGTCACTGAGACTGTCTTCTTGGCATTGAGTGATCTTTCTCATGACTGCTGTTATAACCAGATGTGTAACTGCAGATTACGCTGTGGAATTCAGGGTGTAATCACTCTTAGTATTTATAAAGCTTTACAGAATTTTTTTTTTTTAATAATTTGGTCTTAACTGAGAAAGAGATTAATTGTACTGGGCTCTTGTCAGTGCTTATAATTATCAGAAACTAAACTATTATGGGATTAAATAGTCTTAGAATCTGTTGAATCCTTTAGATACTTGGGGCAGTGTTAGATCAAAGTTTAACCTTGGGGCCACATATCAATCAGGTTGCAAAAAAAGTCAATTCCAATCTTGATTTTCTTTATAGGAACAATAAGGCATTGATTCATAAATCACATAGACTAATGTATGAGGTGTTGTGTATTAAGATTTTTTTTATACACCTGAGGTGTGTGATACCACATAAACCACAAGTAGTTTGTAATAGTACTGTGTTACACAATAATGGTGGGTAAAAAAACAAATAATGCCAACACTTCATAGTTTATTTCATATAATTGCCACTTTTTTATTGGAAACAATTAAGTAGCTGGAAAAGCACTGAGAATGTATAAATAATTTATTTGCCTTGCCATCTACTGTCTGTAATGATAACATAAGCACAAACTCTTAAACACTGTTTTGGCTATGTAGCAAGTGATTGCAAGAAATGTCAGTTTGTCTGTGTGGCTCAAAAGCACATGAGGAAAAAGTATTTTATTTATTTTTGTGGGTTTGATTGACGTGCTGCAGTAAGCAGTAATGTATCGTGGTCAAAGCCAGTTAATATGGCATTTGAAAGAGCTGCCAACCCAGTTATTAAATAACCTAAATAACCTAAGTGGCAATTATAAACAAATCATACCTAAAACAACTTTATTACCAATGCCTGAATACAGATTATACATTTTTCTTAATCATTTAGCTAATACTGTATTGCATTACTACGTTTAACAACATCTTCCAATTTGGTGTGGTAGTACAGGCAGGTGTTTACAACTGTAGCTTCTATGAAGGTACGGAATACTTTCCTCAGCATCTAGAATACTTTTTCAAAAACACAACTTAATTTACCACATTTTCAAGCAGAAACAAACTGTTGGTTTAGCAAACATTTTTTTTCCTGAGGGCTCTGTTCCCTTCAACTTAAGGGATGATGTTCAAAGAAAATGTGTGTTGCACGGATGTTATACAACAATTGTCATTATAAATAAGGAGATTTTTAAATACCTGTTTAACTAAGGGATATGTGATACAATGGCTCTGAGTTTGCAAGCAACATACTGTTTTATGTTTTTGTTGTTAGTGTATGCCTGTTTGAAACCTCTGTATCTTGATTCCCCCAGATACAGCTGATAATGAGCATTTGACCCAATCCTTATCCTAGTTAACTGAATAAACAGTCAGTAAAGTACAATATTGGACAGTACATCACATCACAACACAACACAGCACAACACAGTACTGCTAACACCCCTTTGTGCTGAATCTTACAGTGTCTATGGCAATATTGTAACAATTTTGATTTTTGAAAAGGTAACATAAAGCACACAGCTTACGCAAGGTGCATTGCTGATCAAAGAATGACTTGAAGGAGGAGACCACCAGAGCAAGTGAGCAATATAACACAATGGGAAGTTGGTTTTGCTGCCACAACCATATGCCCATGGGCATAGTAAGCCAAGAGACTGCAGGCCAAGTATCAAGTTGTCACCAATGAGCATGTACTAGTTATAGTACTCATTCTGGGACTGATCAGTCAGTGGCTGGCCATGGCAGGGTGAGGAGGAGAGTGCCAGTCGCTGGAACGGGTTCGGATGGGGGCTGTGGGGTGATGGAGGGACATTACACTATGGAAAAGGGAATCATTTTTCTTTTACTTCATACAGTGATCAGGGCTGGGGAAAGGGTCCCTACACTTTGGAAAAGGGCATTGAGCAGTATTTTATTTAACAAACATTGGGGCTTGGGAGGGGGCACTACACTATGGAAACAGGGATTGATAATATTTATTCACAGACATTGGGGCTGGGGAAGGGGGCCACCACACTATAGAAATGGAGGATTGGGATGTAATTTTTATTCACAGACATTGTGGCTGGGGAGGGGGGGCCACTACACTATGGAAAAGGGAATATATTTTCTTTTATTTCATTTCACACAGTGATTGGGGCTGGGGGGAGAGAGGTGCTACACTATGGAAAAGGAGCTTGATTTTCTTTTATTTCATACAGTGATTGAGACCATGGGGAGGTGATCCTTACTCTATGGAAAAGGGGCTCAGACAGTATTTTTCTGTAAAAGACATCGGGCCTGGGGAAGGTAGCCACTAAACTATGGAACCAAGGGATCCGGCTATAATTTGTCTTGACAGATATCAGGAATGGGAAGGGGAGCCACTACACTATGGAAACAGGGGCACGGCAGTATTTTTCTGTAACAGACGTCGGGGCTGAGGAGGGGGGCCACTACACTATGGTATTGGGGGATTGGGCTGTAATTTGTATTGACAGACATCAGGGCTGGGGGGGACCACTACACTATGGAAATGGGGACTCAAGCAGTATTTTTTATTAACAGGCACTGGGGCTGGGGGGGGCCACTACACTATGGAAACTGAATCAGGGATGACCTATGTATTTTAACACTGCTTGGGGCTTGGGGGGAGGCTGGCCCGGCACATTCCTCTGGGCATAGCCATGCAAATGATCCCATAATGGTCATGCATGAGGCATCTTTGCACCATGAATGCCTAATAAGCTCATTTGCATTTGTGTGCTCAATATCGCCCATGGGGGACGAACGCATCCAGGTATGCGCCATGCATTCCCCTATGGGGTCTTCAGCCTCGCACCTTGGATGCACCATGCCATACATGGCGGCTGCCTGCGATGCACCGAGCATCCAGGGTTTGATATTTAAACAGAATACATAGTCTATTCCGATCATGCATTCTGTTTGAATACCTCAACTGAGCCAGCTGGTGCTTTTTTGTGTGTGACATACTGTAATTCGCTTGCATCTGGTTGGCTCTGAATATGTCCCCCATGAACTGGTAACATTTCCAGTATTTCATTTTTTTACAAAACAGTTAACTCTGGGTGTTTTCAGTTTGCTGATGTCTTCCTTATAAGGAATCTGCAGTATGGGTAAGCATAAGGAATCTTAATAGACATGAGATTCTATGCTGTTTTACTTCTGTAGCGACATAGCAACTGTGGTATAAGAACATTCAGACATCACTTCTGTAGCACAACAGCATCTGGCCATGTGTGGATTTCAAAACACAACACTGAACCATGTTCTAGAGAAACAATGTCATGCTGTAACCAGATTCTGTAAAGGAATTACAAATTGTGGGAGCGTCCCTGACCAATCACAGCCCTCCCTTTAGTTGCACATGAGGTACTCTTATTACTGAATACCTCATGCACTGTGCTACGGTAATGGGCTTCTCACTGACCTCTCATGCCATTAACTGTATTAAGTAAAAAAAGGATTTTTTTTTAATTTAATACAGTTAGTGATCTGTAATAAGTTTATGGGTCTGTTTGGAGGGCCTCTCATGGATATAGTCACTTCTTGCATCCTTAGGACCATAGAACTGCTCACCTTTGGTTTGCAGTCCTCTGATCCTAAGAACGTGTGAGGTGACACTCTTATATCCATAAGAGTCCCTCCAAATGGACCCATAGATGTATATATTATAAATCATGACATCATTCTTAGCCAATCAGGATTGTTCCTTTCTAAACATTCCAGGTACTCTTATATATATATTTAGACGTCCCACAGAGCCACTCGTTGCTAGATAACAGTGGTTTTACGTGCATTATTTTGATGACAGAACAGCAAAGTGAAGCTGAGCTGTTCTGACATGAGCAAGATGCAAGTGAAACCACTCTTATCTAGCAATGAGTGGTGATGTGGGACATATCAATATATTATAGGTCCTGTAGTGGATCAATGGAATCTCTGTTGTGCTGGCAAGAAGCTTGTGTTCAGGATTTCAATGGTTGAATCACTGTACTTACTATTGAGTGAGAGCATTCCTCGACTATGGGTATAGAGCAGCGCTTTCTTCTTCTTTTTTTTATTGTTGTTGCTGACAATTGTGAAGAGCTGGAAATCATGTTTTCCATCAAAGGGGCTACCATGACTGCCGGGTTTCATTTTTATCTCTCTCTTTTTTTTATTATTTTTGATTACAGCTGATCCTGAAGAGCTAGTGTGTGACTGGATAGAGGTCAGAGATGAAGTCTGACAGAGACGTGCTGCGTAAGGTCAAATGCCATGTACTAGGTAACAGATATTTACAAATGAGTGTTGCTTAATATTTCGCTATTAGCAGCAATAATTCTAATTATATGAGAACTACTATTAGTAACTTTTACTATGTGCCCTTTTTGGATTTCAACCTCTACACGATTGGTGGCAACAGCGATAAAAAAAAAAAAGAAGAAAGCACTGCACCCACAGTCAAGGAACGCTGTCACTCTATAGTAAGTACACTGATTCAACCATTGAGATCGTGAAAAAAAGCTTCTTGTCAGCACAACAGAGGTACCGTTTCTTGATTACATGACCTGTACTGGCTTTGGTATGCTGTGGACAAGCACTACCAAGTTAAACGTGATCTACAGTTTAGTGATGGCAGTTATGTTTTGAAAGTGAGGGGGAAGAAAAGAATGAGTTTTTAGAATTTTGATTTCAGAGTGTTCAGAAATATTTTACATAGCTTGTGAAACACTAGTCGCTGTATAAGAATGTTTCACGAGCTATGTAAAGAAAGAAACTGATTGGTTAATGTCTGAAACAGGATCTATAATAACCATAAGAGAGTGTCTCATGCATATAGTTCTAAAATGTTGACGTTTTTAGTTCAGTTGGCACAGTCCATTTCACACAAAGAAGATTCTCTAATATTTGCAAAGCAAAGTATTTTGATTTTAAATTCAAAATTCCATTTTTTTAAACAAAGGTCTTTACCATGATTTATAATATGTTTATATTTGTACAATTCCCATGCCTCTTATGGTTCTAAGAGTCTATTCTCAAGTACTTTGTGTGTAAGAGCTACTCAGCTTCACTACACAGTTATCTTACCCAAAGAACACAAGAATGCACTCTTGTAACCAAAAGAGATATGGTACCTGTACATATAAACATATATAAAATGGTATAGTAGTGTAAGGAAGATTTACATGACAGTCAAGTGCACAGTAATGCAAGTAATGCACTTAGCAAGGAAGAACCCTAATGCAGAGTATTACTAAAATAGGAAGTGAATCATATGGGCCAGATTTTCAAAGGCCAGAGAATGACACAGGGTGCTTGCATCAAAACAACTGATGCAAGGAGCAGGATGCATCAGAACTTGCACCAATTCTGATTTTCAAATGGTGCTTGCATCAAAAACAGGCCTGCATGCACCAGAGTGGCTTGCCCAATACTTGCACCAAAACAATGCCTGCACCATGATGGAAGGGATGCCCGCATCACCAAAATGATGCACCATCCGCTTATTTGGGATTTTCAAAGAATGCCAGTCCTGTCTTTGTGCCTAAGATGCATGTTGCTGTTAGACTAGCCAGAGCTGGTCTGAGGGACACTAGAGCAAATAAAGAGATCCACTGCAGGTGGTCAGACCCGACTATGCTACTATTAAGGGCTAGTATTCTCTTGCAGGACTAGTTTAGAATATTGTGGGTCTTAGTCTTGGCCATTTCATCTGCTGTTTTATTTTACTTAGCTTGCATTATTCTCGTCTTTTGGGTAATTTTTTACTCAGCTTGCACCATTTTTTACTCAGTTGGCACCATTTTTTTTTTTACTCAGTTTGCGTGATTTTCATTCCTTGAGTCATTTTTTTGACTCAACTTGCACTATTTATTTTGGTGCAGCTTGCCTCATTCTCATCCTTCATGCCATTTTGTTGATACAGTGGACATCTTGCGTCGGTTTGGGGGACTTTGTCACAGAGAACGCTTTTCTTGTAAAATATGGCACACAGTATTTGGCTCACCTAAATCTGACTCAAACTGCTTGTTTGATGCAGCTTGCATGGATCTAAGGACCCTTTAAAAATCCAGCTCATAATGTAGTCAAGAAAATAAAGCAAGAGAAGAGAGTCTTACTGTAAGAATAATAATTTCAAGGGACCTTAAGGAAGGACAACACTATGATATCACAAAGAGAGAAATCAGATAATAGGGCTCCTTAGGCATGCTTTTATAATTAGGTCATGGGAAAGGATTTTGGTATGCTATAGATCACTGATGAGGCCACACATGGTGTGCTGCTGCCAGTTCTGGGACCCATAACTGAAGGGTGATCTAGCAATGGTAGAAAGTGTGCAGAGTAACTCAATAAAGCTGATTAGAGAGATGATGGGATTGTTCAGCCTGGAAAAAAGAAGGATCAGAGGAGACAATACTAATTTACAAAATGTCAAATGGTAGTGAGGTGATGCAAAGTATGAACAATGTTTGAGGGACACTGTTACAGCTAGGGAACACAATTTACAACACTAGGGGGAGCAGTTTAAGGGGGAACTAGAAGGACATTTGTCTTTACTCAGAGGGTGACTGGAGTCTTGAATAGCCTTCCAATGTGGATAATAGAAGCAAGAACACTTAGAAACATAGAATTTGTTGTCAGAAAAGAAATGCTTGGCCCACCCAGTCTGCCCAGAAGGTCCCTACCTAGTCTGTCTCCAGAGACCCTAACTGGTCTCTGGGGACCCTTCCTCCTCCCTGCCAATTTACTATGATGCCACTTAACTCTTTCAAGGTGAATTTAGACAAATGTAAGAGGCAGGAACAGTTTAAATGCTATATAGAGACTCAAAGGATGTCAGCGCGCATTGAAGTAGGGCTAAATGACAAAATTAGAATTTTTATTGCAACCACAAAACAAGCTATTTTAGTGCTGCTATGAACCCCAGCTTGTCTCACTCTGAGGTGACCACATGAGAAAGCATAAGAGTGAGGTGAAGTGCCACACTTCAGGCCAACATCCAACTAACTTGTTTGTTTTTTGGTTCACAATAAAAACTGTCATTTTGCCATTTAGCCCTCATTCTGGGTCCATTGACATCCTTTGAGTTAATAAGCTTCATAAGTTTGATTTGAGACAGTAGCTTTCACCAAGGAGTCTCATAACTGGGTCTAACATTGTATATTCCCCCTAGATTTTACCTGTAATTCTATAGTAGGTGTCTAATTTGTTGTTAAAACTAAGCATAGTGTCTCACGCAACTATTTCAGATGCGAGTCTATTCCATGGGGTCACTACTGTCTGATTTACCCATGTTTAATGAGAAGATGTTCTCCCTACTGCAATTGTCAGTGTCACCAGCTGTGGGACCTCAGAGTTGTATGAGAAAGCCAGGTCTCATTGTGCACATTGGCATTGGAAATACTACCATTGCTGAGATGTAAAGGACAGTCACAGTGTACTAAATGGCCATTTCATCTCTGATTCTCATGGTCTTATGTTCAAAAGAAGGGGATTCACGATGTTACAGTGTACTGAGTCACAGTATCAGAGTGTTATGAATGTGTATGTATACACAAATGAACATTGTGAGTCCACCGTTGGTGGTACTTCAAGCAAACCACATGTAGCACACAAAAATACCAATAACCAAACAGCACATTAGGGACCCCATTCTCAGTCAGAATGATTGGCAGTGAATAGCTGGAGCAAGCAATTGCCCCATCTTGCTACCACCCATTAGGGCTATACACAAAGGGCTGACTTAGGAGCCGGGAGAGGAGTCACTCCTGTGACTATGTTGCAGTTAAAATGACCCCACTGCCTTGCATGATGTCAGATCTTAATGGATGCACTGTTTACAGCCACTAACAAGTTGGGATGTTGCTCACAGAGAGTCATGACATGGCATAGAACCAGTGGCACAGTGCTTGGCTGCCACCATCTGGAGGTGTCCCCCATCCCCATCCAAACTTGTTGTTCTGCTTGGATGGTGGAAATATTTCATTCAGCCCAGTGGGATTATTTGTTTTAACTCTCCACCTGATGATCTATGCTCCTTGGCATCCCCTGGAACTCCCTTTTCTAACCCCCCCCCCCTCCATATTATGCTGAATTTGTTCCGGTCCCATTATGCTCCTAGAATGCAGCCTTCTTCACCTGTGGTTGGTTGCAGGGTTGCAGCACCATCATTGCCTGCATGCACTAGTTCTATAGGCAGGAGGTGTCCCTCACAGCACTATTAACTTTGCAAGGGTCACCATGGTTTGTGAATGTCTCTGTAGGCCATTTGCATTGTGGCCCTTGCCTTTCCCTGCCTGGTAACAGTATGTTTTGCGATCACTGGGTGAAGTCTTGCTACCTCATTGTTCATGGCACCCCAGTGTACAAAGTTGCCAATGTATTCATACTGAAACCACTCTGCGACTCTCCCTTAGTGTTTGAAAATAGGTAGGGCCCCTGACCCTAAATGCTTCACTGGAAAACCTACTGCACCAGAGACATCCCTTCAGTACTGTAGATATAAACTCGGTGTGCCCTGCTAATATGCAGACAAAGGTGCTCGGCATCATCCTAACAATCTGCATAAGGACATTACAACATATGTTGAAACGAGTGGAACGAGAAAGAATCAGTTAATATCGTCTAACTGAAGAGGTCTATTTTACAGCAAACTGAGATTAGGGAATTATATAACACTTGAAATGCTTCGAGTGCTGTACATCAGGTTTGAAGGTTTGAACTAATTCGCACCCCATATAAAAAAATTGTTAGGAACTCATATATTTATTTATTTCGTTTTTGTTGACCGGGAAAGAACGACTAGACAATGTTGCTTAATTTCAGCCTCATCTCAGGGAGGGGGATACAGATGGATGCCAACTGACATTGAACCAGATTAAGCTGTTGGTGGTATGTTTAGTGAATATCTGAAGCAAAGTTGACAGAATGTTTCAAATCCGCTTACGTCACAGCCCATTTTAGAGGAATATTTGTCACAGCAGTGGAATAATTACTACTTGTTTCAAAAAGTTTCATGGAATATTTAACTTCCACCTAAACAATTGCCGGACACGGGGAGAAGTCAGTGTGATTTAATGCCACATTCAATTGAATTGACAGGACATCCAAGAGGACAGCACCCCGGCCGGCACAGCACCTCCCGAACCCCAAGGCTTTTTTTTTATTAGTACTGTTCAAGACCGAGAAGAATACCCCAACTGAGAATATAATGTACACACACCAAATAGGGAAAAGTCTTCTTTCAACTATTTTTAAGGCAGCAACTATAAGGCATTACTACTAAGCCGATTACAAATATGTCTTGCATTACTATGATGCACAGCACAAGCAAGAAGTAACATGCTGGCGTCACTATAAATGAATGTTATTATATACAGTACGGGACTGTACCTTGCTTTCACATCCTATTGGTTAGGAGACAGGCGAATGCCAGCAACCCAGTGATGGTGCGAGTTATAAAAGGTTGCGCTGAAGTAATAAGGCAAAGCCACTCACCGATCCAGCAAAAAGAGCTGAGCGCCTATTCCTTACAACAAGAGGACGATCTGCCTTTACAAACGCCTCATTCCAACAAGTTATTCCAGACTCACTTCCACTGAACAGCGAACATATGGTTCAGAACAGATCAGACACCGGGAGAGCAGCTTCTCAAATGAACGCCTTCTTGCCGGGCTATTATAGAGCTTATCAGACCAATAATGGCTCGCAACCCAATACTCACGTCTTGACCAACCTTTCGGATCCAACAGTCAGACCTGCAAGAGACGAGAAGTTAGCCCAAGCCGAGGTTGCTGTGCTGGGGATCATCTTCACTGCAGCATCTGTGGGCAATGCTGTCATGGTCCTGGCTCTTTGGCGGAGAAGGAAAAAATTGTCTCGGATGTATGTATTTATGCTACACCTGAGCATAGCCGATCTGGTGGTGGCGTTCTTTCAGGTCCTTCCTCAGCTCATCTGGGACATCACGGATGTCTTCTTGGGGCCAGATGCCCTATGTCGAAGTATGAAGTACTTGCAGCTGGTGGGAATGTTCGCATCCACTTACATGATAGTAGCGATGACAATAGACAGATTCCAGGCAGTGTGTTACCCCATGGTGACATTTCAGAGGAAGAGAGCCCTCTGCAATGCTCCCATCTGCACTAGCTGGTCCTTCTCCTTGATCCTTAGCCTACCTCAGTTCTTTATATTTTCCAAAGCCGAGGTAGCTCCCGGCATCTTTGAGTGCTGGGCTCTATTCATTCAGCCTTGGGGGTTAAAGGCTTACATCACCTGGATCTTTGTTGTCATTTTCTTAATCCCCACTGCCATTCTCACTATCTGCCAGATGAAGATATACAAGAGTATCCAAACAAATATCTACATTAAGAAACACACTCAGTTTCAGGACATCGACACAAAGCAGACAATGCCCTCCCGAGCCAGCAATACTAATTGCATTTCGAAGGCTATGATCAAAACTGTGAAGATGACCGTGGTGACAGTTGTAGTGTATGTGATTTGCTGGACACCCTTCTTCACTGTGCAGTTGTGGTCTATTTGGTACCCCAGTAATATCACTGAAGGTAAGACCTGCTGTCCCTGCTTGTTCCCCAGCCCTCTCGTCTCATGTTGACTGCTATGACAAAACCAGCCACTATGTTTGAAAAAAATCAACATTTCATTTTTGTAATCATTCTAATTCAGAGTTACTGGTATTTAGCGTTACTGTATATCATCATCACTATATCATATTTAGAATGGGAGCTCTTTGATGCAGCAGTGCAACGAAAATAGGCTAACATTTTACCACACCTTTTTTTCTTCCTAATCAATGCCAGATGTTTTTCAGTTGACTTTGGTGGTAACATTTTCAGCTTCCATTATCATTTAAGAAGTTTATGAAGGTTTTAAACTAATTATTTCTCAAGAAAAAAAGATGTCCGCCTCACTTTTGTCTAGAAATAATATTGAGGACACAAGGAGGGTAAGAATCCAGACAAAAATGCAAACGTACAGTACACAGCATAGTAAGCATCCAAAAAACCCCTATCAACAGTTCTGCCAATATTCTTAATAACCAAAGCAGAAAATTAGCTTTTTGGAATAACTTTTTTCCTTGCACTGCTGCTTTAAAGACTTTAGTTAACAACTCTGTCTTCCTGAAGATATTTCTCCTAGGCTGAGAAGTGTTTTAGCTCTCATTACTCAGAAAAAAAAAACATTATTCATGTACTGCATGCTACAACTCTGGTGTTTTTGTTTTCTCCATATACTCACTGTTTTTTTGTATACATACTAGTTTATTCCTTAACTGCTGATGCATTCTAAATGGAAAAAAAAGAAATAATAAATAAGAAGTAAAGTAGTCAGATATGTTTTTCTAATATTGTTGTTGAAGAGCCACCTCCTAACATGATCAGGCTTTTCAAATAATAACTTGGTCATCATTCCTTTTCTTCACCTTTCAAGTTAGTCATAGCAAATTCACCTCTACAATTGATTAATAAAAATGCTAATATTTCTAATCAATCTAAATTTACAATATCTGGTTTAGTGTTTTAGTTTTTACATGAATTACAAATGATTTATTTATTTAGACTTATGAGTTTGAAAACTCAGGTCTCGATATTCAGAAGGTTAGCATGGTGATAACAGGCATAGCACCACACTAATCGAACTTAGCCTGTCCAAATGAGGCAGGGGCCATATTCAAAGGTGTCATGTGCACCATATACAGTAGATAACTGATCACGCTAAACACCCTATGGAGCCCATGCAAATGAGGGAACCCTCTTGCATAGAAGGTATACCGGTATATGTAGACAGTTCTGGATGTCCTAACAGACTACTGAGGCAGTGCTATTTAATGCTTTCAGATCCCTGCTCTTATCAGTGCACACAGTGGTGTGCGACCCCCTCTCCCCACTCAGTTTGCTGATGACACCCACTATCTTCCACCAGATCCCCAAGTAAATAAAGACTGTCATCCCTGGTAGTCTAACTGGCACCTCCTCCTTCCAATCCCACGTAAATGGCTTAAATGGCTTAAATGGCTGTCAACCCTAGTAGTATAAATTGTACCCCTCTACCACCATATCCGTGTGTAAACAAAGGCTGACATCCCTGGTAAGTCTATATGGTACCCCCTTCTTATTCACTTCCCAAGTAAATAAATCCTGTCAGCCCTGGTAATCTAAGTGTTACCCCCCCTTCTGTCCAATCCCTTAGTAAATAAATCCTATCAGCCATGGTAGTTTAGTGGTTCCCCTTCCTACCTGATCCCCAAGTATATTAATAATTCCCTTCCTTGTAGTCTAGTAGTACCTACCACCCTATCGCTGAGTAAATTAAATAATGTCCACCCTGGTAGTCTAGTAGTACCCCCCAATCCCAGATAATACATCTGTAATGCATCCCGTCCAGTGGCATGGAGGAATGAGGCAGTGATGCCTTACCTCCTGCCATGCTGGTGACCCATGTTCATGGTATGTGCAGGTCACCAGGGGCTGGCCAGAGTGGGAGAGGATTGAGCATCCAGAGGACAGCTCTCCTCTCCCAAGGAGGGTGGGGAACAGAGACTGGCATTTTCCTGACACCTAACATAAGCTAGATGTTGACACGCCAGGTCCTGTACAGTGGGGCACAGTGGTGGAACAGCTGATGGGCGTGTTGCATGAGGACTCACGCTTGGCTATTTTTTGGCACTGCACGCTCCTCTCCACAGGAAAAAGCAGAAAGTTGCAATCCAGTCGAGTGAGATGATGGCTGTCTGCTGCAGGCACTGCCCCTAAGAGAGCACCACCCAAAACTGGATCCAGTGGATCAAGCTGGGGCTCCCTACCACCCTGCCATGGAGGGTAAACTGTGGGGGTAACAAGATGAGTGCCCAAAGGTCAGGGGACTGGGCTGGGTGGATGGTTGATGGAAAAGAGCTGACTGGGGCCAGGGGAGGAAGAAAGTATTAGCAAAAACAAAACAAAACATCTGTAACCCCAACCCCCTCAACTGTCCACCTACTTAGCACACATCCTCCATTCCTATCCACCCCCGATTCACCTATCCATACTGTGGATCATTGCATAAAGATCTGCAGAGATGGTGACTGGCACAGGCCCTCTGCTCACCACCTCAGTTGGCTGCCATTTGAATGATGGAGTGAGCATGCACATACTGAAGAAACAACTGTTTCTACAGTACACATGCAATCAATTCTTGCCATTCATATTGCGGTCAATGGGATTTCTGTGTTGTGCTGTGCAGTGCTGTGGTGAATTGTACCTTGCCTGACTACACTTTATCTGACCTGTAAATAGTCATGAATAGTTAGGTAAGGTGGGCAGACTGGATAGGCCAAGAGCCGTTTTTCACAGTCAGCTTCCTTCTATCTATCTGTCTGTCTGTCTGTCTGTTTAGCTATCTATCTATCTATTTATCTATTTATCTATCTATCTATCTATCTATCTATCTATCTATCTATCTATCTATCTATCTATCTATCTATCTGTCTGTCTGTCTATAGAGGAATTCAGTCTCAAGTGCTATCAATCTGGAATACTTAGATTAACCAATGAAGAAGTGCAGGCCTAGGGCTGTTTAATCTATATCAGTGTACTGAAAGCACATACTTTACAGAACTGTGTGTATTTCAGTATGTTAATATAAATAGAATAACACAAGGCTCTCTATAAGTTACAGTGCTGTAACTCCATCGAGGGATTCCAGTGACACCACAGTCCTTGAGAGCAAAGATTTTAGAGGTTTATGATGCCACTGGATTCACAAGATAGAGTTTCAGCACCATAACAGATAGAGACCCATGTGTTATTATTTTGTAATACATCAGTTTCTCCCCCTCCACTTCTGACACAGTTCTTTCTGACACCCTATATATTAGTCCCTCCCCCACCACACTATTTTACCTTACTGACCCCACTCATTCAGCATTACTGATCTGTTTCCCCGGTACATACTGGCTTGTGGCTTCAATTCCCATTAACACTGGCACTCTCCACAGGTAAACATTCACATGTGATCTCTTTAGTGGCAGTCCCTGTCAATTTGATTGTATAAGCAAAGAGTTAATTACACTTATTTTGTTATGTCATTGTCCTTTTTTGTTTTGCAGACTGCCATGCATGCCAACCTGTTCCCCCCACCATCACTTTGGCAATGACTGAATCACAAAGCATGTGTTTTAGACGCCTGTGATCAGTGGCTTGAAGCATTAGTGTGAGCACAACATAGAAACATAGAAGCTGACAGCCGATAAAGACCGCAAGGCCCATCCAGTCTGTCCATTTTGTCTACCATATGAATGTGCCATAGGCCTTTGCTCTGTTAATGGCCTATCTATTCATATACATCTGTATTGCTCCCTTATCCATATCCCATGCATGTTTAAAGCCCTGCACTGTATTAATATCCACCACTAACTGAGGTAGGTTGTTCCATGCATCCACCACCCTTTCTTTGAAAAAGAACTTCCTCACATTACCCCTTAATTGACCTCCCTCTAATCTCATGCTGTGTTCTCTTGTCCTGCTATTTTTTTTATATTGAAACATGTTAGACTCTTTCACCTTGTTAATGCCCTTAAGATGTTTGAATGTTTCGATCATATCAACTCTGTCCCTCCACTCAGTATTGGGATTTAATCCAAATTCTTGGTGTTGGGATAGAACCCACAGCCTTCTGATCTTCTGGCCTCAGATGTGAATGTGCAACTTGCTGAACCACTGACACTGTGGCTCAGATAGGATTCAATGTCATAATACAATCAATCTGACATCAAATTGATGATTGGTGGTACTACATTACAGAACCAGTATTATGACTGTCTGGAGCTACAAACGTTATGTGGAAAAAAAGTACTGATTTATTACATCTATATTAACAGGCTGTAGCATTATGTAGAGAGTGGGGCTCAATAGATTCAGCAGGCACTCTGTGAATTCCATGAAATGTGGTTAGATTTCTTGTGAAATTCATAAAATGTTATTTAAAAGTAGCCTGTTGTTACTTATTATTTCAGAAGCATTTTCCTTTTTGAAAATTCGAACACGATGGAGCGAGTATGTATGTGTGAACCCATGTATGTTTTTTTTCTGTACCTAGATGTTATTCAGTTGCTAGGTCATGTGGGGGCCTCCCCCTTATTTTTACTTTGCCTCAACTGCCAATGTATTTTGTATACGCACTTTGGATGTCCTGCAATTGCTCCTCATGTCTGGACTCCCTTCCCCCATGCCTCAGGTCAAACCTGAAAATGAGCCATGGCTCAGTGTGCCTTTCCCTGTTACCAAATTTTAAATAAATAAATTTCCAATCTGAAACACTAGCATTTGGTGTAATGCATAGAATGCTTTTTTATCAGGTGAAATGTCATATCCATTGCTATTCTTCTTCCTTCACCAACAGCATTATTAAATCATTAATTAATTTATCAGAAATCAGTCTGGCAGGAGGTGAGTGATCTTCTTGGTCAATTGTAATATATTAATTGGGTAAGTATTAATTCTGATGAACTATGGATAGGAAATAGAACCACACATGCCAGCTTCCATGTATAGTATTACTACATCTCTTTACCAGACTCCATCAGGGGAGACTCTGAATCAGTCCAGGCAAATGGGCAGGATGACTTGATGGCATCCGGAGAGGAGGGTGAGGAAGAGGAAGTCAGCATGGAGAGTCTTAGTGATTGGGGACTCTGTGATTAGGGGAGTAGAGAGGATGTTGGGTAGGGGAGCAAAGGGGAGTGAAATGCTCAGATGCCTTCCTGGTGCATCAGCCATCCAGGATATAGACAGGATAGCGAGGATATTTGAGACAAGGTTGGGGGAGCTAGGATTGCTGGTACACTTGGGCACAAATGATCTCTCAAACCAGCATATGGAGGCAGTGAAGAGAAACTTTAAGAGGCTGAGGGATAGACTGAATGTGTATTTGTCTTCACTGGCTTTTTCTGAGGTCTTCCCTGTGTGGAATGGGGGGATGGGAACAATAGAGTAAGAAAAGAAGAGATTGAGGAGTTTAATGAGTGGTTGAATGGATGGCGTTGGGAGGAGGGGTGCCACTTTGTGGGGGACTGAGGGGCTTCTGGGGCAGGGGACTATTCGAAGATGATGACTTTCACCTGATGAGGGAGGGTTCCAGTGCTCTGGGGCAGAAGTTTAATGTCTACATTGGACAGTTAAACTGACAGCAGGGGAGGTGGAGGCTAGATGAACCACTGAGAAGGGACAGCAGCTAGAGAACCTAGCTAGGACTCCACCTGATCAGGGGAGTAGTAGCAACAAGGTGGGTAACAGCAAGTTTGATGTTCAAATTAGGATATAGGAAGAGGCCAATGAGAGAGGGCTGACAAAGCTTACATTCAGCATGAAAAATAAAAAATTAGGGGAGAATAAAGGAGGAGAAATAGAAAAAAACAAAACTAGAGGGGATCAGGAGAAATATGGAATGGGGTCAGCCTTAATGCCAGCAGTCCTGGACATAAAATTAGTGAACTGCAGGCAATGGTTGCAGGCACTGTGATGGACCTAGTAGCCATCACAGAAACTTGGGCCACAGGCAATAATGATTGGGACCTGACCATCCTGGGCTACATCATGTCTAGGCATGATACAGGAAAAGGAAAAAGTAAAGGAGGAGGCATAGCTGTATATGTTAGGAAGGCATAGAGGCAGTGGAAGATGAAACATCGGGGGAGACAATGGGGAAACAGAAAAATGTGAGTTTAGCTCATGGCATCCTCAGGCAAAAAACTACAGATGGGGGTGGATGGGGGTGATCTGTAGACCTCCAGGACAGGCGGAAAACAGGGATATGGAGCAATGGTCAGAACTAGAAAGGGGAGTGGCAAAGGGAGAGGTTGTGGTGGTGGGAGATCTAAACCTGCCAGATACTGATTGGGTCTTTCCAGTGGCCAGGAGCTTCAGATG
The DNA here is from genome assembly GCA_016271365.2 of Neoceratodus forsteri. Classification (NCBI taxonomy): domain Eukaryota; kingdom Metazoa; phylum Chordata; order Ceratodontiformes; family Ceratodontidae; genus Neoceratodus; species Neoceratodus forsteri. Next base: position 867,254,891 of record CM028131.1, on the reverse strand, counting down.
TCAGGCCCTGATGGGTGGATTACAGGACTGGCAGCTGGTTAAGGAACCCACTAGGCAAGTTTCCATTTCCAATGTGGTGCTCACCAACTTGGAAATGGTAGGAAGAGTGAAAGTAGGGGAGCCACTAGGGTCAAGCAACCATAACTCTGTATGGCTTGACTTGGCCCACGGGACAAGTAAGCCCTAGCCAAAGGCTGAAGTCCTAGACTTCTGAAGGGTAGACTTCAACCAGATCAGGGAGTTTTGCATGAGAACAGTAATCAACAGAAACAGGTACAAGAGACCACTATGGTTCTTTGGAAAGGTCAGCGAATCAGTGAGAGCTAAATATAATGTCTTTAGCAGGTACAAGGAAAAACAATGGAAGAAAGACTGGGCAGAGTTCCAAAATGAGAACAAAGGCAGACACAGAGTTGCATATTGCAGAGTGGGTCAAGTCAGGGGAAAATAGTTCTTTAGATATATGTGGGGAAAAAAGAAAGATGGGAGGAGGAATTGTTAGGCTAACAGAGGGAGGTGGGGTAATTGAGGAGCAAGGGCAGAAAGCAACTGTTCTTAATGACTACTTCTGATCTATATTCACAAGGAAAGACAGAGGGCTTCTGGCAGAGAGTGGCATTAAGGTGGCTATAAGGGTGATTCCTAAGAATATACAGCAAGTATTTACCAGTGGAAGGGTTCAGAAAGGGATAGCAGCCCTAATTATAGATAGGGTACTGGGACCAGATGGAATGCATCCACAGGTTCTCAAGGAACTAGCAATGGAACTAACTGAACCCCTGGTATGGCTATTCAATAGCTCAGTTCAGACAGGGGTAGTTCCAAAAGACTGGAGGGTAGCAGATGTAGTGCCACTGCATGGGGGGGGGGGGGACAAAGAGCAACCAGGTAACTGCAGACCTGTCAGTCTTACCTTTGTTGTGAGTAAACCGATTGGAGAAGACCTCATGGACTACCTGGAGAGCAACAGACTCCAGGATAGTAAACAGTAGGGGTTTGTGAAAGGGAGGTCTTGTCAGACCAGCCTGATAGTGTCCTTTCACTTGGTAGCTAGGTAGTTAATAAGGGCCATGCTATGGATTTACTGTACTTTGATTTCAGCAAGGCTTTTGAGTCTGTGCCTCACGGAAGGTTGCTGAAGAAGCTAGAGGATCTGGGTTGCAAACAATGGAAAGAACGCAACCAAGAATATTTTTAACATTAGATTTTTAATATTATATATAGCAATGTATGTTTTTATCTGTTTGTCTTTATGTATTTTTCTATGATTGGAAATGTATGTATGATTATTGTAAACAATGCAACCTTCTTGTGACATCATCGCCTTATGGCTCTAAATGATGATTTGACAGTATAAAAAGTGGTCATTATTGCATTCTGACACATCTTTCAAAAAAGGAAATTCTGTTAGAAACATGTCAAGGCGTGTTTTTTAGGAACCTGGAATAAAGTTTTGGCACCTTACTTCAAGTCTTGTGAGCAGCGTTTTTAATATGGGTTGGTGAGTGCTGGATTTTTTGTATTCTTATATTACTGACTTTTATCCATAGCACCCTATCCTTGTGTATGTATCTTACTATGTTTTATGCTAGGAGGAATGCACCCAGAAAAATGGGCAAGCTTCAGAGTCTGCTGCACTTCAAAGACTAGGACTTACTGGCACTCCAAATACAGATTTTTTGTTTATTCATTTATCTATTTAAAAACTGGTAACTGGGAGAGGCACACTAAGCCAATGGTCATTTTCAGGTGTGACCTGGTTTATTATTTAAACAACATGCTCAGATAATGGACACTTCATGTAAAATTTTAGCTGTCAAAAGAGTCCTTTTTTAAGCAAGCCATCTTGCAAAAAAAAAAAAGTCCAACCAGGGAATTTCTACTGCTTTCAGCCTTTGTACAGTATGTGTAATTTGTCACTTGCTGCACTGGTTCACCTATTTTGGTGCGACAAGCAAAATGGCAACCATCTTTAGGGTGACAAGACAAGGGTGACTGCAATCGCAGCACCAGGCATAGTCCCACCAGACCCTGAGTGCGCGGAACACACCAGGGCAGGTCTGGGAAAGGTGAGCTGGCTGAAGCGTCCTGATCGCGTCACCCTTATTCCATTACCCCATTGACAGGATACCTGCTCCACTAGTATTTTACAGATCTGGGCTATGAAAATATTCATCTCACACTGTGTACAATCCAAATTTCAGAAATCTAGCTCTCCAAACAGCAAATATATATATAAATACTCAAAATACCCTTTTCTATAGAAAAAGAGTGCTAACATTAAAAGTGCAATTTGACAGAACACATTTTTATTGTGCTGATGACATTTACAACAATGTTTACAGTGGTTTAAACTACATTAGAAAATGGGCAATGACAATCCAGAAACCTGATTGCCTGACAGTATTCCAATGCTATATGTTTATCAACTAACAGAGTCCTCTAAAAAAGACCTGGCAGTGTACCTGCATAAGAACTATTTTATATATAAAACGGTTTTGTTTTTAATGTTTAAATATACTTTTTTTTAAAGCAAACTCATTTTATAAGCACATTAAGACACTCCAGAGTGTGGGCTTTTGGGGGATACCTTCACTTCTAGTGCTATAAGGCCCTCCACTTGTAGCATCAGTCATTACTATGCCCCTGGGTGTGCAGGTATGCCCCAACACTTCATACCTTGGAAGGCTTATTGCTTATGTAGTTTATGTATCATAAAAACAGAAACATAGAGGCTGTCAGCAGAAAAGGACCACTTGACCCATCCAGTCTGCCTAGATGTTCCCAACCTAATCTGTCTCCACAGACCGTAAGTGGTCCCTGGTGTCCCTCTCTCCCCCTTGCCTGTTTTCTAATACACCCCTGTGTCTATCCCACACATGCTTGAAAACACCATTGATTTATCCTCCACCACTTCTTCTGGCTATCTGTTCCAGGTGTCTACCACCCTTTCAGTGAAAAAATATTTCATCCCATCTCTCTTAAATTTCCCCCATCCAGCTTCATTGCATGCCCCTTTAGTACTGGTGCTCTTTCTTATTTGAAAAAGACTCCCCTCCTGCACCCTGTTCACCCTCTGTGATGTACTTGTAGGTCTTTGTCATGTCAGCCAAACAAAAAAGGTAGCTTCTCACTAATGCTTGTGCCACAAATAGTCTAAGAACCAAGTTGAAAACAAAGAATCCAGTACCAAGCTCCACAATAGTTAGAAAAAAGTTTAGTTAAATAAAACATATCACAGCCCCAGGATCCTCCATAGTCCACCAACATTTCACACTGGAGTGCAACACTTTTTCAAGATACTAGGGTCATGGTGTCCTTCCTGCTTATAAGGGCTGGACATCTTAAAGTGACAGTGCTCTATAAATGTTTTACAACCTTGCAAGTCACACACATGCTCGCAGGAAAAATGCATAGGTACTTTATCAAGTGCAAAACAAAACATGTAAAACATGAACACTCTTAAATATGTAGGCTGAAGATACCGACTATTAACACTCAAAATACTCCATCATTTACCCACACTACATATCTTAAATCTGTTTAAAAAACTATTTGAATTTAACTTTCATAAGGTATAGTACAATATATACTATTTATAATATATACTTGGGCTGTGGTATGTTTTATTTAATAAAGCTTTTTTTTAACTAACTGTTGTGGAGCTTGGTACTGAATTTTATGTTCACTACTCTATCATGTCACCTCTTGCGCGCTTCTTTTCCAGGGTGTACATGTTGTGATCCCTCAATCCCTCTTAGTAGGGCTTCTCCTGCAACTCTTGGTCCTTGTGGCTCTTATTAACAAAACAAAACTAGTCATGAAAATAATTATAACTAGATGTGTTACTGGAAAATAGAAAGTTCTGCTAATCATGTGCCAGAGTATGAGTATGCATCTCTCATTATGACAAATAAAAACCTGGCAAACAGAACATGAAACATTCAAAGAATGCTGCTACCACAACCTTTTGGGACCACCTGTCATTTTATTATGGCTGTATTTCTTCACTATGTTCTATTGATTTTCTTCTTAGGTCCAGTGTTTACCATCATCATGCTCTTGGGGAATTTAAACAGCTGTACAAACCCTTGGATTTACATGTATTTTTGTGGTCACATCCCATGTTGTGTGAAACAACCAGAAATTGCCTTGACACAAGAGGAATCTGTGGTCACAGCAAGCATCAATTTGGGTGACAAAGAACCTGAAGAAAACTTGACTGCTCTGTAACATACACTACTGCCACACCATTCAGTGCAGTGAGCCTGTCACATATATATGTGTGTGTGTGTGTGTGTGCACGTGTGTGTGTGTGTGTATTTTATAAATATATACTGTATGTTTATATATAATTTTGTACAAAAGTGCACTGTGATGTGGAACTTAAAGGGTTAGTACACTCTCAGGTAGGAGATTGGAAAATTATAAATTTCTAGACTTCATTTATTACTCTTCATCTCTGAAGTGCTTGTCTATTTTTCTTTTGCTATTTGTTTTGTGGCAGTGCAAGGTTTTCTGTATAGAACAGTGCTCTACCTACAGGTTGATGTATCTACTGCTATTCTTTTTCATACCAAGTCAGCATTGTGACCTCACCACATCTTAACATCATAGTAACAAAGAGACACTGCCATACAGAAAATATTCTAACTGGTGGAAGAAAGAAGTAGATTTACCGCCATATTACACAATTCCCTGCTTGTGTAGAGCAGAGGATTCACTTTCCAGGCAACCCAGGAAGCACTTGTTTGTCCCAGCGCCACCCTCTCCCCTGGACCACCACTTGCCCTTCTACAATATTCCATATGCCTGGCCAGGGCTTATAATGCCATTCAGTACAGAGTGGCATGGAAAGGGGCAGTTTTGTGGGCTGGCAGTACACAAATTGCTCTGCATCAGGCCCCAGCTCTTTGAAATTCATGTGAGTAAGCTAATAGCCCAAATATCAGCCATGCCAGGAAACTAGAATAAATTATTGAAACCTGGAACAGTTTATACATAAAAATCAGGTAAAATCCTGTTGCAGATTCTACAAGCATCAGCAGCAGAATCTTCAATAATTGAAAGGACATACTGAAAGGTATGTGTTAGAAGAATATGAACATTTTGAGAAGTGTCGGCATTCAACTTATAATATATTGTACTACATATAGTATAATCTGTTTTTTGGCAATGTTCTTTTTAGTATGTATTAGCAGTTTTCCATGCTGTTTATAATGTGGTACTTCATTTGGATACCAATAATTAAATGAGAACCTCATCCCACGTGTTTGATTTTGGTCATTGTGTTGTATGCCAGTATTATGTTTAGTTGCTATGTATACAGCAATGAAATAACACAACTTTTGTATCTACCACAAAGACACTTCAAACTGACAAAGAGTAGTTGCTATTAAAATCAATATAGCAAGGTGTCAGAACAATAGACTGGAATCTCATTTATTATGTCCACTGAGCTTGGGTTAGAACATTTTCCCCTTGCTTCATGGACCAAGCAAAACAATGGAAAATGGCTCAAATATTTCTTCACATCCTACTGCTTATAAAAGGTCCTTATAATTTGTAAATCAGCATGGCATGTGGCAACCTCAGAGCAATATAAAAATAGATTTTATTATTCCTGTATAATATAAACTAACAAAAACTAATAAAACTACAGAATAGATGTCAAATCTTGTAAACACTGCACAAGGCAGAATAAATACAAAGTAATAAAGCTTTCAAGGAAAACAAACAAAGGTAATCAAACACAATATGAAGTCCTAGTACACTTTTAAAAATAGCATCATTGTTTTGCATACCCATACATGTTATATATTCATGGCAAAAAACTCCATTTAGTGCATCAGTTAGGGTTGTTCCACAGCGACAAAAGAGAGGAAATTCAGTGTTAGGGTTGAAAGCCCACCTTGCACCCCCCAGCCCACCCCCCAACTGGCATCAGGGTGTGCATTGGGGTTGTCGGCCCTAACTCTCACCCCATCACATGTGTAAACAAGCTGAGGTATAGGAGAATGGGGTGAGAGTTAAAACCGTCGACCCTAACACACACCCCGATACCGGTTGGGGAGGCGGGCTGGAGGGGTGCAAGGGGGGGTTTTCAACCCTAACACTGAATTTCCTTGCTTTGTCACTGTGGAACAACCCTAACTGATGCATTAAAAGGAGTTTTTGGCCATGCATGTCCATTCATTTTGAGAATGAGGACTATAAATAGTGAATGGAATGCGGTGGTGGGAGCGCGGGGCCCTTTGGGCCCCATGCTCCCACCACATGATGTCTTGTGATATAGTAATGGTAACTGCAAGGCAAATGCAAGCGCTAATGGTTACGCACATGGTGACACAAACGTAAATGGTAAAGCAAACATTAATAGAAACGCAAGCGCAAAATGAAGCCAAAGCGAACAGTGACACAAACGGAGATGCAAGCGCATACAGAAATGCAACTGGTAATGCACACGGTCACAGTACCACTATTGTAAATGCAAATGTTAACTGTTACAGCAACAATAACACCAAAGGGAACAGAAACAGAAACACAAACACAAGCGTGTACAGAAACACAAGGGCCCAGATATTCAAAAGGGTTGCGCTATGCGCAACAGGGTTGCGCATGCTCAAGTCCTACATTGCGCCATTCTGCAATATTCAGCAGGAGGTAGTTGCGCCACTGAAAACAGGTTGAGCAACAGCGCAATGCAAATGAATGCATGCTCAACAGGAGGGGGAGGAACCGTGCATAAACTGCACAGCCCGATATTCAGTCGGGCTGTGCAGAGTTGAGCAGGCGCAAACCCCAACCTGTGCCTGCACAACTTTGAGCCAAAAAAAAAAGCTTAAGTTGAGGGCCACCCACAGGTGAGCTGCTGTATTGCAGGGCGCAACACAGCAGCTGCCACCTGTGGCTGGCCCCCAACTCAGTCCCTGTGCCCCCCCACCAGCCTGATTGCGGGCATCAATGTGGCCCCTCCCGCTCACATCCCTGGTGGTCCAGTGGACCATAATGCCCGATCGTGGGCAGAATGTGAAAAGAACCCCGCACAAACATCTCCCTAATGCCTGATCGCGGGCAGAATATGAAAAAACCCCCTGCCCAAACATCTCCTTAATGCCCAATTGCGGCAGAATGTAAAACAACCCCTGCCCAAACATCTCCTAATGCCCGATCATGGCAGAATGTATAGTGACAACCCCCGCCCGATCGCAGACAGAATGTATAGTGACAACCCCCAGTGCCCGATCATGGGCAGATGTAAAAGACCCCCAACCTGAATATCTCCCTGGTGGTCCAGTGGACCGTAATTCCGATGGCGGGCAGAATGTATAGTGACAACCCCCAAACATCTACCTGATGTCTAGTGTTCCCCACCCACCCACCCATGAAGCCCCACCACCCGCTCCCCCAGCAGCCAGCGATGACAGCATCCCCGACCTGCCACCCGCGCCGCCACCGACTGACTGTCCGGTAGGACTGCACGACTGATGCAGAGCTAGAGCCAATGGGCGTGCAGCCCATACCATACATGACAGTCCAGATTTGTGAATGATGTTCAATTGGAAATGTAAATGGTAATGGTAACAACAACGATGACACAAAATGAAACACAAACAGAAACACAAACGCAAATGGAAGGGCGGTCGCAAACAGAAATGGTAATGTGCGCAGTGATGCAAGCAAAATGCAAACAGAAACAGTACTGTAGACACAAATGGTAAGAGTAATGCAAATGCAATGCAAACAGAAATGCAAATGATAACACAGACGGTGGCGTACACGGGAACACTAAAGCAAATGGGTATGAAAATGCAAGTGGAAACGCTACGTGTAACAGTAACTGGAGCACATACCCTGGTTTTGCCCAACAGCTGCATAGAGAAACACAGTGACTACAAAGAATGTATGCATAATAATGGGAATGGGACCAGAAAATGAGCTGTTGGAATACTAAATTGCTTATATCTCAGGAACCGTATGATATATAAAAAAATTAAAATTTAATATGAGTCATGACTTTCCTGGCTAGGTTTTCCTGATAAAAAGTCTGTATCTTGCACTGTTTCTGAGATACGGGCCCCGAAAGGAGCAGCGGATGCCGCAATGTTAGTCTATGGTAAAAAGCGCAAACTTCGGAGTATTGTAACTTTGCATCCCTGCAATATTTTTTCACCAAACCACTAAAAGGCACATCTGTGAGATGTTGGCTTTCTTCCATCCAAATTTCAGCCCAAAAGACCAAACCATTCTTTTGCAGCAGGGTGGCAAACAATTCCTGTCATTTTGGCCATAGTGTTGCAAATTAGTGTTGTGATTTGCGACACTTTCACAAAAAAAAATCACTAAAGTGTTGGAGGTGCAACACTACTTTGTGACACTACTGTTTCCAAAAATTTCAAAAACATATTTCTGGGGTGTTTAACCCCAAAATAAAGGCATGGCTAGCATCCTCAGGGCTCGACTAGGTAAACACAAAAATAATTGTGTCCCTAGATGGTCCCAATTTTAAATGCCAAGCATTTCTGTGATCAGTAACTAAAAAAATGGCTAACTCATGACACTACTGGGGTCATCTGCGGCACTAAAAACTGCATTTGCAACACTTTCAAACTTTTTGTTAACTTTTGCCATTGACTATAATGGGAAAATTGTTTTTTGAATAACTTTTGAACTGTTCAATATTTTTTCATGAAATCTTCAAAAAGCACATTGGGGACTCAGCTGCACGTTCCCTGAAGATTTCAGACCAGTTGCTCAAACTGTGTGACCTGTAGGTGCGAGCAAAGAATGTGCAAAAAAGCGTAAATGTGCTTTGGAATGTCACTTAATAACTCTGCAGCCGTATATCTAACCGGTGCAAATGTTGGCAGATACCAAGATCTATGATTATGCCCTGTGCCTGCCAAATTTCCAGCAAATCTGTTGAACGGTGGCAAAGTTATTAAGGTGCAAAATTTCACCATTTAACCTTAAATGGGGTACTCAACCCTAACTATGGTAGCACTACTGTGCTACCATAATGCTAGAAGATTTCCCTTATCTAACCACTCCTTTCTTAAGCTACATGAAAAATATAAAAATATTAAAGTGATACTTAGATGGAGTTTGTATAAAATGTGGATTTTTCTTCATGATGCAAAAATAATGGACAATCTGCTTCTCTGCTGTTGACATTACTCTGGTGGCACTGGCTCTTGCTAGAAGTACAGCTGGTTTGAAGTTATTCTAACCAAATTTCAGATTGCCTGGTATTTGTAAGCTAGTCACATTTACATAATTATGACATCACATATTCTGGTTTACCAACTCTTTCTGGACCTTGCAAATGAGGGGGGATGGTAAATTCGTCTCCTTGGCACCACCCATCTCTAGTATAGTGTTCATTTGAAAAGAAATTTAAAATCAAAGTTATTTTTGCAGTCTGATATCTGGAGGCTACCAAAGACATGTGACAACACACATGTCTTTGGACTCAGTATGTCATTTTGTACATTCCGATGCAAGTTCCATGTCTCTAAAGTCCACAGCTCACAAGATAGGCCATATACATTGTTTCCAAGCAAATATCTTTATAAAAATTATACCTGCTTTAGCCTCACTTGTTGTACTTTAAAGTGAGGTATTTTTACTTTAAATAAACCTTTAGAAAATAGGCCAGAAGACACAGAATATCTTCTGAGTAACACTCTCTTTGTTTGAAACTATCGAAGCATGGCAGGTTATAAATCCCAGTGCTGTCACAAAACTTTTAAGCAGCTATAGCAGAATTTTTAAACAATATAACTTATTTCTGCAACCATACAGGTACATAGAAGACTTACATTTGGATGTTTCATGATGTGAGCATTAACAAGAAACCAAACATAAGTATTTAAACTTTCAAACTGTTAGCACAGGACATTTTTGCAAATAACTCCTTTTGTATCAAGAGACTTCTTATTAACATTGGGTTTTCATCAAATGGAAACATATGCAATCAAACTGTGCTATTTTCATACCGGCAGCAACTTTAGTTTTATAGAAATAAGCAAAAAATACTTGTCCAGCATTAAAGAACATTAAGTCCTTTTTTCCAAGCATTAGGTCCTCAGCTGTTAAAAGATCTTATCAGTTCTATAGCAGGTTACCATGGAAATATCTTCACTAAATCTGGCTAAAATTCACACCTTTCTCCTCTGTATCAGTCTGTACTCAGCTCACACTGAAATCCATGAGGGCCCTCTTTCTGCTGGAAAGACATCTTTGTAGCACTTATAAAACTTTGTTTCTATTTCTTGACTTTATGAGATCATTCAGGTAAATAAAACTATTTGGAGTTTTAAGCAAGCCATCAATGTCTCAGTATCACATGACACCCAAATAACTATCCTCTATAACTAGATATTACAAAAAATATTTTATAATTAACAATTTGCTATGACATCTTCCTCCTTTTGAATAAAAAAAATGTATACTAAAATAATACATTTTTCTAATTCAAATCTGCTATCCTATTGTATGGGTATACAGTTTGAACATCACATAAGATATTATATATGAGTAGGGAGAATTCTAAATCGTATACCATAATAAAAAAGTTACTTCATCATATGCATAAACTTATGACATCATCAGAATTTGACATCATCAGAAGGTGACATCACCAGAGATGTACAGTTTTACATAGAAAAATTAAAATGATACATAATTAAACATGATTACAACTATGTACATTTTTCATTCGGTTCCATGTCAAATTAGCTTTGAACCCCTAGCATTTTCCACATGTTTTCTATAACTTTACCTGTAAAATGGGAACCTCTATCAGATTCCACTCTCACTTGTAATCCCCAGAGACTAAACATGTAGTTTATTAACAATAAAGCTGCAGTTTCAGCTGTATTATTTAGAGCAGGTAGACATCCAACCCATTTTGTAAATAAACAAGTAACTGTTAAAAGGTATTTGTTACCCCTTGAAGACCTTGTAACAGGACCAGTCCAATCAATTTGGATATCAGATCAAGGCATTGGAATTCCTTTTATCTGCAGTGGTGCTTTGTGTCTTGGCAAAGAAGGTTGAAATCTGCAACATGTCATACACCTTTCACATAATCTATATCGTCACTATACACGTAAGGCCAGTAGGTTACTTCTTTTATCATTTCATAAGTTCTTCTGACCCTCTGTGTCCTCCAGATGGTTCATCATGACCATGTTGTAAAATAATTCCCCTATGACCTGAAGGAACTACCCATCTGGGTCTTTGTGACTTTTCGCCAGTTTTTACCAGGGGACTATTCCATAATTGGAATTTACCTTTTTTGTCATACATGGCTTTCAGTTCATGGTCCATTTGCAGGTCACTTTCAGAGATCATATTTACATTGGGATTCTTAATGCAATGATAACACAGTCCTACTGTTTTGTCATCCTGTTGCATTTTTACCAAATCAAAATCAGGTTTAGCATCATATAAGTGTAACACTTTATTTGTTTTCACCTGCTGTTCTTGTTGACGGGTAACAACATTTACATTAACTTGGACAGTAGGAACACAATTCCATACTTCTCCAGCTAAAGCACCTTCCATCACCCGAGCGTCTGCTGAGTCATTTCTCTTTTTATCTAACCTCTGAATTTTGGAATGTCCTTTTACTTTTTTCTCAATAAATAATCAAACCATGTTCATGACCTAAATGATTTATAGTTAATATAAGCTCTGAATGAGTCGCCTTTTTACTCCTGGAATTGTTCATATCATTCACCTTGTAGTATGGTAAATGTGTATGAAAACTATGTCTAGCATCATCAGAATTAGTACAAATTACAACGTCTTGCAAGTTAGGCTGCACTGCAGTTTGTATTGCTGTATGGACAGCTGCTAATTCTGCATATTGGTTGGACTTGGAACCAAGCTGGTATTTAATAGGAGAACATGGTACATGTTCATGCCACTCCACTCCTAAACCATAATGCAGTTTTCCATCATGGCAGAATGCACAACCATCAACATAAGCTCTAAGTAAGTTCTGATACATCTTCAACATAATTGTGATGTCTGTGATGTTTTTGCACTATTTGCAATTCTGAAGGTTGTTCAGGATCTTGTACTGAATGCTCATCTGCAATATAATCATGCAGATCTGCCAACCCTTGGGTTACAGCATTATTTTTGTTTTTAGCTTATTTGATCTCTAAAGGTAGGCCCTGGAGTGATAAGGTCCAGGTCACAATCCTGTTACTTGGCATATCACTATCCCTAAGTTTCTGGCTCCCCAGAAAAGCAATAGGTTGGTGACATGTCTCAACAATAATGTTCTTGCCACAAATATAGTTTTTGAACCATTGTACTACCCACAGAATAGAAAATAATGCCTTTTTCATATTCTAAAAACTTTTTTTACATCACTTAAAATTTTGCTAGCATAAGCAATAATATGGTTGTCTGAATCATGTTTCTGATATAACACTGCACTGACACTACAGTCAGTGTAACGTGTTTTCTGTAGGCAGCTGTAAGATACAGAGGTCCCCATCTCAGTATCAGGTACACAGGACAGGTATAGTTGGGTGTCATCTGCATAGCAGTGAAAACCTAGCCCATACTGCCTGATAATGTCTCCCAATGGCAGCATATACACCACGAACAAGACCAAACACTGTGGAACCTTGCAGCACAGAGGCTTCAGGTTAGATGAGACTAACCCCATCGTTACCCTTTGCACTCTTGCAGGTATGACCTGAACCAGTTGATGACATTACTGGACAAGCCACACCAGAACCGCAGGTGATCAAGTAGCACCTCATGATCCACAGTGTCAAATGCCATTAAGAGTCCAGCAGGACTAAGATGGTACAGTCTCTCCTGTCCCTCACCATCAGGAGATCATTAAGCACCCTCACCAGGGCAGTCTCTGTACTATGCCCAGCTCAGAACCCAGACTGAAAAGTCTCATAGGTGGAGGAGGAGGCAAGTCGCTCTTTGAGCTGGATAGCCACCACTTTTTCTATAACTTTTCCTAAAAAATGGAAGGTTAGAGACTGGCCTGTAGTTGCGGAGGCAGTCTGTGTCTAACGAGGACTTCTCCAAAGGGGGTCTAACCAAGGCCTCTTTCAAGGCCAATTGGAAAACCTCATTCCTAAAAGAGCTCCAGAGAATCTGTGCAACCACAGGTCCAATCAGATCAAAACATCCAACCAACAGGTGGGTTGGACCTGGGTCCAGATCACACTGTGCTGGTCACAGCCTCAAGACAATTTTGACCACCTCTTCCACCACAACAAGTTCAAACTCATTCCAGACAGGAAGAGTGTTTCGACATGGCTCAGGATGGACCCCGCATCCCTTTCAAGAAGTGTTCGATGAGACCTCACCCCCTGATAGAGGACACTTTGTTGGCAAAGAACAGCGCAAGTTCCTCACACCTAGTGCTTGAATCCGCCCCACTTACACGGAGACAGGCAGGATATAAAAGCCCTTCTACCATGTGGAAGAGCTGAGCTGATCTGTTCCTTGCTGCAGCAATCTCCTTAGACAAAAAGACAAAAATTCAGCATTTTTTTCGGGAGATTGCCCCCTGTCAGCATAATGCAACTTCTGGGCCAATTTTTCCTCCATCAGGCCAGATCTTCTCCCACACCTCTCTCTAACCTCTGGCCCCTAGTCTTTAATTCCTTGAGTTCCTCATTGTACCAAGGAGGTCTCTGGTGCGTAGACAGGAGTCAGACATGAATGGGTGCGATTGAGTCAAAGGCAGCAGCGACAGCCCCACTATAGGCTGCCACTGCCTCCTCTGTCCCACTCGCACATGCAGCTTCCACACTCAATAGGTCCAGCACCGCCTGTAGTCCTATTGAGGAAACCCCCCTTAAAGGGCAGTACCAGACCATCTCCATAGGAGCAGAACCATTGGGGGGGGTCCTAAACATGAACCCCACGGTGCTGTGATCTGACCACACTACTGAATCCACTCTGAGGTCAGTAATATCAAGACCTAAAGAAAAAACAAGGTCCAATGTATGACCACCCATGTCATTGCTGTCATAACATTCTGTGCCAGACCCAGAGCCTCCATACTCCTAAGGAGATCACCTCCAAATCCTGAGAGACCGTCGTCGACCCAGGAGCATATGGTCAGAAAATTCCACAGAAATTACCTCCATTTTTATGTCCTAAACAGATTTTGATATAAATAAATAATCAATAACCGAGGTCAACTGACCTCTTTTATAGGTAAAGGTTGGCTCTGCCACCTGTAAATCAGTGCAGTTGGTCAAATCTGCTAGTTGCAGAGATTTACACAGTGCAGTGGAATCACAATAAATTTTCTTCCATTCAGTGTGCTTTTTACTTATCTGGTTGCTATAATTAAAGTCTCCTCCTAAATAATTAGTTTTAGCAGTGACCAAGAAGGGTTGGATGGCCTCAATAAGTTTTATTCTTTCTGCTTTAGTCTGAGGCCCATACACAGCAATTAACCTACAAGGTTGTGATACCCAAAAGTCATCCAAAATTAATAGCCTGCCAGGGATAAGGTCAATTAGTTTAGTAAGACAGAACAAGTCCCCCTTGAGTAATATGCCCACACCATCGGCCTTGTCCAGACCAAAGGACCAGTAAGATTGCCCCAAATACCATTCAGCTTTAAACAAATGAAGTTGTGACATAGACCACATCCAAGGCTCCTGTAAAAAGAAAAAGTGAAATCCTAAATCATGACTTAATTGAAATACTGCCTGCCTCTTTGTATGGTTCAGTATGCTACAAACATTTACAGAGGCAAAACAATGCATTACATTTTTTTTAAAGTTCAGTCTTAACTTTTTTCTTTCTATTTTTCTTTTTCTTTTTGCTATCATACTTAGAGTCATCTGTTTTTGAATGATCAGAGGAGATGGAAACATTATCTGATCCACCCGCCTCCATTTCAGAGTCCCTCCAGTTAGCATTAGATAAGACCGAAAATGGGTTTTCAGTATCCATTTCAAGAGGATCAGGGTTAGCTTTAGTCTTCCTTGTGGACCATCTCCTAGTAGGAGGCAGAACCCAGGGTTGAGGTGGGAACATGCTAGATGGGCCCTCCAAGAGGTCCTCCTTCTCAGAGTAGCAAACAGGTGTCAATAAGGCTTGTATATTTACATCAGGTATGTCTGATTTGTGGGTAGTGCTGCAGCTTAAGTTTGTTGGGGGAAGGGGGGAATTGCTACCACCACTTCATTAGGCTGAATATCTGGATCAACAAAATCAGGTTGTCATGGTCCTGCCCTCCTCAGGAAATGCAGCTTCATGTTGACCTTTCTGTATTAAGTCATCAGGGTTAACGGCATCAGGTTTATTACAGGATGCCCAGGGGCATTCTTGAAAAAGATGACCCATCTCATCACAGAGGTTACATTTTGCACTCTGCATACTGATATGCCCCACCCCTCCACATATACCACATCTGGGCTTCTCGCAAATGTTGGAAAGGTGGGTTCTTGCCCCACACTTATAACACACCTTTGGTTGTCGGACGTAAAAGCATATGACTCAGTCTCACCCTAGGAAAAAACTGTTTGGGATATGGGAAATTCCATTTTTACTGTAGGTTGCCTTAATTTTACTTTGAATTTCCATCCCCCAGTCCAAAACTATTTAGAGTCAAAGATTGATTCAGGTGCATTCAGGACCTCACTCCTTTGTTGTAACCAGTGTGTGATGTCCACAACATGAACCTCCTAATTTCTAAAAATCACAGTCACAAACTTGATCAAAGATTTGTCAAGGGAATTGCAAGAAAGGGTATGCAAAGGGGGGAGAACCTGACTTGGTTGTATCTTAGCCAAAACCATTCCAAAGCTTCTGGATTCCTAAAGCTTATATCAACATTGTCCTCTCCTGAGATTTATTTATTTATTTTTATTTAGTTTTTGTTGACCAGGTAAGTGCACTAGGCAAATCCTGCCTATTTTCAGGCATGACCCGGGGGAGGGGGATACAGATTAATGCCAACTGACCTTGAACCAGACTAAGCTGTTGATGGTATTTTTAGTGAATGAGGAAAATTTGGCCAGGACACTGGGGAATTTCCCCTACTCTTTTCGATAAGTGCCATGGGATTTTTAACATCCACCTGAACTACCACCAATCCAGGCAGATGGGACCATGGTTTTAATGTCTCATCTGAAAGACAGATGTTAATGAATGCAAAAAAATTGGATAAGGGAAAAATGAAGGGAGTCTTTTAATAGTTTCTTCCCCACATGTTGCCTATCAGGTCTGGGATCCAGCCCACCTTTATATCTCAAATGGACAACATTTCTGCGAGCGGCAGCCTTGGTCCTGTGAAAAAGATCAGAAAATATGGGGCCTTGTTTGGGTGGGGGTGGGGGTTCATTTTTCTCCAGCAGCACAAGCTGCTCTATATTGGAGACTGAATTGTCTGGTGCCTGATTTTTTATATCAGGAAAAGGCTCAGAGTCACTGGCAATCTTTTTTTTTCTTCTTCAGGTGCATTTTTAGAGAGAACAGCATCCAGCTTCTCCACCATTTTGGTGGTTGCCATGGTAACACTCATGTCTTATTCATAACTTTTACTATTTGTTTCTGTTTTAGACAATGCATTGCTTTCTATAGTAATATTAGATTTATTTATGAAAGGTACATGGTCTGCATTAGGTGGGTGCCATTTAGGACTAGCCTGGGAGTCAGATATTGGGTCCCAATCTGGATCAAGAATCCATTTTCCCACTACAGTTTTCAACCAGCCAGCATTTGTCAGGGCTTTCTCTGGTGACCACTATAACTCTGACATCACCTGCAGTTGAATAGAAAATGCCGTTTTGGCAGCCTTTGACATGGACAGCAGTGGATTTTGATCCTGCAAGCTTGAGAAAGGGTGGCTCTTTTGTCTGCTGAGTCATCACTCATCATTGGTGTATCCAGCAGTAAATTCCTTTTAACAAGCATCAGTACATCTCTTTGGCTCCATAGTTCATCCTTTTCCTTTTTATAATCCCCTTCATCATCCGTGAACATTTTAAATAACTTAGTTTTTTTTCTCAGCAAGTTCTTTGTCTAAGAACTCCTCGTCCTCATCCAGCGTAACAGTGTCTTCAGTGCGGAGTTCCTCCAAATCTATCCCGTTTGTAGTTTCCTCCTCTCCGGTAATCTGTTGGCCATGCATCGGCTTGTTCTCCTTCACTTCTCCAGCTGGGCCGGAGGATCGCTCCACAGCCTACTGCAGTTCAATCCCATTCTGCAGCCATTCCAGTCTGCCAATCCTAAATGGAACAACAGCTCCACCTACTGCCAGGAGTAGGGGAGGTTTTTATTGAAAGAAATTATACGTCACATAGGGACAAAATAAAATTCACAAATTCCCGTTAAAGACCATAAACACCCTTATGAAAGGAAAAAACAACATTACCCACAACCATTACCACCAGCTGTGAAGAACTTAGTTAATCCATCTCAAAGCATGTTTCCATAAATCTTTCAGGTTTTGCTTAGGTAAACAAAACAGCTAACACTTGCTCTTGAATAAAAATAAGCAGTTCCTGCTGTCCTAAATATTTCTGTTGCAAAACCAATTGACACCAAACCTGCCAAATATAATACTTTAAAATCCCACACAGTACTCTCAATGTACTGGGATGGTACTTGGTCCAATGACCAGTGTACACACCGAGAATAAGAACTTCATAAGAAATTGACTGAAATTCCATACAGTTCAAAGCTTGCACCATTACCTTCCAAAATGTAACTATAAAGAGGCAAGAAAAAAATAAATGTTCCTGAGTTTCCAGGACTAAGTTGCAAGTATCCCTACAGCAATATCATTCTGTAATTTGCTTGTGCTTATGGTTATCCCAGACCCCCAAACGCCCATGACTAGTAAGCCAAACTACATCCCAAATATGTTTGGAATCAATCTCTCCATCAATTGTTTCAGTGTATCCAGGACATCACTGCTTTCTTCTTGCCCAGCTTCAAAAAGCTGGGATCTCCCCCATTTCTATCCCTTGGCTCAAAAGCTACCTTGCTGATAGGACTCAATGTGTAAAAATTGCGAATGTGCTCTCTGATGCCAAACCTGTCTGCTCTGGCGTCCCTCAGGGATCCATCCTGGGACCACTCCTCTTCAGTCTGTTCCTAAATGCACTGCCTCCCTCCTGCTCCCAACCAATCGTACTTTACGCCGATGATGTGGTACTACTAGCCTCACACCAGGATCCAAATCACCTGCAAAGCAACCTCCAACATTGCTTCAACACTATTGAGAATTGGTTCACTACACACAAACTGATCCTCAAGCAGAAAAAAAACTAAGACCATGATCTTCAGCACCACCAATAACAAACATAAACTACACCACCTCTCCATATCGACCAGCCAAGGCAACCTGCTAGAACAAGTGCAAGCTTTTAAATACCTTGTGATCACCCTTGACCCACACCTCTCCTACACAGACCACATCAGCAATGTTGCCAGAGCTGCAAACTCCAGATTAGGCCTGCTGTTCTGCCTCAGGAGACACCTTCCCACTGCAGCCCTTGCTGCTGCCATCCAGAGCACCATCGTTGCCACCATTGACTATGGCCTCATCATCTATGGCTCAGCTACGGTTACTGCACTCAAATGGTTAACAATCTCCCTCAACAAGGCCTGTCAGCTAATCACCAGCACTCAACGTTATACTCACACCTGCGACCTCTACTCCCAAACCAACTGGCTTCAACTTGACAAACGTATTAAATATCAAACCTGCATCATGGCGATGAAATCACAGATGGGCCTCACCCCACCTGGTGTTGCCTCCCTCCTACATCCTAAGAAAAGCTGCCAGAGCACCCCAGGAACCAAACTGCAGCAGTTCCAAATACCCTACTGCAGCACAACCCAAGGCCAAAGAGTCTTTGCCTACCGGGCTGCCTACTGGCTTAATGGACTCTCTAGTGACATCACTGCTGCCCCCTTACTTGGGGCCTTCAAAAACAGGCACTGCCACTCTATCATTGCTGCCAGCACCTGTGACTGTAATGTCTAGCCTAGAATGTATCACTGGGTGGCCTCACTGGACCCGTGAATCAGTCCACCACATCGTGGCTCCACTGCTCTGCATACAACCTCTAAAGCCTCAGCCTCCTAGCACTTTGTTGACCCCAACATGCCCAATATCTGCACTCTACTTTGTCTTCTCTGACAAAGCCGCCCGGGTTGCCTTCCTCCCCTCCTCCCCTGCCCCCTTGTCCTCCTCTCTGCCTCTCCTATCTCACCTGCTTCCCTCCTCTCCCCCACCTTTTTTCTCCATCTACCCATCTCTCTTCTTTTAACCTCATTTTCTCCTCCCTTCTGTGAATGTTTACCTCAATATATGTCCCTCATATTTAATATACGTTTGTTACTACATCTAATTGTACGGCCAATGATGTTTTGTCTACTTTGTACCTTTTAATATGGAACCTTTGTAAAAGAGCCCTTGCTCAAAGGTATTTGTAATCCTAGAACTCAATAAATAAAAAAAAATAAAAAACCCTCAGAACCACCTGGGAACTGAACCGGAGTTACAAACTGGGACTCTAAAATTGAGGCATATAAAGCCTTCCAAGATAATGTGCAACACTGATGTAAAGAAACTTTCCAGATCTTAATTTTAGCTAAAACCAGGGTAAAGTACCGTGGTATAGTACCTGTCTTAATTTTTTTGTGAAAGTGCCATTTATGTGCTTCCATAATGCGATCATTGGGAGAAACCATTCCTTCAACCAGATGACCCAGGACTGGGTGGAATTCTACAAAATCTGTGTTATAGTGACTGGCCAAAATAGAGCGTGAAAAAACAACAGTGGGTTGAGCATTCCTAGGCCACCCTTATTAACTGGTAAGTATATGATTTGTCTCTGAATGGGGTTAATGCTACTCCCCCTAATCACCTGAAAGAATAAGCTATATAGATTTGCTTCCAACTCTGCATGTGGGGGAAAAGCATAACATAGGTGTAAAAAAAGGGAATAATCAATGTTTTAACCAGATGAACTCTTCTGAACTCTGAAATTTGCATCGACTTCCAGATATCCACTTTCTGCTCCCCCTCCTGTAGTTTAGCTACCCAGTTAAACTGGGCCATGTCCCCAGTCCCAAAACATATGCTCAAAATGACCACTTCAGCGTCAGTTGGAATCTCACATAGCAGTCGAGCCAAAACTGGTAGCCTTTCCCAGACATACCACCTGACTTTTCCCTATATTAACTTCAGCACCAGCTAGATGAGAATCAACCTTAATCACAGTCATTACTTCCTGATATGATTGCTCATCCTTCAGAAATAAACATAAATCGTCTACATAGGCAGAAATCTTAAGTGATGGGCACTCCCTAGATAGTGTCAAACCCCTAATCTGAGGTGTAGAATAGATTTTCCTAATCAACACATCTATCCAAAATATATACAATAAAGGGCTTAAGTGGCACCCCTGCTTGACACCACTAACAATACCCACCCTTTGGCCTGTGTACTCATTCAATAGTATCTAAAAGTTAGCATGTTGATATAACAATCTAATGCATGCTATAAACCCCAGAGGTATACCACAGTATGCTAATACCCAAAATAAATAAGCATGTGAGACATGGTTAAATGCATTTTGTTGGTCTAACAAGACTACTAGGCCCTGCACCATTTTCAGCTGGCTTCTCTCAAATACCTCACGTAACTGTATGGGATTGTCTCTCATGGCTCTCCCTGGCAGGCCACATGCTTGATTAACTGCTATCAATTCTGAGCTAGACCAGTGAGCCGGTGGTGGAGGATAGAGGTCAGAAGCTTAAAATCAGAATTTAATAAGGATATTGGTCTCCAATTACTGATGTCTAATTTATCACCCTTTTTATATGAGAGACTTCAACATGCCAGATACAGATTGGTCAATACCAGCAGGAACATCCACCATAACTAGACATATGGTGGATTCCCTGCAGGGGGAGGGCCTCAAACAACTGGTACAACAACCCACAAGAGACAGGGCTATCTTAGATCTAGTACTGACTAACGGGGAAAGGATCACAGATCTCCAGGTAGAAGGTCACCTGGGGGCCAGTGACCATCACATAGTATGGTTCAATTTGGCCACTAGAACTAAATCATCCCATTCCAAGGCAATAATATGGGACTTCAGAGGAGCTGACTTTGATAAGATGGCCAACAGAGCTAAGCTAGTCCTAGCAAGAAGAAACACAGGTGAGGGGGTACAGGCAAAGTGGGCAAGCATTAAGGATGCACTACTTGAAGCAACATCCCATTGTGTTAGAGAGAAAAGCAAGAGCAAAAGAAGGAGGAAACCACTTTGGTTCTCAAAAAACAGTAGCAGAAAAGGTCAGAACCAAAAGGCTGGCCTTCAGGAAATATAAGGGAATGCAGCGGGATGAAGATAGGGAGGCATACCAAACTTCCCTACGGGAAGCAGGGAAGGCAGTAAGGCAGGCAAAGGCCCAAACCAAGGAAACACTAGCAAGAACAGTAAAAGAAGGTGACAAGACTTTATATAGATACATTAGTGAAAGGAAAAAGTCCAGAGGAGGTATTGCTAAGATCAAAGGGGATAAGGGGGAGTGTGTGGAGGAAGATCAAAGAAAAGCATCTATCCTAAATACCGTAGATACTTCTGCTCAGTATTTACTGAGGAGAAGGTAGGGCAGGGCCCATAGCTCAGCACCATGGACACGGGGGGGGGGAGGCATGCACTAGTCACTTCACAAAAGAAAGAGCCCTACAAGAGCTCACTAAGGTCAGGGTGGACAAGGCAATGGGACATGATGGCATACATCTCAGGGTACTAAAGGAGCTAAGGGTGTAACTAGCAGAGCTATTAACAGAACTGTTTAGTGAGTCTCTGAGCACAAGAGAGGTCCCAGAAGACTGGAGAAGGGCTCATGTGATCCCGCTCCACAAGAGTGATAGCAGGGAGGAGGCAGAGAACTACAGACCAGTCAGTCTTACCTCAGTAGTGGGCACGATTATTGAGGCACTCTTTAAGGAAAGGATAATGCAACACCTGGAATCCATAGGAGCACAGGATTCAAGACAGCATGGGTTTACAAAAGGAAGGTCCTGTCAAACTAATCTCATAGATTTCTTTGACTGGGTAACCAGAGTAGTGGACCAAGGGGGTGCAGCTGATGTCACCTACCTTGACTTCAGCAAAGCTTTCGATACTGTTCCACATAGAAGATTGATTAATAAGCTGGGTAGGCTCGGGGTGGGTCAGAAGTTGGTCAGCTGGGTGGCAAACTGGTTGGCGGGCAGAAAACAGAGTGGTGGTAAATGGCATACAGTTAGAAGAGATGCAAGTCACAAGTGGGGTATCTCAGGGATCAGTCCTGGGGCCAGTCCTCTTCAATATCTTCATCAGTGACATTGCAGATGGACTGGAGGATAAGGTTTGTCTGTTTGCAGATGACACCAAGATCTGCAACAGAGTAGATGATCCAGATGGGGTTGGCAGAATGAGAAGAGATCTGGATAAACTGACAAAATGGTCGGAAGGATGGCAACTGGGGTTTAACACAAGGAAGTGCAAGATCAAAGCACATAGGGAAGAGAAACTCTGAAGCCACCTATAGGTTGGGAGGGGAGTTGCTGACTGACACAAGGGAAGAAAGAGATTTGGGCATCATCATCACAGATGACCTGAAATCATCCAAGCAGATCACTAAAGCAGTAGGTAAGGCTAGATGGATGTTGAGGTGTATTAGTAGGGGTATTACAAATCGTAAGAGGGAGGTAATAATCCTTCTTTACAAGACACTGGCTAGGCCCCATCTGGAGTACTGCATGCAGTACTGGAGGCCGCACCTGCACAAGGACATTAACAAAATGGAGGCAGTCCAGAGAAGGGCAACCAAAATGGTGCAGGGACTGCATCAGAAAACATATGAGGACAGATTAACGGAGCTTAATATGTATGCCCTAGAGCAAAGGAGGGAGAGAGGTGATAAGATCAAAACATTCAAACATCTTAAAGGCATTAACAAGGTGAAAGAGTCTAAAATGATTCCCCAAATACCTGCTGTAAAGCTTCCGTGATCACGTCCAAAATGTCAGGCACAGACATATAAACCATTCCTGTGAGTCTTGGACTGCTGTAAACTGCTTTTTGGTCACCCTTTCTTGGCAACCTTTGTAAAGATCAAAGGACAACTGGGCACCATGCAGTCCCCAAGCCTGCTCTGCCTGCAAGGTCTTGGCCCTAGTATATAAAAAGGACTTCATGTCTTTCTTGATCTGTATGATCTGAGCAGTTGAGAGATGTTTTTTTGTATGCTCTAAAAACAGTAATCTAGACAGCTGTGTCCTTAATTTCAAAAACCGAAAACAATGATTCCTCCCCTTTGTCTTACTGTGTTTCTGAAAAAGACGTTGAAGGCCCTGTTTTGTATCTTCCCACCACTCAAGGAGAGAATCATACAAAACCCCCACAATAGCCCTGGCCCTTAACAGCTCTTCCACCTGAAATTTAAGAACTAGGTATTGTATAATAGAGGAATTAAAATGGCAATAACCTGGGCCTACCTTAGTAGCTTGGAACCCTCCCACTGTCACTCGTAATTCAAAATGGTCCAACATAGCCGTGGGGTACATCTGTGCCCTCCACACCTTCCATTTCTCTGAAGCAAAAACAATCAATTCTTCAGGAGAGGACTCCCCTATGATAGGTATGACCCCCTTCCCATGTACACTCCTGTATGTGTCCTGCATTTTAGCCACCAACATAATCTGTCTCAAAACATTAGTGTCTCAATACAATTTAGGTGTATCCCCCGACTTATCTTGCAACTCCAAAGGACAATTAAAATTGCCACCCACAATGACCTTCCATGCCATATGTAAATGTAGTTGTATCTGCTGAAATAAAGCCACCCTGGTTTGTTTAGTTTGTGGAGCATATATCACTCCCACCCTGAGTAGTTGTCTCTGACCCTGAATGTCAACAAAAAGTGCCCTCCCTGGGTCTGTATCCATATCCTTAGCAATATGCACCTGACATGCTTTAAATAATATACCCACCCTAGAATATGAATCTTCCCCAAGGGACCACGTAGACGGACCACAAACCCATGCTTTCTGTGCCTGAAGGCTATCCACTGTGGTACATAAGCGGAGTATTCTGCAGTAAAATAATGTTAACATTAGCCTAAGTGCTAAAAAGGTAGTACTTCTTCTAACATTCCACAGCATCCACTTACATGTCAGACAAGTCTTTATGTTAGGACACAACTGAAGAGGTTTCAGTATCCCCATCCTCATTCTATGCTTGATTCTGTAATGCCGTAAAAGTATTCTGCAAATCCACACCTTCTGTTTTTGCCATTTTAGGTTTTGGGGTATTTCAAGTGGACCACCGTTTACCCTTCACAACTTGAAAATTCTCCTGTGGTTGTGGGGGGGGGGCATAACAGCCGCTTGATCTTGCATAGTGTCATGCAAGGAATCCCAGTCTCTAGGAGGAGGGGGTCGGACTGATGTTCCACAAACCCTGCAGACTGTGGCATGACTTCAACAAGTGCAGTCTCCTGGTACCTCGTGGATCCTCGGGATGAGCATCATGTCCAGCCGCTATAGCAGAAGACTCTTGTGCATGTTGTCCACCCACAGGTTCTAGGGCCTGCTGGTGAGCTGCTTCCTGTTTAGCCTATTTAGACTGGGCCTCATGCATCATCTGACTGGTCATAAAATGATCCCTTGTTGTGCACAGCCCAGGGACATTGCATATATAAATGTCCTGTTTCATCACATAAGTTCACTTCATAGGGTTATGACAAAACATGTTCGTATGCCCGGTCTGTAAACAAAAATTGCACACCACTGTATTACTGATGTTACTCAAGTGGGATAAGACCCACATCTGTGGCAGGTCTTTGGCTGCCCTGGATAGAAACAAAATCCGTGGTCCTGACCAATGTAGAAGCAACTGCACAAGTGGATCTGGCCATTGTCTGAAGTGCGCTGCCATATCCTGATTTTCCAACTCCCCGTCGAAAGGACTTCAGAGTCTAGAATCAGGGTAGGTTGATCTACAACATCAGCCATTCACTTAACCCAATAAAGAATGTCAGAAATATGGACACTTTCATTACGGAAGAGCACTGTAATGTTTTTAACTGTGGGTTTGGTAAGTGGGCTAAACATGAACGGAGTCCATAAAGGGGTGTTTTGGAGCTGTTGGTACTTCTTCCAAAATTTTTCCAGGTGTTGTGAGGTATTAAAACTCACATAGAACTGGGTGTTTCCAGAAATATGAATCAGCAAAAATGTCACTGAGTGTAAACTGCATGGTATCTTTGAGCAGTTTCCTCCCAACATAAACCCTATCTGGAGTGTTCTTCAGACCCCCTTTATACTTAATTTGGACTGCATTCCATCCAGTGGCAGGCTTCTCCACATTTGAAAATAAGTTGGATAGCTTAGATAAAGCCTTATTCAGCTTTTCAGGGTTCTGCTCCCCCCGGAAGAAGCCGTGAATGGCATACTGGCGGCAGTATGTTTTGCAAAGGATTGCTGTCTTTCAGCAAAACCTGGTAGTCTATGTGAGGAGCGGCTTCAACCCACTCCATAATGTATGCACATGAAGCTGATGGAGTACTGAGTTGGGACAGAGCAGTACCAACTGCTGGCTGAATAGGTTCAGTACTTTGCTTTGTAATAATGTTAAACACCCCTGCTACCACCTCAGTGATTTCTAAGGGATGCAAGGTGCTCTCTTGTCTGAAAGCACCACAATGCGCACTTTGTTCAGTTTCATGCACAACAGAAAGCTTATCAGGGTGAACTGATGTATCCTCTGCAGCATGCTCAGTAACACTGGTCTCATTAGTAATGGGTAAAGTACAGTCTGCACTAAGTGTGGCACTTACCAGCGCTTCTGACTGAGGCAGCTGCCATTTCTCTGGTTCTTCAGCCAAGACATGAGCTGCAGCCATCTCTATAGATTCCTGGCTTGCTTCTGAGTCGTCATCCAGGGTCCCTGTGTCCCCAGGAGTCACACGCTCTGCTGGCTCTGTAGTAGTAGCTGCAATCCTCAGCAAGGAAACAAAACCTGTCTTCTGTTCTTCAGAATGACCAGCCTGAAATTCCACAGTGTGGGCTGACTTAGGGAGATCCATAATCATGTGTGCCATAGGGGCACATCCTGCAACCCAGCCTGTTCTATTGGGTGACCGTTGCCATCCTGCTGCAAGTAATGCTCACTCCAGTGACCAAGGGAGATGAACCTTGCTCTCATTTCTAGACCTTGCCACCTCCACACCATGACTCCAGGATGTGGTGCACTGCTAAGGAATGGAACTCATCGATTGTCATTGAGGAGACCCTGGGGCTGCTCCGGGAAATCCTGGAGCTGCCTCGTCCTTGGCCAAAAGCCATAGCAACCAAGCTCTTCTTTCCATTCTATCGAGATGCACCTGGAAACCTGTCATGCCTCCCAAACTCTGCCCCAGTTCCAAATGTCTGGCAAAATCCTCCCTCCACCTCAGGGCTGTCTCAACGGGCATTGTCATCGCTGTAGAACGTGCTGCAGGTAAAGTAATTTTATCTGTAGCATCCACAGATTCCTCTGTTGTAGGTATGTCCATCGAACAATGAAAACTAAGTTTTTCTAGCCTCTCCTGGGACTTGATCCTCCCACTTCCATCATTACCTTCTCCTCCTCTTGCTTGGTCAGCCATCTTGCCGACCACTGGCTGCAGTTCCCCCTACTGGAGAGTAGGGCATATTTTGTTATTCTATTCAAAGAAAATTATAATACAAAATACATTCTTTGTCATTGGAAAGTAAAAACATAGAACATAACATAACTAAACACATGATAAAGCAAATAAGTACTGAAGCATACTAACCCAACTCTCTTTCCCTACTAGTTCCCAAAAGTAAACGTAAAGTAATATCTTCTTGTTCTTGTTAATTAATAAATAAAACTTTCTTAATCCAAATATATTACTGTTATTTCTTTTTTTTTTTTTACTTTATTTCTTTATCTTCTCTTTCCTACTCTCAGAACCCTCTCCTTCTTTTCTCTCAACCCCCATTCCACCTTCGGTGGGATCTGCCCCTAGAGTGCCTCCTTCTCTCCTCCTGCACAGTGGGGTCTGTCCCTCTTTTTGGTGGTCCGGATGGTAACCGAGAGGCTATCATCTAGGGCTGCCGAGAGGATTTTTCCATTTTCTCCTGGTTTCCCCTGCCCTCTGAGACATCCGAGCGCTGGGCGTGGGCGTCCAGTGGTGGCGTGCTGATGCCGCCAGACCTCTCATGTGCTGTTGATGTCCCCTCCCGGCTTTGTGAAAGCGGGCCGCCTCCACCCCTTCAATTGTTGGTGCTTCCACCGGCTGTGAAGGGATGCAAGCTGCGGATGCATTCTTGGTTCCACCCCTTAGGGAGGAGAGCATCCATTGGGACGCTCGATCCTCCCTCTCCCTGCCGACCCCCAGCCACCTGGAGTCCATTCCACCCCGTGCGCGCGGTGCAGCGTGAAGTGTGGCATCCAGCGCATCAACCCTCAGCGCCACCGGGCTGGCCCATTTATTGTTATTTCTAAATGAAAATAATACCTAAAGTGAGTCAAATACCTCTGGATACATACCATTCCTATTTCTGTTAATAACTATATGGTACAGTAAGAAAGTATACCAACCACTGGAATGCATCCCATTTAGTATGCCATGGAACTCTATTAACTGATTTAAATTCCAGCTGTTTAATAGTGTGAAGTTCCTTTTGAGTGATAAAAAAAAGTTCTAATGGGGTAACATGTTGCTGCTGTAATACCAATTTACAGCAAATCTGCCAAATCCAGAATAAGAAACTGGCCATAAGAATCCTAACACTACTTTCATCCAACTGAGACCAGGTCAGTAATATACACCCTCCATATAACATAGCTAGAGTAATATCTAAGAATCTTTCATCCTGCCATCTATCAGCAACCACTGCTCAAAGGTCTGTGGCATACGGACATGAAAAATATAAATGATCTATGGTCTCTAGTTTATTTAAACATGCTTCTCTAGGGCAGTTTCTTTCTGCCAACTCCTTATGTTTTTGGTTGTCTTTTACATTAATTCTCCCATGCACCCTAACCATACCACATCCCACATTTTAGAGGGATCCTTCAATCAGTCAATAGCCTACCTATGCTTTCTTGTTCTGGTGTAGACAGGTATTCAAAAGGAGATTCCCAAAAATATTTTGCCACCACTGATTTATAAAAAAGTTTCCTAGGAATATTCAATGTTTCTGAGACTATCACATGCCATTTTTTTAACATAATCAAAACAATAAGACCATGCTGAATTCAGTTTCTGTTTCCTCCTGTTTTTATGGTGGAAGTCATTAGCCTACCAATCCTGTAAAATTTCTGGCAGAGATGGATGAGCCCAAATTACCCATGGTGATGTACTTCCCCTAAGGATTGGTAGAATATTATCATATAGAAATATGCTCCAAAAAATACTACTGGATTTAACGTACCCACCCCCTTCCTACATATCTAAATAAGTAATGGTACATTTCACCAGTTACCCCAGTTAGCTGGATACCTCAAAAACAAGAAAAAAAACGATAGTGTATGGAAATTTCAAACTGCTTTGGGATAGGGTAAACATAACTTGAAAATAAAAACACTGGAACCAAAAAGGTTTTAATAAAATAAACCTTTATTTGTTTACCCATAAGCCTGCTATTCCAGCATGCCATCTTCTGTTGACCTTTCCCAATTTGTAATTCCAACTTATATCTGGCCATATCACCTGGACCAAAGAAAATTCCTAACATTTTACAGGGTATATTATCCACCTCAATCCCTGCTATAGTAAGATTTGTGACTGGCAGTTCCTGTAGTGGGGTACAACTACGTTTTACTGTATTAACTACAGCACCTGACAATTTTGATAAAGATTGTACTAAATTACATGCTATCTCCCCTGAATTTCTGTCTTAAACTGTTAAAACCAAATCGTCAGCATAACCTATAGCCTTTACTGGAGATTGTCCACCGTACTGTAGGCCTATTATTTTTGGAGAAGAATAAAGAATTTGTATTAAGGTGTCAAGTGTCAAGACATATAATAAGGGGCTCAATGGGCATCCCTGCCTGGCACCCACTCATATAGCACATATCTGGCCAAGCCACCTGTTATCACAAGGCCTATTGTAAGCATGAGTATAACATAACTTGATTCATTGTACAGATTGTGAAGGGAACCCATAAGCTTCTTAACAGCACCACAGGAAAACATATGCCACCTTGTGAAAGGCGCTTGTTTGATTCAAATTAATTAGATACTTATTCACCTCCCCCTGTCCTCCTTTGTCCAATAGTTCCCTTACTAAAAACAGAGCATCTGTGATTTTCCTTTCAGGACACTCTGGCATCTCCGTCAGGATCCAAGGGGACAAGGGCGGACCACTCTGTAAGGGGATTAGAAGTAGCTGATATATTGCACCTCCAGATACCCAGTAAGTACTTCTGAAATGCATTTTTAACCTGAATCAAACAACAATTAATATCACTTATAGCTTACTGGGCCCGAGGAAACCTCATACTACCTAATAGCATAATGGATACTATTATTAAAACACTTGAGAGGGACACAGAGACTAAATGTAACCAGTGCTCCATGTACATGTTCTTGGAATCTGATTTCATAAGTGGGCAATACACTTGTGCTAAATGCAAACACATGAATATGCCAGAGCAAGAAATTGCCAATTTCGGCACCAAACTTAATGATGTGGAGAAAAAAAAGCAGCATGATATGCTGCAGAAAATAATACTACTGACAAACGAAAGTATAATACACACAAAAACTACCCCAATAGGGGTGACAGAATTCAGTTTGATTCAGGTCTCTAACTCAGCCAATCCACTCAAGGAAATGAATAAGAAAAGGCAGGATAAAAGAACTAGGGAAGAGGAACAAGCAGGGTTAGAACCAAATTTAATACAGGTCTCTAACCCAGCCAGCCCACTTAAGGAAACAAAAAAGCAGGATAAAAGAACTAGGGAAGAGGAACAAGTAGGGGACTCTGGTGATGATGAAGTGGTACTATCTGAAGAGGTTACTTTCTTTTGTTTGATTTTCTTTGTGCTACCTCCTCAGCTGGGAGGGTGAACCTATGGTTCCCCCCATCGAGCACAGTTGCCTTGGCCCCCTGCACGGGTCACAGCCAGAGCTCTGACCCCTTTTTGCCCTACTCCCCAGGCCACTTCACAGCGGGTACTTACCCCACACACTGCAGAAGACCTGGAGACTGGGATCAGGGGGAGCTGACTTGAGTGCATCCACTGCAGCGCTGTTGGGGCTGGCCTTCACATGCATGCTAGAGTATTGTTTTTTCAAGATGGTTCCCCCCACAGCGCTGGTATGCCATGATGTCAAGGATGCTGCCGTGCACACTTCTGCACACTGCACATCTAGCTCCGGCCTGCACCGACCCACACTAGGACTACCGAGCTTGTACTAGCCCCTGGCCACCACAAGGAGCCAGTAGCACAGCAGTTGTCCCCTCCCACCTCCCTGGTGGAGGACAGCAGTCCATGGAATGCCTGATCCTCCTCCCTGGCTGACCCACTGACACCTGAGGTCGCTCCCAACCTGAGTCATCAGCATGGTAAGAGGTAAGGCACCAATGCCTCAGCCCTCTACACCACCAGGCCAGCATCTGAAGTGGTTGCTAAACAGAAAAATAAAAAATGACGGAGGGCAATGAATTTTAGAATCCCACTGTCAAACCATTTCTTCATGCTAAGTACATCCCCTCCAACTATGTCAGAACCAGTGGAGTCCATGCACACCATCTTATACACTTCTACTAAAGAAATTATTAACAATGCCCTCACTGATATGGAGATTGAACCCTCTGAAATCCAGACCAAACCAAC
This sequence comes from Neoceratodus forsteri, assembly GCA_016271365.2. Taxonomy (NCBI): domain Eukaryota; kingdom Metazoa; phylum Chordata; order Ceratodontiformes; family Ceratodontidae; genus Neoceratodus; species Neoceratodus forsteri. Next base: position 867,223,998 of record CM028131.1, on the reverse strand, counting down.
ACCAATTGCTAACACAGGAACCACAGTAGTAATCACCACTCTTAATACTGAAAACCCATGTTTGCTTCCACCTGATCACATTCACCGGGCTAATGAGTATACTTCACCAAGGCAAATCTTTGTACTGGGGGACTCCATGATTAAATTAATTGATTGAGCAGTATGTGGTATTGGTAAGGTGAATAGAACATGTTGCAGCTTTAGGGGAGCAAAAATTGCAGATATTGAGCCTATGGTGGGTAATATATTACACAAATCAGGAGAAAACCCACTGGTATCCTGCTTGTAGGGACTAATAACATAAATTACTCCACAACTGAAATCATAAAAGCAGATTTCACCAGTCTTTGAACTAAACTTGAATCTAAAGGCTGCTCTACCACTATATCCGAAATACTTCCAGTACCTAGAGCTGGATACTATAAAAACAAAAAAATAAAAGCCATTAATGAATGGCTCTGCAAGTGGACACTCCAAAAAGGATATTCATGCCTCACTCACTGGGAGGAGTTTAAAGGAAGGTATAATCATTTCAGTTGGGATGGCCTATACCTGAGCAGGCAGGGTAACTATAAGTTAAGAAAACAGATTTAGAACCATATAATAAACAATTTAAACTGACCAAGCAGGGGACATGGGAACATTTGTCTCTATTAATAATGTACAAAACCCAAGAACATGAGATAATTGCACATATAAGCTCCTATTAACTAATGCTAGAAGCCTCAACTCTCATAGAGTCTCTGAATTAGAGGCAAAAATAATGAGGGATGGATTAGATCTAATAGCAGTGACAGAGACCTGGTGGGACGATCCCAGTGATTGGCACAAGGAGATAAGTGGCTATACACTATTTCACAAAAACAGAAAAGGCAGAAAGGGTGGAGGAGTAAGTATGTATGTACATCAAAAATAGCATAGATTGTAGATTATTTACACCAACCAGAACGTCCGAATTAGCAATACAAAGTATATGGGTAGAACTAAAAGGAAAAAGCAAACACAATGTTATCTTTGGTAACTGTTGTAAATCTCCTAACTCTTCCAAAGACTATAATAAAACCATGAATAATGAAATTGTCTGTACAGCAGCAAAGGGTGATGTGGTAATTTTAGGAGACTTCAATTACCCAGGTATCAATTGGAACTTATTAACTGGATCTCACCCTGTTGATGTAAATTTCATAGAGTCTATAGTTTCTGTGGGTTTAACCCAATTAGTAACAGTGCCAACAAGGGGAAATTACAAACTTGATCTAATTTTCATTAATGTGGATGACCTAGTGGAACATATCTCTGCCAAAAAAAAACCAAAAACGGATTATATCGTCTTCATATGCAGCATCAAATTTGCATCCTTTAGACCTTCAAAACCCATTTATGTCAAATAATTACAATAAAGCAAACTTCAATCTAATAAATAATTAATTACTTTAATAACATTGACTGGTATCTTGAGTTAAACCCTTCTTCATGTGAAGACTGCTGGTCAGCTCTAAAAATAAGAATATATGAAGCCAACCAAAATTAAATGCAACAAGGGCAGAATACCCCACTGGTTAACAGGTGCCATTAAAAAACAAATCAAAGCCAAAGAAAAAGCATATTAAAAACTGAAAAAAGTAAACAATGAAGTAAACTATAGAAATTACAACAAGATCTATCCAGAGCCTATAGGGCTGTGAAAAGCTACCAAATGACCAAAGTAACGCATGTGCGTAGAAATTATTCAATGCCCAGGTGTAACACGGCCATTGTTTGGCGGTGTTGCACCAAATTTTCAACATGCCCTTTTTTGGACTCCTCCTCATGAATAGTGCCAGTGTTATTTTGTTCACTTGTCCTGAAAGGTAATTTCGCAGCGCAAACACGCTCTTCTGTATCACAGGTGCAAAAATACATTTTGGGCAGGTTGTGGAAAATGACAGCTGTACTGTTTTGCAGGAGGTATTCAAAAATGGAAATGTTGAAAATGTGGAGTGAAAATATTAAAAATTGACAAAGTTAGAGCATGCATAGAAACTGCAAACGCACACTGTGAACGCAGTATTTTTGGCCTTTTCACCAAATTTGCAACTTGGGCTTTTTGGGATCCCACCTCATGAACAGTGGCACTGTCATTTCATGACTCAGTCCCAAAAGCTGATTCTGTGCAGCAACTGAGAAATCACCTTTCGGGACCGAGTAACAAAATGACAGTGACAGTTTTTATGAGCTAGGGTCTCAAGAACCCCATGTTGAAAATTTGGAGAAAAAATTCTAAAACAATTGCTGAGATATCAGAATAAGTTGAAAACCCCATTAAATGGCATTATAGCAGGCTTACCTTTTATTCTTCAGTTCGTGGTTTGGCTTTGAAGAGTGCGGATGTGTCCCGTTCCAGAGAAGATGACAGCACCGACCTCCAGAGGTAAGTACTGCGTAACAGGGGTGTGGGAAGGGGGATGCTCAGCCGGACGGTGGGGATGGGGGAGGGGGACTGCAGCAATGAGGAGGGACCATTTATGTTTACAGGGAGGAAATAAAAGACTGGAGTGACAACGAGAGACCGCTTTTCTGTTTACAGAGAAAAATATTTTGGCACACTGGGGTGGGCTCCCCAGTGTGCCACTGACTGGAGAGGGGAACATAATGCCGACATGGGGATTGGGCACCCGATGTTGTGATAATTGGTGGGAGGAAAATTAGGCACACTGGGGTGGGCTCCCAGTGTGCCACTTGAGTTTGAGGGGGGGCACAGAGTGCCGCGGAGCTGGTGGCAGCTGACACGGGGATTGGGCATCCCAGTGCTGGTATACAAAACTAAAAACTTTGGGCACACTGGGGTGGGCTCCCAGTGTGCCACATGAGTTTGGGGGGGCTACAGAATGCCGCAGAGCTGGCAGCTGTGACACAACTGTGCATGTGCAGCACTCGCGCATGTGCAGTTATGGCGAATGGCATTTTGCCATACATGAGTTACCCGCAGAACTGCACACATGCGCGTGAGTCGTGCATGCGCAGTTCATGCCATGGAATGCAGAAGTAACAGCCAAAATAGTGCAACTGTTATTCCATAGTGGCCAAACGTGGCGGGAGGATTTTAAGCTCCATTGGGCTTTCAAAATGATACTTACAAATGTCCAATGGAAGGTTCCATGATTGGCTGTTTTTAGAGCTACAAAGTGATTGCTGACCCACTGACACAGCAGTTGGATTTCCGTTTGTGATGCTGGTGACCTGGGTTCAGGAGCAGACCTGGGCCATCAGAGGGCTGGCTGGGAGAAGAAGGATTAAGCATCTTATGGACAGCTCTCCTTCTCTGGTGGAAGGGTGCGGGATGTTGCCAGTTCATGAAGGACCCCTAGCAGAGGCCAGGGACTCCACAGTGACTAGCGCCAATGAGGTTTCCAGGGGGTGGGACAGACATTGGCATCATTGCACGCTCCTGCCCCTGCCTACAGAGAAAAAAACTCATGCCGGCTCCACTGCCTACATGAAGCCTGCCCCTTGGCTGTATATGAGCTTCCCAGGATGCCTCCTGTCCTATCCCACATTTGTGGCACCTTAGGGCTGGATGCCATGACCCTGCTCTGGGGGTCAATCCTGGGGGCCCTGGGAGAGCGGCTCATGTGGGGGATGCCACAGCTGAGGGGTCCGTGACCAGACGGATGGCCCGGCAGGCAGAACCAAGGCAGCAAAAAAGATTAAATAAAAACCAAAAAGAGCTACAGAGTGATTGCAAAACAGCTGTAGACTCTGCCCACAGCCCTAAAAATTAACAAAAGAAACTCAAAACACTCATTAAATTGGAAAAAAATAAAATAGAATTCTATGCTTATGTGAACTCTAAAAAGAACACTACACAGGGAATTGGCCAAATTAACATTAATAATAATTTGACTGATGATGATCAAGAAAAAGCAGCAGTATTCAATACTGATGGGCATACTGATGAGTCCTGGTAGGATGAAACACGTGTCTATGTCTTCTCTTGGCACCCTTTGCAAACTGTGTGAGAAACCTTTTGGCACCATGCATTTCTGCTTAAAGTTGAACCAGCATAATATTCTGTGGTGATTTGCATATGCAGCCCATGATGCTTTGCATTGTTGGGGCATGTGTGATTTTGTATTTCTTTGAAACTTGGCTTCCTGGCCAAATGCCCTTTGGGGTAACCATTGTCTCAGTGCTAGCGCACAGAGGTTCTTTGTCTTTTAAATTGTTTTTTGTTTTAATTGTGTTCATTAAAACATAACCCAGATAGACCATCTTAGGGTAGCTGGTTCATTCCACTAGGGTGTCAAACAGATGAGGCATACTGATGAGTCCTGGTAGGACAAAGCACATGTCTATGTCTTCTGTTGGCACCCTTTGCAAACTATGTGAGAGGCCTTTCAGCACCATGCATTTCTGCTTAAAGTTGAACCAGCATAATATTCTGTGGTGATTTGCATATGCAGTCCATGATGGTTTGCATTGTGGGGGCATGTGTGATTTTGTATTTCTTTGAAACTTGGCTTCCTGGCCAAATGCCCTTTGTGATAACCATTGCCTCAGTGCTTGCTCACAGAGGTTCTTTGTCTTTTGAGTATTCAATAATTACTTTTGTTCCATTTATATCCAAAAATCAAAGTAAAAATGGACCCCTGACCCCATATCAAATAATTTCTACTTTACAGCAGAGGAAACTAAAACTGCCTTAAAAAAACTTAAAGTGAATTCATCACCAGGCCCCAATGGAATAAGTCTGAAACTATTACTAGAGGCAGCAACCAGCTTAGCTGGACCAATTACTATGATGTTTAATGAAACAGTCTCTTCTGGTTATGTCTCTAACAACTGGAAATCATCAACAGTAGTGCCAATATTCAAAAAGGGTGAGAGATAAGGTTAACAACTATAGTCCCATAAGTTTGACATCGGTCTTAGGTAAAACACTAGAACAACTAATAAAAAATAAAATTGAATATGAATTGGCCTCCCTCCAGTATATAGACAATAAACAACATGGGTTTACTCCAGGGCATTCCTGTACCACCAATTTAATTAGGTTTTATAACAATAGATGTACAAGTCTTGATAACAGAACCCCAGTGAATGTTATACTGTTGGACTTCGGCAAAGCTTTCGTAAAGTTCCCCACCAAGAGCTATTAGATAAACTAGTTAGTACTGGGATAAGCCATCAACTGGTCAATTGAGTTGGTAACTGGTTACTGGGAAGAACTCAGCGAGTTAGGATCAATGGACACCTATCACCAAAGGGGGAAGTGAACTGTGGTGTCCCATAGGGCTCAGTCCTGGGATATTCCTTATTTAACATCTTTATTAGTGATATCAATATTAACATCAAGAATCATCTAGCTAAATTTATGGATGACACTAAAATTGGAGCAGAGGTAAACACACTTGACAAACATCTATCGCTAGTTAATGATCTGCACAAAATCATACAATGGACAAAATACAATAAAATGACTCTAAACTCCGATAAGTGTGTGGTCCTCCACCTAGGGCATAATAATCCCCATTATATATACAACATAAATAACAATCCACTACATACAGTAAGTAAGGAGCACAACCATGGATTCATCATAAATAACCCCTTTTCTGCAGCAGGACATTGCAAAAAAGTTACCCAAACAGCTAATAGGATACTAAACTGTATTAAAAAGTCTTTTACAAATAAAAGTTCATATTGTATGATAGCACTGTATAGAACTTATATAAGTCTACATCTAGATTTCAATTCCCCTTTCCAGAACCCTCATCTAAAACAAGACATCCACCTAGTAGAACAGGTTCAACATAGGGCCACTAAATTAATTCCAAAATTAAAGAACAATAACTATCACGATAGATTACATAAAACAGGCTTAGCCACCTTGGAAGAAAGGTGACACAGGGGAGATCTTCTACAGCTGTTTAAAATCCTTCAGGACCCTGTCCATGCACATCAGTGTGGTCTTTGGATTTCTCACTGTTGCATTTACCTCAGAAGTCATAATAAATAATGAACAATACCACAATCCAATACCAACAAAATAGATAACTTTCTCCATCAGAGCAGCCAAGACGTGGAACCTTCTCCCACGAAACATTATTGATTCCCACAGTTTTGGAATACTCAAAATAGACTTGACAAATATCTAAATTGGGACACTAGCCATGATTAATTTGCCCACAGAATTGTGGGAGACATTCTAGATGGGCTTCAGCCTCCTTATGTCTAAGTTACCTAGTAACCTAGTGACCGAACAATACTGAGAAAAATGAACTAAGGTGTCTAACACTGTGGAAATCCTTTTACTCAACAATTTAGCTAATATTTAAAAATTGATATTCAAAAGAGTGATTTGTGTCCAATTATTTAGATTAGTCCTATCACCTGTCTTGAATAAAAAAAGTCAATAACGCTTTATACATTTGTGCATTAGGCTGCAACTCTGTTAAAAAGGCTTGGAATACTGCTAAGAGTTCCAATGGTATTAATTGATTTAAGGTTTTATAATGTATGGTGAGCCCTTATTATCACTAAAAAGTGGCACGATTATTACTTTATAATCCCATTGCTATGACGTCAGGGGTTATAAACCCCTCTTGAGTACATCATAGTGATGGGATTACAAATGGAACCAATCTGTGCATGCGTGCACCTTTTTCCTCACACACCAACAGCCTTCCTGAAACTGACACAGTGGTGAGAGCATGACCCTGAATGGCTACGTCGGTGACTAAAACTGTGAGAGTAAGGAGCCTTCTTTATTTTTTCTGACGGTTTCTGGGGACCATATACTATAAAATATACGGTATGGTCCCTCAGTCGGTAACTGTTTTTTTTAACGTCTTGAGGTTGCCATGGTGATGTAAACCTCTTGAGCTTCACTCAAGAGGTTTACAGAGGTCAGTCTGGCAACTTCTCAACAGTTAACAAACTGGTTACCAATAGAGGACCATGCATTATCCTCTATATAAACTTCACTGGGTAACCCATCTGATTCCGGGGCCACCCCGGTCCACAGTTGAGATATAACCATTGATAACTCTGAAAGTGTAATGGGCTGTACAAGCTGTTGTGATTGTGTTTTACTTAATTGGGGTAATTTTGCTACTTTCAGCATTTGATTTATTAAAACCTCTGAGATAGGTGGTGGAACCTGTTGTTCTCTTAATTGATGTTCCATTTCCCATAGGATAACCGTAGTCTCTGATATTAAATTACCCTCCCCATTCCCTCAATATTCTGTTTCTGTAGTCTTGTACAACAGTCTTCAATGGGGGTTAGTTTGATAGTTTTGGCCCTGGGTGCCAAATCTCTGTTCAGCTTCTAGTGATTTTTGTCTGTCATATTGCATTAAAAACATTTCTTGTTTGTCTGTTTCAATTTGTAAGGTATAATTTTTACCTGTCTCATTTTGTAAATAAAGTACCTGAAGACATTTGTTCCTTAAAATTACATATTTCTTAATTTTATCTAATGCGGTTTTTTATGCCACCTTCTTAAAGAAGGCTGTAACACTAATCTTAGTGTCTTCCCACCATTGGAATGGAGAATCATACAAAAAGAAAACTGATTGTCTATCTTGAAGAAGTATTGTTAAATCAGATCTTGTAACAAACTAATGTTAATTTTCCAAACTCCTCGGCTGAAAGCTCTAGGTGGAGAAGTGGAAACAAAAATACCTATGAGGGCATGATCTGAAGGTTCTTCTGGGGCAGTTTCCATAAAAGAGATTGGTAGGAATTTAGATGTAAATCAAAAATCTATCCTGGTAGACAACTGGCCTTTAAAAAAGTATGGGCCGGTTTATGATGCAATAGAGCTTGAGCATCCTGTAGGCCAGATTGTTTTAATAAAGATTTCAAATAATTTGAATCACAGTAGGTTTTGGCAGCTTTTGCCTTTTTATCTGATGCTAACAGACCAGTGTTAAAGTCTCTCCCAAACAAGACCTGACAACTACTAGTACATAAATAAGAGAAGCACTAGGCAGATTAAGATAGTGCTGTCCTGAATAAATGGGGAATTTTTATTTGTATAAGAGGGTAGGTAGCTGATGTTATTTTCTTTTGGGTAGTGTGGTTTGATTTTTTTTTTAATTTATGTATTCATTATATTCTGTTCTGACAGGAGTGCAATATGTATGTATTTGAATGTATTTTAAATATTGTAATTACTATTTTGTACACATGTGGACCTCATAAATGAGTGTATTCTCAATTGAGTGTATCCATATTCATATAAATACAAAATCACACATGCCCCCATAATGCAAAGCATCATGGACTGTATATGCAAATCACTACAGAACATTATGCTGGTTCAACTTTAAGCAAAAATGCATGGTGCTGAAAGGCCTCTCACACAGTTTGCAAAGGGTCATATGTTTGGTATGAATAAAATTTTAAACAAACAAACATAAATAGGGCTGAATTGTTTTCAATAGTCCACCTGAAGAGCTTTCATTTGTGGGGTGTAGAAATTAATTAACCAGAACCCCAGACCTTCATAGCTAATATCTAAAATTAGAGCCCTATCAGGACACACATCAATAAATTTTTTAACTGAATTTTCTGGGTTAGTGAAACACACTCCCAAACCACTACATAGGTCCTCCCCAATCGATGAATATGATTCTCCCCTAAACCAACCCTTCTGAGCAATGGAAATATCCTGCAAAGTACAAAACTGGATATCCTGCAAACAAAATACATCATATGATAATTGTTGTAACAAAGAAAAGGTAGTGACCCTTTTGACCTCTGATTTAATACTATTCACATTCAGGTTAGATAGCCTTAAAGATGGTTGTGGGTTTTGTTTGAAAATAACTTAGTTTTTTTGCACTGGCTCTGGTAACCCTCTTGGACTTGGAAATAGTTCCCTTTGAACTGTTGGGAACTGGTGTTTTGACGGATAAATCACTTGGTGAGGAATAGATAGAGCCTTCTGAAGCAGAATCATCCATCACCTCACTCCAGCTTTGCAGAACATCATATCGATTGTCTAATGGAACCGAGTCAGTAATTTGTTGAACCAACCTCTTGAAAGTTTGAATTTCAAACCCTTAGAAACCTGTTGGAATAACTCTGACTCTGGTATCACTGAAAGGGGTGCCAAAGGGGGAGGGGGCAGAGGTGGTGGCATCACCTCTACTGGTTGTAGGGATGCCTCATGATTTTGCATAGGCTGGCTCTACATATCCAGTGGTGATATAGTCAATAGTATAGTCATATAAGTCATAGGAGTTATATGGAGCTAGGTAGACTTTCGTCCATTATGTTCGCTTAGGAGATGCTATAATCCCTTGTTCCCCTTCTGATAAAATTCATTAAGTTTATGTTTAAACATCTGAGTGGTCTTACTGGCTACCTCCTCCAGTGGCAGCCTATTCCAATCATGCATTACCCTTTGGTTAAACCAGTTGCTGGTCCTTACTAATCTTGTTGACCTGCTTTTTAATTGTAGTGGATGTGCCCAGGTATTGTACACATTTTCACTGGATTCAAGCCCCAGATTATCCCACAGATTGTTATCTATCCATGCCTTGTGCACTAGATACATATCGCCTCTTTTTCTCCTATACTCCAGTGGGAAGAGATTTAGCTCTCTCAGTCTTGTCTCATAATTCTTTCCCGCTGTGTTTCTTATCCCCTTAGTAGCTCTCTTCTGCATTCTTTCCAAGTACAGTAGGGGAAACAGAAACTTACAGCCCATCATCAGGCCTCCCTTGGGGGAGTGAAGGACAGAGTGGTGGCTCGGGAGGCCTACTGCTTCTGAACAATCTTTTTGCCTGATGTAAATAGAAGTCTTATTCGACTGAATCAGTGGAATTATGGGCAGCCCATGGACAGGATCAAAAATTATGCTCATCATCACCACATAGGTTACATGTTGGAGGCAACGTGCACATATCGACTGTATGGCTTAGTGAGACACAGTAAAACACTTGATTTAGGTACAGTTAGTGTTACGATAGGCTGAAGACCCACACCTGTAACAAGTCTTCGGCTAACCAGGGTAAAATAAAATACCCCATCCCTGCCCAGGAAAAAAGAGTTAGGTAAATCCTTTATCCCCTGTTCAGTTTAGTGCAGCCGAACTCAGAACTTCCAATCCCCAGTCCAAAACCCATTTTCACCCATAATGGGATCCAGTGTATTTTGTAGGTCACATCATTTTTCCAGCCAAAAAGTAATGTCATTGACACTCACACCTTCATTACAAAATAGTACAGTCACAGTTTTTACTGTAGGCTTGGTGACTGGAATGACCATGAGGGCCTGCCATATAGGGGTGTCTTTCGCAGTATAATACAAGCTCCAGAATTTATCAAGCAATGCATCAGTACAAACGCTTATGTCGAAATTATAGTCCCTGGCGCATAAACTTTAGTAGGTATAAAGTGTAGGGAATCCTTAATTAGTTCTTTGCCTACAAAAATTTGGTCAAGGACCTGCTGGAGACCCCTTTTGTATCTAAGTCTCACTACAAAGTAACGTTTAGCTGCTTTGACAGGCTGTCTGGAAAGGCTAGCATAGCTAGAAGCTTTGTCATTTGGCTGGGGTAGACTGACTCCTGGGACCACATCCCCCCCCTTGTTTATTTGAAGTATGTGCCCCAAATACAGTTTCAGTACCTGTAGCACTGCTCTGCAGTGTGTCTGCTGCAGTGGCTCTACTGGAATTCAGATTCTGATCCTCCGATATGTCCGACACCATCTCCAGATCTGAGTCCACCTCCAAATGCGGCTGTTGCTGTGATGGTCTATTCACGACAGCAGTAATTTGTTTCAGGTTCACAGACTCCACCCAAAGTTGTTGCAGCTGCAGCAGCTGGTTGCTCAATTCTCTGAGGAATTTCGGATTTGGGCATCCCCGAATTTGTTGATGAACTGGCTTGGGGTCTTTTGGGTGTTCCTGGAATTGGAACACTAGGATCCAGAATCTATTGGCCCTTCAAAAAAGTCCACCCCACTTGCTTCAGGGCATTTTCAGGAGACCACTCCACCGATGAAGGAATATCACTTTCTGAAAATGACTGTCTGGGATTTACAGATATTGGTGCCCCCAGCTCCACTCCGGAACTCTCCGGTGCAATCTCCATTTCTCCCAGAATATATTTTTTACCAGATTGCATAGGTGGGCTTACCACCAAGAGCTTTCATTTGCAGTCCTCTTCCAACTTTGATTTATGGTGTAAATATTCATGTTCTGTGTCCGACATCATTTCTAGAGGCAACTTTGTTTGAGCATCCAATTTCTGCTGTAAAAGTAATTCTTCCAGTGCAATTCCATTACCATCTCCTTCTGTTGTTTGCAAGTTAGGTGACTGCATGGGAGCTGGTATCGGACCTCCCGGAACCATTTTAAACCCTGCTTCCTCCAGATGGCTTTCAATCACTTCCATAGAATCAGGTTCTTCAAAAGGGCCATACTGTATGGGATTGCCCGATTTCTGTGTCTCCCCTGAAACACATCCTTCTCCTTCCAGACCATGATCAACACTGGACTCCTCCATCCCTCCACAGAGAGACAGCACCCCTGCAGAAAGTGTAGGGGAATTTTTATTGAAAAGTGGGCTTCATAACAATATCAAAACAGTATAATACAATACAACGCAACCCCTCCCAAAATACATCATACAACAGATATCATATTGATACATTCTAGCATATACATATATCTTACTACCAGTACCTAGACCTAGTACAAATACATAGATCCTCAAATTTAAAAACTACGGGCTGGATATTCAAACTGCACCCTAAAAGTGCACAACAGCAGGAGCAAGAGCAAGTCACTTGCGCACATGTGCAATCGTCGCGATATTCAAACATGGAGCAAGGCCTATTGCGCAAGCAGCCAATGTCTGAATATCGCACAAACTGTGCCATAGCACAGTCAGGAAGGGGAAGCTGAGCAGATACGATGTGCCATAGTGCAACAAGGCCAGCCCAGCTGAGCAGTCCAGAGGCCCATAGGGCAAGCAATGACACCCCCAGCAGCATAGCAATGGAACAGCACAACCAGGGAGGTAGGCAGAGGCCCACCACCCATGCCACAGATGGGCACAGGGACACACTGCAGAACTAACAATGCACCCCCACACCCCGAAACAGCATAACTGGGGAGGGCGGAATATCAACGGCCCATGGGGACAAACAAAAGCACATCCGGCCGATGTTACTGCAGCACACCCACTGGCAAGCTGAGACTGCCACACAAAGGGCGGACCACCCCAGTGTCCAGCAGCCCCCGTGTGCACAGCACACCCTGCACTGTGACCCCAAGACACCACCCATGAGCAGTGACCAGCACTGCAGGAATCCCCAGCCCCCCCATCACACTGCAACCTCGTGTACCACAGAACCATACAAGCCAGAGCCACCATGAGCACCCAGCAGTGGGTGGCAGCATATGGCAATACTGACTGAAAGCCACTCCCACACCAGAGACACCTCCCCACGCACACACACACATACCCATGACTATACCACCCCAGATGCTATGCACACCACTGCAACTGAGCACCTATAGCCAGCTGCAAATCAGAGACCACCACAGTATTCATATCAAAATATATATTACAAATATAACAAGAATAAGAAGAACAACAACTATAACTATGTACAAATATACCAAACAGGGTGGGGTATGGGTACAAGGTAGGGGTGGGTAAGGGGCAGGGTGAACAACGGGACAGGGAAGGTGGGGTGAGGTGATGGGCAGCTACTGCCTGCCAGCCTGCTCTCCTGCTGCCTGGTGCTGGGCCCGGGGCCTCCTCCTGTGCCTCAGACCATGTTGCTGTAGGTCCAGTAGGATGGCGTGCGAATCCATCGCCACCTGTATCAGCCGCTGCATCGACCTCTCAATGCGGTGCAGGATCCGGACACCTAGGACAAGGGATCAGAGTCAATGGCTGTGACTGTCCATATCCCTGAAGCCCACCCATCATGCATGGCATACAGCCAAGTGCCCCACTCCTGTGATGGACTGCACCCACCCACAGTGACCGTGCACAAGACATGCCCAACCAGGCAGCAACAGCCATGTGTACCACTGCACACACACACCGCCCATGACCAGCACAGCACAACCAAGGCTGTCCAGTGACGTGGCTACGTGGTGGGAAGTCAGTGCCACAGCCATGTGCCCAGTGCATGCATGGACCACCAGTGACACACTCACAGACATGCAGTGCCACTGGACAGTGCTGACTGTCACACGTCGCATGCATGGCAGTGTTGTCCATGGATGGTGGCCGTGCCCCCCCCACAGCATGCAATAGCATCCATGAAGTAATGACACTCACCCTCATCAAACCGCTGCATCAGGTGCTGCAGCTGTGGCTGCTACTGCTGCTGTTGCTGTTGCTGCTGCTGTGGCTGTGGCTGTTGCACCCCTCCTCCGCCAGCCACCCTGGCACTGCCATCCCATGCCTCAGCCCGTGCCTGCCTCTGCCCCTCCACACCTGTGGGAGACAAAGGAAGAGAAAAACATCAGTGAGATCCCAAAGCAGACAGCCCCTTGCCCCATTGAGTGTGTCTGCCCACACATCCAGACCCAAACAGCACACACCTGCAAACACCATCACAGCAAACCACAGCCCAACCCACCCCCATGCGCAGATTACATTACACAGTCACCCATGCAGACAATGCAGGTGCATACAGCACACCCACCTGGCCTGGGCACAATGCCCCTCCTGGCACGTGACCTGAGGCACGCAAGCGAACACGCTCCCTCCTCTGCAGGTCGCCGTAGCGGTGCCTGCACTGTTCAGGGGTCCTCCTCCACCAAGTGACCTGCTCCAGGGCAGCGGTGACTTGCTGCCACACATGGGTGTGTGGCACCTGCAGGGGCACACCCTCAAACAGTGAGCCATAGTGGGGCTCCACCACAGCCACCAGGTTGGCTAACTCCAAAGCCCCCCATTGTGGTGCTCTCCTGCGTGCCATTTTCAAAATGTACAGTGGCAATATGGCGCTCCACAGCACGGCAACCCCACGTAGAAATGTTGCGCAATACAACTCCATCACTGCCTATCGTGCTGTTTGGACAGCGCCGTCGGTCCACATTGCGCTGTCACCGAACAGCGCGATAGAGCCGTACACATGCCAGACGTACAGTGCCAGGAGGCAAAGGTCATGCACAAGGTCATGGGTCAGTGGCGCAAGGCTGCGCACAGCGCCATCGGACGTCCACACATCCTGCGCGATCAGACACCTGCGTGCCAGTGCCACAGTGGACTATTGCGCAGTACTGCCACTGCGCCATGTGGTGACCAGCGCTGTAGCACCATTGGCACAATGGTGGCCATGGCCTGAATTGCCGATCGCGCTCAGCACGTCATCAGTGCAGCAGACGCCTGCGTAAGCTACCTGGGCATGCGCAATGCAGTGTATCACACAGTCACAGATATGCGCCATTGGTTCAGCTGGCTCAACCGTATTGCGCAAAGCGCAACGGCGCAATATTCAGCCGACACATGCAGATCATCTGATCAGCCATTCAAAGGCGCAGTGGCGCGATTTGCATCTCATTACAGTTGCTCCACTCCTAATTTGCATGCATTGCGCTATAAATGTGCGACATTGGGCTGCGCTGGCCAGATTCGGTTACTGCAGGTGAGAGGTGGGTTGCATGCTGTGTGATGTTCTGGACAATGTTCATGGGATAACGCTGTAGACTGCACAGTGACAGGTGTCCACTTCCACCCATACGGATCGACACTGACCGAGCAGAGCCAAGGTGAGGGTGAGGATGGTGGGCGGAGGAGGAGGCCCAACTTCACCACGGCGGAGACAGAGGCCCTCTTCCAGGCTTACCTGGAGGAGGAGCCACTACTGAGTGGACAGTGGGGCACCCCTCAGGCCCATGTGGCTGCATGGGAGGGGGTAGCTCGGGCAGTGAACCTGCACGGAAGCCACCAGCGCTCCGTGCAGGAATGCAAAAAGAAGATGGGGACAGACCGCAGGAGGGTGAAGGAGATGGTGGCAGCCCTCAGGGCGGCACGTGCTGGCACAGGCGGGGGCCAGTCAGCGGTGGTGGAGCTGACCCCGGCTGAGGACCGACTGGCTGCATCAATGCAGTGAAGTGCTATTGAGGGCGTACCAGGAGGTGGATTCCAGACAGGTGGAAGCCCATCACTGCACGGTATGACATGGTGGTGGTGTTGGGGGGAAGGTTGTTCACATGCACTCACATGTCCTCACTTTCTGTTACAGATCCTGTTTGTCTTCAGAGGATGGTGGTGGTGGGTCCAGGCAGTGAGGAAGACCTGCTGGAGTTGGAGGAGGGTCCATCCACCTCTGTCACCAGCCAGCATGCACTGCACCAGCATGCACGCCGGGCTGCCAACTCTGTTGTCGGTGAGTCAGGTGTGGGGGTGCACAGCCTGTGTCTCCAGCAGTCTGGCTGAGCATGCCAGCCTCGCTGTGACTGTGGCTGTAACGCGTACCTGCACCATTGATGATGCAAGGACTGCAATGGGCAGTGACATGTGTGTGTCCCATGATGGACACACAGCAGGCCAGCACGTGCCCCTGGGCCTAGCTGGTTCCAACGTGTGTGCCAGCATGTCGGCACAGTCCCAGGCTGTGCCTGTCAACACTGGTGGGGCAACACCAGTGGCTGTGCAGGTGTCTGGCACTGTTGCTGCCACAGCAGTGGAACGAGTGGTCCCTGGGGCACAGCGGTTGGAGGGGCAGCAGCAGCAGTCACCCACCAGGTCTGGGGGTACAGTGTCCAGCGGTGGCACATGCCCACCGCCCTTTGACTATGCCCATTCCTGGTCCTGGTGAACAGCGCCCACCCTCAGGGGTGTTGAGCATCAGGACCTTCCATACCCTGGGGGACAGGATGCCGTTGTGGCACAGTACCCATTTGAAGAGCACACCGCTTGCTGCGGGAATCAGTACAGCAGCAAAGGCGGGTTGCAACGTCCGTGGAGGCACTGTGCATGGATGTGGAGTAGCACAGCAGGGACTGTGCTCTGATCCTTGCAGAGATGGTCCATATGCGGATAGATGTGACCGCCGCCATTGACAGGCAGACCCAGGCATTGGTCGCTGTTGTGGCTGCATTGGGCACACAAGCAGGTGCCCCTGTACCACACACCCCACACAGTACGCTCTCCACTCCCCATTCCCGGCATCATGCAACACCCAGCCTGTCGATGCTGGGTTCTGCTGTGGGCATCTCAAGTACCCCTGGTGCAGGTATGTTTGGCATACTACAGACCCCAGTGCGGACAAGGTCATGATCGCGCAGTGGGACCCCTGGTGGTCCATCGGTGCCACCCCATGTGGCCACTGCTCAGCCTGCCAGTGCTGTTGGGTCACGGCGGGGCCGCCCACGCATCCGCGGTGGCCGTGGAACAGTGCAACATGACTGACCTGTCTCCCAGTGCGGGCCCTGTCCGGTGCTGCCCTGTGTGCAATGTGCGTCATGGTGGGCAGTGCACTGGTGGGTGCCCTACACATCATGCCGACATATGGACCACCTGCACACCATCCCGACTGCTGTCCACAGGTGCGTGTGCATGATGATGCCTGCATTGTACTGTACACCAAGGTGCAAGGGTGCCCAGCATCTGACACACGTACTTGGACAGTACAGGTGGTGGGTGTGGTCTGTGGATCTGTGTGTTTGCCATGTCTGTTCCTGCTCTGCTGTGCACCTGCCCATGCACGCTGGCTTTGTGCCTGGTGTGTGTGTGTGTGTGTGTGTGTCCATATGACTGTTCACCCCTCCTGATGGTGTGTTTGTGTGCCTGGTCCCTTCCACTCCCTTGCCGTCATGCACCCCTGGTGTGTTACTCTGTGTGCCTGTGGGTTGTGCCAGGACAGTGTTGGTTGCACATGGCCCTTGACTTACCTGTGTCGTGCATAATGCTCCTCCGTGATGGTGTCCCAGTGCAGCTGGGCCTGCCAGATCAGTCGGGGTCCCGCCATCAAGGGGGCTGCTCATCACCATCATCACCGGCGCGCTGGTGTCCCCATCGCTGTCCCTCCTCGACCTGAATGGCTATCCCACAGTCTTTGGCCATGTTGTGCAGGATACAACAGGCCAGGAATATCCACAGGCCTTTGAGGGGCTGTACTGAGGCACCACGGAGGTGTCTAGGCATCGGAAGCATGCCTTGAGCATCCCAAACACCCGCTCGATGATGTTTGCGTGTGGCGGCATGTGCCTCATTATAGTGTTACTGCGATGGGGTCATGGGGCACCGGTATGGTGTGAGCAGCCAGGGATGGAGTGGGTATCCGCTGTCACCTGTGTGGAGATGGTGGAGATGAGTATCATGTTCAGGTCCATATTGCCAATATCCCTGTGTGCCACTACCATAGCACCTGTGGCATTCCCACCCTTGCCCCATGTTTGCAATTCCTACATGCATACTCACCCACTAGATGGCCTGTGGGGATGTCCCCACTCTCAAATCGATGGCACAGTGTGGACTGATACCATATAAAGGCATCATGTGCTCCGCCAGGGTGTGTGGCACAGACATTGATTATGTGCCCAGTGGCATCGCCACCACCTGGCAGTTGACACTGGAATAGCCCTTCCTGTTCCTATATGCAACCCATCGAGGCCAGGTGGCATGTGAATGGCCACATGGGTGCAGTCTATGGCCCCTAGCATGCCAGGCATACGTGCTACCTGTGGAACTCCTGCATGTTGTATGCGGCTCTGCCGCGGTGCTGGGGAACTGGATGTGCTCCAGCGGCATATGGCAGCAGTGCGCTGAGGAATTGGGTGAGGATGCGTGATGTGGCCGACTGTGTGATGCCTGTGGTGTCCCCTGTTGGCCTCTGGAAGGTGCCCGTGGTGAGCAGGCACATGCAGGCTGTCACCTTGGTCTCCACCAACAGGCGTGACTCCATCGTGAGGGTGCCTGCATCACATCACTGCACAGCTCACAGAGCCGTCTCAGTATTGCCCTGTTCAGGTGGTACCAGCCCACGATCTCTACATCTGTGTACAGCTCAAAGCTGATGCGGGCCGCGGTACTGCCTGTTGGGGCATACCGCCCGCGCAGGCCCTTCCACGACCCACGTCCCCTGCAGCATGCAATCTCACCCCCTCATTACAGCTTCCATGTGGAAGCTGGCACTATCCCATCTCCCTGGCTTGTGGCCCCGGCTGATGTTGCTCTGTCTACACCCTCCTACTGCTACCTCCACTGCACGGGTACCCCCACTGGCCTCTGCAGCCTATGGCCCACACAACTTCCCTTGCCTGCCCTGTTCTGGACTGTCACTATCTGTCTCTCTCTGTCTGTCTCACTTAGCATCCCTGTAGTGTTCTTGCACCTCTTCCTTGAGCCTTTTTATTTTGGCTCATTTCCGCTGTGGCGCAACTTCCGGCTGTTCCGCTATTGCACATTGCGCAACCCTTTGAATATCGCATTGCACTCTTTATGCAGGGATCCACCCCCTTCGGTTGTGCATGCCTTCATTTGCTTTGCACTGTTGCTCAGCCTGTTTTCGGTGGTGCAACTGCCTCCTGCTGAATATAGAATGGCGCACTTTTAGGACTTAGCATCTGTAACCTATTAACATGGCGCAACCTTTGAATATCCGGCCCTACATGTTTAATAAGAAACCCATTTTTTTCCTTTATAATTTTCCTTCTTTATTGCCAAAGGAGGAAAAAATACTTTTACCCAACTATGGTATCCATGTGCTGCAATTTACCCACAAGTATTTGACCTTTTCCCAGGGGAAACACTCCTTATCTTTTTCTCTAACAGCCTGTGATGTTTGCTGTACATCTGTAAGCATCTCTACATGAGATGCCTTTTTCCTGTTGTATGACCCACATGCACCTGGCTTGCCAAATATAATAATGAAATACAGCAAATATTATATAAATAGTGTCAGTGTTATATTTACCCCACCCATTTGTTGTAGGACCATACATTAATTCTGCATAATTAAATGATAGAAACAACGGTTCTCTCCAAACTTTGGATATTAATGCCCAAAAGGTTTTAGTATAAGGACATCCTAAAAACAAGTGTTCCTGAGTCTTTAATTTATGAATGCAAGAATCCCTGAGGCAATCTCTACCTGGGCTGTCTGGTGGACAATTCACTCAGAAACCACCAACTGTGCCCCAACTCATCCCTCCTGACAAGTAGGGTGGTTTCAAGGATTCTTAGGGCATCCTCAGTCCCTCTGCTAGAAGTACCATGCACCTCCACTGCCATGGGAAATAGAGCATTCTCCATCTCTGCACCCTCCCTATGGAACAAACTCCCATTGTCCGTCTGCTTGCCCCCCTCCCACCTGTCTTTCAAACAGAATCTAAAAGACTGGCTTCTGATTGCAGCCATTTGTCACTGCTCTCCACAACACTAGGGCCTATAAACTGCCCATGCTCTATAATGTGAAGGCATCACTGCTTGCCTCTACCTTCCTGCCCCTCCTTTCTCACCTCTGTCTTCTCATGCCCTAGCCCCCCATTATACTATTAAAACCTTGCACACTCGCCTCCTATTCTCTTTGATCCCTAAGACGTCCATAAAAGCTTGATTGCTTGTAGCTGCACAGCTTTGGTTGTTGGTACCTGATGCACAGCTTTGGTAGTTGGTACCTGATGTTAATATGAAAATGCACCATGTAATTATATGTAGCTACTGACTGTAAATTGTACTATTGTTTTTGTTGTAATCACATTGTCCTTAGCCCACTACTATTGTTATTGTATAATTTAGTTATTTACTATACATTCTTTTCACCACCTCATGTTGAGTTGTGCTTGTTTTTTTACTGTGCTCCTGTATGTACTGTTTCTTTTGTACTGTGTACTTATGTACCGTGTTATTGCCATCTTGTGGCCCAGGTCATGACTGAAAATGGTCCTTTGGATCAGCACTCTTACCCAGTTACCAAACACATAAATAAATAAATAAATAAATAAATATCTGTTAGTTGATTATGTTTATTATTACTTCTTACGCTGAGTTTGCCAAAGTTCCCTAACCAAACCATGTCCCACACATAGGGTGGTAACCTAGGATTTGACAGTTGCTGAACCACCCCAGTTAGCTTTCCAGCTAGGCAATGTGGAAAAAAAGTTCCTCTCTCCTCTCTGTAAAGAGAATAGTTTTATAGATAGTTTTCCTATCTGACGTCTGAAACTGAGTTACAGAGAGTCCCCATTTCATAATAATTTTAATCGACTCAAATCCCTACTTGGGCAAGGAAGAAATTTTATTCAAAAGTCTGAGATTTCCTTGCTCCCAGGAGGAGATGTAGGAGGATAACCAACTCATTACTATTGGCCTGCACCATTTATTCCCTGGCTTCAGTGTTAGCCCAATATTATAACAAACAAACTATAGAAGAAAACCACAGGATCTACCATGTTCACACCTCCCTCCTTAATGCTCTTATACAGTAGGTGTGCACTCTTTTCATTGGATTTAACCTATTTCCCCAAAAGGCTTGGAAAAAGACATTGTATAATGTTGTAATTATCTCGGGAGGGGGAAAACATAACATAATGTGCAGAAAAACAGGTATTAAAAAAGTACTAATCAAAACTACCCCCTTTTTTTATATTTATTTACTTTTCCATCCTGAAACTAACCTATTTGCCCCGACCAGTCCTTTTTCCCAGTAAGTCACTGCCAAATCTCCAGAGCCAAATTCTATTCCCAAAATACTGAGATTTCCGAAAATTTGTTTGTCTTAGGTAAGGGAGTACTCCCTAGCGCTACTCCTCTACTTTTGTTTAGATTGATATTAGACCCTGACATATGTGAAAATACTTCTGGAGTTCTAACCGGTGCAGCTTCACATGTCTCTGGTGCTAGAGCTAAAGCAATATCATCTGCATAGGTCATAACTTTAATTGGGGTCATCTCTGGGACTAAAGAGAGGCCCTTTAATCCTATCCTTCAGAATTATACTCCGAATGAGAATATCTATCCTGAATGCATACAAGAGTGGGCTGAGAGGACAGCCCTGTCTAATCTCCCTTTTGATCTTGATTCTTTTACCATACCAGCCATTGATGTTGGGAATGAGTACTGTGTCTAGGTACACTAGTTTAATCCAGTTCACAAATGTTTGTGGAATCCCAAATGCAATCAAGGTGGGAAACAAGAAATTGTGTGCCAACCTATCGAACAATTTTTCCTGGTCTAAACCTAGCACATATCCTTGAATCTTCTTTCCCTCTCCTTTATAAAAAAGTTCCCTTAGGACAATAAGATTGTCATATTGCCATCTATCTGGGATAGTACAAACCTGGGGGGGACTTATCAAACAGGTAGACAATTTCATTAACCTAGCCAAAGAATCTTCCTTAAGATTTTGTAATCAGTGTTTAATAGGCTTCACAGCCTCCAATTCCCTATCTCCTCTTTCACTCCTTTCTTATACAGCAAGACAAGCACTGCCTCTTTCATAGAGTCCACAGATTTAGTATTCTTTAACATATGGTTATAAAGTGTTACTAAAACTGGAGCCAATTCATTTCTAAAGATTTTAAAGAGGCCTGCTCCAATACCATACGACCCACTGCCGCTTCACTTTTTAACTTACTAATTGCTACCTCAACCTCACACAGAGTGATATCCATTTGTAGCTCTTGAGAGTCGAACTCCCATACTTGTGGCAAGTGTAGTAGTTCCAAACCCCTTGATACCCCAGTTATGTGTGACGTGGTACCAAACAAGGATACCACATATTGTTCAACTACTTCCAAAATACCTTCCAGAGTGGAGACTAACAGGCCTAAATTTGTTTTGATTTCTGAAATAATTCTCTTATGAATGCAAGATTTACACTCTTTAAATGGATCCAGTGTGGCTTTCTTGACGTGTTCCGAACCTTAGTTCCTGAATCAAAGACTTGGTTCTATTATACTGCAGAGAGACCATCTGATCTTTAATTATTTTAATCTGAGCACTATAATCAACCTTGTTGATTTCAGCCTGAGATATCAAGTGCTGTAATTGGCTTCTGAGCTGTAGATACTTAATGTAGTCCCTATTTGCAGAATACTTGGCTCTATTCTGGAATAATAACTGCCACAAACATTTTGTGTCTTCTCACCAATCAGTCAAGTCATCATAGCAGTCCACCACTGATAACCTAGCTGGCTATTCCTTTCTCCATGCCTTTATCATGCCTGGGTCCTCCAGCAGAGATTCATTGAGCCTCCACTTATTTTTTTTTTTTACATCTAGGTGATTTATCCCATGCCACATAAACTGTTATGGAGGCATGATCAGAACATTCCCATGCCTGTTTCTTAACACTCAGTATGTTAAGCCCAGAGGAAAGAAATATATAATCTATACATGTAGACAAAGAGCCTCTAAAATATGTGTGCCCCCCTGTGGTAAATTTGCATCTATATGCACCTACCAGTCCTGCAGTAGTCACAATATTCTGCAACGCATGTGGATCACAGAACAATTTCTCTGTTTTTAGCCCTCTGTCAGATTGCTTTAACCCATAATTAAAATCCCCCACCTATACGATGAGAGGTGAAATATGAAGAAATGGTTGTATTTCTTTGAATAGGTAGATTCTCAGAGCACTGGTCTGGGGTGCATATATAGATATTAAATGGAACCTCTCAGACCTAATATTAATATCTAGGAGGAGAGCCCTACCTGAGTGTATATCCACCAGTCAAGAAACTTTCAATGCTGGATTAGCAAAAATAATTCCTATCCTATCACATGCATCCTCCCCTGTCGATCAAAAAGAGGCTCCTTTAGTCCAAGTTTGTGAGGCCTGATATAATTCCCTGTGCATTTTAAGCCATGTGTCATGAAGAGAATAGCTATCAGTATTGTAGTCCTGTAATGTATGAAATGTCCCTATCCGCTTTCTATCACTTTCAATGCTATTAACATTAATTGTAGTGACTGTGAGGAAGTGCATGCTTAGAATTAAAATAGAAGACTATATCCCCATGAACCCATCTTAAAGGGTTTTGAACGTCTCCTCTGTCTGGTCCGCTTTGCAATTGAGTCATCCCCCCCCCTTCTGTATCAGTAATAGTGAAGGTCATTGAGGAGGCATCTGACTCCTCACCTCCCGAATTTCCTTCTGATATTTCAGCGGACAATGCTGCATACATATTCCCTTTACCCATGTAGAAGTGTCATTCTCTTTTCCTTCTCTGTCTTTTCCCAGTCTTTGAGATATCAGAGGTTTCCCCATCCTGTACCACCTTTTTAAAAGGCATCTCTTGATCAGGTGGTGGTGGAGGTGGGGGGCATCTCAGTAATTTCAGTATTACCTAATCTTGGAGGTGGATCTTGGGGGACATTTTCTGTTGCACTTGTACTTTCTACTATATCTGTGGTTTCCATAGACATTTGTTGTCCCCCCTCTTTCCTAGCTGGGTGCTGTGATGTTTGCTCTGTCAAAATCTGGGTGGCATCCCCCGCATCCAATGTCTTTCTGGCTGCTTTAAGACTTTGTTCTGCCACTGTCTTGGCCTGTGTTTGTTGGGTGTTATCTATAAGGACATCATGAGAGGGACAGTCCCCTCTATTATGAGAAGCCCATGGGCATCTACCATATGCATGCTTTGTCCTCTCACATAGATTGCATTCAAACAGGACCTAGGTTGTCTGTGTAGAATAGGGTCGCTCTATCCCTACCAGGAAAAAAACTGTTGGGGAGGTGAATGGGGCTAGTATTTTATGTAAATAGCTTGACCCATATTCTCCACCCACAATCCCATATTTACTCACTATCCAGTGTCGGGGAGGGCCTACTTAAAACCTCACACCTTTGTCTTAACCAGAATAATATATCTTCCACAGTCACACCTTTGTTTTTAAACATGACAGTACTATTCTTAACTAGTGGTTTTGTAAGAGGTACTGCCATAAATGGAATCCACACTGGTGTGTTCTTAAGATTCTGATATTGTGCCCAGAACCTATCTAAGCTAGAAACAGTTTTAACAAGCATTTGTCAATGCCGAATGTTTGCTTGCTGGCATTGGCATTGGTAGTGTAGAAGTTACAGAGCTGCATAATAAGAATGGCAGCGAAGTATTGAGCTGAAGCCTACCCCACCACCATCCTGCAGAGAGTGACAGGCATTGGGGTGTGCCTTTGGGTCATCAGGCACAACGACCATGTCATTTCACCACCCCCTACCCTGCAGACACTGACAAGTATCACAGTGTGCCTTGGGGTCTTTGGCCCTTATGCGCACTCCATTCCATCAGGAAATACAGTGAGATGGGTGCAGTATAGGAGAATGGGGTGAAGTTTGGTCCCGAAGAGTCCGAGGCACACTTTGATGCCTCTCACTGGCTGCAGAGTGTGGGTGGGGGTGGAATGGTATGAGCAGGACAGGCAAGAATCCCAAGTCACACCCCTGATGCCTGTCATTCTCTACAGGGTGGAGCGTTATGGTCAGAAACCTAATGCCTCAGGCATTCATTGGTATTTTCACTCAAAATTTTCAACATGGTTTTTTTGTGACCCCCACCTCATGAACAGTGGCAATATCAGTTCGTTAGCCGAAAACTGCTTTTGCACAGCGACTATGGCATTTGGCACCACAGGTGCAAAAGCACATTCCGAACAGGATGTGAAAAATGACAGCGGTACTGTTCATGGGGAGGTGTAAAAATGGCAATGTTGAAAATCTGCTATAATCTGCTGTAATCTTAAAAAACTGGTGAAGTCATGAGCGTGCGTGAAACTGTGCAACGCACACCCGTAATGTAACTAGTTTGGGGATTTTTTTACAGCAGATTCTTAACACAGGCATTTTGGGACCTCCGATCATGAACAGTGTCAGTGTGATTTTCTTTATCTGTCCCAAACAATGATTTCCCACAGCGACCACACATTTCTGTGCTGAAAGTGTGAAAACACATTTCGGCCATGTTTTGAAAATGACAGCTGTACTGTTCATAAGGAGGTGTGGAAAAATGCCACTGGTGAAAATCTGGACTGAAAATATTACAAAGGAAACTGTGCAATGCTCACTCATAACACAGTCATTTTATGGAGTTTTGTCACCAAATTTTCAACATAGCCATTTTAAGACCTCTGCTCATGACCAGTGTCACTGTGATTTTCTTAATCTGTCCCAAACATTGTTTTCGCACACCAACTGTACCATTGTGCGCTACATGTGCGGAAACACATTTGGCAAGATATGAAAAATGGTAGCTGTACTGCTCATAAGGAAGTGCGGTAAAATGGCACTGTTGAAAATCTGAGTGTGCAAATATTACAAATTATAAAACTTGCCAGCGTGCGTGGGAACTACATGCGATCGCTCTAAACAGTCATTTTGGAATTTTTTTCTGCATTTTCCAACATAGCATTTAACACCTCTGCTCATGACCAGTGTCACTGTGATTTTCTTAACATGTCCCATACATTAATTTCGCACACCGACTGCGCCATTATGCTTCCCAGGCAAAACACGTTGTGGGCGATGTGAAAAATGACAACTGTACTGCTCATAAAGAGGTGTGGTAAAATGGCAATGTTGAAATCTGGAGTGAAAATACTGAAAATTTCTGAACTTCTGGCGTCGTAGGAACTCTGCAGCGCATGCTAGTAAAACAGTCATTTTAGGATTTTTTCACCAAATTTTCAGCATAGCCATTTAAGACCTCTGCTCATAAACAGTGTCACTGTGATTTTCTTAATGTGTCCGTACATTGATTTTGCTTCGACTGCGCTGCTATGCGCTACATGAGCAGAAACATTTTTGGGTGGGATGTGAAAATGACAGCTGCACTGCTCATAAAAGGTGTGGTAAAATGGCAATGTTGAAAATCTGGGTGAAAATATTGAAAATTTGTGAACTTACTGGCGTGCATAGGAACTGTGCAGCACGCTCATAAAACAGTCATTATGGAATTTTTCCAAATTTTCAATATAGGCTTTTGAGAGCCCACCTTATGAACAGTGGCAGTGTCGTTTCATTAATCAGTCCCGAAAGGTGATTTCATGCAGTGGCTGCGAAATCACCCTTCGGGCCCGAGTAATGCCATGAGATCTGTGGCGCAACTGCCTCCTGCTGAATATCACAGAATGGAGCAAGTTTGGACTTGCACAGGCGCAACCCTATTGCGCATGGCGCAACCCTTTTGAATATCTGGCCCCACATAAGTATTGCAATTCATACCTGTTGTAGCACACTGTTAAAACAAATGATCATAACCAATATCAGAACATAATACAAAAATGACCCCCCACCCCACAAGATGAGTAGGGGAAATCATTAACATAAAAGAAAATAATTGAGTCAAAACAAAAAAAAAAAGAAAATTTGAAGATACATTAATCATAAAGTAATTTCTAAGATCACTAAAAGAAAAAGGTGCAATTACTATCGTCATTAAACTCCTGAGACAATATCAGAACAACCCAAGGAAAACCCCATCAGTTATTTCCTTCTACTGTCTACTTAAACATTTAGGTTAATTAAAAAATACCTAACCAAGAAATATTTCTCCACGACATATGATACTTCCTAAGGCCTAAACTTAATCTCTCTTTCTCCTTTTGTTTCAGAATAGCGCATTCAATTTGTTTTATTAATGTAATCATAGGCGATCAATGTGCTGCAATGAGTATCTGCATCGTGCCTGCCACAAATAATACTTAATACAGGCAAATATTAAGTTCAAAGTACTGGGATGATATCTGGCACCAAACTCTGAATAATCTCCTAATACCAATGTTTCATAAGTAACATATTGAATTGGCCTCCACTTCCATCTATGAACCAAAAACTCCAAAAAGTGTATATTATGCGTGCAATGGGAAAAAAATGTTCTATTGTTTCCTCCTGCCCCTCACAGTCTGATCTGATACACTGTCTCTCTGAAATGGATTTATGTTTCAGATTGCCTTTAACCTCGAACCTACCATGGCAACATAACCATTGGACGTCCCACATCTAAATTGGGATCCTATAGTCCTTTAAAACTTTTAAAGCCAACCCCAATTTTGTGGGCATACTTTTTGGGAAGTCTACCTGCAGTGCAAAATTACTTGTCATAATATCAATATATAAAGATTTCTGTGAAAATGCTCGAACATGTGCTTTTGTAATTCCCCATAAACTCAGTTTCCTTATTAACACATAAAACGCAGCTACCAGCGAAAAAAACTGGAGCCAGACAAACAGTGAAACAATGGGCAAAAATAGTTTGGCTACCCAGTAAATCAACATATGGAGTGCTGACTGTTTCTATGCTTTTTATATTTGTAATTAAAAGCTTTTTTACATGACCTAACTCACAGGTCTCTTCTTTTGTTGATTTACTGGGTAGCCAAACTATTTTTGCCCATTAATTTCCTTATTGTTGGCTTAACAAAGTCAGTGACCACTAAAGTAGCTACAAGCCAAGGGAGCTATGCCTCCAATTTTTGCAAAAAAGGACCGTACAGCTCTATAGTCCAGGCCTCCCAAGAAGATCCATTCCCACCATCCCCAATCTCAAAATTATTTTTCAGAAAAAAAGTAAAGTAAAACACTATGGGGTGAATCATTCCCAAACCCCCCTGCTTTAAACTTAAATATGAGACCTCTCTTTTAACAGGGTTTAAGCGACTCCACAAAACCATTTGAAAAAAAAAACAGCTTAATAATCTCATCTCGCATTGTACAGGAATAGGAAAAATGGAACTAATGTATAAAAAATTAGAAAGTAAAAATTTCTTTATGATCAGAACTCTTTTCTGTTTGGACAGAGGCCATGACTTCCACTGATTTATTTTATTTTCTCCTTGCTTTAATTTGTCTTCCCAATTAAAAAGGGCTAAATCTCCATTCCCAAAATAACTGCCTAAAATTTTAATGTTTGTATTAAGTATCTGGAGGGAACCTATTTCAGGGGAAAAAGGACCTTCCCCTATGTAGACACCTACACTTTTATTATAATTCACTGCAGCTTCAGCAATTTCCAAATACTGTTCCAGTATCTGCATAGCCCTTTCCACAGATTCCGTATTTTGAACCGTTAAACAAATATCATCTGCATATGCAGCAATCTTCTGGGGTGTTATGTGTGATGCTTGGCCAGCTGGTTGTGATTGTTCTATGATTTTGTAATATGAAAATGTAGTGTGTGATTGTGTGTCATGAGACATACTGTGCTCCTGGGATGACCCCCCCAACTAGGTTTCATTAAAATAACAGGATATATGAAACTAACCAGGAGATTTCAGTAAGGAAACTACTTCCTTGAGGAGTTGCATTTTATGGCCATGATTATGGCCTTCTGTCTTTGAAGCTGGGAAACTAAAATATACATTTTATGACTTCAGATAAGCTGATCCCTGTAAAGCCTTATTGCATGTAGGTGTGAAAAGTCATAAAAATCCTCAGATGTGCCATGGGAAGAGGAAATGCTCAAGATCAAAGAAGGAATGTTAATTAAGGAGTCATATTTGGAAATGAGTTTTTGCTGATGTCACCTTATTTAATATACCTCCTGATAGGACATACTGTGTGTATTTTTTTTTATATTTAACAAGGAGGAGCTAGGTGACATCATGGAAGGGGTGTTTTTGAGAGACAGTTTAAGTTATTCTTTGTCTGATCTTTATACACATTTTCTTTGTGGGCTCTTAGAAACAACATCTAACTTTAAGCACTGTGTAGAAGTATACATTAGATAGAAAAAGTCTAACTGTATATTGGTAGGAATTTGTACTTTTACTTGTTTTCTTTTAAGTGATTGTATGCTTTGTGATATATTGTTCTGTGTTTACATTTTACATATTTTTTATCCATTTTTAAGTAAACCTCTTGTTTTAAAGAGACTGCCTGGTGTGCCTTCAAAATTCTTTCTTTTGCATGTGAAATATAGATGGTTAAAGTTGTCAACTGTTCATAAGCTTAATGGTGTTACTGAACTGGAAAAAAGGTAAGAAATACCTAAGGTCTTTCATAGAGTTTTAAGGGTTCATTTTGGGATACCTGGTTAGGTGCCCTTAGGTGAAAGATATCTGGCATTCCCTGAAGAGCAGAATTCA